>OU898278.1:66729477-67384678 GCA_918026665.1 Diabrotica balteata
GATGAAGCCAAATATCAATTGGCGAAATATTAAGTGACTAAAAAACAAAAACAGAGTTGTTTTAATTTCAGACCGATAGAACCTGACATACCCAACAAAATATTTTAAATAATATACGGTCGATACTAAACAAAAAATTTATATATATATATATATATATATATATATATATATATATATATACATATATATATATATACATTACCTTACTTATATTATTATATATTTCAATTTATAGTTACTTACGGTCGGTATTGGCTGACAAATTATTAAGGGATCCAGCTCTCACTGAAACCACTTGTTTGTGATGTTCTTGTGGATGGTAACTTTTTGGTCTAACTCGGAGTGAAGATACACTTCCATTGCTAGGCCCCACAGTAATCTGTAATCTACTCTGTAGTCCTTTTTGTGAGTCATAACTACTGGTAGAATATGTTAAACTGGAATTTTGTGATGTTATATCAATTGGATATTGAGCACTAGAAGTTGGGGGTCTCAATGTGAGATTAACACTGGTAAAACTCCTTGGTGACGTAGGTACTTGCAACCAAGGCTGAGAAGGAGTTAGTTGTAGTGCTGTTGTACGCTTTGGTTGAGTTGGACTTTGTACTAAGTCTACCGAACAATTGACGTTTAAAGAGAGATTTACGTTTTGATTGCCTATTAACGTATCCGTAGTTTGGGCAGGCGTGGAACATGTTTCCATTTTTATATCACCTAATAACTCAGTATTATGCCGTCCTTGCAATTCAAGAGGTTGTTCTAATTTTGACTCAGATTCTTTAACCGTAAATTGTTTGATGCTTTGAGGAGATCGTGGTGGTTTCTCACTAAATTCGGAACTAAGTAATTTGTGGACATCTTTGCACTTTTCTGATAGCTGAATATTAAACGTCTTTTTAGTTTCACTTCTGTTACCTTCAATATTAAGATAATTTGGTCGTTTTGTTACAGTTTTACAAAAATCTTTGGCCTCTATATTTTCACTATTTTGCTTATTACCACTTAAACTTTCGTCCATTTCGGTTTGACAAGTGTTAAACTTTGCCGTTTCTGAAACATTCGCTTGCAGCGTGGAAGATATGTCTAAGGGGGGTAATTCCAATTGTTGAGAGGTTCGTCCCATCTGCGCTAAATTATAATCTGCTAATGTTTTTTCTATAAAATCGACAATATTCTTTTGTTTCGAATTTGATTGAATATATGAAGTTATAGAAGACGTTACCAGATGGTCGGGAATGGTGGGAAATTGTTGTTTCATTTCATGAAATAGTTGCATGACTTTCACGTTTGACGATCTTCGATTGTTTCCAGCAAACATGACCGGCCATATTGATTAATCTAAAACAATAGAAGTATAACAGCATAGGCACATAAGCGACTGTTGATGGTGTACAAATCTAATTAATTTAATATATACATATATATATATATATATATATATATATATATATATATATATATATATATTGTTATGATGTTTTTTGTTGTATATGAGCAATGAGGGTTTAAAATAAAATATATGAGTATAGGGTTTTTATCGCGGTTCTCAAAGAATTAGTTTGTAAGTACTTTTTTAAATTATCTTTATTATAACTATTATGAAACAGACATATATATCTAATATAAACAGTATAAATTTAAAACAACCTATCTAAAATTTTAAATTCTTACAATTATTAAATTATATTAACAAAATTTGGTACCTTTCTATCATTGAACGCCTAAAATTTTCCAAAATCAAAGTTATGATCACCACTAAATATCTTCTTAATCAGCTTCGGTTATCCTTGTATTTTTAAAATTTCATATAGATATTATAATTTGATCAGCTCTTAAAAATGATGCAAAATTTAACGGAACAAACAAAATACCTATCGAAGAGGTAAGAGGAATAAAAGAAGAACAACGAGAATACAAAAATGAAATCCGTGAATTGAAAGAAGAAATAAATGGATTCAAACAAAGTAACCAACAGCTAAAGAAAGAAAATAAAGAAATTAAACAGGAACTAAATATAGTAAAGATGAAAATAGAACAGCTCGAGAAAGAAAGAAAAGCTAACAATGTTATAGTCCAAGGACTGTCGATGGATACAAATGATCCAAATGAACTTAACAAGACCATCACTAATTTTATGGAAAAAGAATTGGTCATACAAGTAAAAATTGAAGAAGCTTACAAACTAGGTGAAAAAACATGTCTTATAAAAACAAAAGACAGAAATGAAAAAATAAAAATTATGCGGAATAAAAACAAACTAAGATCAACGAAACCAGAAATATACATTAATAATGATCTAACGCACGAAGAGATGAAGATACAACAGGAAATACGGAAAATTGGAAAATTAGAAAAACTTAAAGGTAAGAACATCCGAGTTGGCTATCAAAAATTAAATATTGACGGGGACATATGGAAATGGAATAAAGAAAAAAAGAGTTGGAAAAAGATAACCAAGGGACGTCAAAAAACTGATACAACAAGAAATATCGGATATCCAACAAGAAACGAAATACGAAGTGGCAAAGAAAAAGGATATGAATTCTCAAGAAAAAATAATAGAACATACGTACATAAAAAACATAACAAAAAAATTAAAAAACACGAGCAAGTAAAAATAAGTACGTGGAACATCAGAACAATGCTTGAACCAGGAAAAATGCAAGAGATTGTCTCAGAGCTGGAAAGATACGGAATTGATGTTGCAGCAATTCAAGAAATTAGATGGGCAGGTCAAGGAGAAATAAATAAAAAAAATTACACATTACACTACTCTGGGCACGAAAAACAAGGTCAATATGGAGTTGCATTTATAACTACAGGAAAAATACAAAGTAACATTATGCAATTTAAACCAATAAATGAGCGCATGGCATACCTGAGAATTAACGCCAAACCATTTAATATATCCATCATAAACGTATATGCACCAACTGAAAGTGCTGTAGCAGAGGAAAAAGATAACATCTATGAGAAACTGGAACAAGAAATTGAATCTTTACCCAAAGAAGACCCAATTCTGGTAATGGGAGATTTTAACGCTCAGATAGGCAAAGAAGACTACATTAACCAAGTTGCAGGTAAATATACATTACATGAAAAAACAAATGATAATGGTCAAAGATTATGAAACTTAGCAACTAGCACCAATATGATTGACAGTAGTACAAAATTTGCACACCCTGTATACCACAAAGTAACATGGGTCTCACCAGACCAAAAACATGGTCCCAAATAGACCATATACTCATCACAAAGAGAAAGCAAACATCGATAACAGACGTGAGAACTTACAGAGGTGCACATGCAGACACAGACCAGTTCATGGTTACTGGAAGACTTAAATGAAAATGTGGAAGAAGAGACCACGATGATAGAAACCGAGCTAGAAAAACCAACGAGAGATGAAGTTGAGGAAATTATAAACAGTAGTCGCAACGGTAAAGCACCAGGTATAGACGGTATAAACATGGAACTAATAAAATATGGTGGACATGAACTCAGAGAAAAAATATACCAATTAATAAAAGTCATATGGGACGAAGAAAAGATGCCAGAAGAATGGCACAAAGGACAAATTATCACAATCCATAAAAAAGGAGACCAACAAATGTGTAATAATTATAGAGGATTATTAAACACAGCGTATAAAATCATGTCAACCTTAATACAACGAAGACTGGCCAAAGCGACAACAAAGATCATGGGACAGTATCAATGCGGATTTATTAGGGGAAAGTCAACAACAGATGCCATACATACGGTAAAGCAAATTATGGAGAAAGCTTATGGATATAAAATAGAAATTGAACTGCTTTTTATAGACTTCCAACAAGCATTTTATTCAATAAACAGAGCGAAATTACTTACAGCTATGAGAGAAATGAGAATACACAACAAATTAAGACGATTAATAAAAATGACAATGAGCAAAACCGTAGTAACTGTAAAAACACAAGAAGGAGACACAGAAGAATTTGTTATAAATAAAGGTGTACGTCAAGGAGATTCATTATCTGCAACTCTGTTTAATCTTGCCCTGGAATATATAGTCAGAAAAATCAACAAAGGTACACTTAGAACGAGAGAGGGACAAATAATAGCATATGCCGACGATATTGTGATAATAACAAAGAACAGAAAAAAATGGAAAGTATGTTAAAAGAATTGGTAGCAGAAGGGAAAGTAATGGGATTAGTAATAAATCAAGAAAAAACAAAAATAATGAGATTTGACAAAAAATATGTAAACAAAAAGGTTAGACTGGGAGAATATATATTTGAAGAAGTAGAAAAGTTTAAGTATTTGGGAATATTATTAGCAAACAATGGAGAAAGGGAAACAGAAATTAAAGAAAGGATAATTACAGCAAATAAGACATACTATGCAAATAAAAAGCTTCTAAAAAATAAATTACTGAGCAAAAAATCGAAAATGAAAATATATAAAACAATAATTCAACCGACTATGATGTACGCTGCCGAAACCCTTAGCATGACAAAAAAGCAAGAGGAAGACCTTAGAATACTAGAAAGGAAAATACTAAGAGCAATATTAGGACCAATAAAAATTAATGAAAACCAATATAGACAAAGAACGAATCATGAACTACTAAACGAAATTAAAGAGGATATAGTTTGTAAAATAAAACAGCAAAGGGCAAAATGGCTAGGACATATATGGAGATCAGGACCATCTACGACAATATTCTCAATATTGGAATGGACACCAGCTGGTAAACGAAGACGTGGAAGACCAAGATCTACATGGCTACAAGAAGTAGCAAACGATCTCAGAGATAGGAAACAGTGGAGAAAAATAACAAGAAAAATTAAAGAAAGAAAATGAGGACTGATCTACCTCGTAAAATAGATCTAGAGAGCTTAAGCGGCGTAACCCCGTACGGGGTGTTTAGCCACAATATATATATATATATATATATATATATATATATATATATATATATATATATATATATATATATATATATATATATATATATATATATATATATATATTATAATTTAAAATTCTTGTAATTTCCATATAATATACTATACTCCTGTATTCAACTATTTATATTGAATTAATTTATTCTCCAACTGTATCAGACTTAATGAATTCTTCTAAGTTAATCCTTTTTTTATTTAATTTAATTATAACTGTCTTGAACTAACTTTCTTGATAAATCTAATTTAATAACTTAATTGTACCTGACTGACTGACTTCTTCTCACTTAATCCTTTTTTCTAACTTAATTTAACTTAATCACTCTTCATGAATTCTTCTCAGTTAATCAATTGTAACTGACTGACTGACTTAATGAAACTTAATTCTTAAATTCTTCTAACTAATTCACTTAATAATTGACTGTAACTGAATAATTGACTGTAAATTAATGACTTCCTGTAACTTAATGATCTTCTAACTTTACTAACTTCACGAATCAACTGTAACTTACGTAATAATCCCCCCTTCCTCCAAATTACATCGTTTATATATCTTTTCATGGTTCCAGAATGATCGGGAAAGAAATCATGTTCTAAACTTTTAATCTCATCCATAGATGAAAGTTCTGGAATCATCTACTATGCAATAAGGATTAACTGTCTTGTGTATTGACGTTTTCCAGAAAATTCTAGTGAGAAACTTATGGACATTTAGGCTTTTTCAGATCAGAATTCACTATTATATATATATATATATATATATATATATATATATATATATATATATATATATATATATATATTATTGTGATATTTCAAGTCTTGGTGCGCCAAGCAATTAATTAGCTAATTAATTAATTAAAATTATTTAAATGATATGATTATGACTCTATCACACTTTTTAATTCTCTTATCTCAGGGTTAAATTCGTGCTTCAATATCTATGCTACTACATGTGAAAGGTAAGGTCCAAAGAATACCGGAATAATAAAAAACACATATGATATAACACTATATATTGAAATAAAAATAATGAAATAATTCACACTCAAATGTTTTCAATAAACAAAATCTCATATAATGATTCTCAAAATTTTGTTCTACGTACGTGAACCTTCAAAATTAATGGTACAAACAATATTAATTGAAATCTCAAAATCCCAAATTATTCTAACTCTCCTAATCAAAATATTTATATCTTTTCTAAATTAAGTGTAAAAATTGTGTTATCAATAAAAGAAAAACTGCAGAAAACAAAAATATTTCTCTCTGATGATGAGTGGTCCAAATCCTTGTTCCTTGTAGACTATATTATCTACTCTCAGGCGCGCCCTAGGTAATCAGCAATCTTACAACAAATTGTTGCAATTATATCGACCTTAATGATCTCCTTCAAAAGCACGAATTATTCAAATTATGATAGCCTTTCTCCTCTCGATAAACTGAATCTCTCGTTGGCCAGAGTGAAAAATGACTCTTGGAATATCTTCTCTTTACGATAAACTGAATCTCTCGTTGGCCTGAACAGTGACTCTTGGAATATAAGTAGAAAAATATGACTTACAATATTTTGCTGCTTCAGCTTCTGTCAGATACACTAACTCCACAAAAACTCACTAACATTCAACACTACTGCTTGCTACCTCTCGGGAACCGCCAGAGAACAATCACTGTTCGTCTTACAGACTTGGAAAACCAACTGATTATCTTTTCTCTCTCCAAAATCTAGCTAAACTTTCATTCCTACATACCTATCCCACCTTTTTTAATCTCCGCCAATTAAAGCTCGTCACAATTCTCCCATTTTTTCATTTCGATAACAAACAAATTTTTACCTATAATTATAAAATTTCCTAAAACTTATTTACAAATAATATTTTTCTACAATTCTTAACAACTAACAAAAACCTCTTTCTAAAATCTATTCTATTGTCCTTAATCACTGCATTAATGTATTTGGAAAACCCGGTTCAATTGTCTTTGGATTTCACTTAAAATTATGCGGGTCACTCAAATATATTATAACAAAGAAAATAATTTATGCATAGCTTACATTTTGTTTAATACAGGTAATCCAAAAATTTAAAGACTTTCCTTCTTCGAAATGTTTTTTGGTTATTATCCTACTTATCTGAATTATTTTAATGTTTTTGAACTTTGAAGTATTTTAAACACACCAATATTTTTCTCGATTTTACATATCATAACAATAAATATATAAAATATATATATATATATATATATATATATATATATATATATATATCTAAAAACTAAATATCTTACACTAATATACTACTATATTATCACTATTTTATATCCGTAATAATATTTAAATTAAAATTCCAAACTAATATTTAACACCATTTTTCATCTGTCACTTATTTAGTTCAAAAATAGGCATCGTCATGTCATAGACAGTGTATATTTGGTTGCCTATACACAAGGCTTACTTAAATATATTTATTTATAGAATAAAATAAAATAAAAAACTTTTAAAAACTTAATCCTATGCTAAATTTTCAAAAATACCCTCATATAATTATTTTTTAATATTATTTGCTAGTATATGACTTATAAATTATTTCTTTAACCACTATTTAAGTAAGTTTATTAATTAAACATCATAATATTACTATGCTAATTTCTTGTATATCTAATTATTATTCCAATACCCCAAAATTAATTTTAAAATAAATAATTCCTTTATTATTTTTTTAAATATTAATTTTCCTATCCACACACATTTATAAATATATTAATAATTAATATAATTAAATAATTTAATTTTCTATCTAAATTACCTTATACTGCGCCTATGTTTTTGTGTCAACTATCAAATTGTCATGTCAAATTTCATGTCAATTGCGACATATATCAAAGAATCTTATATTTTGTTTACAAAAAGGATATATAATAATAAAGAATATAGTTCAAAGAATATAGACGCTCGTTTATACTCTTTGATAATAAGTTTCTACATTTAAATGGTAAGTTCTACATTTTTAATAGTGTTTATACAAAAATATTTACAAAATTCATCTTCATACATAACCCCAATTAAAATTATATTATAAATTCTTTTATATCTAACTCTCAATTAAAATTATTTTTTTTAGGACCCAAATAAAGGACACATTCAACACCTGCTCAGAGAAATACAAAAAAAATGATTACCATCTGTCTTTTTCAACAGATCAAGATTGTCTAATGAAATGAATCTATCAGTGTTAAAGGTATAGAAAACATTATTCAATCTCTTCATGATATTTAAAAATGTCATTAATATGAAATATACCTCTAATTATATTGTCTGCATCTATCAAGACATAACTGTTTTGTCCATTCTGATTTTCGATTCTGTATGGACCTTCAAACATTGGTTGTAATTTCTTACAACGGTTTTCTCTCAAATTACCTTGTATAAGTGAACTAATTAAAACCTTTTCTCCTTTTTGAAATGTGATCGGTTTTTTAATTGTTCGATTTTGTCTTCTGATATATTTTTCAGCTTTCCTTTGAATTCTTCTGTTCACCCTTTGCATTACTTGTTCCAACATTTCTTGGTTATATTCACTGATCCATTTTCTTTTTCCTATATGTCCAAACATTAAATATTCCTGTACTTCCTCTGTATTTAAATTATGTGTATTATTTAAAAAATATTCCACTTGTTTGATATGTCCTTGCCATCTCAAATGCTGATCCTGGCATAGTATCCTTAAATATTTTATAACTTCTTTAATATATCTTTCTGCAGGATTCGCTTGAGGATGTCTGATACTTGTAAAATGAATGTTGATCCCCTTTTTCTCACAAAATGCCCGAAATTTTTGGTTGTTAAAATATTTAGCGTTATCTATTATGCAATTTTTAAATGGTCCTATTTCTTCGAAAAACTGATTAATATATAATTTCAATGTTTTAACATTTGTTCTTGAGCACGGATATAGTTTAATAAATTTTGTGTATAAATCAACTATCACTAGTATATGCTTGTTTCCTGTTGGACTGGGAACTAAATTTGAGATGAAATCTATGGCAACTGTATTTAGTTTTTCATGCAACATTGGATTTATATGTGTTCTGGATTTTGAAATTCTTTTCTTTGTTTATTTGACATATTTGGCATTGGGTAGTAATTTCTTTTGCTATACTTATGTCATTCTTTGCAAAATAATTATCTCCAAATAACATCCATAGTTTTCTTGAACCAATATGCATGTAACTTTTATGTAAATCTTTCAATATCTTCCTTGCCAAAGTTCTACTTATTACATATACTTCTAAGCTATTAATTATCTTATAGTACACCCCATCCTTTTTTAAGAAATTTTTGTTTTTCACTCAAATTGATCTGATCTCTTATGATTTCTTCTTTAGAATATATTCCAGTGTTGTCTACTAACTGATTTATTCCAATTTTTATTGTTCGCTGCCCTTTTTGTGATGTATACTCTAACCTTGACAAAGCATCTGCCACTATGTTGGATTTTCCAAAAATGTATTTAATTTCAAAACTGTATTCACTCAGTATTAGGCTCCAACGGTGTACTCGACTGTTTCCATATTTGTTATTTAATATAGATGTTAAAGCTTGGTGATCTGTTTCTATAGTAAATTCATTACCCAACAAATAAAATCTTAATTTTGTGACACAATGTATGATACTTGCTAGTTCTAGTTCTGATACTGAATAACCTTTCTCATGTGGCTTTGTAATTCTTGAGATGAATTGTATCGGGTATTCGACCCCATCATGTATTTGTAGTAATACCCCTGATAATCTCTCTATTAAGGCATCTGTTATAATATGAATGGCTTTGTGTAGTCAGGATGGTATATTTTTAAATTTGACAGAAAAATGTTTTTGATTTCTTGGAATGCTAGTTCTCTTCGTTGATCCCATTTCCATTTTACACCTTTCCTCAACAGTTCAAGTAATGGAATTTCTTTTATACTTAGATCTGGTATCATCCTTTTATAATAATTAATTATTCCAATAAATCCTCTTAAAGTTCTTAAATTGTGTGGTGTTTTATATTCCTGAAAAACCTGTGTTCGTTCTGGATCCATTTCAATTTCCTTAGTATTAAGTTTATAACCTACATATATTACTTCTTTTTGGAAAAATGTACATTTTTCTTGATTTATTTTTAGTCCAACTTTGTCTAATATATTTATTATTATTTTTAGGTGTTTCTCATGCTCTTCAGCCGTTTTAGAAAAAATTAATATATCATCAATGTAGTGAATTACAAATTGTTCATATTGATCCAAAATACCATGTAGACATCTACAAAGAGCACTGCAAGATGATTGAAGTCCAAATGGTACTACTTTGAATTGATATACTACTCCATCTATCTGAAATCCTGTATACTGTCTACTTTTTTTTCTAGAGGTATTAACCAGAAACTATGCTGTAAATCGATTTTAGTGAAAAATGACATTCCTGTAATTCTTCCTAGTATTCCATCTATACTCATTGGTGCTTCAAATTGCTTCTCAGTTATCTTGTTAATATTCCTTGCATCCAAACATAGCCTAATTTCACCTGATCTTTTACGTACTACCACTATAGGATTTATTAAACATGTATCTGCCTTCTCAATGATTCCATCTTCTAACATTTTATTAATCGTTCTGTTTACTTCTTCTCTGTATTTATATGGTATTATGTATGATTTTGTTTTAAAATCTTTTTCTTCTTTAACTTTTATACTATGGATATAATTTTGTGCAATTCTATTTTCTTTATTGACAAGTCCCTTGTGTTGCTGCAATATGGAAACGACTATTAATTTATATTCTTCAGGGCAACTTAAAACTTTTATTATATCTTCTTCTTTACAAATAAAATTATTTTTCATTATGTAATCATTATTCCTTGCTTCCAGTTTTACGCACTCCGCCTCGTAGGCATCCATCTGCTTAAAATTTCCATTCCTTAAATATTCACTACAATTATTCTTTACATTCTTTTGGGACATCTCCCTATTATCAAAATACATTTCTTCTTCATAAACATCATTGCTTTCTTTTAATAATATCCTATCAACTCTTATTTTTTGTTCTTCCACCTCATCTTTCTTCTTCTTCTTCTCGTGCCACTCCTAGCGGAGATTGGAAATCATCATGGCCACTGCGACTTTGTTAGCAGCGCGCCTAAAAAGTTCAATCGAACTACACCCGAACCATTCACGTAGATTACGAAGCCACGACATTTTTCTTCTTCCCACACTTCTTTAATAATTTTATCTTCATCTAAAGAAATAAATTCAGAAGGTTTTTCATAATGACAGTGGCCCAACTTGTAATTCAGAAAGTTTACTGCACAAAATTTGGATTGTTAGAATTGTCAGATTGTGTCTGACAACTTGGATCTAATGCCCTGTCTCTTTCACTACTATGACTTCTACTCATATTCTCCTGCCTTGTACTATTTCGTTCACTATCTTCGCAGCTTCTATTCCTTCGTACATGATTTACCTGTCTGTTGTAATTAGGTCGTTCTGTATTTCTCCTATTATTAAAATCTTGTCTATTATAATTAGTATTGTTATTAACATTTTGTCTATTGTAACTAGTATTATTATTAAAATTTTGTATATTATTACCATATCTATTATTATTATATGATTGTCTATATTGTTGATTATTATTCTTATTATATTGAAAGTTATTATTGTTTTTTCTATCCCCTGTGGGAGTTTTTTATCAGTTCTTCTATCAGGCGCGGCCCCCTGCGAATGGGGGATGCTCTTTGGGTATTCTTAGAACCGATACCCAGAGGGTAACAGGAATACCTGTCGTGGAACAAAAACTGACACCTGGCAGTAGGTATAAAATGCACACCCATGAAAATGGAGACTAATAATTATTTATGTTTAGGGTCGCTGCCTGGGGATCGCCAGGGCACGTCTGGAGCCGGCGCTGGACGTGACAGCATGCGGGACGTCGGTGGCAGGGTGTTGAGGAGGCGGGCCCCTGTCATACAATCAGCTACAGCCCAACAACAACAACAACAACCACAAGTGAGCCAAACAACAACAAGAGCTCCACTCGCTGAAGGTGCTGCGCTGGAACATCAGCCGGCGCTCACACAAGCGGGTCGACCGAGGCAGCGCATGAAATGGACTATGTCTATAAATGAAAACATTTTGCGCTTCTATTACAAGGTGACGAACCTCGGTCGAGAAACGATCGGCTATAGACAACAACTGTATGCCGAATTTTGCAGGGAGTATCCAGAGATTGAAGTATCTGAACAGCGAATAGCAGATCAATACCGGGTAATTATAAGAAATAATCTTATCCCAGAGGCTAGACGCGCTACCATTAGAAGCGAAGTCGAACGGGAGATTCATAACCAAGAGCTAGTTGTGGATCAAGACCATAATGAAATCCCAAATGAGCAGATTCCTGAGCCCCTTATACAAGACACTCAACCTGTTAATACCCAGCAGGACAACAACGAGTTGCACAATAGACTGGTAAGAGAAATGGAACGGGCCATACAAGAGTTTAATGGTACAAACCCACTTAGCCGACCACCGCTACCAAAAATAAACTCTTGTAAGAAACTAGGTGCGCTGTTACAAATTATGAACACTGAAGTCCTACCCAATTATATCGTGGAAGCACATACATTAGAATATTTGCATATGCTGATTTACTGTGCAGCAACAGCAATTGCTAATGTTATGGGCATTAAGATCAGAACACGACGGGGAACTAATATCGGAAGGACTGAAAACAGAATTGCACCCTGGGAAAAAAGACTGCTGAGGAAAATTGAATTATTGCGCAGGGATATTGGGCAAATTACGGAATACATCCGAGGAGTAAGAAGTCAAAAACTAATTAAAAGAGCTGAAGAAATTATTCTGAACACTTCAAGACACTCACAACATGATCCAGAAAACAACACAGCTCAACACTGCCTAGACACATTAAAACAAAAACTCCCCGTTTATTCAGGTCGCTTAAGGAGATACAAAGTTAGTTACAACCGTAAATGCGACAATATACTTTTTGAGAATTCAGAGAAGGCTTTCTATAGAAAACTAAATTCCACTGTAGAAAATGTAAATAAATCCTACCCAAGCCAAGAAGAAATTCATGAGTTTTGGGGAAATCAACTTTCGACGCCAGCTACCCATAACAACAATGCTGGATGGATTGAAGACACGGAGAACAATTGTCAACACTATAGGAATATTCCTTATGAACCTTTTACCACTGAAGAAGTCTTGAACATCATCAAAGAGCTTCATAACTGGAAATCTCCTGGACCAGACGGAGTTCAAAACTTCTGGTTAAAGAAGTTTTGGAGTGTTCATGAACTTTTAACAGTATTTATTAACTTTTTTCTATTATTATTATTATTATTATTCATCCTAATATCATTGTTATCATTATTACTTGTCATATTACCTCTTTGTATTCTTTGAATAAAATTAATAAACTGTCTATTGTTTGAATATTTTGTACAGTTACTGTTTGTACAACATCGGCATCAAAATGTCTAGATACATTTAAAACTGTTTCATCCTCTCTAAGTGGTGGTTCTAAATATTTTGCAACCGTTATCAGTTTTAATGCATAATCTACCATATTTGATCTTAAATTATGATTAAACTTTCCAAAATAGAGAACTTCCCTAAATCTAGCTTGCTCTAATTCACCCCAATAATAATTTAAAAATTTATTTTCAAATGTTTGAAAATTATCCAAATCATTCTCAACACTGGCAAACCAAGTTGCTGCATGGTCACTTAATGTCATTCTAATATAATCTTTAATATCATTAATATTATTCACTAATCTTAATTTAGGTTTTAAACTATTTATGTATACTCTAGGATGCAAATTTTTGATATTACCAGAGAATTCAATCCCAGTGTCATTTGTTAAATTTAAGTAAGGTCTCCCTATGTCTCTCATTTGTGAAATATCATCCATTCTCTGTACCACATTTCTTATTTGATTACTATTTATTTGGATATTATGTTGCATATCGTCTAATCCTTCTTCTGTCTTTCTCCTGTCTTCGTTAATTTTAACTTCTAAGTTACATTTCTGCAACTCTATTTTCTGTTCTATATCTATCTTATTATCTTGAATAATCCTATTTACTTATGTTCTCTCATTTTCTATCCTTTTCTTGTAGTCATGCCGTATATTTTTTATTTCATTTGCTACTTTTTTCTCTGCAGCTTCAAGTTTTTTATCTATTTGTTTTTCTATTTGTTATACAATATTATTATTATTATCTTCTATTTTCTTTTCTAATTTTGTATAATTCTCTTCTAATTTCTGTTCCATTTTTTTCATGTCTTCTTTGACTTCTTTCAAATTCTCTTCCATTTTTTTCGTATTCTCTTCCATTGTCTTATTCATCTGCATCATTAATGACATCAAAGCTGCCATATTGACATTTTCTCCTCTTTCTTGATTCATTTCTACTGTATCTTGTGGAACTTCGACTAAACTCTCCTATTGTACAGCTTGTGTTTCTATTTCCACATCTTCTTTATTCTTTTTGTTTCTTGTACCTTTTTTTCCTTGAGACATTTTGAGACTTTACTTGTTCAAATTTAATTAAAAATAAAATCTACAATTCTTTTTTTTATGAAAATTAATTTAATTATATGAGAGCACTTATCTTCTCAAACTAATTCTTTTAATAGAGAGCCCCACGTTGGGCGCCAAAATTGTTATGATATTTTTTGTTGTATATTAGCAATGAGTGTTTAAAATAAAATATATGAGTATAGGGTTTTTATCGCGGTTTTCAAAGAATTAGTTTGTAAGTACTTTTTAAAATTATCTTTATTATACCTATTATGAAACAGACATATATATCTAATATAAACAATATAAATTTAATACAACCTATCTAAAATTTTAAATTCTTACAATTATTAAATTATATTAACAAAATTTGGTACCTTTCTATCACTGAATGCCTAAAGTTTTCAAAAATCAAAGTTATGATCACCAGTAAATATCTTCTTAATCAGCTTCGGTTATCCTTGTATTTGTGAAATTTGGTACCTTTCTTCCATATATGAAAGTTCTGGAATCATCTACTATGCAAATAGGATTAACTGTCTTGTGTATTGACGTTTTCCAGAAAATTCTAGTGAGAAACTTATGGACATTTAGGCTTTTCAGATCAGAATTCACTATTATATATATACACTAAATATCGTACACTAATATACTACTATATTATCACTATTTTATATCCGTAATAATATTTAAATTAAAATTCCAAACTAATATTTAACCCCATTTTTCATCTGTCACTTATTTAGTTCAAAAATAGGCATCGTCATGTCATAGAGAGTGTATATTTGGTTGCCTATACACAAGGCTCACTTAAATATATTTATTTATAGAATAAAATAAAATAAAAAACTTTTAAAAACTTAATCCTATGCTAAATTTTCAAAAACAACCTCATATAATTATTTTTTAATAATATTTGCTAGTATATGACTTATAAATTATTTCTTTAACCACTATTTAAGTAAGTTTATTAATTATACATCATAATATTACTATGCTAATTTCTTGTATATCCAAATTCCAATATACAGTGGTAGTCAAAAGTCCGTTCCCCCCCCCTTCGTATGTTTTAAACGGTTAATGTTATAATAGTGAAATTTGGAGGGAGGTAATAAACAGACGTAGGCTTCTTAACTAGTCATAACAGGTGACGTAATAGTGACAGATGACGTTACAGCGCCACTGTGACAAATAATTTTAAATGGAACCTTATGGCAAGTGATACCTCGTTTGAAAGGTATTGTAAATACCTATTCAGTCATAATATTTTTGTTTGAGTTTAAGCTCTTAGTAAAATTGTAGCTTCTCATGTAATTGATAAATATTTAACAACCAGTTCTTATAGTAAGTGTTCAAAATAGGCTCCATCTACTTCCTGACAGTAATGCATCCTATCCTATTTCTAAACTCTTGCCGTACTCGTTCATATGTCTCGGTGGAAATTGCCCTACATTCTTCAACAATTCGTTGTTTCAAAATGTCAATATTGTCAGTTGCTGTAGCGTAAACTTTAGATTTTAAGTATCCCCACAGAAAAAAATCTAATGGTGCGAGGTCCGGTGACCGAGCTGGCCATTCTATCGTACCTCGTCGTCCAATCCATCTACCACGATATTCCTCATCTAGGTAACGTCTTACTGCACCATAATGGTGTGCAGGAGCACCATCTTGTTGAAACGTTATTTCCAATTTGCCGAATTCATCTGGATTATCCTCCAGAATTTTAAGTAATAATGGTTCAATTGCATTTTGTAACATCTCCAGATACACTTCACCGGTTAAGTTAGTATTGAGAAAAACAGGCCCAACTATGTGGTTTCCCAAAATACCTGCCCAAACATTTATTTTTTTTTTTGGAAATTGAGTATTTGTTTCACGAAAGACTTAAGGATTTACGAAGAATGTTGCGTTTCGATTTAATTTGAGTCTCTTACCACTCCCTGACACGTGTTTCTGGGTCTACCCGTCATCAGAAGGAGTTTGTAAGAAGACTCAAACCAAATCAAAACGCACCGATTACTCTGGCAATTACATGACAATAACTACCAGAGTATGCAACTAGAGACCTCTAGTGAGGCAAGATGAAGATACGTCGATAGCAATTAAAGTAAACTGTGTACCCAAGCTTAAACAAGCCATTCAGAGCGGTACTGAGAATAAAAATATTCCACTATGTACCAACAATTTACCCATATAAATTACCATCAATTTTTGTACTCATTGCGTCGAGTAGGGACGATAAATATACGAAGAATGTTGCGTTTCGATTTAATTTGAGTCTCTTACCACTCCCTGACACGTGTTTCTGGGTCTACCCGTCATCAGAAGGAGTTTGTAAGAAGACTCAAACCAAATCAAAACGCACCGATTACTCTGGCAATTACATGACAATAACTGCCAGAGTATGCAACTAGAGACCTCTAGTGAGGCAAGATGAAGATACGTCGATAGCAATTAAAGTAAACTGTGTACCCAAGCTTAAACAAGCCATTCAGAGCGGTACTGAGAATAAAAATATTCCACTATGTACCAACAATTTACCCATATAAATTACCATCAATTTTTGTACTCATTGCGTCGAGTAGGGACGATAAATATACGAAGAATGTTGCGTTTCGATTTAATTTGAGTCTCTTACCACTACCTGACACTAAGGATTTGTGTCATTCCAATACCTCACATTGTGTGTGTTAACATTTCCATTGAGAGAAAAAGTACTTTCGTCACTAAAACAAATTGTTTTTATGTAATTGGACTGTTGGTTAATTTTATTGGACATATTTTCACAGAATTCTAGTCTTCGGTCGGGGTCATCATCTGAAAGTTGGTGCACAATTTTTAATTTGTATGGATGAAATTTGTTTTCAGCCAATACTCGGTGTACTGTCTTTTGACTAATTCCATAGATAGATGCAACTTGGGCTGTAGAAGAAGTAGGGTTCGCTACCATTTCTGATATTATGTAAATTTTTTTGTCATCACTAATTGTTGGTCGACCAGATCGTTTGACATCTTGAACACTACCTGTTTGTTTAAACTTCCAAAGAAGCTTTCTCAAATAAGATCTCGATATACGGCGACGGGGTACATCTCAGTAAAAAGATGTTCCGCTGCATGGAAATTATTTCCACATTCACCAATTAGTAATACAGCTGCTACTTTATCGGATACAGTACGTACCATTCTGCCTTTGTAAAGATTAATAAACTAAACTAACTAACTAACTAAACTAAATTTAACTAAGAACAACTAACTAAAAACAACTTGACTAAACTTGAATTGACTAAACTAAGTAGAAACAGAAACTAAATATTAGGCTATAAACTCTTTTGCAAACTAAAAAAAACTAGAGAATTGACAAACGTCAACTTTTTTTGACAAATAACCAAAGGCTGACGTTAGAATTTTTATTAACTAAATGCCGAATTATAATTTTTGTATTTATTTCATTTATTCGTCCAAAGCATCTTAAATCCAAACAAAATTAGTATGATTGAATAGTTATAATAAAATAATTGTAGTTTCGCATTTACTCAATATAAACAAAATTAGTATGATTGAATAGGTATATTAAAATAATTGTAGTTTCGCATTTAATCGATAAATATTCTATTTTTAATATTTATAAATTAAATGCGAAACTACAATTTTAGTATTTATTTAATTTATTTATCAAAATGAGCTTAAACTCGAATAAAATTATTATGACTGAATAGGTATTTTCAATACCTTTCAAACGAGGTATCACTTGCCATAAAGTCCCATTTAAAATTATCTGTCACAGTGGCGTTGTAACGTCATCTGTCACTATTACGTCACCTGTTATGACTAGATGAGAAGCCTACGTCTGTTTATCCCTCCAAATGCCACTATTATAACAATAACCGTTCAAAAGATACGAAGGGGGGAACGGACTTTTGACTAGCACTGTATATATATATATATATATATATATATATATATATATATATATATATATATATATATATATATATATATATATATATATATATATATATATATATATATATATATATATATATATATATATATATATATATATATATATATATATATATATATATATATAATGTTGTAGTTTTAAAATAGGTCAAAAATAAAATAAATAATTTGTATGCAAAATACCACGAGAACATAAATTTTCATATACCTATATATACCTATATATATATATATATATATATATATATATATATATATATATATATATATATATATATATATATATATATATATTTCATATACTAAATTGTTTTTTTCAGTTGAGTTTTCAAGTTAATCTAGTCTCGGACAAAGACAATTAGAGAATATGATCTCTAAATTTGTATATCTTTCATCATATATATATATATATATATATATATATATATATATATATATATATATATATATATATATATATATATATATATATATATATAGGTATATATATATATATATATATATATATATATATATATATATATATATGATGAAAGATATACAAATTTAGAGATCATATTCTCTAATTGTCTTTGTCCGAGACTAGATTAACTTGAAAACTCAACTGAAAAAAACAATTTAGTGTGCTATTAAAAGCATTTAAGAAATTCTTACATAAAATTATAGAATTCTGAAGTTAATAATACAGAATGTAATTTGCTTACATAAATCTGCTACCGTGATTTCAGTTTCAAATTTGCCTGTAATAAACTGAACTATACCATCTATAGTAGATACTTGCAGAGAAGAAATGGGCATAATAGAAATCTCAGCATCTTTCAGTAAAGCTAATGAATGTGAACCTATCATAGAAATGTTTGAGCCACTATCTAAAAGAGCTAAATAAGATTGTCCTAAAATATTAATAGGAAGATAAGGTCTATTATTATTATGATTCTTCACTAATAATGAATTCAAATCAAAACAATCATTATCTGATTGGTCAAACATTTTAAATAGTACCAAATTAAACTTATTATCTCCACCAACACAATCAGAGGATGCAATAGGCAATCAAGAAGAATCAGAAATAAAAGAATCCTCCTAACCTATGGCAGACTCTGGTATATATACTGGAACTACTACACTACTGGTGTGGGAGGAAGTCCCAACTGGAAGGAGACCACGCGGACGCCCTCGTCTCCGGTGGCGAGATAATATAGCAGGAGACCTAAGCACTATGGGCGTGGAGAATTGGATGGAGGTTGCTCAAGACAGAAAACAGTGGAGGCATATTGTCAAGTCGGCTAAAACCCACGAAGGGTTGTAACGCCACGGAGTAAGTAAGTAAACTACACTACTATCATGTTTAACATTAAAATTCGGGGAATATAATCTAAGAGTATCAAAAGTTTTAGATTGGGAAGTTACTTTTTTGAGTGATTTTGTGTGGTGTGTTTTGGTTTTTTCGTGTAAACCCTTTTTCCTTTTCGACTGGAAGATGGGTTTGAATGGTTGGACGTGGTTGGAACAGTTGCTTTGTCTGATGGATCGGTTTAGCTCCCTGATGGGGTTGTGGACGGAGAAACGCTCAGGGGACGGACCTCTGATCGTTCGTTTCCCGAACACTTAAAACAATTACGTTTGAGAGTATTTTCTTTACCACAACCATGGCAGAAAATACGGGTACGAGGGATACCGATAAAAAATATGACCAGACTCACGACAATTCCAACAAATTACAGAACTCAATGTGGAAGTATTACGTTCATGGCCTTTTCATCGCCAAGAACGGTGTTTCGAGGTATCTAAGTGACGTGAAGAATTAAAAGAAGAGGGTCGAGAAGTAGAAGGAAGGTGAGAAGACCATGATGAAGTTTCTTCTAAACATTTACACTTCTCCGTAATATCAGCTATACTAGTGATATATACGAGGGCCAACTGCTGATGATAGAATGGCAATAGACATTTCAGGATGATCTTAATCTTTGCAGAATCTGTCAGAGGTGTATCAAGGCGACTGCACATACTTAAAATATTATTATTGAACATCGTAACAGACTCGTTTGGCTTCTGTTTACGATTTTTAATTTGATCTCAAAGGTCGTCTTGAAAAGAATAATGTAGAAAATCAGACTTAAGTTTCTGAGCTAAATCAGACCAATTTGAAAAATTATTACGATTATTCATAAACCACGTAAAAGCTGCACCTGAAAACAATTCTGCAGACGCTGCGAAGAGATCATCTTCACTCACTCCTCTCGATACACAAAGACATTCCACTCGATCCAAAAAGTCTTGGAAATGACTTGGTCATAATGACCTTCACCAGAAAATGTAATTCCTAATGATTTATGAACCTAAACAAGTTTGGGTTGTAGAAATGCATTTGCCGCTTCGACAGAAGAGATTGGAGTTGATGTTGCTATTGGACTTACTCAAGAATCAAGTTCGCTCTCTAGACTTAAGATTCGCACAGAAACAGAGCGTTGGAAGATTTGTTGTGCCACATCTGAGTAAGATAATAAATAAACACGATCTGAGATGTGAGCTAGGCGTGATATTAGCGTGGCATATAGGCTATCTTGGACAGTCCCTCTAAAATCGGCTATCCTTTTCGCCAAATCATCTACAGTCTATTCAATCTCCTGTTGTTGAACCTCAAAAGGAATATTTAAAGCGGAAATCTGTCGGAAACTCCTGTTTCCTTATGCCTGCCTTAAAGCTCCACGTAATATTTTGCGTTTCAGATCAACATTGAAAGACTCATCGATATTGATGCCCCTAATCCTTAACTCATAATCCAATTCCTTCCCTAAAAATGTTCTACCTTGAATGCAGACATTATGAAAACCAACAAAAAAATAGATGAATAGATAGAATAGACAAAAGAAATAATGTACTAACACACCACAAAATCAATCAAAGAACTAAAGTTATCCAACATATATATATATATATATATATATATATATATATATATATATATATATACTTCTAGCGGTTAATGTAGGCTCCGTAATAAAAGGGTATTATACGAACTCCAGGAGAATATACGCCGTGTATATTATTATCTAAGTAGCGCTTTATGTAGACTCCGACCAACACGTCGGATCAAGTGGACTCTGTAATAGGATAAAACATTTTTGGGGCCCGTATATAACTTTTCGCGTACACTTCTAAACTCCTGCGATGTTGCCAATATTAGTATTAGTAGTAGATTTTAAAATTTTATAGCCGGTACATTTTGGAGCTTATTATTTTCAATTACTTTATTAATTACAATTATTTTCAAACTTAAAAAAGTAACTATAATAAACTTGAAAACGGTTAGTTTCCATTTAATATATTATTTTTTTTTAAATGCATGGGCACTTAAACATTTAGTCTCTAAATGTACGAATATCGAGTAGAGTTATCTTGTAATAGTTGAAGAAAGTAAAAGCCTTTCGGTAGGATTACAATAAACTACATAAGATTAAAGAGAACTCTGAAAACAGATCTTTATAGTTTTTCAATTACTGTAGTTTATGACGTGCAATATTTGTTTCATAGAGTAGTTAAATTTATACAATAATAATTTATGTGAAGTGTTTAAAGAAGTAATCACCAACCTTTATTAGAATACGGCACAATAAGAAGATGAAGTTTACTATATATTGTTTACTTATTATATTCATAAAAAGAATATCTAAAGTAAAATTTAACACATTTCAATGGCCTGGAAGTGAAATTTTACTTCTTATTACGATACCGGATCCTGGACATTGCACGGTAGTGTGTCATACGGTTTAATCTTTCATATAAACATCGATTGTTTTTAGTTTGAGATGTATTAGTAACATATCTACCTTAAACAGTTTTATTTTACATACATTTAGCACATTGGCTCTGACAATGACCTTTAAATATACATTGTTAAAAATTGAATACATTAATCAATTTAAAACGTTCTTTGTTGTCTTCTGTTTCTTTATCTGCATTTTGTTTATTTATATCGTTTCCACTCATAACAAATATTGAGTAGTTTATTGTTTCAGTAAACTTTCTCCTTATATGTCGGTGTTATATAAGTTGTCTAGTTATTATAGCGTATATATTGTCGTACGTAAACGCCATTTTATTTAACAATAAAACACTGAAAACTTTATTTTTAAAACTTCGACAAAATTAATTCTATCTTATCACTACAGCTGTTTCGGCAGAGTGCTCTTCTCAAGCCTCAAGTATCTCGAATCCATCAATCAGCCATTGCATTTCTTATACTTTTATTTTAATCCTCTCCAGTCAAAGATTTTGAAGCAGCTTTGCTCCATTAGTCCATTTTTGTTGATTTTTGTCACTGTTTCTCCTTTCTCTTTATCATCATCATTACGTAGCGCTACAACACTGGGTGGGTCTTCGCTAACTACTATTTTTCTCCAAGTTGACCGATCTTCCCACGGATCTGCAATCAAATGAAATGTTTATTTTTTTAAAATTTGATTGTATGTTGTCTCTCCATTGTATATTGAGATGTTTAAGTGGCATTCTTCTGTGCTAACTTCCTTCCATACAGTTTTACAAGTTTGACATCTTGGCGTCTATGCATGTGTCCGATCTACCTTAAGCGATTTTTTTCCTGGACAATATCGTTATAAGAGCTTTCTTAATTTAGTATGTGTTCTTATTCGATACGGATTTGTAGTGATATGATAATGAGGTTAAAAATTGTCGTATTATTTTTTATTTATTTTGCTTCAACCACTTAGGGTTATTAGCATAAGAAAAATACAAAAAGTGATAAAGACTTAAGGCATAAACCAAATATCAATTACATAATAATGTATACAATATATATTTAAATTATTAATGTATTGTATTAAATTTTATTAAAAAAGTTATTGATTTCAAGAATTCTATCAAGTCAGCTACATATTTAGATTCTCCTAGAAGTTCTTGTAATGTTTTTGGAATGTGGTAATATAATCTTTCAACTAAGTAGATTGGACAGTCAATCAAAATGTTCTTCACTGTCACTTTACATTCACAGACAAAACGCACTAGTTCCTCTTTTCTCTTCAACAAGTATTTATGTATTGTAGAAGTGTGTTATAATCTGAGACGTGTTATAAGGACTTAATGTTGTTGCTTTCAAAGCTAGAAGTTCCATTTAAGAAAGGAAGATTTTGTTTCTGTCAATTTAGTTGTGCTTCTATTCCATTGGTTTTGCCAAACATTGTGCATTTTTACTTTTAAATAAGGTTTTAAATCTAAATGCACCGTTAGATTTTCGACTGATGCGACTGAATTGGTTAGTGCGGAACTAGCTGGACTATCTGCCTTTATGTTACTATCTATTCCAGCGTGTGACGGTACCCAGAGGAACTACTGTCAAATTGTTTTGGTATATATGGTACAACATTAACTTAATCTTCTTCTTCTTCTTCTAGTTCCATGACCGTTATCGATCGTTGGATATCATGTTGGCTACCATATTCGCTATCGTGACTTTATTGAAAGCAGCTCTAAATAACGATGTAGTTGATTTTCCATACCATTGCCTTAGATTTTTCAGCCATGATGTTCTTCTTCTACCAGGACCACGATTACCTTGGATCTTTCCCTGAATGATCAGATGTAAAAGATCATATTTTTCAGGGTGTCTCATAATATGACCGAAGTATTCCAGCTTGCGTTTCTTTATTATATTGACCAGTTGTGTTGTTTGGTTCAGCCGTCTAAGGACCTCCTTATTTCTAACTCTGTCGACCCAGCTTATTTTTAGTAGTCGTCTGTATACCCACATCTCAAAGGCTGTCAAGCGTTTAAGCATAGCCTCAGTTAGGGTCCACGCTTCTACTCCATACAGCAGGACAGGAAAGATGTAGCAAGATATCATACGAACTCTAAGGTCAATGCTAAGATCATGACTGCAAAGTACGTTTCTCATTTTTACAAAGGCAGCTCGGGCTTGTTCTATTCGGCTTTTAATTTCTGCGGTTGGATCCCAGCTCTCATTGATATTACTGCCGAGATACACGAGTTTCTCTACTCTGTCCAGTGTGGCATCTCCGACTTTTATACCGTCATCATGTATATAATTTTGTTTGCTAACTTAATCTGCTGTACATAATGTTGGATGAGAGGGATAAATCTGAGAAATGGATGTCAGATAACTAAGTGAATCAGATATTATAAGAGATTTGGGAAGTTTTTTTTTTTCTAGAATAAAGGTTAGGGCCTTAATAATGGCAAATAGTTCTACTGTAAAAATACTTGTCTTAGGAGACAATTTGACAATTTATAGATGGAATGTTCATGTGATATTACAAAGCATGCTCCTACTCGATTTATGGCCTTGATGCGTTCGTGTATATAAAATGGTAATTTTATATACACTAACTTTACACGAATTTTATGTATATATATATACATATATGGTATAATATGCTGTAAGTTTAAAGGTTACAAAGCGGAGAGGGAACAACCCAAGGAAAACATAAATTAATTACACAGGTAGGATAAATGGGAGGTAGTTCAATATTAAAATCGAATAAGTATCTATTGGCTCGTTCATAGAAAGGTACAGGACCCCTATTTCTTTTTTGATAGACCTCCTAGAACCTGTTAGCAACAGCATGATGAAGAGCTGGATTTTTTGGGTTAGATTTTATATTCGAGACATACGATAGACTTAAATATTTACTTCCTAGGATTAAGGGTGGTTCTCCAGCTTCACAGAGTAGACTGTCCACAGGACTGGTGCAATATGCTCCTAGAGCAAGTCTAACGGCTGAACTCGGAAGAGTATCCAAAGTTTTAAGCAATGTTTGATTTGGTGTGTTATACACAACACATCCGTAGTCCAGTTTTGATCTAATTAAAGCTCTACATATATTTATTAGAGTTGGAAAATCTGCTCCCCAATTTTTATGTGATACAGATTTCATAATGTTTAGTCCAGCTTGGCACGATAGGCTTAGCGAGTGTATATGACTTTTCTAACTTAATTTTGAGTACAGTTGCATCTCTAGGAATTTTATTTCTTTTTTATATTCTATAGGAAAATTGTATAAAAATAGATTTGGGAATCTATAAAAATAGATTTTTGGAGATAGTTGTTCAAAATTTAATATCGGTGTTACAAGTTTATTAGTAATAAAATCTTTTACGGGTTACATGCTGTTAGCAAGTCTCAGAATTGTCAATAGTTTTGGATTTTTAAGTTTTTGTATTGGTTTTTGTAAAATTTTCTTTAGGTTCTTGTAAATGTGGGGTAAACATTTCATCAAGGCTACGTGTTTACTTTTTTACTAGGTGTATTAGTTATTTTAAGTGTATTAGTGGTATCTATTAATATCCTATTGATAGGGTATGCAAGTCTTGAGGAATAGATTGGACTTGATATATGAGGTTGTGAAAGATTAGGTGTTGTTGATAACTCGGTAGTTGTTATATTTGTATCTGTGCATGTAGTTTGAGAACTTGGAAATGATGTTGAGGATGATATTTGAGATTCAGTTCATATTGGTATAATTAATGAAGAAGGTATAGTCGAGGATTGTAAGGAAAATGAATTCGCTGAAGATGCTGATGTGATCGTGACGTCATGTAGAAGAGTATTAACTACTGTATTTATAGTAGTAGTTGGCACTGTTGTTGTAACGTTTTGATTTGGATTTCTACAGGATGAACAATTTGCTACAAAATGGTCAGATGATTTACAATAACACATCTGTTTTCTAAAGATAAGAAAATATGAATAAACAAACCAAATGAAAGTAAAATCAATAAACACATTATATACACAAAAATATTATATACATCCCTAATATTCACATATTAAAAATTGTCTGGTAAAAGTTTGCCTCCCAAAAATACAAAAAAGTAGTTATTCATAACTCAGGTTGCTTTACGAAAGGTCAACGAATCAGCATAAAAGCACAGCTGTTTTTAAAACATAATATTATTAGACGAATTGTGGATATCCATTACCTCCTGTCTATAAAATAAATTAGAAAACTATGTTAAAATATGATACGGCAGGAAAAACGGCAACGTAACTCAAATATGATGATTTTGCCACAGCATAAGAATATTGCCTCGTACTGGTATATAGCAATTTGTTGTTATAAGTTTATAGTTTTTCGAAAAATGAACTCAGATTTAAATATTAAAACGTCAAATAAAATATAAAAATCATTGCGTAATTCAAATTTCATATTTATACCGGTATCTCAGAAAAGAATAATATTTGTATAAAGTACAGTCATATTTTGAAATAAAATCTTCAATTCAGAGATTGGACATTCTTAATAATTGTGTAATCTAATAGGGCCGCCTGTTTATGCTTGGCAGACTTAGAAAACACTGAGAACACAAATATTTATTCTTTTACTATGTTGTAAAATAAGTATACTCAAAATAAATAAATATTATCTACTAAGTACTCTACTCCAGTTTAATATCAATGCATAAAATATTATAAAAATTTTGTCATAATTGTAAATTTATAGGAGATAAAACCAAATGTAGAGCATGTAGAGAAATCTGAATATCTTAGAATAACTATAACGAGCGAGAACATTATTGATGAGGAAAAGGCCTATCGATGAGATAGTGAGTGTGCTAAAGTAGACGTACTCTAAAGCATAAGCATGCCTCTTTCTACTCTTTTAGTAAGTGATGGATTCAAACGTTACTTGATGAAAATTCATTTTATCTAACAATAAAAGAGGTATGCGTTTACATAATATTATAGTTTGTAACTGAATAAGTTGAGGAGGGGATAACTGTTTTTCTCAAGTTGGCCATTCAGAATTATGTCTTTATTTTTTAATTTGCTAATTTCCATAGATTCTACTTTTCATAAAGGTAGCTTTCAGTATGTAAAATTTAAATTTTTAATAAAAAGTAAAAGATTTACCATTTTTATAGGATTTTAAGATCGGCAAAATCGGTCCTTTTTAGGCTAACTATCATAATTATGTATATTAAGGGAATATCTAGAGATAAAGACACTTTACTTTACTTAACTTTATCAGACATATGCGCTTAACATAAATGTGACGTATTTCTAGTGCAGAAAACATATGAGAAAGAGGATGAGGAAATAGAAGAATTCTACAAACAACTTGAATACATTCTGGAATCGACCAAAAGAGAAGAGGTCACTGTAATCATGGGCGACTTCAACGCTAAAGTTAGTAAAGTGAAAACTAATGGATTCACTGGTGAATTTGGACTTGGACAACGAAAAGTAAACGTCTCGTACAATTTTACCAAGAAAAAGAATTTGTAGTATTGAACACAATGTTCAGATTACCAAACCGTAGATTGTACACGTGGACATCACCAAGGGATAATGCAGACAACATCGTCAGGAATCATATCGATTATATAATAATCAGAAGCCGGTTTAAAAACTCCATCACGTCTACAAAAACCTATCCAGGCACTGATATAGAACCGAATCACAATCCGGTGGTGGCGGTAGTAAATATAAGATTCAAGAAAATAAAGAAAAGTGCAGCTAAACAAAAGATAGACGTTAAGCAACTGAAAAACGCAACTATACTGGAAAGGACAAGAGAACAGGTAAACAACAATCTTAGAAGCATCGCTGCAAAAAATAGGAACACAGGCAATGTAGAGAATAAATGGACGGAGATAGAAAAAACCCTTATGACAGCTGGTGAAGGCTCCTTACCTCCAAGCAAAATTAAGAAAAAGGAATGGATGACAAACGAAATTATGCATCTCATAGAGGAAAGGCGAAGAAATAAAATAAACAAGACAAAATAAAAAGAAGTGAACCGTGATATTAAGAGAAAAATTAGAGAAGCCAAAGAGAACTGGGTTCTGGACAACTGCAAGGAAATAGATAAATATGATAGAAAGTATGATAGCTTTAACATGAATAACAAGATCAAGGAAATAACAGGTAAAAAAGTGAAACAAGCATCCATCGTAAAGGACAAAAAGGTAAAATAATTACAGATTTAAATAAAAAACTGGCAAGATGGACAGAATACATTGAAGAACTTTTTGCAGACGAAAGACCAGAAATAACTGTGACAGAACCTACAGACGACACAACAGGGCCTGAAATCCTAAAGAGCGAGATAGAATATGCTATAAGGAACACAAAAGGGGGTAAAGCTGCAGGACCAGATGAAATTCCTGTAGAATTGTTAAAACTTATAGACGACGACGCACTTGAAATAATAGTGAACTCCTTTAACACAATTTAGAGAACAGGCATCATACCAAAGAAATGGCTCTCCTCTACTTTTGTCACAATCCCGAATACGAATAACGCCAGAGAGTGTTCAGACCAAAGAACTATAGCATTGATGAGCCACACACTAAAAGTATTTTTAAAAATAAATCACAAAAGAATATTTAATAAATTAGAAGAGGACATCACAGTTTGGATTCAGAGGTGGACTGGGAACACGGGAAGTTTTGTTTGGTATGAGTGTGTTAATACAAAGATGTTTGGAAGTAAACCAAGACCTCTACGTAGGTTTCATAGATTTTGAGAAGGCCTTCGATAAAGTCAGACACCAAAAGCTGTATGAAATCCTAAGAAGCAAAAACATCGACAGTCGCGACATTAACATCATATCCAGGTTGTACTGGGGACAAACAAAAAAATCAAAGTTGATAATGAGTTAACCGAAGAAATTGAGATTCGTCGAGGTGTGCGTCAGGGTTGTGTGCTTTCTCCACTATTATTCAATATATATAGCGGAACAATATATCAGGAAGCGCTCCTAGAGCAAAACATTGGTATGAACATTAACGGAGAGTTAATTAACAATATACGATACGCTGATGACACGCTAATAGTAACAGATAACATAGCAAATTTACAGTTTTTGATGGAAAACATAAACACTCATACCAATTAGTATGGTCTAAAACTGAACATCAAAAAGACTAAATTCATGATTGTAACAAATAAGCTATACACTAATGTGAATTTAACCATAAATAATCAGCCAGTTGAAAGAGTAACGTCCTACAAATATTTAGGGGTTTGCTTCAATAATACTAATGACCAGACAAGAGAAATCAAGAGGCGAATAGAGATAGCGAGACAATCGTTTGTCAAAATGAAAAAGTTCCTATGCAGCCGGAACATAAATATAAACTTAAGAACAATAATGTTAAGGTGCTATGTTTTCTCCGATCTGCTGTACGGCGTGGAAGCCTGGACACTGAAAAAGATAAACATAAAAAACATTGAGGCATTCGAGATGTGGTGTTACAGGAGAATGTAGAAAATACCATGGACAGAAAGAGTTACAAATCAAGATGTTCTGCTGAAGAATACTGAAGATGGGGAAGGAATACGAAGTCGTAAAAACCATATAATCGAAAAAACTTGAATATCTGGGCCACATAATGAGGGGAGAATAGTACCCTCTGCTTAGACTCATAATCCAAGGAGAAATCTCGAAAAAAAGAAATATAAGACGTAGGAGTATTTCCTGGTTGCGAAATTGAAGAAAGTGGTATGGGTGCAGTTCAATACAGTTGTTCTGAGCTGCAGCCTACAAAGTAAAGATTGCTGTGATGGTAGCCAACCTCCGATAGAAGACTTACTGCAAGAAGAAGAAGAAACATATTGAGGGCCAAATATATTGTATTTGGTATTAAGCTGATCGCTAAAAATCGCATAATAAAATGTCGATAAAGAAGCAAAGAAAAACTTAAAATGAGAGGGGAAACCAGTCAGCCGAGGGAACCTTTCAACGGTGCGATGTTGAGCTTGGATCTGCTATCTATGTATATAATAAACAATATTACGGCTCCTAACTAAGGATCTGAGCACAAAACTAACTCTAAAATTTGGATCAAAAATACAACAATTGCTGATATCCAAAGTCTGTAGACAAGCAAAGTAAAGACAAAGTTATTGCCTTACTTAAACCTGACAAAAACTCCACAAAAGCTATCGGCCAATATATTTATTTATTCTGTCAGTTATAAAAAATACTTCTGCACGTGATCCTTAATATAATTTTACTGATAATAGAAGAAAAACTCAAACTAAAAGACTAAAGTGGCAATAGACAGGGAAGATCACGTACGTCACAAATACTAAATCTTGCCCAACACATCAAAGACGGGTACGAAAGATATCAGGTATGAGGAGTGGTATTTGTCAATCTAAATGCCGCTTATGACACCTTAAATTAGAGGGCATTTCCAAAATCTATGTGACATTGCCTTAGGTAATAAACTCACTTGTATTATCCGCGTATGCCTACACAACAGAAGATTTTTCGTATTACATAATGGTAAAAATATCAGATGGACAACGCAGAAGAACGGTCTCCTTTGGGGTAGCGTAATGGCACCTACACTGTATAATATTTACACAACCCATACCAGTAAATACGTTACGGCCTTCTTAAGCTAATTTTTCAAGGAAAGGTAAATGGTAAGAGAGGACCGGGAAGAAGACGCATTTCCTGGCTTCAAAATTTACGAAAGTGGTATAACACGACTACCACTGAACCGTTCCGCGCTGCAGTGAACAAAGTAAAGATAGCCGTGATGATCGCCAACATCCGGAACGGATAGGCACTTTAAGAAGAAGATACCAGTAAATACTAGAACTTTTATTAGGTAGACGATCTATATTGTTGCACAACAAAAAACTTTAATGTCCCTAACAGAGACGCTTTTACAAATCTAAACGTCCAATAGTATCATGAAATTTTTAAACTCTGGACTTTCTATATATACCTTGAAGATAGTTTGAATCAAACTTTGTCATTCACAGAACTTTGTTTAAAACTAAGAGGTAAACTGAGGACCAGAAAAGTAATCTCTGGAAACTTGTCAGCTAAATTGCTAAGAAGCGCATCCTTCCATCCTTAAAACGTAGACGCTTGCACTCTATGCTTCTGCTGTCGAATATACCTTGTAAGTATAGATGATACCAACACATACTTAACACGTAGATTTAGCTATAAATTAGTCAGTCAAATTAAGCGGATATTAAGACACACACACATTCATACATAAGCTCTACAATATCTTAGCTATCAATTCACCTAATATCCGAAGATAAGTATCTATAGAATAAAAGATACAAAGTCTAAAATCGCAACATCCACTCAACGAATACCAGACCAATTTATGACTAAAATCGAGAAAACACTGACCAGATCAACACATATACACATTGCAAGAAATAAAAAAAAAGATAAGCTGCTCCTCGCCATCTGAACGCTCGAGAGGAATTTCCTTATGGTAGTTATCTTCGTAAAATCTGCGAGGAGGACTCTTGCTAGTAAATACCGGTTAACCTGTGCGAATGTAGGCAGTACAAGATTTATCACACCTTCTTATTTGACTTTGCCATTCAAATCGCTCTTTTCTGAAGTGACAAGGTTTAATTAATTGAATTGAACATATAAAGTACAGTCAGTAAGCTATTGCTTATAAAGATTATTGTAAATTTGACACTAACTTCACTTATATTAATTACATTACCCCTAAATAAAAGATAAAACATTCAGAAGTATGTAATATCGGTAAAGTGGTATATTCTTGTTAGATAAATTAAGCATTCTTCCCTTTTTTGTGCACTACTACCCATTTTTACATAAAAATATCACTTTTAGCACTTAAATATTTATTTTAAGATAACCCATCCAGAATTATAATAATATGTAGTACACAGATAAAATCATAAATAAAATAATAAAGAAGCTGTATACAAGATATCGTAAAACAATGGATGAAATAAAAGACATTCTTATAAATCCTATCCTTAAATAAATCGTGCAAAGACATACTCATGTTAAAAAAATACATTAGGAAATTTCAGCATATGAAAAACACATCCAATTTGGTAATGAAATCCTTTTGTATTTATAAAGCTATTTTTAGAACAGCATGTACCTACCAAAAACAGGTATTTGGTAGTATACATATCTATTACATATTGCAATGTGTATGAATGATAAAAAAATCAGGAGTCCGTATAAACCGTTTAAAATATATAAAATGTATATATCAAGAACGCTGGAGCTCTACGGCTTGATTGCATAGTTGCCAAACTATCAGAGCTTACTTAAACCGATATTCTGATGGTTCCAATATACAGTGACAAAGATCTGAACGACCCCTATAATATATACACGTGAACTAAGCGAAATACATTTATGATACAGGGGTACTTATGAGCTCCAAAATTTTATTAAGAATTATGAAACTATACATCTTAACGAATCAACAGAGCCAATATTATGGAATGGTCAAGTGAGCTCCGTATATTGGTGTCCACTTGACCACGGAGCTCACTTAAACCTGAATTTTAACATGGGCGGAGTTCACTTTATGCCGTATATATATATATATATATATATATATATATATATATATATATATATATATATATATATATATATATGTACGAACGAATTTAAAACGGATTATACAATTTAATATATGTCTGATTCAACTGCATTTGAAATAGTGGATCAATATAAAACGTAGACAAAAATAAATCCATACTCCGCCTAAAGTCAATGTTGCTATGTACTAAGTAGTATTTGTAGAACTGCAGTACAGATAAGCTTGATATCATAAAGAATTTTTACGTCCTTGGAAACAATATATCGCTGTTCCAGAAGTATAAACACATAAGTGTAAAATTTTGACAAATGACTTTATTGTGTTGGATGGCTCAAAACTGCATTTTCTATATATTTTTAAATCATCATAACTGTACTTAGGGAATCACCGGTAATGGCGAAACTCGTAAGTACAATTACGACGATTTACAAATATGTTGAAAATGCAGTTTTGATCCCTCCAACACAATATTTTTCACAAAGTCATTTTTCAAAATTTTACGGTTATGTCATTATACTTCCGGAACAGCGATATATGGTATCACTTTGCCATCGTTGTCTGAAAGTGGAATCTGATTTTGTCTTTCAAAATTATGATTCGACTGTTACTGTTCCTGTCTGTGAGTAGGTATCTTAGCTGGGTGTAACATATATTCTACTTTCTACTATTTTATATCTACTTATTTGCAGAAACTATATAACAGGCCTCCTAAAATCCAGCTTTGGTTTGATTCTTCATGCTTTAGTATTAAAAACAAAACTTAAAAAACGAAAGATATGTAAAAATCATAACTTTCTTGAACCTTTTAAAACAGAATACTAAATAACTGAGAAGATTTATATCGCATGTTAGGATTCGATCAGTTAATTTTGTACTCAGCCTGAAGCCTTCTTTAAGTCAATAAATCAAAATTCGTCTTAAAGGAAATCAATTTTTATATATCATATTTTATATGGACGTTTTCAGATTGTAAGTATAATTTTTGACGTTTCTGGTTTGTTTACTTTTGTGGCTGTCAGTTTGTTGACTATTTTGCTATTTTTTGCCTTGTTTTTACATTTTGGAATTATTTATATTACACAAACAGTTATTTTCACAACTAACTTTATATTGCAGTTGAAAATTTTATGGTAAGTGTATTTTATTTTGCCCTTAATTTTCCTTAAAGTTAACCTTATTCACACAGATTGTCATAACCACTTTCTGACAGTTGCTGTTGCGTTGAGTAAATTCCGACTGATTTCGTATGCTTTAAATCATGACGCACGGGTAAAGATAAATTGACTCAACTGAAATACGTCGTTATTGAATTCGTTATTGATCAAATTTCATGGCATGTGATTTCTCTCATCAAACGTGACAGAAATAAATAAATAACATTTTCCTCCGGTTGGCAACACTGCTGAAATGTACAAGTGTAGCTTTCAATTTTTATACGTGATCGGCAGGGCAACCTTTTTGAGTGGAGTTTTAACTTGTTTTTCAACGAGTTCAGAATCCAGCAGCCCGCTGAAGTATTGGATTTTTATAATATAATTATTTGACAATCTTTTGTTGGCCAACCACCACGAGCGAAGTTGAGCCGATATACATGTATTTCGTATGTTCCGAATGTATATCGTTCAATCTTTATATATATATATATATATATATATATATATATATATATATATATATATATAATTAAGTATTTAAAAAGAATTAAGTAAAGTTAAGTAAAATATTTAAAGTTGGATCCCTAAAGTAACATACAATGATTTCAACAAATATATGGTCAACCAGCAATTATATACAAAGAATACACCAAAATTGGCTAATCTAATAACTAGTCAACTGTACACAATGATATCAAAATAGGTGAGGGTTTAAATGTGAATGTAACTACAGCAATACAAGTATACCTTAAAATAGTAAATCCAATAAAGAAAGAAAAATTAATACATAAGTTTCAAAGAGCAACAAGAAAATCAAAAATAGTAAGGAATGTTATGCAATGAAAAGAAAATAACTATATAAGTTACAGTCTTAACTGAGAATAGGCACCACGTTGGGACCGCCAATGTAACAAAAAATGTGTGACTGGGAGGTGTAGGACGCCAATGTAATAAAAGTGTGTATGTGTAATGTAACACAAGTATTTGGAGTAATGTAACAAAAATAAATAAATTAAAGCTGGCTAGCAGAATTTTACCAGAGAGTGACTACTTGACACTCAAAAGAGGATTCGGCCAATTTGCATACCCTACAGAGACTGTAAAGTAAGAATATGAATGACAAGATATTAAAAAAAAATAGAAATAATGTAAATGAAAGTGGTAAATTATGGAAGTTGCTCTAAGATATGATTGGGCGCCAGGAAAGTATTAACATATACCTTCCAAGGTATCTTGTAAATCTATTTGCTGCAATAAAAGGAAAACAGGTATTACTTAAAATATTAAGTTTTCATCACAAATTTTAATCCCTATCCAAATATATACAGTCTAATTTATTATATGCTACCCACCACCATTGTATGTACAGTTAACCTAGTTACTAAATTAGTTATACATATATTTTAAAAAAATCCCTAATTATACGCAACTGATCCCTGATAATCTGAATTTATAAATAATAAAATATAAGAAAAATTTTAATGATTTGACCTAAAAAGGTAATTTTCTGGCGTTTAAATATATAATAATAAAATAACAATTAATAAATCTCTGATTAAATCTGTACACCAAACCGTACAACAGAGTTGAAAGGGAGGATTAAAAAACCTTTACCTGTAGTTGACAATTAGTCCTTAAACGTTATTCAGTAAATTATTTAAAAAAATGACGATTCTTATTATTGAATGAAATAGTAGAAGTTAAATATACAAAAAAATGTTATACAAAAAAATTACTTAATACAAATGAATAGTGTTTCACACTCTAAATGGGAGAGGTCGTTCCGGCTGGTTCCCTGAAGTTGTCCGGGAATAGTTTCAGAGAGGTCTGGACCTCTGAAGGAACTGCTATGGATGACGGGCAAATGTGTAAATCCAAACTTAATTATTAAGAGGATAGGGATTTAAAAAATTTATTTAAGGTGAGTAAAGAATTATTGAAGTGACGGACTCATTACAGCATACACTTTTTGGAGATTTCAAGTAACTCCAAATCATATGGTACCAATCTGCTAGACCTGTACACGCCTGTACATGGTTCAAGAATTCTGGAATGGGTATCATGAATAAATGGAATATGTGCAATAAGCTAATTGGTTGCAATACTCGTACAAGTTTATAATAGGTAGACAGCTTCCAAAAAAAAAATATCGACAGGGAAGACAAGATTCTGACTAACCGATTTGAAGAAAATTTTTCAGTTATTTTAAATATATTCCAGTTCATTAGGTTATTTTATGATTATAAGTAACAAAAGTTATTGATAATCACATAAAAATAGTTTCCCAAAAAAATGTCCAGATCATTGTTACACATTTTGAAGCCCCCATTAACCACTTAGTCTGGTTTCTTGCCTAGTGGTTTTGGTGAATTCACATTTCACTTCTAGATATGTTGAGGAACTGTACTTGAATCTATCACTTGGCTGTCCGTTTTCACCTCTAGTTAATTTGAGTACCTACTATACCAAATTCATTTAAGAGAGAAGTAGCTGTCAACAAACACATACACAGAACAGGTGAAACCTGATGTTTATATAATCGTACAGGGTTGTATTAAGATTCTAACATTCTATAACATCTGAATTTGAAATGAATTAATTTATAATTTTTAGGATTACTGTTAAAATAATAGTAATCAATGATTAATGTTCCAACGAAGTATATTTAAATATTAGTTTTGAAAACTGTCATTTAATGCCAATATTTGGAAATAAGTAATATTATGATTATTGATATAAAAAGACCTCTTATATATAATAGACTTATACATTTCACATTGCATTAACATTAATAAATAAAATTTATTTAGTTGACGTTTAGATTTCGATTTAACATTTATTTGTGTCAGCAGAAACGAGTGTATATTTAGAAGGATTGTGATGCCACTATTTTTGACTTTGATGTCAGTTATGTCGAAGATGGTTCGAGATATCAAAATGTCGTTTTCAGATTTTGATTCAGGACACAAAACTATATATAAATCCATCGATAGATCGTCCCCAACTATTGCATAGGCGACAACTCACAAACTAACATACTTTGCGAATGTAAAACGAACGTTTTCTTTAAAAATGATGAAAAAACTTTTTACTATTACATATAAGTAACATTGAATTACGAAAAATAAGTACTGGAAAACTACATAGGTACAATGGGTTAAATGAGTTACAGTTTTTCATTTTTAAATCAGTACAACGTGTTTATGTAATTTCGAATAATTTAGTATCTTTTATTTATTATTGCTACTCATTTCCACTTCAAAAGCTAGATCCACCTTCAACCGGATTGGGGCCTTCTTTAAGAGCCACAACCTCTCTCTTGCTTGATATGTGCAGAAAATTGGAAGCATTTGAGATGTGGCTATATCGGAAAATACTTAAAATCCCGTAGACTGACCGAGTCACCAATGAGGAAGTCCTGAAAAGAATGAAGAAGAACCGACAGGCACTGACCATTATCAAATCTAGAAAGTAACAGTACTTTGAACACATTATTCGAAATTAATCCAGATATTGTAGCGTTTACGCTATTGATTAACCCCTTTAGAAATTTTTATTACCCGCCTACGATCGATTGTAAATCGACATTCCTTCACCTACGCGCTGTTATCGCTTTGAAAGGAAGATCGATTTTATGCGAAAGCCGAACGATCAGTTTTGGTCTGAACTCGTCATTCGCAGCCACGCCAACCGGTGAAATTGTTCACCTTAAGTGACGGAATTGGAGCAAGGAAGATAATTTGGGGAAAAATATAATTCATTTATAATAATAGTAATAATTAATTTTAAAATCAATATTCATTTATAAGAGTTCCACATAAAAGGAAGATTTTCTTGGCGTGCTGCAGTTCCATGTAAGTAAATCATTTTATACGTATTATCTCTTTATCATATAATCAAATTTATCATTGTATTTAGTATTTCTTTAGAGATTTATTTTTGAGTTCCGAAATAATTTAAATATAAAATTTCCTTGATTTACTTGCAAAGAACAGAAGGTCATTTTTTTTATATAGTTAAACTTAAATTCTGTTTTATTCCACGTCGTTATCATTAAGTTTTTTTTTTGGTTCCCATTTTGTATCTTAACTTTTTTGGTGGAATATAAAAAGGTTCGACAAATGTGGACAGCCTTCTATATTCTGCGCATGTTCTTTTCATGGCGCAAGCTTGCCATGCCTACGAAAGTAACTTCATAAATTTGACATGATGTTGACTTAACCTAATACCAAATGTTTTGATGTTTTGTTTTGGTGCAGTCAATCCATGTTGCTACACCTATTGAATTACATATTTATTAAATTAAATAATCATTTTAGATTCCGTCACGTGAAAATATTATTTTCACTTTACTTGAGGATATTCTCTTGAGAATATTCCCTCAAGGATACTAGTAACAGAATCCTTAGATACATAGTTAGCAAACCCGTGGATTTTGCTGTCACCCAGAGGCCAGTGACTGGTTGTGGCTTTTGTGACCAGGATTCGTCTTTACAGCCACAAACTGATGTAGCCGTGCCAAGAGGAGTTTTTCCTATGGACTTATAGTGCTGTAAAGATAAGTCGTTTAACTATTTGACCTTTTGTATTACGTATTACTTTATATTTACTGTTAACTGATCATATGCATATGATAAGGTGAATACCTTTATGATAATTTTTTTTTGATAATTTAATTATAAAATATTCGGGAGGAAAAAGGGACACTTCATGTGTTATTAGGTTTTAACTAGGATTTAGAGAGTCTGACCAAACTCACTTTTTTTTGGATATAATATTTTGTTAATATAATACAATTTGATATTGAGAGGGACATAAATTTAATGTGGTTTGTTTTTAAATATTATATAATGAGTATGGAACAACTCATTTTTTGGATGTAATATATATATTTAATATAATTGTAATAGAGATTTATCAAGTTTGATATCTTTACAATATTGTCATTAGTACCTCATTTTAGTAGAACTAATTTAAATTTAAATGACTACCTTTTGTTTTAAGACTTTGGCTACCCTACGGACTATTCTTGTTGTATACTAATATTTCATATTTTATTTGGCCAGTGGTAGTGACTATTCATTTGTTGAGGGGCTATTAGGTCCTATTGTATCTGTACACCATCCACTACCACTGTTATTTGGCTTTGCATTATATGTAAATTGTTTATACACATATACCTATATACATTTGTTTATAAATATATTTATTGTTGCTATTTTGAGTTTTATTTCAGTTCTACTAACCAGTATATAACATAGCAAAACAAGATTAATATTTAGTATTTTTGTATTTCAGAGTATTACCTCCAGATTCATTTGTTACTTCAAAATCTCAACTATCGTTGAGTTGGCGCCCTTCTTTTCTCTTCTTATTGTTCTCTTTCTATAAACTTATTCCCAGTGACTTTCTTTAGTTGTATCACGTTTGATATTACCAGGTCTCATTTCGTTTCTTGTCTCATTAGCTCAGTATCCTTGCTATCTGTTTAAATCTTTAAAGCCACAATCCAGTGCATTGAAGCTAGCCCGAACACTCACTTGAGATTTAGTGTCTCTTTGGCCATTTAAATTTGTTCCTCTGAGCTTAGCCCTATTTTTAGTATTTTTTTTTTTCATCACTTCTCTTTAAGTTCTTCTGAACTTTGTCAAATCACACATTTCATTCGTTTCAATTGGCGCCCAACGTGGGGCGCCAATCTACAGAAGAATTACGGTGCTCGTGCTCAACTAACGTTGTCCTCTCTTCGGTTGGTATTTGCCGTTCTGTGGTCTTTTGTCTTTCGGTGGAGGGTGAGATGTTTGGCTTGTGGAAGCTTGGGCATCCAGACTCGAGAAACTGGTTCCTTGGTTTTGAGGAGTTTTGGACAGTGTTTGTATTCCCTGTATTTTGACGAGGAGTAGGAGCCAGGGCCAACCCACCCCTTCTGTCGTTTCCCGAACAGAATTGGCATTCAAATTTGCGTACACCTTGACGTCCACATCCATAACAAAACCGAATTCTAGGTTCAGAACATTCGTAGTAACCATGTCCTGACCGACGACAATTCCAACAGGTAAGCTTCGAATTAAAAGAAGAGACATTACCAGACCGAGAATAATTAGGCCTACCAGAATAGGATGAGTAATTATTTCTGAAATTCTGATGAATAGGAGCTCTAGACACGCTGTCAGAAGACCATGACAAAACTTCTTCCAGCTTCTTACATTTTTCAGTAAGATCAGCAATCGAGGGAATATCTGTAAGTGCCAGACTAGAATGGTACGATGGCAACAAGTTTTTCTTGATAATCCTGACAATATGAGGTTCAGAAAGAGGAGTCTCCAGACGTTTACACATACTAACAATCTCATTAATAAAAATTGTATGACTTCGTCTCATATTCTTCTTTCCATATTTTTATCTCGTCCTTGATTTTGTTCCAATTCCTGAGCAAATGGTTGACTGGTGACGAAAATGTTCAATTTTAACGTATCAACGTTCATTGTCAGTGTTAGATCGTTCGGCCACAAAAAAAAAAAAAAAAAAAAAAAAAAAGTTCCTAAAGTTCCTTTTTTTTTGCTGGAGATGAGGGAGAATGTAGCGTTTACGCTATTGATTAACCCCTTTAGAAATTTTTATTACCCGCCTACGATCGATTGTAAATCGACATTCCTTCACCTACGCGCTGTTATCGCTTTGAAAGGAAGATCGATTTTATGCGAAAGCCGAACGATCAGTTTTGGTCTGAACTCGTCATTCGCAGCCACGCCAACCGGTGAAATTGTTCACCTTAAGTGACGGAATTGGAGCAAGGAAGATAATTTGGGGAAAAATATAATTCATTTATAATAATAGTAATAATTAATTTTAAAATCAATATTCATTTATAAGAGTTCCACATAAAAGGAAGATTTTCTTGGCGTGCTGCAGTTCCATGTAAGTAAATCATTTTATACGTATTATCTCTTTATCATATAATCAAATTTATCATTGTATTTAGTATTTCTTTAGAGATTTATTTTTGAGTTCCGAAATAATTTAAATATAAAATTTCCTTGATTTACTTGCAAAGAACAGAAGGTCATTTTTTTTATATAGTTAAACTTAAATTCTGTTTTATTCCACGTCGTTATCATTAAGTTTTTTTTTTGGTTCCCATTTTGTATCTTAACTTTTTTGGTGGAATATAAAAAGGTTCGACAAATGTGGACAGCCTTCTATATTCTGCGCATGTTCTTTTCATGGCGCAAGCTTGCCATGCCTACGAAAGTAACTTCATAAATTTGACATGATGTTGACTTAACCTAATACCAAATGTTTTGATGTTTTGTTTTGGTGCAGTCAATCCATGTTGCTACACCTATTGAATTACATATTTATTAAATTAAATAATCATTTTAGATTCCGTCACGTGAAAATATTATTTTCACTTTACTTGAGGATATTCTCTTGAGAATATTCCCTCAAGGATACTAGTAACAGAATCCTTAGATACATAGTTAGCAAACCCGTGGATTTTGCTGTCACCCAGAGGCCAGTGACTGGTTGTGGCTTTTGTGACCAGGATTCGTCTTTACAGCCACAAACTGATGTAGCCGTGCCAAGAGGAGTTTTTCCTATGGACTTATAGTGCTGTAAAGATAAGTCGTTTAACTATTTGACCTTTTGTATTACGTATTACTTTATATTTACTGTTAACTGATCATATGCATATGATAAGGTGAATACCTTTATGATAATTTTTTTTTGATAATTTAATTATAAAATATTCGGGAGGAAAAAGGGACACTTCATGTGTTATTAGGTTTTAACTAGGATTTAGAGAGTCTGACCAAACTCACTTTTTTTTGGATATAATATTTTGTTAATATAATACAATTTGATATTGAGAGGGACATAAATTTAATGTGGTTTGTTTTTAAATATTATATAATGAGTATGGAACAACTCATTTTTTGGATGTAATATATATATTTAATATAATTGTAATAGAGATTTATCAAGTTTGATATCTTTACAATATTGTCATTAGTACCTCATTTTAGTAGAACTAATTTAAATTTAAATGACTACCTTTTGTTTTAAGACTTTGGCTACCCTACGGACTATTCTTGTTGTATACTAATATTTCATATTTTATTTGGCCAGTGGTAGTGACTATTCATTTGTTGAGGGGCTATTAGGTCCTATTGTATCTGTACACCATCCACTACCACTGTTATTTGGCTTTGCATTATATGTAAATTGTTTATACACATATACCTATATACATTTGTTTATAAATATATTTATTGTTGCTATTTTGAGTTTTATTTCAGTTCTACTAACCAGTATATAACATAGCAAAACAAGATTAATATTTAGTATTTTTGTATTTCAGAGTATTACCTCCAGATTCATTTGTTACTTCAAAATCTCAACTATCGTTGAGTTGGCGCCCTTCTTTTCTCTTCTTATTGTTCTCTTTCTATAAACTTATTCCCAGTGACTTTCTTTAGTTGTATCACGTTTGATATTACCAGGTCTCATTTCGTTTCTTGTCTCATTAGCTCAGTATCCTTGCTATCTGTTTAAATCTTTAAAGCCACAATCCAGTGCATTGAAGCTAGCCCGAACACTCACTTGAGATTTAGTGTCTCTTTGGCCATTTAAATTTGTTCCTCTGAGCTTAGCCCTATTTTTAGTATTTTTTTTTTCATCACTTCTCTTTAAGTTCTTCTGAACTTTGTCAAATCACACATTTCATTCGTTTCAATATGCCCTTCTAATGGCGAATTATTGAACCTGGTCGCCTGGTGTGCAAGAATGATGACAAAAATTCGATCGTGATGAGTCATTCCGAAGCATTGAAGTAGTTCAAGGCTCTGCTGTGCTACGTTTAAAGTCAAGAAGATACTTGTGCAAGTGACGCGATGCTTTTAAAAAGGATGAGAGACATGGCTTCCAAAAAACGTGTTCAGTCTGTAAAGCAGCAGAAAATAACTATTATACAAATTTTAGGCCGTTTACAGCTACATATTTTTAAATGGTCTTGATATCCGGATTTTTTCAAATCCGGTCGGTCAGTCGCCACATTGATCCGGATGTGGCAGGTTATATTGTATATAGTTTAAAAAATAGTGGAAGATAGAAAATCACATATTATGCACTATGATCTCCTTTTTTTTTGTTTTTGTCACAGGTTTTTACAAAGTAAAGACCTAAAAGTCTTTACCTTGTAAGACCTTTTATTTACATACATATACAATGTGGAAACCACTTATATAAAATTGTTTGTGTCCTTATTATAGAATATAATAAAAACTCTGGGACACGTTAACTTTTAAATTTAAATGTGCGCTTTTTAAACATAAATTTCAATGTACAAGGTGATCCACGCAAGTCTGTAATCCACGCAAGTCTGGTATAGTCCATAATCCTTATTTTTAATGAAATATCCTGCATATTTTTATGTTTTTAAATGATTCTTAACAACCTGATTTCAACGAACTATATCATGTAGGGTCTATAATGAAGTATGAGTAGCAAACTTATTTAATCAGAGGTATCCTAGGTTGCCTAATATTTCGCAAGGTACAATGTCTAAAATTTATGCACAATTCAAAGAACTTGGACATGTCAAACAATTAAAAAAGAAAACCGAACTTCATTAAAAAAGAGGTGAAAGTGGATATTTTGTTAAGTGTCTCAGAGAATCCAACGTTAAGTTCACGTCAAATTGCACGTCAAAATAATGTGAGTCACACAACTATCCTAAAATGTCTTAATGAAGAAACACTTCATCTATATAAATTGACTTTTGTGCAGGAGCTAACAGAAGACGATCTAGATCGTAGAATGGATTTATGTGAAAGAATGATCGATAAAATTTACAGGCAAGGTAAAACCGTAGATATTGGTCAGCGGAGAATCCTCATTTGATCGTGAGACACACTCTGTATCCTCAAAAGTTAAATGTTTGGTCAGGTATAATAGGAGATCATAGTATTTGTCCTATATTGGTAGATGGTAAGTTGACAGCGGAAACATATTTAAGCATGCTAAGAGACGATGTTATTCCTAAGTGGGCCAACGTGCATGCTAAGAGACGATGTTCTTCCTCAGTTGGCTAACTTTTATTACAATCCAATAGATCTGACCCTACCGCATGAAACTGTCTGATTCCAGCAAGACAGTGCAACACCCCATTATGGTTTTTTGGTGAGAGATTACTTGAATGAAATCTTCTTCAATAAATGTATTGCACGAAAGGGTACTATTGAGTAGCCAGCTAGGTCGCCAAATCTCACGCCTTTGGATTTTTTCTGTGAGGTTATCTCAAGAACAAAGTATATGCAACACAACCAACTAGCATTGAAGACCTCAAAAAAAGGATAAGTACAGAAATACGGAATATTTCACCTCAAACTTTAAACAAAGTTCGGAACGAGATTTATATGAGACTGTGTTATTGCCAACAACAAGGTGGAGAACATTTTGAGCATTTATTTTAATGTAATCCAATCAATTACCTCGGGTATTCTATGAATTAATTGTCTTAAAGAAAATTACACTTAGTTTCAAAATTTCACCTTGTATTATTAATAATAGACCCTACATGATATAGTTCGTAGAGATCGGGTTGTTAAGGAGTTTTTAAAAACATAAAAATATATAGGGTGTTTTATTTCAAATACAGATTATGGACTATGCCAGACTTGCGTGGATCACCCTGTATATTTAAATTTATGTTTAGGAAGCGCACATTTTAATTTAAGTTAACGTGTCATAGAGTTTTTTATTATTATCTATAATAAGGACACAAACAATTTTATTCCATAAGTAGTTTCCACACTGTATAATGATCAATATATCACCTCACTACAATCATAGTGTCATAAGGAAAAGATGAAGACAGGCAGTACCCTGAATGTAAGAGGAAAACTTCTTATTGGCGATATCTATATTATTGATTTTTAACAAATCAATCGATCGTTTCTGTAACACTTTGAAAGTAAATATTAGATTGTGAGTATTGACCTTTTTAATATATCTGTTCAATTATGGACTCACACTTGCAACCCTTTTATCATCATAATAGATAATTATTATAATAGAGTCAAAATAATATCAAATATTATCAACTTAAATTGATAGAAAACAGCAAACACCTTAAAAATTTTCACAGTTCTAAGTTTATTTAAATAACACTATAATTATAAACCAACACTTTAATTATACCAACATACATACATAAAGCTATTAAAAGTTAAAATTTATATTTATACAATTAAATTCAACAGACATAAATGTGATTCTTAAGGATTACTGAATCCATATCTGTGTTAAAACTGCAAATTAAGCGGTTTTGTTTAGAGATGAGATTGTCGTTACTTGTGAGTTTCTACTTGTTACTTTTGATACGCTTTTGTATATAATCAGTTACAATATAAGTGATTTTGTAACAAGTAGATACCTCTTCAGCACCTCTAGAGATTGTGAATGAATTTATCACACATTAGTAGTGTTGATATTCCACTTTTCTGTTAGAGTGAGTGTTACTATACCATGACATATCCACATAAAAGTATTCTAAAAAAGGCAAAAATCAAACCTGCAAGACCATTAAATGAACTGATTCTAACTCTTGCTGTAGTAGACTCCAATTTCTTCCTTAATAATTATTTACTGATAGTGTTACATTCTTTTGTTGTAGTATGTTATATAGATAATTAGTTAAAACTCAAGAAATTAAATAATCTACTTAATTAAATATCTTGTATTTTAAACACATATTCAATCCACAAATTTCCTTAAAGGTTACCCAAACAATAAAAATAAAAAATAGGAAACAGGAGACACACACAAATACATCATCAAGAAGGAACCCAAACCTAAAAGTACAAGATGAAATGTTCACTTATCAGTAAAATATATAGACTGCTCAAAATATAAATTATGTGATACTTGTTCAGTTTCTGATAAAACTGTTGTATCACATATAATTATAATCATTGTAACTTGTATGATTAATGATTAATGTAGTTATTAAATCCATCTGCTAATAAACCAGTATGCTGCTAAATAATAAAAAATATATTATGATGATATAGAAGTGTGACATGCAAACCTATTCAGGAATATTAGAAATAGAGCTTAAGATCCATTGGCTTGGATCTTAAATAAACTTTTATTATAAACTCTCTCATTGAAAAAAGACGAATTATTACAAATAGTGGAAATATATAATAAACCCATAAAATTTTGGGTAGTATATATTTAAAAAATATATTTCAGTTATAATTTAACATATTCTAGTAAATATTGTGTGTATAATACAAACGTTTGTATTTTGAGAACGATTTCCGAAGTGGAAATTGAAACGTCAATAAACGTATTTTTATCTTTAATTGTGGCTTATTCCCAGTTAAATAGTATACAATTATTTTAATATACCTATTCAATCATACTAATGTTGTTTGGATTTAAGATGATTTTGACGAATAAATTAAATAATTAATAAAGTTCTAGTTTGGCGTTTAATTAATAAAAATTCTAACGTGCGCCTTTGGTTATTTATCAAAAAAGTTGACGTTTGTCAATTCTCTAGTTGTTTTTAGTTTGCTAAGGCGTTTATAGCTCAATATTTAGTTTCTGTTTCTGCTTAGTTTAGTTAATTCAAGTTTAGTCAAGTTGTTTTTAGTTAGTTGTTCTTAGTTAATATTTAGTTTAATTATTGTTCAACGAGATGTTCAAAGTTATACAAAGGCAGAATGTTACGCACTGTAGCCGACAAAGTAGCAGCTGTGTTAATAATTGGTGAATGTGGAAATAATTTCCATGCAGCGGAACATCTTTTTAATGAGAGGTACCCCGACCGTCCTACATCAAGAGCTTAATTGAGGAAGCTTCTTCGGAGTTTTAAACAAACAGGTAGTGTTCAAGATGTCAAATGATCTGGTCGATCAACAATTAGTGATGACAAAAAAATTGACATAATTTCAGAAATGGTAGTGAATTCTACTTCTTCTACAGCCCAAATTGCATCTATCTATGGAATCAGTGAAAAGACAGGACACCGAGTGTTGGTTGAAAACAAATTTCATGCGCATAATTTAAAAATTGTGCACCAACTTTGACATGATGACCACGACCTAAGACTAGAATTCTGTGAAAATAGGTCCAATAAAATTAACCAACAGCCCGATTACACAAAAACAATTTGTTTTAGTGACGAAAGTACTTTTCTCTCAATGGAAATGTTAATACACAGAATGTGAGGTATTGAACTGACACAAATCCTCACATCTTTTTTAAAACCCATACTCAATTTTCAAAACAAAAAATAATTTTTTGGGTAGATATTTTGGGAAACTACATAGTTGAGCCTGTTTTCCTCAATACTAACTTAATCGTGAAGTGTATCTGTAGATGTTCAAAATGAAATTGAACCGTTAATACTTTAAATTCTGGAGGATAATCCAGTCACTCAGTCACCAGACCTCACACCATTAGATTTTTTTCTGTGAGCATACTTGAAATCTAAAGTTTACACTACAGCACCCGACAATATTGGCCTTTTAAAACAATGTATTGTTGAAGAATGTAGGGCAATTTCCTCCTACACATTTGAACTAGTACGGCAAGAGTATAGAAATAGGATGCATTACTTTCAGGAAGTAAATTTACCACATTTTGAACACTTACTTTAAGAACTGGTTGTTAAAATTTTTATTACCTAATTAAATGAGAAGCTACAATTTTAGTCTTTATTTAACTTATTCATCAAAATGAGCTTAAACTCAAACAAAATTATTATGACTAAATAAGTATTTTCAATACCTTTCAAACGAGGTATCACTTGCCATAAGATCCTATTTAAAATTATCTGTTACAGTGGCGCTGTAACGTCATCTGTCAATATTACGTCACCTGTTATGACTATAATAAAATTCATTAAGCGATGCAGGAAGATGTAAACATTAAATCGTGTCCGAACCTCTATGAGCTGCCGACAACTTCGGCAGACGAAATAAAGATGGACATTTCGGTTAGTTTTTAAATATTTTTGAAGAACTGTTACTTGCATTTATGTATAAAATATTCATTAATTTTATAAATCGGATTATTTTTTCACTTATTATGTATTCAGTGATAACATTAATTTATTTACTATGCAATAAACACGAATATTTGAGAAAAGAAAAAAAAATAAAGTGTCATAATTATAGTGTTACTTATCGGAACGAGTAGACTCATTTGGATAATCTTTAACAATTATCTGTTAAATTGATCGTTGTTTATATGCCCTGCATCGCTTAATGAAATAAGGTATAGTTGAGAAGCCTACATCTGTTTATTACATCACTCCAAATTTCACTATTATAACAATAAGTAACTGTTCAAAAGATACGAGGGGGAACAGACTTTTGACTAGAACTGTATGTTTGTTTATTATAAATATTGGTTATGAGTATGTGTGTTTGCAATGACGTATAATATATAGACTCGGTGAACGCTTTAAAAAGTGTCCAAAACATGAATACCTTTGTTATTGTTTATTGTTTTGATACGAAGATACACGAAGTTCATGATTTCTTACGAAGCATCACGAAGTTGATCTTGTGTTTGAAAACATCATGGACGTATGAAAGCATTTTCTCCATTTTGTGTGACAAGCAAATTTTATTTTAAATTGTTGAGAGTTATTTACTTACTATTTTAGTAAAATGCCATACTATTTTATCAAAATAATTATTTCTCTTATAGATGGGACAAAAAGAAATCATAAATATTTAATTTTAATTAAAAAAATAATTATTGTCATTAAAATATAAATGAACACGCCGCTGTTCTAATAAACATACCTTCAACCTTGAGCCGAGATCTTTCGGACACTCGATTCTACAGCGAGAATAGGGGACTGCGTAGTCTATATATTATACGTCATTGTGTGTTTGGTTGTAGAGTAATTTCCAGTCATTTCTAGTCTGTCAAAAAGTAACCAACTTCGCAAAAAATAATTACTAAATTCCCTAGACAATTATTAAAATTCTAGTTATTAAAATAAACAGTGAAGTGGCAGTGGCGTACCAAATTCTATTTTCTACAATGAACAATTCACACACACGGAACACAAATAATCAGTGTCTATTGTAGTATCAGCAGAAATTGCAGGTAAGCAGCAGGGGCACTATTAATAAACATTCAGGAACATGTACCCAACTCCTCAACAATATTCTCCACTAGAATACACCAAACCACATATCGCTGGTGACCTGGCAATACCTCCTAAGTGATGTCAAACACTTTTTTCAGGAGAAACAAAAAACTGATTAATTCGTTACTATAAGGACTTTTTTATTATTTTTTAAGTCAGTGGTTTAAATAATATAAGCGATAACGTTGTTTTGAAATAAAATAGTAGAATTGTTAAATTATGTATTTATTAGGACACTTAGGATATATTGATTCTTAAATATTGTCAAATAGGATATTTTGCAACACTTTATTTTGCCTATAGGAGAAAATAATATAATAAAAAACATTGCCAACTTTTCTTTTCAAGCTTAAAATATTATTTCTTACAATTTGACAAAAAAAAAAAAAAAAAAAAAAAAAAAAATAGAAACAAGTTTGTTTTAGGGTATTTTGTTAAATATGCACACATATTTTTTAAAATAATGATTCGGAACTGCAAAATTATTCATGTAAAAGTGCATCGTATCTTTGGGAGGAACTGATTTTAACTCCTGCAGATGTTGCCACTTTTCAGACTTATTTTTGCATGGTCCTTGTAACAGTTTGAGATATTCCAATATTGTTGGCATAGTTTTTGGTCTACATGTGAGTTCTTTGTATTCATCCTCATAATCTAATTTTACTCTTAGAGTGCCGCATGGATCATATTGAATTCTCTTGATGTCATTGATTACTGGATCGTTGGTTTTTCTTCCAGGCCTATTAGAAGAGTATATTAAATACTTAGAGGAGGAGAAATCTTTGAAAAATGAAGATTCCAGCAGTCGAGTTCTGTAAGGGGCAGGAGTTTTTCTCGCTTCCTTCGTTACTGACTCATAATCGCTAGGTAAATGGATTTCTCTATGCTTAAGACATCTTTCTATAACGCTATGTACCGAGTCACACTCCATCTGAGTGTGACCCGGCTCAAGAAATTTTTGGTATACAAAGATATTGTATCTCATAGCAAAATTTAATAGGGCATTAGCTAAAACACTGTTTCTGTTCTGATATCCACATCCATCGGAGAACATCATGATAAGGTCATACACTGTAAAATTGTGACAACAGAGCTTTATTTTAAAATAGATTTTATTATCGGGAAGAAAAGGACATAACTTGACTGCCTGCAGATTTATTGTAATGATTATTATTTTTTTCTTTATCAGTATAGCTTGTCTCGCAAGATCTTTCCTTTTTATATGCAACTGATATTCTTCTCCGGAAATATTTCCATATTTAAACGAAAAACATGCATTACACTGGTCTTTTTTCGGCTTGTATAGTGACAAGTTTTTCTCTTTAAACTTCTTAGAAATTTCATTTCTTCCCAATGGAGTTACTTTTTTGTCGTTGCAAAAGTCATGACAGTAAACACTGTAAAGTTGAGCCATGTTTTGAAAGGTGTTTTCCAGGTACAGTTTAAGAGTATCTCGACGACAGTAATGAGATGGAAGTTTGGGTAATGATTCAAAAAAGTTATTTAATAATCCGTATCGAATCTCCTTCTTACGTATTCCTTGGTGGTTATACTTGTAAAAGCTTCTTTACGCATTCCAAATTTGCTGTTGTCGATCCAAGCTTGAACCGTTTTGTAGCCAAGATCTAGTGTATTTAAGAAAATGGTACGATAAACTTCAAGATTTTCGTTTGCATCGTTTAAATAATAATGATATGTGCCTAATCTACTGGAATTTTCTTTGGTTTTCGTATGAGTTGTAACTTTTATAACATGTGATGCGACGAAAACTTTACGCTGATCCCAATTCAGATCATTCCAAAAATTTTTATAAAATAGCTGCCGTATATTCTTCAGATATTTCCGTGCAAAACCTCACTTTAGCGTTTTTACATTTCTTTGAGTTAAATGTTTCTTTAATGCTTCTCCCATTTTTTGGGCAATTTTGACTCATTTTCTCTCCTTTATTTTTACCAAAGCCAAGATAAGGTTTTCCCTTCATCCTTAACCTTTTGTTTTTATTTCATTTCTTATCCATAGTGATGGATCAGGAACAGGAGCAGAAACATCCTTCTAGTTTCGATAAAAATAAGGAATGTATCTAAAATACCTTTAACATAACTAAATAAACACACATGTTGAATAAACGATTGAAATACTTACGCAGTTAGTATGATTTTCGCAATAAAACGTCAGACAAGTCCAAGCACGTCCGTAGCGCATAACTTTACCACACAAACTAGTTAGATAGGATAATTTGCGTCTTGTTTATTTCCTCTAGTCAGGTAGGAGATTTTTCAATAGCGATTTTTAGGCTTTCGGCTTAATCATACAAATACGGGATTTTAAACAAAGGTGCATCTTTATGCTACATGTTTAAATCTGGAAAAATCTCATTTTTGGCAAAAATGGCAGCACCCGCGATATACTGGCAACCCGCAAATACTCCTATATCAAACATTCCACAAAATCAATTCGCTCTTCCACCACAACCACAACAATTTCCCCCACAACCCCAACCAATTTACTACAACCCAAGCAACCCATCTAGTGTATGTCAGACCTCAAACACAAAGCTAGAACTTGCAATTACACATTTAGAAAACTCGGATATTGAGTCTAGCAAAGACAACGATCATTTAACCCAAAACAAAAACTCATGGCAAGTAGTCAAAAGATGTAAATTTTCAAAACAAAATAATGATCTCAATTCTCCAAGCTCACCATCAACAAAAATACAAAACGATACAGTGAATTATTTAACGCCAAGAGCTCTGAACAGACTGAAACAGAAAAACAACAGAAAGTACCAAAACCACCTCCAATATTCGTATATGGCGTCAAAAACTTTAAAGACATGGTCGATAACTTTGCAAAAATTGTGGAGGAAGAAACCTACTATACCAGAACTCTACCAAAAGACACTGTCAAGATTACAACATATACAATAGATACATACCATAAACTGATAAGACATTTACAAGAAGAAGAAATCATTCACCACACTTACCAAATAAAGGAAGAACGTGCCTAAAGAGTGGTAATAAGACATATCCATCACTCTATACCCACAACAGATATAACAAAGGAACTAGAAAAAGCCAGCCATAAAGTTTGCAATTTAACTAACATTCGACACAGACAAACAAAGGAACCCTTATCTTTGTTTTTCATAGATCTTGAATCCAACAGTAACAACAAAGACATATTCAACCTAGAATTCTTATGTCACACCAAATAAGAGAAACTCAATCATTCAATGCATGTGACGTCAAGGATATGGTCATAGTAAAACCTATTGCACTAAACCGCATTACTGCGTCAAATGTGGAAGACAACACAATACAAAAGATTGTAAAAAACCTAGAGGCACTCTAACTAAGTGTGCACTATGCAAGCAAGATCACCCTGCTAACTATAAGGACTGTGTAGTCTACAGGGAACTAGTAGAAAACAGACATATGCAGAAAAGGGGAAACCAACAGCATCAAAGACCAACATTCAACAGTAAAATGTATGTACTGAAACAAATTAACTAAATACTCTACAAAACCATCAAAGAACATATGCAAATGTGACAGCACATCAAACCAATCACGATTCAGAACCTAAAATTAATATAGAACAACAACTATTAACATTCCTAAACGAGTTCAAAAACATGTTCTCGCAACTCATGAGTCAAAACAGTATGATATTAAATTTACTAATACAAGTCGTTAACCAAAGAAATTCTTAAACATACTTAGAGTTGCCACATGGAACCCTAACGGCCTGCTAAACCATAAGCAAGAAGTAATTACTTTTTTAAACTTAAATAAAATTGATGTTCTGCTTATTCTCGTAGTCCCTGCGTACTGGCCGAGTGACCCAAGAAAACTTCCAGATCTGCTGGACTACTACATAAGCAAAGGAGTGTCCAGAAACAACTGTCTAGCTACAATAGAATACAGCTATGATCTCTCATTGGATCATACACTGGTTATTATGAACCTGAGTACCACTGTTATAAACAGCCTACCACCTCCTCAACTTAAGTCAAAAAACACCAACTGGGCAGATTTTCAATCTTACCTAGAAGAAAACACCAATCTTAATGAGCGGATCAAATCCACACATGACATAGATACAGCAGCTCAACACTTCCCCACACTTGTGCAAAAAGCGGCATGGCAATCTACACCACGAACTGAATGCAAACCAACACATACCACAAATATTCCCCTGCACATTCGCCAACTCATTGCTGAAAAATGTCGCGCGAGGAGAACTTGGCAAAGATCTAGAAACAACATAGACCTACATATATTCAATAGACTAAGTAGGCAACTTGGAGTAGCCATCACATCCGCAAACATCAAAACTTTCGAACATTACATTACAAATCTTACAGCAAATGACCAGATGTTATGGAATACTAGCCGTAAATTAAGATCCCATATAAGCCTCACAAAACCTGCAACATTATCTGAACCTACTTAGCAATTGGTATACGAAATGGAGAACAAAAGTAAATAAAACAAAATCAACTCAAATAACATTTACCAACCATCACAATATATGCCCACCTGTAAGGATGGAAAATATAAGAATACCAACAGTAACAGACACTAAATACCTTGGCCTTCATCTTGACCAATGTCTCACTTGGAAGAAAAATATCCAGACCAAATGAAGGCAGCTCAACTTAAAATTCCGGCAAATGTACTGGCTTCTTGGATGTAAATCAAAACTTAACATCCAAAACAAAATTCTTCTATACAAAGCCATGCTCAAACCTATCTGGTTCTACGGACTACACCTATGGGGCTGTGCAAAGACAACATCATTGGATGTCCCTCCTTCACGTGCAAAACCTGTATCACATTTACTTAATACTCTTTTTTTGATGTAGATTGTAAATAAACATAATTATATAAAAAAAAAATCACTAGACAGTTCAGAATAGGAATAGCGAGCCTACTATAGAAGTAAATGTCAAAAAAACAGAAATATGGCCACTGAATAAAAAAGTCATAAAGACTTTGAAAGCAACAGAAATGGATTATTGGAGGAAAACAGCTGGTAAATCAAGATTAGAGTAAAAAACAAGAGAATTCCAGAAATCATGGGCATAAAACTTTGGAATAACAAAAGGCATCAGAATCAACAAACTATGATGGTACAGGTCACTGGTAAGTGGTCAAAACCCATATCAACAATGACAATACACATTCTTCTGTAGAATTCATTGTAACAAATATGGAAAATTGAGAAATTATTTATAGCAACATACAAGCTGTCACTTTTTTATCAGTTCTAAAATATATAGGTATATGGTTTTTATTACAAATTATTGAAATGCTCTATTTATCCTTGATTACCTTTATTCATTTTGTCAATTTGAATTGATCTTATTTTCTTATTAAGTATATAGTTTAAGGAAAATGGTAGGGGCTGTTATCTACCTCAGTTTATGTTTTATTTTAATCTGGGTCTTTGAAGGTTAGAAAACTTCACTTTTGCAACCAAAAATAATTGATGTTTTAAAAAAGTAATAAGGAAAGACAAATATTAAAACCATGCACTGTTTATAGCATAATTTTAAATCTTAGTCCAGTTTTAAAATTAAAATGTAATTGCATCTGGCATGACTAAAAATATATAAAATGTTAATAATTATAGGGCAAATGTTTGTAAAACTAATAAAAATTTTTTAAAACTAATTAATTAATCCCATCATTATCCTTATCAGAATTTAATTATCCTGTTTATGTCAACAGACTAGAAAATACATTTGTGCAAACTCCTGTGAAGTATTTTGTTTTTGATTGCTATTCTCTTTTTATGGAGGCGTTAAATTTGACGTCAGCCTTGACGTTTGGCATACCAAAGTGGGTAATAACAGTTACAAATAAATATACATTAAATATTCATATTAGTATTAAAAAGAAATGAAGGTTGTTGATTTTATTCAAACTACAAAAACATACCAAAAACTATGTGGCAAAGTAGTCGATGAAACAATTGAACATACACACGCACTGTACACTTTATTAACACATCGTTATATTACATTTGAAAATAGTCTCCACAAAATTTAAATATATTTTAAAAAATCGAATATAAATTCATATTATATATTTATCTCACTGACAAATGATTACAAATCAAAGTACATAATAGACCATATTGAGACGTCACATGAAGTTCTTCATGTTCGGTGTTTCTGATTTCGCTACATTGTACATCGTTGCCACATAAATACTATGCCACAAATGTTTATATACTATTTTTCAAAGTAAAACACTTTTACGTCACGATTTATACAAAGTAACGTCACTCGTATTTAAAATTTCCAGAACATCAACCTTAGAGTTCACATTTTCGTAACACAGCTAATAATACGAAACCCACACGGAACTGCTCGATCTTTCATAGGCGTCAACATAGTGTAATAATCAGAAAAATGAAATCATCATTATATTGGAAATTTTAGAATTATAATGATTAAATAGCCAAAAACATTTATTATTATTAATAATATAAATTTTATGAAATAACTCTTGAAATCTAATATTCCACAAAATAATAATTTTAATTAAATATATTAGACAATTGTACGCAACTGATACGGAAATACATCAAATATTATTGACGGTTCAGCGTGTGTCAAAAGTGTATAAAATGTTGCCGCTTTTTTAGAGCAGAAATTTTGTTTATATTTTGATTTCTTACACAATGTGATCATAATATAATATATAATTATAAATTCTATTTATAAATACAGTTTAAATTTAGATTAATAGCTTAAACACTAATTATTTTTTCTGTATTATGATTGTGATATGCCAAAACAAATAAATAGTCTGTAGAAAGCTGATAAGCTTTCATATAAGATAGATTATTTTGAACAAGAAATAATGCCGGGATGTTTTTACTATTGAAGCCCTAAAGAGGTAAGTTTTAATTTAGAATATATAACTTTGTATTAAAATGTTTTCTTATGTATTTTAATCTGTTGCAGTAGTCTGAAAACTAAGTGTATTTACTGTTAATTTAATAGTTTGACAAATAGGTGACATTTTAAAAATTCCTCACTTAGTAACTATTCTGATGTTTTGGCAAAGCTGTGGGGTTCTGTCGACGTAAATCTGGAATGACGTGGAAGCTTCTTTATATGAAAAATGTTATATACGCATTTCCGATTCTGGTTGCTTAGCTGTCATCAACACGTGCTACGTGCTTTTTCTTTAACTTTGCTCTGGTTGTTTTACGATAAACGGTAGTCCGTATTCGTCTGTGGTAAATACTCGACTCAACAAACGTACATTTTTGACCATTTATATAATTTATTTATAGTTAAAAGTTTATAGTTACGGTTTATGGTTATAATTAAAATATATAAGTTAAATATATAATTTTATAGTTATAGTTTATAGTTAAAAGTTTAATTTATATTTAAAATGTCTGGTTATGTTTGTGCGTTCAGCGGATGTTCATCTGTGTCAGGAAAAGGAATAAGTTTATTTAGATTTCCTAAGCACAGAATAATGAACAAACAGAATACCCACTCTCCACGGAAAATTAAGTACGCGCATCTCCTCCGCGCAGACGTTCCGCCATGTTTTAGGAGGATTTTAAAGAAATTAGTGTTGTTTATGTGGTGTGCATGGAAAAATTAACCAGGTTTATTTGACTTACGGCAATCATAGACATACTATACAATTATATTAACATTGTTAAATATAATAACATAAATATAATATAATTAAACATAAATATAAACAATTACATAACCACACAAATCATCTGTGTCCTCCTAAAACATGGCGCGCGTGCTGAAAAACTTCAAAGGCGGCATCTGAGAGTGGCCCTTCTGATTGTTTATTCTTCTGTGTCCTAAGAGTAATTGGCGATGTCTACGAACTATAGGGGGCGCTTTGACAGATGATCAGCTGATCACGCACGTAAGAAAACAAAACAGAGCTACCATAATCTTTGTAGGTGAATCATTGTTGTGTCTAAAAATTATCCGTATTTACCTACTTATTATCTTTCATTTATTTTTTTGTTAACGCAATGGCAAATAAAGAAATTGAAGTTAGTCTGCTCCATATTTTGAAATATATAGGAGACACAAAAAGACCTTTAAAAGCAAACGAGGCCTTGTTAAAGGCTGGCCACGTTGTGTTGTGTGGCAAATATAATAATAAATTAGTCGGTTTGTGTCTGCAAACGACTAATTTAAATTCTGTCCCACATGAAATCACTGTGGATATGTTAAGAGAAGAGAGTGGGTGGCAAAGTTCATCACTCAGTGCGTTGGTAGCTGCTTTTTTATCTGCCTTACATGACCAAACTCGCGAAACTGCTTCTCTATTTTACTTATTGTTCCTTGGGATATAGGCGGTAAATTAGGAAATTTCTCATGAAATAGGCGAGTTACTTCCTGTTGTGTTCGGGTATTATCTCCGTAACTAATCATTTGTAAAACTGTTAGTTTATGCATTTCCGTTAATCTAACCATTTTTCAGAATTGAATTGAACGAACTTTTTGTCTAAATTAAAATACTGACAACTTAAATAAAACAATTTACTGATGCGTATTAAAATAACGTTGCCACGGAAATTGTTTAAAGTTTTTTAATGGTTACTATCTAAAAACCACATTGCTATGGTTTTTGTTCACTTTCTCATTATCAAGACCTAAACGGGAAATAAGTTTTGAGTATATTTTAGCGAATTTCGGTAACCACATGATTTTAATTTATTCTATATTAATCAATCTTAACAAACTTGAAAGCTACAACATTTTTGAATCGAGAATGAAAATACCTTTCAAACGATATATCACTAGCCTATACTTCCTATTTTAAAAATTGGGGGTTGTACCTGTCATTCTAAGGGGGTTGAAGGTAGGGGTTGCATTTTCACGTTAAAGTGTCAAGTTATAATTTAAATTTGACGTATTTCGGGATTTTTTATAAATATTTACAGTAACCTAAATAATGAATTTATTCCATTTGGCTTTTACACACTGTATAATAAATGTTGCAATTCTGTTCAAAAAATTTACTTGAAAAAAAATCTATTGATAAATGTTGTGAAGACACCATCATATCACTTGATATCGATTTCCCAAGTTTGAATTCCTGTTTCCAAACGATCTTGTAGATCTTTGTCACGAGGAAAAAAATGCATACTTATTCCTTCCGATCGATAATTACCATTGCGGTGCAGAGCAATACGGTTTACATTTACTTTTTAATATTTTGTTACCTTATTGTGCTTTATTTAATAATATTTAAAATGTTTATAACTATCTTATGTGTGTATACACAGCCACCTTTACTTCCAAGCCATGAAGTAAAAAAGGCAACACCGCATTCTATGACGTCGGTAGTCCGATAATCAGCTGTAAGGTCTACCAGAATATTAAACTAATTTGAATTTTAGGAAACTGATATTTTGAAAACTTCAATTCATTACAGAAATATTTTTAGGGAAACTAAATTAATAAAACCTTATATATACCTAGTAAATATATATAAAGTTTTATTATTATTTAGGTTATATTATCAATAAAATAATCACTAGAGTAAAATGTATTGCACTTAAAATACAGTGTCAAACAGTTAATCTTACAATCAAATGCAGTCAAGAATCTCTAGAAATTTTAAATATTAAGTACTTAAGCATATAAATAATACATTAACACGATATTTAAAAAGATTATTAAAAATACAAAAGATATAAAATTTGTGCTAAGTAAAAACTTAGTGTAACTATTATGATTAAAAAATTCATCCTAAGAAATCAGACACAATATAAATATGGTTCTAAATTAATCTAATTGAAAATTAAATATTTTACTATTTACTTATAACTTTTGTTGAATTTTCATACTTAGATATACAAAAGTAGCAATTTTAAATATGAATAGGTTTGTTGTTATATAGACCAAGTTAAAAGAGGTATACATGAAAAATGTGTTGAATGTAACATACCATTTATAACTTGTATATCGATTTAAAATAGCCTATATTCTCAAAAGATTTTTGAATGTAATACTCAAATTTGTTATCACTTATCTAAAAAGCAGATCTAAATGAGAAAGTAAGTTCTCTAATTGTGACCATCTTGTTAATTTACTATATTGTAAAATCCATTTCAAATCATTACCACTTAATCTATTCTTACCTACATTGACGATTACACTAAAATTACTGCTAACTATTACACTACATATTACACAAATATTATCACACTTGTGTCCCAACTGATTAATGTTTAATACATAGAAATATACACAGTCACTTGTAATTTTACTTGTCCAGTTTTTCAATGGGATATTATTGTCTAAGTCTAATTGACATAATTATGTTATCTCTTGTTCCCTCTTCTTATGCAAAAAGTTTCTTCTGTCTTCAGGATTTCTTCTTTCTTTAGTACGATGAACAGTTACATATGATGGTACTTCAGGAAATATATTAGAAACTGCATTGCCTTTTAATTTGGGAAATATTAACTTTTCAATGTGTACATTTCCATCTTTATCTTCTCATTGTTCAGTCCGCTGAATATCATCTTCATGAAAATGTTTGGCACATACTACGGAAGATTTGGTAATTGTACAGCCTTCTCTATGAATAGAGCATAACCCAGTATACCTTCTTTGGGGATCTTTGGGAAACAAAAACATACTTTCTGCCTGTTTCGTTTTTAAAGTACTGGCATAATTGGTTTTGCAACTAGGTACACAACAATGCCAGAGCATCTGTAACAGAAAACAAAAGTATTATTATTGTTGTTTTTAGTTTACATATTTTGTAACAAGAAGCAAAAGTATAATTATTTTCAGTTTGTTTTGTAGGTTATATTTATACTTGCCCATAAAATTGTCGTTAAGAATCTTCTAAAAGTTCTAAATTTAATGAAATTTCACTTATATTAATATTTTCTAATTGATTTAAACACAATTTACAAATAAAACATTCGAATAAAGTTAAAAAACAATAAATTCAACAAACTTTACAAGCCTTCCTATATGAAATGTTAAACCAAAACAAACCACAGTCGGACTACCAGGGTTGCCAGGTGAAAATTTTTGTCCTCCCTAAATTGAACATTAAAATGTCCCTAGAAATCCCTAGATTGGAATAAATGTATATATGGTTGCCTCATTCTGAATAAAATGATGAAATGTATTGATGGCTGCCTAATATAATAACATGGAATTAAAAAAAGGTAGAATTTACCGAAAGTACAAGCTGATTATAGCCACAAATGTCAAACATGGAATAAATAATTTCGGTATAGCAGTGTTGGCATGTTTTTATAATGTAGATGCTGTGTAAATATTTGTTTCTTTGGAGATTAATTGCAGTTAATTATTAGAATTTTTTTAGCAATTACACTTTGGTAGACTAGGGGATAGATTTGGCAATCGTCAAATCAGCAGTTGCCAGATTACAACATATGTTTGCAATTAATCTCGAAAGAGACAAATATAAATCATAAATATCATCATATCATAAAATAGTATAATCAAAATATACTTTTTAAAAGCTTTATCTCTTTATATGTGAAGCATACAATACATGCATTATAAAAACATGCCCACACTGCCAAGCCGAAATATTTTTGACATTTGCGGCTAAATTCAGCTTGTACTTTCTGTAAACTCAACCTAAAAAAATAATTGTTGCTTTATACCTTTATTTCAAAAACATTTCATTTTTAAACTTTACAATAGCGATGATTTAAATAAATTTAACAAAAACGGAATAACGTACTTATTTATGGCTTTGAATATTCCATTTAATATATTATTAAGTATTATTCACTTAATAAAATTAATACAAAATACAACTTGAAGAGAAATGAGATGGTGAAGCATATAATTTTATTTATATATTTCCACGAATCCTGGGATTCACCCGATTTATACTGTGAATCCCCTAATTATTTATTTTATAAAACCTAAGATTTTTGTAAATCCCCTAATTCCTGCTCCAGAATTTGCTTCTCCTTTATGAAAATATATAGGACTCTATTTTTGGCAGAAATCTATTTGGTAGCATAAAATAAAGATTCCAAGAACGTGGACAGTTAGCAACATCTGATAATAGAATCCTTTAGTAGTTTAAGTATTTGTAATTAAAGATCGCTTATTTAATACTGTTAATACGAAGTGGTTTTATACCTGAATTAAAGAAAATGCTATTATAATAGGCCTATCTAGGTAAATATTTGAGCCGGTCAAAAATCCCTAGATTTTACAATAAATATCAAAAAAATCCCTTTGTCCCTTTTATGCTGAAATATCCCTAGATTCGGGATAAATCCCTAGACCTGGCAGCCTTGACTACCACGCGTTGTTGCCAAATTTCTACTTCATGGCTTGGAAGTAAAGGTGGCTGTGGTGTATAACTAAATACAAAATGTTCTGTTATCCTACGTGCACTAGTTCAAAATTTTACCGCACCGTGCCGCCTCTTTCGTTTGACATCGCCAATAACAGGTAATTACTATTGCTGTGTAAAGGTCGATTCAGACACATCAGTCACGTCTCGTCACCATCTCGTCACAGTGATTGCGCCGAATCGAACAATCCGTCATACAAAATATTCTCTAATACAAATATGGCGCCGGCATTCACACTCATCAGTTGACGAACAGTTTACCAGCTGTCAGATAGTTGATAGTTCTGTGACCAAACAGGACCGGTTCGGTACCGTGACTGTGACGTGACTGATGTGTGTGAATCGACCTTAATTATTATTATAGATAAAGTCACGTTCAGATGGCAGTGTACGGATATAGGATAACAGCGTTGCCAATTCTACTGTCATTGTAAGTTTTGCTACTTTTGTAAAATAAGCAGTTCCAAACTCACGGTAAACTAAGATATGTTTAGGTAAGCTAAAGTTGTTAATAGAAAATTCGTGAATGAAATAAATGGTAATAATTCCTAAAATGCTTTTATACATAATACCGCAGTTAATAGGGAAAAAAATATGAAAAATATTCTACAGGTTTTTTAATGTTCTAAACGGTAGATAAGGGATAACTGATGATAATTCCTTGAAGAATTACAGCCAATTTTGCTTTGTTTATTTTTTAAAGAAAGATGAAGTTTGGAAAAAATCATTTTTTTGCCTATTTTGTTCCTCGTGCATTTTAGGGAAAAATGTTTCAAATAAATGTTGCAGATCTTAAAAAGTTTTTTAATTTTTTAGTTTGTAAATTAAAATACATAAACAAATGACTGAGATAATTGCAAAAAAACCCTAATTGAGGCCCCTAGAACACAAGGGTGTAAGTGCAGTTGCTTATGACTTAGCAACTGATATCTAACAACAGGCACGTACTTTTGGCTTCAAACTTTCTAATTAACAACAATAACACCATCAAAAATTACATGTCATTGAAAACATGCTGAAAACTGAAAAAGTGCTACCTAGGTTTTTAAATTTATATCGAACTTTGAACAAAGATTTTTCAAAACTTTGTTTTTGGCACTTACACCCCTTGTGTTCTAGGGGCCTCAATTGTGCACTAATTTATTAAATGTTCATAACCTTATTTTTTGCATAATGACGTCTAATATAACTACTTGAAATTATGTCGATTAATAAGTTATTTAAGTGTGCTACATTTCAACCAGATCAACTAAATATTTTATTACCTTTACTGAGAAAAGAATACCCCCGAAAAACAATTTTCAATCATCTTCATTTTCATAATCTAGTTCATCTTCAGAGTCATCGTTTAATGAAATTCTAATAGGTTCAATGTCATCTTGAATGTTGTCTACTGTCCAAAAATTATTCTCCAATTTTATAACATGGTTGACGTAATTTTTCCAATGTCCATTGTTCTGTACTTTCCCTAATAGCACATGTACGTCCATAGTACGTCCCTCGCGGACTTTAGGGACGTCCCTCGAACGTCCGCTTTGGTCCTATTTACGTCCGTTTTACGTCCTATATTGGTCCGAATGTCGCTACGCCAAACGTCCTATGGACGTCCATTTTACGTCCCGAGCGGACGTAAAATGGACGTACCGGGACGTTAATTGGACCTTAATCGGACGTCCATAATACGTCCAGAGAACTTACTTGACGGACTTTTGTGATATTTTCGGACATCTATTTTAGCGCTCAGGATGTAAATTAGACGTCAACGCCATTGCATAAAGTACTAAAAGTGGTGTCATCCTGTGCATATTAGGAATGTATTTTGCGAAATAAAACTTAAATGATTAAAGAAACTTACATTTATTTATATTTATTTATTATTAACAAACGGGACAAATTCACTGTCAAAATTATGCAAAAATACAACATTATAGAAATATAAAATAATTTTGTGTAATAAAACATAAATGTTTAAAGGAACTAACATTTATTATTACATATATTTATTTATTATTAACAAATGGAACAAATTCACTGTCAAAATTATACAAAAATGCAACATTATAGAAATATAGACAAAATTACAGATAAAATAAAATATACATGAATAAAATAAATAAGTACACATTTTATAATAAGTTTCATTTAGCATTTAAGTGCTTCAAATAGTACCTAAAGCTATTGATATGAAAGTTTTAGACCATCTCTATGTGTGAAACATAATTAGTTCTGTGGTAAGGAACATGGAAATGTAAATTCCGACACAGTGAATGGGAAGGAATATGAAAACAAACTAGCTGAAGTAATTCAGTAGATTGGTTATTTTATAAACAAGTTGAAAAATAAAGATTAAAAGGTAAAAGAATTAAACACTTTTGATAAGAGAATCCAGATTCAAGAAATTGATCATATCAGAATAAGAATATGGTCTACACAATTTACAAGAACAGTCGATGCTTGTAGATGAGTCAGTATAAATCTAATCAACATAAAAATGGTTTTTAATGCAATTATAACATAATCAGTGTAAATTAGTTGGAGTTGAACGACTAGACAGTAAGTAAACCACCCTGACCAGTATGAAGCTGATTCTTCAAATTTACTGTCAAAAAATCAGTCAGTAAAGCCTCGACAATTTTAGGAATAGCAGAAAGAATTATAATGGAACGATAATTAGGAATCAATGAGTTAAGGATAAAATCAATAAATAAATTGTGATGAAAAGTGATCCTCAGTCAGAGATTTATAAAAACTAAGCCACAGATGCCTACATAAAAAGAATGCACAATTCCCTAAAAATAAGTTAAGATATTATGTCTGGATCAAGACCTTTATTGGTATTAAGACACTGTAAGCATGCGTCACAAATTTTAACAGTTAAAAGAGTGAATATGGCTGTTACTGATATGGGATCTTTGACTACACTTGTCTACACAAGAGAAAGAAGGATTGTGAATACTGCTAAAGAAATTGACAAAATTGTTGAAATTGTGTTTCTTAAAAACAGAACCATTCAACTTCCCTTATCCCTTCCCATTCTGATTTCCCTTACAATTGTGTGGTCAGCAATTAAAAGCAGACAAGTCAATTGTTGAGTTTTAAAGTTGAAATAATAAGTATGAAAAAGATCAATACTTAATATGGAACTTTGTCTGTTTTCTTTCAACAGTAGATTAATTTTTAGGTATTTATTTTTAATATATAAAACAGTCTCAAAAATTGGACTGTTCCTTTGTGTCCATGAACTACACAATTTAATCATTACAAGATTAATCATATTTGCTAATGCAACATGCAAGTTAAATTTTATCTGCCCTCTCTTTAAATATTTCCTCAGATATTTCATTATCAAGTTTCAACTTCCTTCCCCATGGCAACGCTGGTTTTGGAGTTTTTCCAAGCAACATCTGAAAACAAAATTAATGTACATTCATAAATTGAATAAACTAATTTCAGATTTAGTTCATTATACTTTGCTTCTTGTGAATAAATCATAATTCAAAGTAAAATTAAACACACGAATTTCAAGTGCTGTAGTTTTAATGAATCTCACCTGAATTAGAAGAATACCAACCCAACCATTGGTATTTATTTCTAATGACCAAATGAGCAGTAATTACACTTTTATACGTAAAAAATAAAAATAACTGTATAAATAAAATATATGGCCAACAACAAACCTTTATCTCATAAGCTAGCTGTAGTTCTTAAAGCAATCTCATAGCCAGACATGAACATTTATGAATTGGTAAAATTTGCCATCTAAATTACATATAAGACACAGTTAACAATATGCTTTTTCAGCTGTATGTGGCCACTTAAGTGATAGTGTAAATTCTTAAATGCACCTTAAATTGATTTATGTTTATAAGTTACAAACCTTTTAAAATCAGAGCTATATGTATGTCATCAAAAACTTTATATTGCTTTTTCCCTAGCCAACTATCTTTTCCTTGAATTTTATTCCAGATCAGCTTCTTATGGCTTCTCCTAACAAATTCATTTATGGTCTCCTCACCAATTTTGGAAAGCTCATTATCCTAAAATATAAATCAACATGTAGCAGTAATCTAACTACCCCACAAACTTGATCATCCATGCTTAATTATTTTAGCTTAAACTATCTAATAAAAAAACAGCCTCTGTTACAAAATTAAACATTCATTTGCAAATTTTGGTTTCTCATAACCATGGTAAATGCCTATTAAATCTACAATTTTAGGATATATAAACAAGATAGGATATGACTGACTACTAAAACTCTTTTTTTAGTGGGATTCCATCAAAATGTACACAAATTTCTATAACATTGTTTTTTTGTGAAGATAAAAATACCATTGAAATTTGAATCATATGGATCAGAGTATTTGTTCTCTGGGTGAAGTGAAGCAAGAAGGGTTCTAGCATTTGAACTCAAATGGGAAAGGTCAGGAACTTATTTATGAATTTTTAATAAATCACCTACATAAGGGATAGGGCAAACCTCGATGCCACATGCACTTTTTAGAGCCACACAAGATCGAGAGGAGTATGCCATAATTGTTGTTAACATCCACTAATTAGATAGGGCACCATAAAAAGAAGAATAAATCACCTAGTATTAAAGGACAAAGTCCAGTTGAATAACTTATTAGAAAAATTAAAAACATCTCGATAAGGTTCTCCAGAATTCTCGTTACAACCATGTTTAGACATTTCTTCAGTTTCATTGAAAGAAGAGCTTTGTAAAGGATCACCGGAATGGTCGTCCACGTGGGAATTTGCATTATTTTAGGTACTTAACATGTTAATAAAAAGTTTAAATCGGAAGTATTGTAACCTGAACTATTTGAACTAATTGATCAGTCAGGGATTCCGAATAAAAGTTTGAAGGAGATGGAATATCGAGGTTATTAATATTTTCAACAATATTCTCTACGTTTTTCGTAACCTTCCTCTGTTGATGACGCTTAGAAACAAATCGTTTTCTTTTAAACATAATTAATAAGTAAAAATTACACTTACCTTTAAAATAAAACCAATTTCTGAAGTATAACCTAACACGTGGTACCAAACCTTTAACAATATACTATAACCACAACACAAAGCCAAGCATCAAAAAACCAATGCACTGTATACTGCTTAAATAGAATTCTTTTATTTCATTTATTAAAGCAATTATAATATAAATATAATTAAACTGTGCCATTTGTTGACAGACAATGACTATCATCATTATTTTGTTCAGCCAGAATATATACTACCACTTGTTCATCTTTGAAAAATGATTTCAAGATTCATCTTGTTGATAAAAATCATATTTTTACTTATTAGAATTAGCAAACATATATCATCGAGATAACTAGAATAATAAAACAATTGTAACGAATTATCTAGAAATAAAAGATTTTTACACTTTACCTAAAAACAAAAACATGTTTTGGATATATTAAACTATACAATTTTTAATTAATCATGATTTAACCTTTTCGCTTTTAATTATTTTATTAACGCAAATAATTTTTTATTTTATTAAAATATTTGCTATTTGATCCCATAATTGGTAAATGTCAGATGTCCAGAAAACGTCCGAGTATGGACGTCCATGGAACGTCCGGGTACGGACGTCCAGAGAACGTCCATATTTAGTCCACCCAAAGTACGTCCCACTTCGTACGTCCATAGTACGTCCAGGGACGTCCGGACCAAAACTGGACGTATATTGGACGTCCATAGGACGTCGTGTGTTACTAGGGTTATCATAACCTTCATAAATCAATGTTTTAACGTCGTTTTGTTTGAAACTTGAATTCTTAGAGGACACGTACCGTTTCACTTCACTCCACACCATTTCTATTGGGTTCAGTTCACAGTGATAAGGCGGAAGTCTTAAGATATGTACATCTACGCGGCATTGTTCGTCACTGTGATTCCTGTATTTTTCACCAATACAATCAATTTTGTATTTGTCATAAATATTTTTAAATACATTAGCAGTTTCCAGAAGTTCATTTTTTAAGTAATCTTCTTCAAAATAAATGTCCTTTTCATAGAGGATTTTCATTTCCTTAATTTGACGTTTCACCCAATATTGTTTGGGAAAATTTAATTTCCTAGAGTAATAAGATGCATTGTCCAAGATAATGACATTCTTTTTATTTTTTGGGAGATTCGGTATTAACATCTCTTCAAACCGTTTTTCAAATAGATCTCCGTCCATCTCTTCATGGTAATCTTCAGCACCTTTTTTGGCAAGAAAAGTGATGTCAGCACCTTCAACAAATCCGTCTTTGTTTCCTGCATGGACTAAAACAAATCTTGGTCCTTTTCCGGTCGGAGTTTTTAAACCTGTGGTAAGTCCGTTTACGAAAGCCTGTCGGCTATTTTTTATTGTTGTATCTTGCCATACTTGCCCATTGGTTATTCCAGTATTAACCCATGATTCGTCCATATAAATGATATTGGCTCCTTCGTTCCTCAGTTTCTTTATTTCCCGGAGATAGTGACGCCTCCAAGCGACTATTTCTTGTTTTTCTATTAATATTGAATTTCTACCTTGTTTGCCATATATAAAACCCATGTCGTGCAATAGTCTTCTCAACGTACTCTTGGAAAAATTCGGAAGATGCTCCATTTGCTTAATTTTTTCTAGTACTACGTCAAGGGTTGGAGGAATATTGTCCATAAAAAAACCGTGCACTACTTGTCTTATTCTAGACCGAGTTGCTTCATCATATCTATTCTCACGACTATTCAAATAACCGGTTCTTTTTTTTCTTATAGGAGTTACGAGTGGACCATTTTTACTTTCACTTCTATATCGGAATATCGTTCGCTCAGAGACTCTAGTCATAGCAGAAACTTCCCGCACTATTGTTGATACACTTTTATCATTATTACTGTTTGATAAATAGTTAAAAACATTTAACACAATTTTTTTGCATTCACTATTTAACAAATTACCGTTTTTGAATTTTATTACACTCGCGGCCATTTTTACACTGACACGACACAAACGTCTGATATCAACTGAAAATTCGTTTATTGACTCTCAAGTATTTACCTGAATTTATAATTGCTGGCATTAGACAATAATTTTGAATTTATAAATAGGTATATTTTTTTAATTCTAAATTATTTTTTAATGTCTGTAACTGTAAATGCAGGTAGAGAAAGTGTGTCATTAAAAGGACATTAAGATCAAAAACGGATTATACAATTAATTATTTCATTTCCACGAATTGTAAACAATTTTAAACAGAAGATATAATTCCGAAAAGACCAGATTTCCGAAATATAACTTTCTATTTTTAAAATACCAACAGAAAAATTATATAATTAAAAAAATGTAGTATTTTTCCGTTTCAGATTCATAAATATTTCCGAAATTATAATTATTTTATAGGAGCCGGCCCATAACGTACGATTAAAAACTGACAACAATGTAGTTATTTCTGGCATATAGAAAGTACAGGCCTATCTCTGTAACACTGCCATCTGAATGTGAATTTATCTATAGTTATTATATGATAGGACTTTCGAACAGTAAGCCGACGCCAACGTGTCCGTCCGAGCTCTCGTTAAGTGGAGCAATAAAAAAATAAACTTTGGTCTGCCAATGGATAGTTCAAAATGTAAATTTGGTGTCAGTGCTATTTATTTTATTGAAAGACGCAAGTCTCCGAAGGCTCAGGTCAAACCAACAGATGGTGGCCGGATGTCAGCGCGCTCAAAGACAACAATACGAATATAGTATTTTTAGGAAATAAAAATATATAGTTCGTAGTTCTCTGGATATAGAGGGTTTTGTACACGAGAATGTTTGATTTAAACGAGACAAAGAAATTACTAAAATGCTCAAAGTAAAAATTGTTGGAAACATAATTAGACCGATATTTGGGAAAATCTTAAAAAATTACAACAGAACAAGACTTCAAAATTGTAAAAACATGGTTGCACATAAACAAACTTACATTAAATTATGAAAAAACTAAATACTCATCTACTTTTTGCTATATACAAAAGTTGTCTGCCAATTTTTAATTCGTTAAATATAAAATAACAAAGATCAAATATATGGATCGGAGTACATAAAATGTTTAGGAGTTTTAAATGGGAATTACAAATAAAAAATATTATAAGAAAAATAAGAGGATTGCTACTAAAATTCCGACATTTGAAAGAGTTTTTGAATACTGAACAGCTTGAAATGCTTTACCTGTCTCTCTATCATAGTATTTGCGATTAACTAATTGCCATCCGGTGACTCTTCAAATGCGCAGAAATGGTTTCGCATCCGCAGAAATGGTTTCTTACACTAATTTACTTGTTGGATTTCTCAATATCTAGTGACAATTTTGTGACTTAATCAGAAGAAAACTGTAAATGTATTAAGATTATATATTGGCAAAAGTTAAATATTTCATTACTTACAATACTTATACTTAGAATATGTTGATACTTTTATAGTTGTAGTAATGTAGTATTATTTATAAATACAGAAAAAGTTCTTTGTTTAAAATTTGTTCGGTTAAAAATTTGTAGTGCCAAAGTACGGATAGAACCTTGCAGACGAAAAGATTTGGTGCATGACGCAGTACCTTCAATATTTCCATATAATACGACAAATATAATTGACCGCGGTGAAGATATCAAAGAACCACCAAAAAAGATTATCGTTTTAGGTTTGTGTACATTTAAGTTAAAAAATCATATTTTTCGAATGCAATATTTTATGCTGATATATTTTCATGCTAAGGTTTTTTTAGAAAATATTGTTTCTGGATCGACCCTGTTGTGATGTATCAAAAAAAGGTATTTTAATACATTTAGCGCTATCTTTGTATAACTTTTGTAAACACTCGATGTATGGCGTGTTGCCAATATTGATTAATGAAATAAAGCTGAAGTCGTTGCAATCGAACGAAACATGGCATTTGTTATTTCAATGTATCCCAGAAAATCCTCACTCCACTATAATTTTCAAGAGGTTATGGGCACAGCATTCAGTTTTAAAGTTCTATAACATGAAGGTATCAGTTATGAGTTTTTTTGATAACGTAGTCACATAGGGTCGAGTGAAATTCGCAGGTTGTTTTGTGGGCTGAAAATGGCCGCTACGAATTATTTAGCCAGTGTACCAAAATTAATGGGTCGCGAGAACTATGATGATTGGTCTTTTGCGATTGAAAACGTTTTTGTGCTTGGTGGTTTATCGAAATGCCTGGAAGAAAATGGTAAAACAAATGCAGACGAGCAGAATAAAGCGAGAGCAAAGCTTTGTCTATCCATTGATCCATCCATTTATGTGCATATTCGAGAGGCGGCAACGGCGTTGGATGTGTGGATAACATTAAAAAAACTGTATGGCGAGAAAAGTTTTACACGAAAAATTGATTTACTTAGGAATCCCATAAGTTTGCGGTTGGATAATTGTGACAGTAAGGAGAATTATATAGGGCAGATGATTAAAACAGCCCAGAAATTAACTCGGAGTGGATTTGAAATTACTAGTTAGTTGATTGGTTCATTGTTGCTTGCAGGATTGCCAAACACAAATTCCCCCATTGGTAATGGCTCTGGAACACTCTGGAATGTGGCTACAGCTGATTTAATTAATCAAGTCTATCGACTTAGTTTTGTCAAGTCTCAGCCTTCTCTATGTATGCTCAGGACTGTTGTGATTTGTGACATAGAGGTTTTGGTCACATCAACTTTAGAGATTTGGGTATAATGAGGGACGGAGCAGTTGAGGGCTTGAACTGTAAAGGGCGGGCAAGTTTGCATAATCTGTGTCAAGTGTGCTGTGAGCAAAAGCAGACTCGGTTGCCATTCAAGAGTAGTGGAAATAGTGCTGCAGAATTGCTCTAGGTTGTGCATGGTGATTTGTGTGGACCCATGGAGATGATGTCCATCGGAGGATCTAGATATGTTTTGGTTCTTGAAGATGACTTGAGCAAGATGGTTTTTGTTTATTTTTAAAAATACAAAAGTGAAGCTCTAGATAAGTTTAAGAAATTTAATTTGCTAATTGAGAACCAAAAAGGGCACACAATCAAATGTTTTAGGTCTGACAACGGAGGAGAATTTTGTAGTGCAGACTTTGAATCCTTTTTAAGTAGTAATGGTATCACACATCAAAAAATAAATCCTTACACCCCAGAGCAGAATGGTACTTCGAAGAGAATGAACCGTACCCTGGTGCCGAAGGCGAGGTACTTACTATTCGATGCAGATTTTCCTAAGCAGTTTTGGGCTGAAGCCATCAATACTGCTGCATACTTTAGGACCAGGTCTGTGGTCATAGGTCTTGAAGGTAGAACACCATATGAACTCTTCTATGGTAAAAAGCCAGATGTGAGTCATGTTCGAATCTTTGGTAGTGAGACAATGGTTCATATACCCAAAGAAAAAAGGCAGAAGTTTGACAAAAAGGCAGAGAAGATGTTCTTGGTTGATTAAGGTCAAAATGTGAAGGGCTATAGGCTCTATGATCTCATTAAGAAGAGGGTAATTACCAGTAGAGATGTGGTCATTAAGGTAAAACCAAAGCTGCTAAAAACCTTTGATTTCTTAGGATCACCAAGCAATGATATTGCAGTGACAGAGGTATTACCTCAAGTGGAGGATTCAGATCAAGGTAAATTTTCAGATAGACTGTCAGATGAGGAAGAATACCATGATGTTTTGGATGATGACCTCGGAGATAATTTAAATGACTCAAAGTATGATCCAGACAAAGTGATCACATCAGAAATACCAAGTACACCAAGACGATCCGACAGAACCAAGAAGCCTAAGGTCTTCAAAGACTATGTAACATTTCAATGTCATAAGAAGCAGGAAGTATATCTGGAACATATCCCATCCAGTGTGTCAGAAGTTTTATCTAGATCAAACTCGGCCAGATGGAAGAGGGCCATGGATGAAGAGATGCTATCTTTTGCAGAAAATGAGGTATGGGAGTTGGTCGATACTCCAAAAAGTGGAACTTTGGTTGAGTGCAAGTGGATTTTCAAAACCAAAGTTGATTGTGATGATCAGGTGTATTATCGGGCTCGTTTAGTGGCTAAGGGGTAAACTCAACGTGAAGGTTTGGACTATGAGGAGACGTTTTCTCCTGTAATAAGGTATTCAAGTTTACGATTGTTATTAGCCTTATCTGTAAAGTTAGATTAAGATGTTATTCACTTGGACGTAAAGACCAGAATGTCCACACCTTCTTCTTCTTCTTCTAGTTCCATGACCGTTATCGATCGTTGGATATCATGTTGGCTACCATATTCGCTATCGTGACTTTATTGACAGCAGCTCTAAATAACGATGTAGTTGATTTTCCATACCATTGCCTTAGATTTTTCAGCCATGATGTTCTTCTTCTACCAGGACCACGATTACCTTGGATCTTTCCCTGAATGATCAGATGTAAAAGATCATATTTTTCAGGGTGTCTCATAATGTGACCGAAGTATTCCAGCTTGCGTTTCTTTATTATATTGACCAGTTGTGTTGTTTGGTTCAGCCGTCTAAGGACCTCCTCATTTCTAACTCTGTCGACCCAGCTTATTTTCAGTAGTCGTCTGTATACCCACATCTCAAAGGCTGTCAAGCGTTTAAGCATAGCCTCAGTTAGGGTCCACGCTTCTACTCCATACAGCAGGACAGGAAAGATGTAGCAAGATATCATACGAACTCTAAGGTCAATGCTAAGATCATGACTACAAAGTACGTTTCTCATTTTTACAAAGGCAGCTCGGGCTTGTTCTATTCGGCTTTTAATTTCTGTGGTTGGATCCCAGCTCTCATTGATATTACTGCCGAGATACATGAGTTTCTCTACTCTGTCCAGTGTGGCATCTCCGACTTTTATACCGTCATCATGTATATAATTTTGTTTGCTAACTATCATATATTTAGTTTTCTTAACGTTGAGTTTTAGTCCATACTGATCACAAGTCTGTTTTATTTTGTTCATTAGATTTTGAAGGTCTTCTCCGCAATTGGCAAGGACTAAGGTATCGTCGGCATATCTAATATTGTTGACGGTTACTCCATTCACAATAATACCTTCGGTTGTCTCCATTAAGGCTTCCTTAAATATTTCCTCCGAATATAAGTTAAAAAGTAAAGGCGACAATATACAGCCTTGTCTCACTCCTCTTTTTATATTTATTTCATCCGACAGTTCTTGTTCAACCTTTATTTTTGCCACTTGATGCCAGTATAGATTTGTAATTATTCGTAGATCTTTATCGTCCAATCCAGCTGTTTCCAATATTTCTAGCATTTTGTTATGTCGGACTTTGTCAAAAGCTTTTTCAAAATCGATTGCACAAATATACACATTTTGATTTATATCTCTGCATCTCTGTACTAGCACCTGTATACTAAACAAGGCTTCTCTTGTACCCAAGCCACTCCTAAACCCAAATTGAGTATTGCTTATTCTGTCCTCTAACAGCATATAAATTCTGCTGTGTATTACTCGCAGAAAGATTTTCAAAACGTGACTCATCAGACTTATTGTCCGATAATCACCGCATGTCTTTGGACGATGTTTCTTAGGTATTGTGACAAATGTCGACTTTAACCAATCAGTTGGTAATATCCCAGTGTCATAAATTCTGTTAAAGAGATTACACAGAGCTTTAATTCCATTTTCTCCCAAAAACTTTACTATTTCAGCACTTACTTCATCGGGGCCAAGTGCTTTTCCATTTTTTGCCGTTTGTATTGAACGTCTTACCTCACTTTCTGTTATAGATGGACCTGATATAGCAATCGGTGTATAGTGTTCTACTCTCTCATCTTCAAATAATTCAGAAATGTAGTTTTCCCATTCTTTTAACTTTTCATTGATGTCTAATATTCTGTGTCCGTTTCTGTCTTCTAAACTTTGGGATACTTGTTTCCATTTGTTTCCAGCGACCTCTTTCAATTTCTTGTGCAGATGAAATGTATCGTGTTTCTTTTCATATTGTTGAATTTCATTACATTCTTTACTATGAAATTGTGTTTTCGCGTGTCTTATCTTCTGATTGATTATTGCGTGGATCCTCTTGTATTCGTTTTTATCTGTATTTCTGACTTCTCTTCTTTGATCCATAAGTCTCAGTATTTCTTCTGTCATCCACCCTTGTTTTTTTCTTGCTTTTAGCGCACTCAATTTTGTTTCTTGAACAGTCTTTAAGATGTCTTTAATTCTCGTCCAGTTTTCCTCAGTACTTTCTTCTTTGCTTGATGTTAACGTCATCTTTTGTTCTAATATACTAGTTATTTCTTGTTTTACAGTATCATTTAGCATCATTTCTCTATCAATAGTAACTGTTTGCTTATTCGTCCTTGCAACTCTTTTTAATCTCAGTCTTATTTTTCCTACTAAAATATTGTGATCGGTTGGTACATCTGCTCCTGGATATGTTTTTACTGATAATACTGAATTTCTGTATCTCTTATTTATACATATGAAGTCTATTTGGTTACGAATAACTCGTTCAGGTGTATCTGCTGGTGATTTCCAGGTGTAAAGACGACGTTTTGGAAGTTTGAAAATTGTGTTCATTATTACTAATTGCTTTTCTACGCAAAAAGATGCCAACATATCTCCTCTTTCATTTCGTATTCCCAGACCATATTTCCCTATGACATCTTCCTGTTCACCTTCACCAATCTTTGCATTAAAATCTCCCATGATAATATTGAGATCGTGTTTCTTTGTAGGTGCTAATACTTTTTCTAAATCATGATAGAATTTTTCAATTTCTTCTTGTTCATAGTCTTGTGTGGGTGCATATACTTGTAATATGTTCACATTGATTGTTGTTGATTGTATTTGTATCATCAGTATCCTGTCTGAGAATAGGACGACGTTTTTTACAGCTTCATCTGTTTCCTTCAACACAATTATTGCTACACCATTTTTGTGTTTTGAGCTGTCTTCTCCTGAATAGTATACAATGTGGTCATCTACAGTTACTTTTCCAGACCCCGGCCATCTCATTTCACTTATTCCAAGGATACTTATATTTAGACGCTTCATTTCTTTAATGGTGTTATGAATTTTTCCTGGTTCGTACATGCTTCTTACATTCCATGTACCTATTTTTTTTCTTTCTTTAGAAAATGTGTTCATGTTTCTAGCTGACCGGGAGATTCTTAGCACCCCTGCTCCATTTAAGGAGCGCCCGTACTCGGGGCCGTTGTATTTATCAGCCATTTCCATGATTGTTTCTTGGGAAAATTAGGCTCTAGGTGGTTTCCCGTTGCCTTCCTAGAGTGTGTAATAGAAGGAAATATAGTGACCCGTCTGCCCTCGGAAACCTAATAGCCATTCGGGGTCGGAAGAAACAAGAGTTAGCCAAGAGAGGCCTATAGGAAAGATTAAAGACATTTCACTCAAGACAAGTTGAAAAAGAGTGAAATGTGAAGGCCCTTATGATGCGCCAGGTGCGTTTCATAAGCGTATGTCCACACCAGAAGAACCAGAATGTTATGTTCTTAAAGGTAATGAAAATAAAGTTTGTCATTTAAAAAAGGCCATTTATGGATTAAAGCAGTCTTCTCGAGCCTGGTATCAAAAAGTGAATAAAATTTTGATTAGCCTAGCATTTAATAAATCAGATTATGAGTCATGTGTCTATATTTAAAAAATTGATAAGAGTTTAGTTGTATTGGCTCTATATGTTGATGATTTTATAGTTTTTAGTAATGGTAAGGTCCAAACTGATTTATTAAAGGCAGAATTATGTTCAAAATTTAAAATTAAAGACTTAGGTCAGTTAAAATTGTGTCTTGGTATGAAGATCCATAGGGATAAAGATACTATTAGATTAGACCAGAGTGCATATATTGATCAGTTATTAAGAAAGTTTAATATAGAGTAGTGCAATGTTGTCAGCTCACCAATAGATAATTTTGATTTTACGGAAAGTAATTGCTCAGAAAAAGTTGAAAATCCTTTATATTAAAAATGAATTGGTAGTCTAATGCTTGTAGCAGTTTTGACAAGACCAGATATTGCATATAGTGTAAGTTTTTTTAGTCAATTTAATAAAACTAAAAAGACATTTGTTTGATATAAAAGGGATGATTTGTATTTAACAGGGTTTGTTGATGCTGATTGGGCCTCAAATAAGTTAGATACAATATCTTACACAGGTTTTGTTTTTAAACTTTCGGGTGGTGCGATTTCTTGGAAGAGTGTTAAAAAGAAATTAGTGGATCTTTCTAGCACTGAAGCGGAATATGTAGCTTAGGGGAGGCTACTAAGGAAGTCATTTACTTGAGGAATTTGTTGTCGGAAATTTAAGGAAGACTGGATTCAGTTGTTTTGTATAATGATAATCAAGGGTCTCAGAAGTTGTGCTTAAATCCAGTATTCCATGAAAAAGCAAAACATATTGACATTCGCCACCATTTCATCAGAGAGGCTATCATTATCATAATATTGAGTTGAAGTATTTAAGTACTGATAAAATGTTGGCCGACATCCTTACTAAAGTGTTAAAAAATGTTAAAAATTTTAAATTTAGGCTAGGTTTGGGTTTGAAAGTTTAGATATATTTTTTTGATAAGTAGGGGTGTTGCGATGTATCAAAAAAAGGTATTTTAATACATGTAGCGCCATCTTTGTATAACTTTTGTAAACACTCGATGTATGGCGTGTTGCCAATATTCATTATTGAAATAAATCTGAAGTCGTTGCAATCACAAATCACCTACCTCTAGATGCTTCACGACCTAGTTTAGTAAAAGCAAATCTATATTCTTTGGTAAAAGGGAGGTTGCATGGTAACTCATGACATTGACAGAATGAAATATGACGTGTGACGTCACCCAGGGGGTTAATTTTACGAACTGTTTGAAAACAAAATAGGAGAAGTGGTTTGGAGAATATATTTTGTTATTAAATATCGTTAGTGTTTTAGTTTATGTTAATATCTTGAGATATAATACGTCTATAGATATTATTAAGTGATTTTTAGTATACAACTTGGACCCAATACTCTTATACAAGTGTTAAGATACATTTAACGTGGTTGTGTCTTACTGGATTTTATTTCTGCTGTATTATATAGTAAAGGTAACATTGGGATTAATGCAGGCAAAACAAAACTTAATTCAATTTTTTTATTAATTCAGATGACTGGTGGAAATATTTGTAGTGTAGCAATCTGCAAATATAATTCAAAAAATTCCAAAAAGAATGGAAGGAATTTATTGTTTTTTTACATTTCCAAAAAAAAAGTAAAAATTCAAAAGCAATGAATGAGCAAGTATCATAGGAAGGATAAGTGGTCCTATTTTAATAAAAGAGTTTGTAGTATACACTTTCGCATGGAAGATTATGAGGATGCTTTAAAAGCTAAACTATTAAACATACAACCTAAAAAACTGAAAAAAGATGGTAAGAAGGTATAGTCATTTAAATGTTCAGTAAAAATGTGTTAATTCACTGATTTTGATTTTTATAATTTACTGTTAATTATACAAAATTATACAAAAATTTTTATATTCTATTATATAATCCAGTAATGTAATCAGATGTTCCTTAAATATATTGAAGTTAAGGGGAAAACTACTAATTCTGATATATTATTATAAATATTTAGTTGAATCTCTTTTTCAGCATGGTTTACTTGTTTGGAGGAATTTATAATAATCCACTACATGCATTATCCTCAATTTAAAATAATTTAAAAAAAGTAAATGGTATTCAACCCATTATTAATAGTATAGTAATATGCTTTAGTCACATCTATACACAAGAAAGAATCTACTTCCAATTTAATATAGTAATGCTATTCTACTACATATGTTTAGCTGCAATAATATTTTATGATCTCTGTAACTCTGCAGCTACTTATCTCCCACATTTTTTAAAGATTGAATGAGATAAACAGTTATTTAAAGTCCAAACGTATTTTTTTCGATATACATAGATTAATATATTTACAATCATTGTTGCTTTTCGAGTTCATTTCAAGGAGTAAAGTGAATGAATTTAAATGTAACATTCTCAGTGACGTCATTCCCGCCGTTAGATTCTCGACCCGCTGATTGTTGTAAAGTTACCAGACAACCTGTCTATTTTTAATAACTTTGCTTCACGACAATACCTTATCACAGAATACTAATCACAACTTAGTTGGGTTTAGTATTCTGTGACTTTATTAAGATATGAAATTCATCGCTCCAAGAGATTTGTATCGAAACTAATTCAAGCGGGAAATTACGCGGTAATTTCAAAATTTAATTTTGGTGGGAAAATTTAAATAAAGCTTAAAATATTTAAATATAATTTGGTATATTTAAAAAAAAATGCATTTTTGATTTTAAAAGGTGCAAATTATTTTTAAATCCGGAAAGCTACTGAGGACTGGAACGGTGGCATCATCATTGGCGGGAAGAAGATTTGCAACTTGAGATATGCAGATGATACTACTATCCTCGCTAGTTCTGAAACTGAATTGATTCACCTGCTACAACGGATAGAAGACGTAAGCTTAACGATGGGCCTTAAAATAAACAGGGATAAAACGAGAATCATGATAATTGACAGAGCTAACAACAATCAAAATCATCTGGTTAGGATAAACAATATCGCTGTTGTAGATAAATTTGTGTATCTGGGCTTATTAATAACCAACAAAGGAGGCTGTACTGAAGAAATAAAGCGGCGGTCAGCAATCGCAAAAAGCGCTATGGCAAAATTAACAAAAATTTGGAAAAGCCATGAAATTACTACCGATACAAAAATGAAACTAGTAAGAAGTCTAGTTTTTCCAGTTTTTACTTATGCATCGGAATGCTGAACCCTTACTGAGAAAGACAAAAAGAACATAGATGTATTTGAGATGTACTGCTGGAGACGAATGCTGAGAATACCATGGGTGGCCCGAAGAACAAATGAATCCATACTGGTCCAGGTAAACATAAAGAAAAGACTAAGAACACAAATATCAGAACAGATAATAAGCTATTTTGGACATGTGCTTCGAAGAAATGGTCTTGAAAAACTTACCATCCAGGGAAAAGTAGAAGGCAAAAGAAGTAGAGGTAGATCTCCTACACGATACACGGACTATATTGTTGCTACCATTGGCTCTCCATTGTCAGAATGTGCTAGATTGGCAGAAGATAGAAAAACGTGGAGGAACATTGGAAAAATTACCTAACAGCTTCATGATATCACGATGTGGTGTTATTCCTTAAATATTAGAATTCACATATATAAAATATTATAATTTATACCCGTGTAACATTTAACATTTTGTTTATATAAATATATTTAGTAATTTGAATCGAGGACATTCATAAATAACATACTCTAATTAGAATTGGTAGTTAGCAATATTGATGATCACCACATGCTTGGCGTAGGTCATGAACAAACTGGACATACTAATAAGTAAACATTTGCTGATATAGCAAGGACTACTATAAAAGCCCCAACAATCATTCTCTCAGGGATCTTAATTAATATACCGACACTATGGCCAGTAAGCCATCATCTATCGTCATCGTCAATTAAGTACTGATATATTTAAGATTAAGTAACATTAAAGAGTGTACAAGTAGTGATTAATAAATGGGCAACTAAGTTACAACAACAAGTTATTTACCACCCCACAACATTATTTATTACATGGCGATCCTGAAGTGGTAGAAACCAGGAATCTTCATCCAGAGAAGATGAGAAGAAAATCATACTGGAAGTTTAGATGGAAATTTGCATACTAGATGTTATATGGAACCAATGCATTTCGAAATGGGAAAATGCATCAAGAGATAATGAAATTCCGGACCAGACCAGCCGAGAGCCCCGCGACAGCATTTCAGCTAAGGACAATGGACAGTAAATGGGAAAATGGACTATGGAAAAAGTGAATTAACAAAAACCATATGTTAAATGTATTATGTGAGTAAATTTATTTGTTATCCCTTATATAAATACAGTCTAACAGATTGAAATTATTACTTGAGAAAAATTATTAGAAATATAAAGAATTTAACTAGTTCAGAATGCTGAATATACAATTTTTATTGCTTTGAAAGTAGAGTACATAATTTATTTTTAAGTTATTACTAAATAGCTTTTTATACATCAAATAAACACACTCTTTAAATGATATAGACGAAGAAATTGGATATGACTTTATTTAACTATTTTACTATTTAAATTAGGATATTTAGAATTATTGTTACATTTATAAGGAAGGAAAATAATTTAGAAGAACTTTTAAAGACAATTGACCATGGCGTCAGAAAAATTTTCATTGCGTTGGAACAATTTCCACGAAAATATAAATTTATTATGGAAGAGTCAAGATTTTGTAGACGTAACGCTCTCAGCACAAGGAAAATGCATAAAAGCCCATAAAATGGTTCTTTCAGTTTGTAGCCCATATTTTAAAGAAATTTTTATGTCAAATCCCTGTCAACATCCGATAGTAATTTTGACAAACGTGACTTACGAAGGACTAAGAGACTTACTACAATTTATATACCATGGAGAAGTACAAATTAGACAAGAAGATATACCTTTATTGAAACGGCCGAATCATTGCAAATACAAGGACTCACTGGAGATAGAAAAGTTGTAAACGATAATAACATTATGGAAATTTCGGATAAAGAATATACAAAAAAGGTAGAAGATTTCAAGCCAGTTTCTTTACCTATGACAAAGAAACAACCTATAAAGAAGGAAGAACATAGCGACATAGAGCAAGAAATAAGTATGGCTCTTACAATCAACGAATTTTTAAATATCGCAAGCAAGGTGTTACCCAGCGCGTTTGATGGAAGAGCAGGTAAACTGCAGTCATTTTTAGATGCACTAGAACTACTTGAGAAAATAGCGATAGGACACGAGGAAACTGCAATAACATTAATAAAGACAAGATTAACTAATAAGGCCAGAAACGTTATAACTACAGAAGATACAATCGCAAGAATAGCAGAGGCACTGAAGAGAGAACTGAGAGGCGACAGTCCGAAGACGATAATAGCTAAATTGGCGAAGAAAAGACAAGGACATAAAGATGCAGAGGTCTATGCATCTGAAGTTGAAGAATTAGCGGAACAGCTAAAAGTTGCATACGTAGAGGAAGGAATGCAATTGGAACTAGCGAAAAAATACACAACAGAGGCAGTAGTAGCTACAATGAAATATAATGCCAGCGCAGACAAAGTCAAGATAATATTAGAGGCAGGCAACTTTACAACCCCACAAGAGGTAATGTACAAATTTTTATCGATCGACGAGACAGAAGATAGCACACAAGGAAGAGTGTTAAATTACAGGAAGAAATACGATTTTGAAATGAGGAAAGAAAGTAAGAATGCAATATATGGATATTATAAAAATAAATTCGAAGAAAGAAAAGAATATAGAAACAAAAATTATAGAAATATGAGTGAATATGAAAGACATGATACGAGGATATATCGTAATAGAAACAGAGGAGATTGGCAATCACAACGAAGAAGAAATAATAATCAATGGACACAGGTGAGATGCCACAGAAATAGGGGCATAGCGAGAGCATATTACGCACCGCATGCGAATACGAATACAGTGACAGAAGAAGATTTTTTTTAACAGAAATGTAGACAAACTGGATGTGGTTCGACCTTAATGGTTGGAATCTACGTCGAGCAGGAGGCTGCTAAGAGGATAAGCTAGGGTGGTACTTGAATCCCAACCCGCTAAGAGTCCTGCGGCTCCAGCACAACAATACAGTAACTACATAATGGATTAAAATGGAAAAACGAATTTGGAATTACGATTTTTTTTAATGAAGTAAATGGAAAATTATTGAAAAAGAAGTTTGCCACAATAAAGAACTTAGAGGAAATTATATTACAACATAAAACCCACAAGCAAACAGTAATAAAGGTACTAAATAATATGGAGGCGCATAGACTACCAATTTTGTCTTTTGGAGCAAACCGAGTCTCACCAAGACTGAGCATTCGGGTCAAAAACAAAATCAAATGGTTAGGAAAATGAGCAATAAGATATAGAGATATAATAGGAAAAAGGAAATAAGATATTGAAAAATGTAGAAATATACATATGCGAAGTACCAAAATCGTAGAGGATGAATATAGTATGAATGAATATAAATAATGAATATAATATATACAATTAGTGTATTTATATGCAAGAGAAGAAACGATATTAAATAAAATAAGTACGCACACATGCGGAAAAATGAAGAACAGATTATTTTGAAAAATATATGTCTATATTAGTGCATATTAGGCGAAATTAATTTCGAGATCGAACCGATACAAAATACAAAATACAGAAGAAACAGTTATAGTAATATAGAAGCCAGAAGTTGCGAAGGAATTTACAGAAGAATTAATAGATAAACCGATTAAGATTGTGTTACCTATAGGAATCATAAATGTAAATAATCGAGAAATATAAATTAGAAGATAGATAACCAGGAAAATTTTATATATTTTATATGGAAGAAACAAAACAAAAGAGAAAAAGTCGAACAAATATTAAGCACAATAAAAACCATTAATATTTGAAGAAAAAAGGCCCATAGAAAATTGCAAAATATGCAGATATTTTTATTTTTTTCGGAAAAAGACCCATATATACAAAGAAAATGTTATTTTGCGAAAATATACGAAATCAAAGAAAAACGGTACTCATAATATTTTATTATGATAACAAAACGCAGTATTCCTATTATAATATAAACATTACATAACGACATTAGGTTAATTTTATAGCCGACTTAATATTAGATATTTGATATAGTTGCATGGTAAGCAAGGTCATCAATTATGAAATGAGTACAATATAACTGAACAGGTTGATTATTTATTAATATGACCCGTATATTTAAAATTTTATTTACGATGCAAGAAGAACTAACAAGTATGGATTTTATTTTTCGACATAGACGGAAAATCGATGAACAGAAATATGTTCATATGTTTTCTAGAAGAGGAACTCTTAGGACATAATATTTCGAATAAACAGACACCGCAGAATGCAAAAGAAGCAAAGCGATTGTTGCATTTGCAAATTATTATAGAAAACATGTCATCAATTTTACAGAAATAGCCGCATCACGTAACAGACTATCTAGAAAAAATAAAGTTTAATGGACTACTGAATGTCAAGAAGCATTTATTAAGCTCAAGACATATCCCCGTTAGCTAATAAGCCCCGTTATATAATTCCCCGATTTATCGAAGAAAAACAAATTTAGGTTAAGAATTTATACTTCAGGAATAACATTAGGAGACAAATATGAATGCAGAAGATTATAAAGGAAATGATAATAATGAAAAATTAGAATAAGAAGAGATGAAAAATAAGAATCAGCCAATTCTTAATGAAATACGAAGAGAAAAATAATAATTTTTTTAAGAAAGTATAAAAGCTTGTATAGTACAAGATAAACATAATACAATCAATACATAATATAGTACAAGATAAGAAGACCAAGGAGAGTTAGAAGTACCGACTTCCACATGTTACAGGAAGGTTATAGAAAAATAAATAGGATATATATTAAATACAGAAATATAAGAAAATACTATTTCTGGAACGAATTACGAAGAAATGTTGAGAAATAAGTGAAATGTGAAGAGATGCGACGACTGCCAAAGGCATAAGCACTAAATCATACACAAGGAACCCATGAAAATGTACATGGATGAAAATGGAAACAGATATACTGACGTACAATGCGAATTAAGCAACTACGTAGAAGAATATGTAATAGAAAATGAAACAGTAGCCAAATCATTGGTAGAAAAATTTATCTTGAGGTATGGAGTACCCAGAAAAATAATAGCAGACCAAGGCACAGATTTTATAGCTAGAATAATTAAGGAAGCAATACTTTTGCTACAATTAGAGTCAATAAATATACTCTTAATATATACATGTACTTTTGAATGCAAATAATATATAGAGATATTTTTAAATGAGTATAATGTGTAAATATAGTTTAAGTTCGTACAATATATATGTTTTTAAATGTGTATAGCAAAAAGAAAAATGTTAGACTGTACAGCAGGTAAACAAAATAAATAGGGATAAATGAATAAATAGATAAAATGACAAAACTTTATTGTGAGATGTCAAAGTGACTAATCGTGTATATGTGAAAACAAAACAATTACTTGGTACCAAGAATCATTACAAGAATTAATGCAAGCATTAATATAAGAATTATTATAAGATTTTATTATTATAAATTTATTTATTATGTAAAATATGTAAAGGTTATTGTAAAAATTATGTGCACATAAGAGGGGGTAATATAAGGTAATATAATCTAAATAATTTAACGTAAGGTAAGAAAAAAACGTACGAGTAAGGCATAATGAAGGATACCAGATAGCATATCACAAGGGAACAATTAGGGTAACCTTATAATATGCTGAGGTAAGGTTAGGTTACTAAATTTTTACTAAAAGTAAGGAAATATATACCAACACTTGTATAGCATAGGTAAACAGTACTTATTTGAGGTTGCAAAATTTCTCTTTTTCCAAAGGGAAAGAGAGAGAGGAATGAGACGGTTGCAAAAGAGAAATTTTTTTCCGTAAAGGGGATGGTGTGGTGTTATTCCTTAAATATTAGAATTCACATATATAAAATATTATAATTTATACCCGTGTAACATTTAACATTTTGTTTATATAAATATATTTAGTAATTTGAATCGAGGACATTCATAAATAACATACTCTAATTAGAATTGGCAGTCAGCAATATTGATGATCACCACATGCTTGGCGTAGGTCATGAACAAACTTGAAATACTAATTTTTAACATTTGCTGATATAGCAAGGACTACTATAAAAGCCCCAACAATCATTCTCTCAGGGATCTTAATTAATATACCGACACTATGGCCAGTAAGCCATCATCTATCGTCATCGTCAATTAAGTACTGATATATTTAAGATTAAGTAACATTAAAGAGTGTACAAGTAGTGATTAATAAATGGGCAACTAAGTTACAACAACAAGTTATTTACCACCCCACAACATTATTTATTACAACGATACCTGCATCAGGTTAACGACTAAGAAGAAGAAGAAGATTTTTAAATCCAAATATACACAATACCATTTACGAAAAAATAAAACAAAATATAATTTATTTATTTAATACATGTCAAACAACTTTGTATATTAATTTAGAATACAATAGAAATATGCTTAATTACCACTGAAAATTGTACAATTTTATATACTACAATAGGGTATCTCAAATAATTGAAGCATATGTGTAGGTTGTGCATTTCTACTAGTTGAAGAATTTTCAACTAAAACAAAAAGTTGATACAGTAATTCATAACATGATTCACTTAATTTTTATTAATTACAATGTAATGTCATATTAGGGTTACTTACTTTATATTACATTTGCTTCCGCGCACAACATTGAAATACTTCTGGGATGTAGATTAGAAGAAGAATCCAAAATCAATCATTTTCTCAATTTCTAAATCAGTTATTTGTTCTCGAAAATTGCATTTTGTACAAGCTATGACTCCATGTAGAAGCAAACTAATCTTCATATTCGTTTTGTTTTAAAAACTGTAGTAGAATTGTGGAATTCATCATATCTAAATTAAGATTTTTTATAACACTAAGCCAGAGATTAATGCTAATAATAACCCAGAGATATTAAACCAAGTTTAGTTTGATTTCTTTGCAATAATAACCATCAAATCAAACAATTTGGACGAATAATAACCATCTGAAATCAGTTCGAATTCGTTAGTCAAGGTGTGTGGACGTATTTGAGTTTTTGTGAATTTACTGGTGATTGATTCTTGTAAAATATAAGTATAATGTCGTGGCCAGACAGAAAGCTACGCTATGTACGCTACGTTCGCTATGTTCGCTACGTTCGCTATGTTTGCTATGTTGGGTGGCCAGACCAAACGCTACGTTTCTTTATTACGAAAATATTTCAGTCTGGCTTTTCATTTATTAAGATCATGTTGGTGGATAGTGTACCCTGGCAAAGCAGCGATGGTTCTTCCGACGAAGATGATGTACTGTTGCTTTTAGCATTATGTAATAAGAAGAAACGTAAAAGAAATTGGGTTCATAACGTCAACTTAAAAAGGAAAGAATGTGGTGAATGTAATCATCTAATGAAACAGTTGCGTGATGACGAAATTAAGTTTAAAGAATATTGTCGAATGACCCAAACCCAGTTTGACAAAATTTTGACAATTATTAAAGACGACATCGAAAAGAAGAACCTTAACTATAGGGACAGTATACCACCAGAAGAACGATTAGCTCTTTGCTTGAGGTAAGTAAAACATGCTGTTTATAAAAACGATATATTTTTTGACTTGTTAATGAGGTACAAAAGTTAAAGAAAATTAAATAATATTAATATTAATCACTATTTACACGAAAAGTTATTTTCTGCTTCTGCCGTTAAATCATAATTAACATCATAATCGTAATGCTGATTATTGTAGCTTTCTTCCGTCTCGTATGAATTGTACTCCGTTTCAGCATTTAAAATTGTGTTCATCACTTCTCGCTTTACTCTCAACTGTAAATGTCGAGGCAGACACTTCGCACTTTCACAGGCACTAACAAAGAAGTAATCAAGTTCACCTAATAACTTTTTGCTTTCTTGTTTTCTCTCCTTCATAAACGATATCACTTTATTAACATCCTGTTCATTTTCTTTAACTATCTTCCTGTTTCGCTTACGAAAGATTCTGCTACGTCCCTCTTGCTCATTTTCAGCCTTGTCTTCTCAAAATAGACAGGTATCATTTGCAAGTGGGATCGGGAAACCGCAGAAAACCGATCCCCCCCTGTCTAGGCAAGCTCGAAGTGAGCAATTTAGCTAGGAATGCGACGGAAATAGAGTGGAGTTGCCTCCTGTATGTCAATGTATTCATCAGGGAGTTCGTTACTGGCGAGTTCCAGTAGAATTGCGGGGAGGTGTGGGATTTTTGGTTTAGGATGTCTGATGTCTGGTGAATACATTGCCGAGGGTAGAGCAGACAGTTTTTAGGATGCGTTGAGCTCTGAGTTTTTGGCTCCGGATTGTGCGTGTAGTATAACTTCTGCTCAGAGAGTGTAGTCTCTCATTTAGGGGCTGGATATTAGATAATTGATGAATGAGGGCTAAAAGGTAGTCGTTGCGTCTGCCATTCACTCTACGCAGAATCCTCCTCTCTAGACTTAACAAGTTTTCTTTGACTGATTTTGGTATTGTAGCATAAATATTGGATCTGTATTCAAAAATAGGTCTAGTAAAAGTTTTATAAGTGAAAATTAATGTTCTAGAGTGTGTAGCCCCGAAATTACATCTCAAGCTATTGAGGAGACTCAATCTGCTCCTGGCCTTAGCACAGGCTATGTTCATATCGGCCCTCCAGCTCAAAGTTCGTGTGAACTTCACGCCGAGGTATTTGATCTGATCACGGAGTTGGAGTTGATCTCCCCAGAGCGTGAGATAGTTTCTTTCGTTAAAGGAGGCCGCACGTACACTGTGTCTAGGGTGTCTAAAGAGAATCATTTGAGTTTTGTTCGGATTCAGGGACACTCTCCATCTCCTGCACCAGTTTTCAACTAGTCTAAGGTGATTTTGAGCGTTCCTGAGAACAGAATCAATGTTCGTCGCTGTAGTTACTAGAACAGTATCATCTGCGTAGAGTAGAGTGGTGGTTTTGTTTCGTATAGTATTTGGGATGTCGCTGTTGTATATTGTGTAAACTATGGGGGCCAATACAGAGCCTTGTGGTACTCCAGCTGTTGGAGTAAAAGAATCAGAGAAATAACCACGCTCTTTTACCCTGACCAGACGATCAGAGACGTATGATTGGATTAGTCTGACGAATGGAATTGGTAGTCCAATGTTCAGTAGTTTCTTGATCAGTCCCACATGCCAGACTTGATCAAAGGCTTTTTGAACATCGAGAAAAATACCTAGTGCAAGTTTGCCGTCGTTCAGACTTTGAGAAATGTGTGTAACAATTTCTGTCAATGCCGTATTTGTAGAGCACCCTTCTCTAAAGCCGAATTGAAAAGAGGGAATGATATTGTGTTCGTTCGAGAAGTCAATGAGTCTTTCTTTTAGGATCCTCTCAAAGACTTTTGCTAAAACATTTGTAAGTGAAATCGGCCGGTAAGAGTTAGGATCTGTGCGGGGTTTGCCCTTTTTTAAGAGCATAATTGTATTTGCTACTTTCCATTGTGACGGGAAATAGCAGAGTTTGAGGGTGGCATTGACAATATTTGTTAAATAAAGGTAGACACTCGGAGGAAATTGTTTCACGCAGCTCCTGGCAATGTTGTCAGGACCCGGTGCATTCGATTTGCCGATTTGACAAAAATTTTTGAAAGTTTGTTGATCCACCGGTGCCATGATGGGATGATCATGCGGCACCTGAGGATCGAAAGGGGCGCCGAGTTGTCTGTTTACGTCTCTTTCAGTCGCAGTCAGGAAGGCGAGGTCAAATCTAGGATTATTAGGTGAGATTAAAGTGTTTTGTAAATGGTTTTTAAAGGCTTCGGCCTTTAGTTGATGTGTGTTAATGATTTGATTGTTCACTATAAGGTGAGATGGATTGTTGGTTTTTTGTTTAGTTAGGCACTTGAATTTATGCCAGAACTTACCGCCGTCACGGAAATCAAGACTAGAGGTGGCAGCCCGCCATTGTCTGACCTGCATCTCTTTCACCTGTAGTTTGATCACCGCGGACATGCGGTTATATTCTGCTTTGATAAGAGGATTTCGAGTACGTTGAAACTGACGTAGGAGTCGTCTCTTATGTTTGATATTATTGATTATGTATTGTGGTAGAGGTGGCTTTTTAGGGTTTATAACCTTATTAGGGACTGATATATCAATTGCTTGATTTATCAGATTTGAGATAGCCGTGATACCTTGATCGATATCATCAGTGTGTACTAAGTTGCCTAACTCTGGAATGTTATTTGACAGAAAGGCTCTGTAACGGTCCCAGTCAACGTGCTTATAGTCTCTTATTACTTTGGGTGGTGCAGGAGGGGTGGGTGTAAATATCTGTTCCTTAACCAGCAGTGGTAAGTGATCCGACGTGATGGAATCACCCAGAAAGCATTCGTCATCCAATAGATCAATCACATCGTACGTACATACAATATGATCGACTATCGACATGCCCTGGTGACCCACAAAAGTCGGCTCACGATTACGGATACGATGGATAGGAAGGTTAATGAGCATGTCCGAAAAGTCGTTACCTGCATGATTTGTGACGGTGTCACCAAATTGTATGTGTCTGGCGTTAAAGTCGCCGAGAATAATTGCCTTATTGAGGCTAGAGATATAATCAAACAAAATTTCGGACATATCCTGTTGAGGATGTTTGTAATAAGAGACTATTGTGATTGTCGTGTTATTGTCAAGGTGGATGTCCACTGCCAGGAAGTCAACATCACTAAGGTTCAGGTGCATAGGTGTAACATGAGGGGAAAAGGGGATACCGTATTTGATAAGGAAGCCAATACCGCGAGATTAATTATACCTTAATATACCAACCCATACCAACTTAATTCTTATGCTAAATTCTCAAAAATACCCTCATATAATTATTTTTTAATAATATTATCTAGTATATAACTTATAAATTATGTCTTTAATTACTATTTAAATAAATTTATTAATTAACATTGTATATCTGGTTGTATATATTTCTATGTTAATTTATTGCATTTCTGCTCTCACTACAATATATATATATATATATATATATATATATATATATATATATATATATATATATATAGATATATGTATATATATATATATATATATATATATATATATATATATATATATATATATATATATATATGGGGTTTTAATGGAGTAGTGATGCGCATCATAAGGTGTTGCTTCCAGATAACACCTCTAGCCTCTCCTACTCAATTCCTATCCTCACCTCCGAGAAGTGTGATCCGGATCACACGGGTGAACCTAAACCTGAGCAACCCTACTGGAGACTGGGTAACCAACCCCAGTGGAAGGTAGGGTCAGGGCTGACGAGGAAGGGAGAAATGGTCCTCCGAAAAGGGGGTTGGGCATGAGGCTAACTCCCTCATCCCATAAAAACCTATTGTTACGAAATCTCGAGATAGAAAAGCCGGACTGAATTCAAGACGACGACCCACGCACCGAACTAAGGACAATGATTTAAAGATCAGTACTTGGAATGTAAGAACGCTGTATAGGACAGCGGGACTGAAGCTGCTGCAAGATCAACTCCTAAAATATAGAATAGACATTGCAGCCATTCAAGAGATGAGATGGACAGGAACCGGCATTTTGCAGAAAAAAGAACATGATATATATTACAGCTGCAACCCGATCCGACATGAGTTCGGAACCGCGTTCCTAGTATCAAAGAGAATCAAAAATTTTATTATTGGTTTTAAAGCCATAAATGATCGGTTATGCATCCTTCGAATAAAAGGAAAATTTTTCAACATATGCCTGATCAACGTGCACGCGCCAACCGAGGAAAAAGACATAGAAATTAAAGATCTATTTTACGAAGATCTCGAAAGAGCATATGATAACTGTGCCAAAAAAGATATTAAAATAATCATTGGAGACATGAACGCCCAGATAGGAAAAGAGATATGCTACCAAGATTATATTGGTAAACATAGCCTTCACGACGTTACTAATAACAATGGTTTAAGGCTTATTAGTCTGGCAGCTTCCAAAGATTTAATTGTTGGAAGTACATGTTTTAATCACAAGAATATCCATAAAGCCACTTGGATATCACCAAATGGACACACCACAAATCAAATCGACCATGTTATAATTGACAGAAGGCACTTTACACACCTAATGGACGTAAGAAGTTACAGAGGAGCAAATATTGACTCAGATCATTTTATGGTAAGGGCCAAGTTACGACAAAGAATGTCCAATGCCAAGAAAGAAAGGGGCACTAGACAAGTAAAATATAATTTACATATGCTAAAAAATGAAAACAATGAGAAACAGTTCCAGTCACATATAAAAGAAACCCTAGAACACACCTGGACAGTCGACCAGTCAAGCACGGAAATGTGGAACAACTGCAAGGAGGCTCTGAAATTAGCAGCCGAAAGCACATTGGGAATATCCCGAACCCAAGAAAGAAACGACTGGTTCGACCAAGACTGCAAAAAAATAACAGATGAGAAGAACGAGGCATTTAGAACCATGCAACAACGAAAAACTAGAACAACAATAGATAGATACAAAAACTTAAGGAGAGAGGAAAAACGCATACACCGAAAAAAGAAACGAGACTCGGAAAATGACATGTTAGAACGGCTCGAAAGCCATATGAGTCACGGAGAAACAAGAAAGTTCTACCATCAAATAAATAGTATTAGAAAAGAATTCAAACCAAGAATCAACTATTGTAATAATAAGGAAGGCAACTTACCAACAAAGAGGACATCCTTTTACGATGGGTAGAGCACTTTCGAGATTTGCTAGAAGGGGAACCTACTAACAATATAGAGCTGGAATACCGAAATGAGGAACTCGTGGAACCCCCCTCGGTAGATGAAGTAAAAACATCTATAGAAAAACGAAGGAACCATAGGTCCCCAGGTAGCGATGGCATCCCAGCAGAGTTATTTAAGCACGGTGGAGAGCAGCTCACCAAGGTGATGCGAGAAATTGTTTGTAGAATTTGGTCTGAGGAGCAAATGCCAGAAGAATGGAGCTTAGGCTTAATTAGCCCGTTACACAAAAAGGGAAACCAACTGAAATGCAATAATTACCGCGAAATAACTCTCCTAAATACAGCATACAAGATATTATCAAATATTTTGCACGAGAGATTAAAGCCTTATACTGAAATGTTTCTAGGGGAATATCAGGCAGGATTCAGGCCTGGACGTTCAACCATTAACCAGATCTTCGAAAGATCTATCACTACGACAGATCCTCGAAAAAGCGCAAGAGTTTAACATAGATATGTATCATATTTTTGTCGATTTTAAAGCGGCCTATGACAGTGTCTTAAGACCAAGTCTTTACAACGCTATGAATGAGTTAGGAATTCAAATACATAGGGGGTTAAGGCAGGGAGATGCGCTGGCCTGTCAGCTTTTTAATGTCGCCTTAGAAAAAGTTGTACGAGACGCTAATTTAGATAGCAGGGGAACAATATTTAATAGATCAGTCCAAATTCTAGCATATGCAGACGACGTGGACATTATAACAAGAACTAGGGCGAGAACTGCGGAAATCCTAACCGAGCTAGTAGCAGCAGCAGAACGAATGGGGTTACATATAAATCAAAATAAAACCAAATTCATGGCGACTAACACAAACACAAGAGCTGAAAATGTTGACACAAATTTAATCATCAATGACCAAAACTTCGAAGCAGTCAATGAGTTCATATATCTAGGGACATCGGTTAACCCCAATAATAATACATCTGAGGAAATAAAAAGGCGAATAATAATTGCAAACAGGTATTATTATGGTCTATCAAAGTTAGCTAACAAACGTCTGTCTCAAAAAACTCGTATAAGGCTGTATAGAACACTGATAGTCCCCGTTCTCACATACGGATCAGAGGCATGGACGCTAACGAAAACAGATGAATCCGCTCTATCCATTTTTGAAAGAAAGGTGCTACGCAAGATATTTGGAGCGGTCTGTGAGAACGGAATATGGAGGCGTAGATATAACTTCGAACTGCAGAATATCTACAAGCATACGTTTGGTGGTAAAGATATTACCACTATAATTAAGCGAAACCGCCTGCAGTGGGCAGGACATGTAGCCCGGGCCCCTGAATCGAACATGATAAAAAAGATTCTAACAGTGCAACCTGTGGGTATGAGACGACGGGGTAGACCAAAGTTGAGGTGGATGGATGGGGTAACATAAGATGCGGAGAAGATCGGATTCGGCAACTGGAAAATTCAAGCAAGGGACAGAACAGAATGGCGTAGAAAGCTTGAGAAGGTCGAGGCCCTCTAAGGGCTGTAGCACCAAGATGATGATGATATATATATATATATATATATATATATATATATATATATATATATATATATATATATATATATATAGATAGATAGATAGATAGATAGATAGATAGAATGAATTTAAAACGGAACATACAATTTAATATATATCTGTTTGAACTGCATTTGAATTAGTGGACCAATATAAAACTTGGACAAAAATAAATCCATACCTGGGTATAGACATTGTATGAAATATCGTTCAACTATCTTTCTCGCAATCATGTTGTTTGTGTAACAATGTTGCTTGTCTAAGGAAGTTTTTAATAGTTCAGGAAATGAAGCTCGAAAAAAGTTAAAACCTCGCAATTTTTTCGTCCTGCATGAATTGAGTTGAAATTTTAACAGAAGGTAGGTGATAGCCCAAGGATCAAAATCTATACCGAACCGAAGTGCGCTGAATGGTTTTAGGAGTGAAAACTACCCCTAATTGTCAAAAATTATAAAATAACATATTAAACCTGAATATGGGTAAACTTTGGTTTGAATTAATTAAATAATGATAGTTTCGTGCTTTTGAGTAAAGTTCCATCATATTTCAACCCTTAAAAAGCGACCCTTGTTAGAGATTAATGTAAAAAAATTAGTAATGCGAAGAAAATAATTTCGCCTTGAACGATTTGCATAAAAAATTGGAATTAAGCTTAACTCACCCTCTGCTTTATAGTTTATGTAATGCCGATGAACTCTGATTGTTCTTAGGGGTGAACACTACCGCTAATTTTCAAAAATTGTAAAATAACATTACAAATCTTAAGATGAGTGAAATTTGGTTTGGATTAGTTAAATAGTGATTTTTTTATACTTTTTCAATACAATTTACAAAATACAATTTCATACATTTTCAACCATTAAAAATCAATTGTTATGAGTGCTATAGGTGAAAACAATTTTTTGCCGAAATTTTGCAACTTTTCAACTTTTGAAAATCACCCTTTACAACATTGCAGTTATAAAGGGTGCAGTTTATAAACTAATTTAATAGATATAAATTGAAAAAAGTAGAATTAAATACAAAAAAAATTTATCAACATAAAAAGGCACCATATATTCTTATACATTTACATAAATCGTTGAAAATATTTACATTTATAGGTAAAACAGTTATAACATTAATTTTATTCGTCATCAATTACATCTTCATCGTGATCTATGTCATTCTCATCTTCTTCAATAATTGGTGGACTATTATTGCATCCTTCACCTGAGCACCCAAAACAAGTAAAGTTACAGTATAAACCAACTTTTCTGCACCCACATGAAACGCCGCATCCTTTATTGCATTGGCAAAAAATAATTTTCAAAAGTTCATCGGGTGCAGGTTGTTTGTTCATGGGTACGGGTAATAACAAACCATCTTTGGAATACCATCCCCAGTCTGTTGCTCTGATATTTTCATTGCCAAGCCATAAACATATGAGCAAATGTTTTGTTCTGTTGTATGGGATTTCAAAATAAGAACGCTTAAAATTTCGAATGTATAACGTCCCACTACCTAATATACCGGTTTTGTAGATTTTTATGCTCCAAAATGTACTGTACTATACTAATGGAATTTTCCGAAAGAAAAAAAATTAATTGGTTTTTTAACGTATTTCCTTCATTTTTAACGATAGAGTGTTTCTTCAAAAACGATTTTGTAGAGGTTTTTAAGAGCTACAAGGATCTGTAAATTCTTTTTGGAACCCTTGGTTTTTAAATGGGGTGAGTTTAAAGGGCTCGAAAAAGATGGTGCTTGATCGTAACTCGATGTTTTAAACGGCTATATCTCGCCAAATATTCATTGTACAACAAATTTAAATAAAGGAAAATTTTAGTCATTAAAAAAGCTACAATTAAGTACATTTTTAGTTCTTTCATATATTCAGTATTTTCGGGAATATTTAAAAAAAGAAGGGTAAAAAATATGAAATTGTAAATCGTTTCTTGTTTTAAGCTGTCCTTTTTCTAAAACTAAGCATTTTAAATGAGTCAAACTTCTTGGACGTATTAACAATACATGTACAAAGAGAATTGCAGAAGGCTGAAGATCGATTTTAATTATGGGCGTGGTTAGGGGGTTTCATCGATTTTTTCGTAAACAAATGAGGTATTGGCCTTATTTTCATCATATAACTCACTCAATTTTTGAGCTAGAGTCTTTTTTTTATGATAGATCTATTTATGCTCTTTAAAAAAGGTTGCGTGAGTTTTCTTCCAAAAATGCATCATATTCCCGATATTTGACTTTGAATCTTTTAAATTTGGCGTTTGAAGAAAACCGCTGAACATTGATAGGCCGTATTTCGGTTCCTATTATATCGCAAAAACATTTTAAAAAATGAATTGTATTTGTCTTTTTAAAAGCTACAAATTTGTTCTCTACAATTTTTTGATAAAATGCACCATATTCGAGTTATTCGCAAAAAATCGATTAAAAACGTCGATTTTTTTGTCTAAAAGTTGTTACTTTCAATCGCGAATAACTTGAAAAATATCAGTTTTACAAAAAAAAAATGTACGTATAAAACATTTTTTGTTTATAATCACTTTTTTAATCGAAACCTGTAGTTAAAACGTAAAAAAAAATTCACCCCCGGGATGGGGTGGCAACCACCCCCAAGGCTTTGGCGCACTTTGGTTCGATATAGATTTTGATCCTTAGGCTATTACCTACCTTCTGTTAAAATTTCAAGTTAATCCACGCAGAACGAAAAAATTACGAGGTGAAATGCTTCATTTCCTGGACTATAAGTGGTTTGACAGCATAATAAAATCGTAGATTTATGTGTAGCTTTCAATTTTAATGAGTTCAGATTAGAGCAGCCCGCAGAAGTATTGGGTTTTTATAATATAATTATTTGACAACCTTTTGTTGGCCAACCTCCTACAGCAGAAATAAGCCGAAATGCATGATGTTTCCTATGTTCCGAATTTATTTCGTTCAATCTGTATATATATATATATATATATATATATATATATATATATATATATATATATATATATATATATCTATATAAACACGTGAAACACAGCAAAAACTACTTCGAATTAATATAAATGCAAAACACGGCAAACGCGCTGTATTACAATGTGATATGCGAACTACTCCGGTGTCGCCTTGTCTATGATAAGAAAATCTAATATTGTATCCAATATTCTTAAAAATGTCGATCAAAACCTATTGGCCCTCAAATTGGGCCCGAGAGTCGACGTATGCTGCCTCATTGAAGCGATGTTAGCGCGAGCAGAATGGTTTCAGAAAATGCATCCAAAGATATTACAGTCACCGTGCGCTGTTGCCAGTAATTTTCATCCGTAAAGTAATTTAATGATTTCTTGAAAAACATATTTTATCTTTAAATATTTAAATTACTACAAGTCAATTTGAAATATGGTTATATAGTTTTAACTACTAATAATAAATTTTATATTTTAGAGGATGCAATGCATCCGTTGCATCCATGCACCACACGCCCCTGTACAACACTTAGAACTCTGGCCATAAAAAACAGGTTTCTGTTTTGCCACAGAAGAAACTCGTTTCATCTTTTTGACCCTCCAACCGAAGACTATGTGATGAGAACCTAAAACATGTAACATCAATAAAATTCTTGGGCATGACATTCGAAGAAACTCTAAGCTGGAAACTTCATATAACAAATTTGATCTTATCCTTAATTATAAGCGATTAAATCTTCTTAAAACTCTGACCAATAAAGAATGGGGTATGGATCGCCAAACACTTTTACAATTTTAATACAGAACATTAATCATTAATCAGATCAAAATTAGATTATGGATCTACTGTGTATTCTACAGCCACTAAGACACTGCTAAAAAAACTTGACAATCTTCACAACCTATCTTTACGTATAATATCTGGAGCTTTTCGTACAACACCAATCGAAAGTATTTATTGGGAAGTTGGTGAACCGTTCTTAGAAGACAGAAGACATTTAAGTGTAATATACGCCGCAAAAATCAGGCCTAACCCAAAAAACCCCACTGTTCATATTTGTTTTACAAAAAATCTTCATAAATATCTTCATAAATAAGCTAAGAACTGCCTAACCTTTCTACGCAAGGATTAGAAGCTATTAAAATCAATTAAACTAAACGTTTCCAGAATGCTTTTCCTCCCATTCGTCCTCAATTCCTCCATGGCAAATAAAGAACATATACAACACCATTGGCTTTGCGATGAACAATATTATAATCAAAGACAGAAAGCCTACAAATCCAACGGGACAAACGTTGTGACGGATTTTTCATGGAATGTAACCATAATAAAGAACTATGATCTGTGATGATAGTAAACTTACGACCCTCAAGATAGTACCGAAAGGCATCAAGACCATGGATAATTGCAAGAAGTTCTCTCTCTGTGGTGGAATAATTTTTCTGTACTTTATTGAGCTTTTTGCTGGTATAAGCTATTGGATGTTCCGAACCATCCTTCATTTGAAATAGTACACCACCTGAAGCAGTGTTGGAACAATCTGTCATGAGATAGAAATGCTCTTTAAAATTCGGAGACGTCATGACAGGAGTACTAGTAAGAGCTTCTTTTATACGCCGGAAAGCATCATCGGCTTCTGAAGTCCATGTAATAGTTTGGCCTTTTTTCCTATTTTTAAGGAGATCTGTAAGTGGGGATAACAAAGTAGAATAAGACGGCACAAACCGACGATAATATTCACACATGCCTAATACCCTACGGACTTGAGTAGTAGTCTTAGGTATAGGAAAATCTTTGATAGCTGTAACTTTATCATGATCAGTCCTTAAACCTTTACTATCGACTACATATCCTAAAAATTTAAGACTAGGACGACAAAACTGACATTTATCTAAATTAATAGTTAAATTAGCCTCTTTGAGACGTAAAAACAACTTATCCAAAATTTCCATGTGAAGAGAAAAATCAGGAGTGATAACCAAAATGTCATCCAAATAATAAAAAACATAGGGCTCTAACTGAGGACCAATGACTAAGTCCATCAGACGACACATTGCCCGAGGAGCTGAAACAAGACCAAAAGGCATAGTGACAAACTGAAATAATCCTTTCCCACTAACTGCAAAAGCTGTATACTTTTTACTTCCTTCACTCAAAGGAATCTGTAAAAAAGCTTTAGATAGATCGATAGAAGAAATATACCTAGCATTCTGGAGTTTACTTAGAATGACGTCTATTCGGGGAATAGGATAAGCATCCCGATTTGTAGTAATATTATTGAACTTTCGACCATCGAAGCAAACCCTAAAAGATCCATCCTTTTTCTTGGTTAACCACAAAGGACTACAGTAAGAAGACGTGGAAGGTTCAATGATATTCAACTCTAACATGGAATCAATTTCCTTTTCCAAGTCAACTTGCCAAGCCTGAGGAATAGGATACTGATATTGTCTAAAAGGTGTGGTATCTCCCACCTCGATAGTGTGAGATATTAAGGATGTACGACCTAACTTGTCTTTCGACGAAAGAGTTGTAAATTTAGAGATCATATTCTCTAATTGCCTTTGTTCGGAACTAGATAAACTAGTAAAATCCTGAATAGCACTAAGTAAGGACAGATTAAATTGAGAAATAGAAAAGGAAAAATTAGAACAATTTAGTGTGCTATTAAAAGCATTTAAGAAATCCATACCTAAAATTATAGAATTCTGAACTGAAGGAATAATATAGAATGTAATTTGTTTACATAAATCTGCTACTGTGATTTCAGTTTCAAATTTGCCTGTAATAGACTGAACTGTACCATCTGCAGTAGACACTTGCAGAGAAGAAATGGGCATAATAGAAATCTCAGCATTTTTCAGTAAAGCTAATGAATATGAACCTATCACAGAAATGTTCGAGCCACTATCTAAAAGAGCTAAACAAGATTGTCCTAAAATCTTAATAGGAAGATAAGGTCTATTATCATTATGTTTTCTCACTAATAAAGAATTCAAATCAAAACAATCATTATCTGATTGGTCAAAAACTTTAAATGGTACTAAACTAAACTTATTATCTCTACCTACACAATCAGAGGATGCAATAGGCAAACAAGAAGAATCAGAAATCAAAGAATCCTCCTGAATTGTGGTAGACTCTGGTATAGATACTGGAACTTCTACACTGCTACTATTATGTTTATTACTAAAATTTGGGGAAATATTTGGGGAAGATAATCTATGCAAATCGAATGTATTATCTTGAGAAGTTACTTCTTGGAATGACTTGGTGTGGTGTGTGTTGGTTTTTTTGAGACAACCCCTTTCCCTTCCGACTGGAAGATGGGTTTGGGTGGCTTGACGTGGTTGGACCAGTGACTTCCTTTGATGTAACGGTTTGATTCCCTGATGGGGGTGTGGACGGAGAAACGCTCAGGGGACGGACCTCCGATCGTTCGTTTCCCGAACACTTAAAACAATTTCGTTTGAGGGTATTTTCCCTACCACAACCGTGGCAGAAAATACGGGTACAAGGGATGCCGCAATCATAAAAAGTATGACCAGACTCACGACAATTCCAGCACACTACAGAACTTAATGTGGAAATATTACGTTCATGACCTTTGGATTGCCAAGAACGGTGTTTGGAAGTATCTAGGTGACGTGAAGAGTTAAAAGAAGAGGGTCGAGAAGTGGAAGGAAGGTGAGAAGACCAAGATAAAGTTTCTTCTAAACGTTTACACTTCTCCGTAATATCAGCTATACTAGTGATATCTACAAGGGCCAACTGCTGATGATAGAATGGCAATAGACATTTAAGGATGATCTTAATCTTTGCAGAATCTGTCAGAGGTGTTTCAAGGCGACTACACATACCTAAAATAGTATTAATGAACATCGTAACAGACTCGTCTGGCTTCTGTTTTTTTTAACGATTTTTAATTTGATCTAAAAGGTCGTCTTGAAAAGAATAAGGTAGAAAATCAGACTTAAGTTTCTGAGCTAGATCAGACCAATTTGAAAAGTTAGTGCGGTTATTCATAAACCACGTAAAAGCTGCACCTGAAAACAATTCTGCAGACGCTGCGAAGAGATCATCCTCACTCACTCCTCTCGATACACGAAGACATTCCACTCGATCTAAAAAGGAAATAACCTGGTCATAATGACCTTCACCAGAAAATGTAATGCCCCATTTATGAACCTGAAGAGGTTTGGGTTGTAGAAATGCATTTGCTGCTTGGATAGAAGAGATTGGAGTTGATGTTGCTATTGGACTCACTCGAGAATCAAGTTCGCCCTCTAGACTTAAGATTCGGACAGAAACAGAGCATTGGAAGATTTGTTGTGCCTCATCTGAAACAGATAATAAATGAACACGACCTGAGATGTGAGCTAGACGTGATATTAGCCTGGAATAAAGGCTATCTTGGACAGTCCCTCTAAAATCGGCTATCCTTTTCGCTAAATCATCCATAGTCTCCTCAATCTCCTGTTGTTGGACCTCAAAAGGAATATTTGAGGCAGAAATCTGCCGAAAACTCCTGTTTCCTTCTTCCTGCCTTAAAGCTCCACGCAATATTTTGCATTTCAGATCAACATTGGAAGACTCATCAATATTGATGTCCCTAATCCTTAACTCATAATCCAATTCCTTCACTAACAAATGTTCTACCTTGAATGCAGATATTATGAAAATAAATAAATAGATGAATAAGTAGAATAGACAAGGAAATAATATACTCACACTCCACAAAATCAATCCAAGAATAATCTAAGGTTATTCACAAAAAATTTCAAAATGGTTAAGTAAATATAACACAATCCTTGAAGCAACACACAATGGTTTCAACAAGTATATGGTTACCAAATAATTGAATACAAAAAACCCACCAATATTTTCTAATATATATATATATATATATATATATATATATATATATATATATATATATATATATATATATATATATATACTATTGTGATATTTCAAGTCTTGGTGCGCCAAGCAATTAATTAGCTAATTAATTAATTAATTAATTAAAATTATTTAAATGATATGATTATGACTCTATCACACTTTTTAATTCTCTTATCTTAGGGTTAAATTCGTGCTTTAATATCTATGCTATTACATGTGAAAGGTAAGGTCCAAAGAATACCGGAATAATAAAAAAAAACATATAGGATCTAACGTTATATATTGAAATAAAATAATGAAATAAAATTCACACTCAAATGTTTTCGATAAACAAATCTCATATAATGATTCTCAAAATTTTGTTCTACGTACGTGAACCTTCAAAATTAATGGTACAAACAATATTAGTTGAAATCTCAAAATCCAAATATTATTCTAAATCTCCTAATCAAAATATTTATATCCTTTCTAAATTAAGTGTAAAAATTGTGTTATCAATGAAAGAAACACTGCAGAAAACAAAACTATCTCTCTCTGATGATGAGTGGTCCAAATCCTTGTTATTTGTAGACTATATTATTTACTCGTGGCCGCTCCCTAGGTAATCAGCAATCTTACAACAAATTATTGCAAGTATATCGTCCTTAATGATCTCCTTCAAATGCACGAATCGTTCAAATTATGCTAGCTTCTTCTTCTCTCAATAAACTGAATCTTTCGTTGGCCTGAGTGAAAAATGACTCTTGGAATATCTTTTCTTTACGATAAACTGAATCTCTCGTTGGCCTGAACAGTAACTCTTGGAATATAAGTAGAAAAATAAGACTTACAATATTTTACTGGATCAGCTTCTGTCAGATACACTAACTACACGAAAACTCACAAACTTTCACTGCTACTGCTTCCTACCTCTGGGAAACTACCCGAGAACAACGGCCGTTCGCCTTGCACCCTTGGAAACCAACTGACTATCTTTTCTCACTCAAAAATCTAGCTAAACTTTCATTCCTACATACCTATCCCACCTTTTTCAATCTCCGCCAATCAAAGCTCGTCACAATTCCCCCATTTTTTCATTTCGATAACAAACAAATTTTTACCTATAATTATAAAATTTCCTAAAACTTATTTACAAATAATATTTTTCTACAATTCTTAAAAACTAACAAAAACCTCTTTCTAAATTCTATTCTATTGACCTTAATCACTGCATTAATGTATTTGGAAAAACCCGGTTCAATTATCTTTGGATTTCACTTAAAATTATGCGGGTCACTCAAGTATAGTATAACAAAGGAAATAATTTATGCATAGCTTACATTTTGTTTAATACAGGTAATCCAAAAATTTAAAAACTTTCCTTCTTCGAAATGTTTGTTGGTTATTATCCTACTTATCTGAATTATTTTAATGTTTTTGAACTTTGAAATATTTTAATCAAACCAATATTTTTCTCGATTTTACATATCATAACAAATTCCCGCCATTTGATCTGCCGAAAACTCTTTGTTAAATTTTAAAAAAATGACAAAAGTTTTCTAGGATCAAATTATTTCACTATGTTATTAAAACCTAATTATGATACTGATAAATGTCGTGAATGTTAAAATACCCCGTATATTGCCTGTCTTTATACGGGATTGGATATATTTTCGTTTTAAATTTTTCCAAGTATTTAATCTTAAAACAATGTTCATAATTTTTCGCCGCTCGGCTTACTTCATTAATAAGATCTCCGTGATTTTTTAAAATCTTCTCTATTTTCTTTCCCTTGTTTTCTCCACAATTTATTTTTCTTTCATCCTCATTTTGTTCACATGTGTTCACTGTCCATAATATTTCTTCACAAAATTCTGGATTCTTGTCCATTATTGCCATTTCTTCTTTTGTTTTCGTTCTATCTTCTAATTCCCTTTGGTATTCCGAGCACCATGTTTCTATTCCTTTCATTTCTCTGATGATTACTTCCTTTTCTTCCTGATTCCTTTCTGTTTTATCGTCGGTTGCCAACAATTCTTCTGTACCTTCTATTTCCTGTTTTTCTCTTGTCTCCATCTTGTTTTCCTGCTTTCTTTTCGAACTTCTCTTCTTTTTCTTCCTTCTCCTTTTCTCTTCTGTTTGATTTTTTTCTTGTACTTTTGGTTTATCCTCTACAGTCATATTGATTTCTTTACGTTTTTCCTGTGCATTGATCCTTTCAGAATTTGTTTTCCTATCTGTTTGCTTTTCTTCGTCTGTGTTGTCTGGTTCTGCTCTGATTTCCAGTTTATTTTCCGAAAAATTTATGGTGATATGTTTTTCCCTCAATTCATCAATTCCCGCTATCATATCATGATTTAAATCTTCAATCACCACACATTTCATAATATGGAATTTGTCTCCCACTCTGATCCGTACTCCCAAACCTTCGTTTACTGTCGTCAAATTTTTATTGTTTGCACCCACTAAATCAACCCTAGGAATCTTATACACAAATCTGTCCAAATTTAATTCTTTTACTAGTTTTTTATTGATTAGCGATATCTCCGAGCCAGAATCAATCACAATTTTAATCGCTTGATGTTTTATAAATGCATCTAAAAATATTAGATTAGAATTAGAAATTTGTCTTTCGTTTCCTATTGCTACATGATTCATCTCCCTTCTATTTTGTTGTTGGAAGCTCTGGTTATTTCTATCGTCCCTTTGTTCGTTAGTATTCCTATTCGGAGGATTTTGTGCATCTCTATTCCTGTTGTGATTTTCATATGTTCTATGTTGTGTGTCATTCCTGTTATCGTAATTTTGTTGTCTATTGTAATTATTGTAATTTCTCGGCCTATATTCGTTTGTTGATCTGAGATGTCGGTTTCTCTGGTCATAATTTGATGAATACCTTCTTTCCGGTCCATTATATTGGTCATGTTGTCTTCTATTTCTCATTTCTCTTCTTTTCGCTTCTTTTAATTGAAGGAATTGGCACAAACTATCAATATCTTGATAGTTTCTCAAAATCACGTGATCTTCCAACGTTTCCTCAAAATGTCTGCTGATCATTTCTACCAGCTGTTCGGTAGAATATTTGTATTCCAGGTATTTTGAGTTGTTATATATCTGCAAAGCATATCTTTCTTCAGATATTCCCATTTTTTCGTGATATTTTCCATTCTGTAGCTCTTGATTGATTTCTCTCTGTTTATTTTTCCCCCAGAAATAGTTGAGAAATTTATTCTCGAAATCTGTCCAATTTTCAAACTCATCTTCTTTGCTTTCATACCATAATGCTGCTCCTTCTTTCAGATGGTTTCTAATAGTTTCTTTGCAATCGTCAAAATATCTAATATGTTGCAATTTGGTTTTCAAATTTTTAACAAACGGTACTGGGTGTGTTTTTCTAATATCCCCGCCAAATTGTATTTACCTCGCTTGTTCCCTGGATAAACATTTTCCTTCTTTCCCCGGAATTTTGTTCCTTTTTGATTTCCTCCATTTTTCTTTCTATTTCTCTTATGTCTTCTTGTAACGCGTTTTCAAATTTTGTTTCTAATTTTTCTAATTCCTTTTTCTGGACAGTCTTAATATCATTCATTTTAGTTTCTATTTCTTTTCTCTGCATCTCTAGTTTCTTTTCTGTTTCTTCTCTTACTTTTTCTAAACAGACTTTTACATCATTTTCATATTTGTCCAAACGCTTTTCCATTTTTCTATCATTTTCTTCTAATTTCTGTTCATAGTTTTCCAAACGCTGCTTTATATTCCTGTTATTTAGTTCTATTGCTTGTCTTGTTTCCCATTGGTTTTCTTTCATTGTTTGTTTTGTTTCTTCTATTGCCTGTTTAGTTTCCTTCTGGTTTTCTTCCAGTCTGCGGTTATTTTCGTCCATTTTTAGTGACTGGAGTTGCATTAGTTTTAATATTTGATCTATTCCTGATGATTCTTTTCTCTCCTCAACTATTGTAACATTTCCTTCATTATCCGATCCTTCTTCTACAATTGTTTCCTCTTCTCTGTTATCCTCCTTCCTTTCTTGCATTTTGCTTTGACTCCTTGTGGTCGACATGTTTTTTCTTTTCGTTAATGTTTTTGTCCCCGCCAAATGTGAAATTTTACACCACTCTATACGTTGCAGGACACGACAATATTTCTCCCCAATTGTAATAAATTTTCACGACAAATATCAAATATGCAATCAGTAAAATTCAAATAATTCAAAATAAATATCAAATGTACGATTGGTGACATAAAAATCAAATAACTCAATAGCAGTAAATATCAACTAACTACGATCAATCAATAAATCAAATTTATATTCCCTGTAAAAAATTGTCAAAATACTTTCAAATTCAAATTCCCTCAATGTTATATGTTTTTATCTCTGGATCACCTGTACTTATTCCAGATCTCTTTCCCTTCATTTAAATGTAAAGCTGCGATATTTTCAAGCCCCACGTTTTGGAAGCCAGTTATTGTGATATTTCAAGTCTTGGTGCGCCAAGCAATTAATTAGCTAATTAATTAATTAATTAATTAAAATTATTTAAATGATATGATTATGACTCTATCACACTTTTTAATTCTCTTATCTCAGGGTTAAATTCATGCTTCAATATCTATGCTATTACATGTGGAAGGTAAGGTCCAAAGAATACCGGAATAATAAAAAAAACATATTTTTTTTAAAAAACAATTTTTAAATTTTCATGTCCTCTTATACGATAAAGACATTTGCTAAAAAAAGTTTCTGGATTAGCTGTAAAATATAAGGGTACCGAAATGTCATCATTACAAGTTGTTGACTCGGATAAAAAGTGAGTTCCGAAACGATTTATTGGCATTACTGTATTATTCCACCTTCTCGAAGTTCTTCAATTATAGATATAATTTCATTCACGTGTCCGTCGTTTCCCGCAGCCTGTGATGCGATTAATAACCTTAATCTATCTATTATTTCATTAAAATCATCAAAGTATTTATACTCTAATGGCTTTCCACTATATTTTCTGAAAAGTGCACCACTCCTTTTTTATAATGTTTAGCTAAATTTCGAGTAACCGGTCCCTGCGCTAAATTTCCAGGAAGTGAACTTAAGCGAACTTTAGATGGTTGTGGTCTCGTTTCCAAAGCTGGTTTAATAATAAAATTATATTTATCCTTTATTTTTGATGGAATACTTTTTATAGGTAAGTCAGGATTATTGTTTCTATACATCGCATTTGTTCTACGTAAAATATCAACATATTCATTAACATCTGTTTTTTTAAACGATACTGGATTCGTTTTAAATAAAAGCTCGTACAGCCCTGGAGTTCCCTTGTATCTTATATTATTGATAATGAGATCTGCGCCATCAAAATCAATTAGGGAATTTCCAATAGAAAATTTTTCAGTTTCCAAATCATGGTAAACTCCTAAATCATGGTCAAAATCACCTTTAGTGTCTTCAATGTTAGCTTTAATATATTTTTTTGGTAAGGGTGATGTATAATTCTCATAAAATTGATTCATTATATCTGGATTTGTAATCATTTGATTAAATTCTCTAAGCGTATCTTCAAAATACCGATTAATATCCTCATCTGTGGTATTAGTTTGTCCTTCCGATTAAAAAGTTTCTTCTGGTGCAGTGCTTTTCCTTGGAATAATAGATTCATCTCCAAAATTGGTAGGTGCTTTTGATCCCCCAGGAAGTACACTCGTATTTGGAGAAGAAAATGCTAAGCGATAATTGGATTTTCGCATTTTGTAGTCTTTTGGTGTACTCAACTTGATTGATTTATCAAACGAATATTGTGGTTCTTGTTTAATAGACGGAACGGTTTCCAGTTTATGTAAAAGTTCATTAAGTGGTTGAGTAATAGGTTTATAATTTTTTTCTAAAGCAGACTGAGACTGAGTTATGTCATGTTTTAAACTACGATGCTTTTTCTTCAACGTTTGTCGTGATAAAAGCAGTTTTCGCGTAACTTTAGGATCCATTGTGTACTAGGAATGTTAGTTTAAAGCCTTATATACTTATTAAACCCATAGCGATATCGACCCATTGATTTGGGAGAGTCCTTATCAATGACAAGAAATCCATATCTGTCTTTCCAGCAGAATGAGCACAAATCTTTAAATTGGTGAAAAGTCATGTCTATATTAACATGATCGTCAAAGATATGTTTTAAATTCGTAAAGTCTTGTTGAAAAACTACAAGTAAATTAGAATTATCTCTAATTAATTGTTTTGGAATAGCACTGTATGTTTGACATAAATAAAAACAGTCTATATTTTTATGCCTCCCATAACAAAAATACTGTTGTACAATTTTTTGATCACACGATGGAATATCATCAAAAATAACTACTGAATTTTCTTTAATATCAATTATTGGGATCATTAAATTCTTCAAACCCAATTTCTTTTATTGGCTCAACTAAGTTTCGCAAATATACATACTTTGGTTGATACAACGACTTGGAATATAAATATATATTCTCAAATCTTATACCATTTGGATGCTCAATTAAAGACAGTAAAACATTAGTTTTTCCGCAACCACTTGGTCCAACAACTAAAAACCTTCTGTTGCCACCAAAAAGATAGCCATGTTTTACATGTTTTTCCTCTGTAACCTCATCGTGGTTAGAAATAGGAAGAGAGAGTTTCTGCTTTTCAATCTTCATTAATAAAATGTTTTTAAAACTTTAGGGTATATATAGCCCAACAACTATATATATATATATATATATATATATATATAAGAGAGGCACCATGAAAAAAAAGTTCCAACGAAGTATAAAAACAAAAGGACGTGGAATATTAAACAGACTTATAAATAAGCTTCCATTAGAACTACATCTTCCAGGATATTCATATTGTGGACCAGGAACTCGTTTACAACAAAGATTAGAGCGTGGAGATAAGGGAATCAATAAACTTGACGAGGCTTGTAAACAACACGATATTGCATACTCTACAAGTACTGATTTATCAACCAGACACAAGGCGGATCATATTTTAGAAAACAAAGCTTGGGATATTGTAAAATCTAAAGAGGCCCCTTTTGGACAGAAGGCAGCTGCTTGGTTTGTTACAACAGCTATGAAAGGAAAACGTAAGTTGGGAATGGGTCTTAAGCGCAAAAAAGGTGGATCTCTTCGTAAAAAAATAAATAAGAAAAAAAGGATCATTAAAACACCAAAGAAAGGTGGATTCCTCCCCCTACTTCTCCCACTGATCGGTGCTTTATCTGCTGTTGGGGGCCTTGGTACTACTATTTACAAGACCATTGGAGATGCGAAAGCTAATCGAATTAGTCTTGAAGAACAAAAACGCCATAATCTAGCCATGGAACAGAAAGGCAAAGGATTATATCTAAGACCTTATAAGGGTTATGGATTATACTTGAAGCCTTATTCAAAAAACTAAATCTTCCTCATCATGCTTTAACAAGTACTGATATAATAAAGCATGGTAAAGCTCTTCCTTTGTTCAAAGGTGTGTATATGAGAAATAATATGCCAAAAAAAATTCATAAAAACGAGTGTGGTGTTATAAATTTAGATTCTAATCGTGGAGTCGGAACCCACTGGGTAGCTTACGCAAAATCTAAGTCTAATGTAATTTACTTTGATTCTTATGAAGACTTACCCCCTCCAAAAAGTGTAATAAAATATTTTTTAAGTAACGGCGATGTAAAATTATATTACAACTATGATAAAATCCAAAACGATTCATACAGGTGTGGTCACTACTCCTTGGATTTTCTATACAACTACTATAAATAGCAAACATTGATTGTTTACGTTTTAAAACAATGTCTTTTAACTTTACGCTTACTGGGAATGCTTCAAATCTGAGTTATAGTTTTAATCCTCCGATTTACCTTGAAGATGAATTTGATTACGAAATTGGGTTAACCAGTTTTTATAGTTTTAATAGTATTCCAAATATCGATGAAAACAATAACCTTTTCCTCTGGAATATACGAAATGTTACTTATACCTATAAATTACCAAAGGGGTCTTATGAATTAGATGATATTACAAAACTTATAAAAGAAAACATGAAAAAGAGAGATAGTGACGCGACTATAGAAATTACTCCACAGTTATCATCCTCCAAAGTAATAATTAGTAGTAATAGAGAAATTTCATTTCTTCCCGCGAATTCTATTGGAAAATTATTTGGATTTAAATCAGGGCTACTAGCAGCAAACCAAATACATATCTCAGACAATCCAGTGGAGATTTGAGGTGCAAACGCATTATGTATTGACTGTAACATAGCATCAGGATCCTATTTAAACGGAAATCCAGTTCACATTATCCATCAGTTCTTCCCAACCGTACCAACTGGGTATAAAATAGTTGAGGTACCCCAAAATATTTTGTATTATCTAGTGAGTATTAAAACAATCTCTAACCTTACAGTAAAAATTATCAACCAAGCAAGTAAACTTGTTGATTTTGGAGGAGAAGAAGTAACAGTAAACCTTCATCTTAGGAAACAAACATAATGGTTCTATTTTTTTCTCGCGGACCAAAAACATATATAAAGAGATTACCTTCTAAAAAAATAACTCCATCTCTACCAAAATCATATAAAAGGATATTACCTTCTAAACAAATAACTCCATCTAATCGTCGCTTTCTGCAATCGTTAGGATTTAAAGTCTTGGTATAATGGAAATTCTTCATGTTACTGGTCAACCTTTTAATAATAATACTATTGAAGATTATCAGTTCCACACTTATCAACCATACATTCCTGGAAAATTAGGATACAATGATGAAATTCATATTTCTATACAAGATTTAGATAGTTTGACGTTTCCAGCAAATAGTTATCTCTATATTGAGGGCAAATTAGCCACACATGACAATAAAACACCAACCAAAATAAAATTTATTAACAATAGTATAGCTTACTTGTTTCGTGAACTACGTTTTGAATTAAATGGGGTAATAATTGACTCAGTACGTGATGTAGGGTTAGTATCAAGTATTAAAAACTATCTTAGCCTTAACGAAAATCAAAGCTTGCTATTGGAAAATGCTGGTTGGTTTCCAAAGATGACTAGAATGGAAAATAATAGTGAAGTCCCTAAAAACAATGTTTTGGTGGATTCAAATGGAAACTTTAATGTGTGTATACCTTTGAGATTATTATCCGGATTCTTTGAAGATTTTAGAAAAATTATTATGAACATGAAACAAGAATTGATACTGATTCGACCAAATGATGATATAGATGCAGTAGTAAGCGAAGATAAGACTGAGCGTCCGAAAATTGACATTACTAAATTATATTGGGAGGTACCAAATGTAACTCCTAGTATTCGAGAACAGTTGCGACTAAACAAAATTTCACATACAAACCAAGAACTACCTATTAAATTTCGAAGTTGGCAAATGAGTGAATATCCTGCTCTAAATAACTCTACACGTCACACATGGTCAGTGCGGACTAGTACCAAAATAGAAACTCCACGACACATTGTTGTTGCTTTTCAAAATAACAGAAAATCAAAATTAACAAAAGATATGAGTAAATTTGATCATTGCACTTTAAAGAATATTAAAGTGTTTTTAAATTCTGAGAGGTATCCCTATAATGATCTTCAACTAGATTTTAAGACTAATAGGTTTGCCAAACTATATGACATGTTTGCCAATTTCCAGGAAAGTTATTATCACATGACCTTAAACCAACCCATAGTTAATCCAATTGACTTTAAAACAATTGCTCCACTTATACACATTGACTGCTCTCGTCAAAAAGAAGTAATTCAATCCGGATCTGTTGTGCTTCGTATAGAATTTGAGACCGATGAACCAACAACGTCTGATATCTCAGCCTATTGTTTAATACTTCACGAGAAAGAATTCACATATAACCCTTTAACAAAAATTGTGAAACAATTGTAAATTATTTAAATTATACAAGACAGGTGAAGGCAAATTAGGGAGCACCTGAAAATTAGGGAGCACATTTTAAATAGGGAGCAGCTGTATGCAAAGAGCATGTGTTTTACAGTTTTACAACACCTGTAAAATTGTATCTAATTTTACAACACCTGTAAAATTAGATACAATTTTACAGGTGTTGTAAAATTGTATCTAATGAAAGACTTTCCGTATGAGGACAAATGTATAATATATAAGGGTCAGGTGCTAATTATGGCATTATATGCGAAACTCTCTCATGCGCATGACTGAAAATTCTTTTAAAAATACAAATTATGCACTACACAAACTCAGTCTTTAAACATGAGCTTAGTAGTAGATGTCCAAGGTTTTAAAATCGAAAAAAATAAGTTTATCGTGAAAGAGTTTGCAAGTTATGATGGTCAAAAAATTAGTCATTTCTTTTTTAAACCACCATATCCGATACGATTATTGGGTTCTGAATATTATAATCAAGCTGTTTGGTTGATGAATAACTATCATGGATTGAACTGGAATCATGGATTTACACCAGTACACCAGTTCCATAATATTATCCAATATTTGACAAGAGACGCTAATGCGGTTTATGTTAAGGGGCGAGAAAAGTCACTGTACATCAAAAAGTATAGTCTATCCCCAGTTTTGGAGTTTGATGAACACCAGCTCTGCAGAAAATGGAGCCAAGATGTCACATATCATTCAAACAGTGGGAGTGTTTGTGCTTTAAGTAATGTATTTCAACTTTATGATACTTTTATAATGAAATAATTTTTTTTTATATATTTTGTTTTATTAATAAAAACCTTATTAAAAAATAGTACTTTATTCAATAACGATTACATGTTACAATTTATATTTTTAAGTGCAAATTTACACAAATGACAACTGGATTGAGCTGGGGCGGATCCTTCTAACTCTGTTCTCCACTCAGGACGATTAAAATGAACGAAACATGGGAGACGAGTTTGAACTTCAAAATTCTGGCAAAATTTCGTGGGTAGTATAGACCATGAAAGGAGAAGTTCAATTGGGTCTACAAATTTTCTTACGTAGGCTAGGCTAAAATATTCCAATTCTATGGTCGTGAACTTGTACAACGGTTTTTTGGATGCTCTGCCATTATGCGAGACCGGAGGCAACAATCCATCTTTAGTAAATCGGTTAATGTTCTTAAACACCAAGTCTATCCACTTTTGTTCTTCAGATCTGGACAGAAAGAATAATCTGTTATCTGCTTCTAATTTTGGTGTGTAAACTTTTTCACTACGCAAGCGCATCACTCAAACACAGCTTTGAAAACTGTTTAAACATAAGATGTTTATGTTCGTATTCACTTTTCAACTGGTTAATACGATTATTTATTTGATTGATATATCTCTGACTTTTGTAAAATAGAATATCACGTTTTATCCTTTTAATGCGTATACTAAACTGATTAAGCCGTTCACGAAACCTTCTTGAGTACATACTGTTTAAATTAATGACGGTACTTCCTTATATCCTTCCTACCCCCATTGATACCGGTTGCAGATGTGTTGTTCATTGCCCCCCACTACTAATAATATATTGACAATGGCGGGTATGGTCTGTCAGCTCCCAGTCGTTGAGTCATTCCTGTTGAAACTTGTTAAATCCAGTTTGTTGAGAGTTTAATTATGCGTTCAAATATAAGAAACGAGGAGAACATACCATATGATGACGAGTGGAAAACATTTTCAAGACCTCCTTTTTATATTGTACAACAAAAGATTTGTCTTTTTTGTGGTAAAATGTCTGGCACTAGACTTATTCCAAGAAACTTAATATTTAAAGGGTGGAAATTAAAATTTGAGTTTTGTGCATTTTGTAGTGAGACTAGACCTATGGGATTATCTCATCGAAGCGTATGTTATCGTGATGGATTAATGGAATCTCCACCATATACTTGGGACTCCCCACGTCCAAAGTTAGGTTTACTACAAATAGATGCCAAAACCTTGGTAGAGATTATTGTGATGGCTTCAATAAACTTTATTGTTTTACAAGCAATTTTGGGAAATCTGCTCCTAATTCAAGAACCAATCAATGTCAGAGAAACTTTTGTGTGTTTTGATAGTAATGGTGTACTAAATGACACGTGGCCGTCGAAATGGACAAGAATGTAATCATATCCGGAAAACAATTTTTTACCAACTTTACAAGCTAATATACCTTTGAACAGTACCAAATATAAATTGCGTTTTAGACATTTTAGTGAAAAAATCACTGATTCCGGCTAGATAAAACTTTATACTGAAATATCTAAGAAGGATACAGTCTTATTTCCAATATTTTATTATATAGCTATATGTTCAACCTTCTCAATAGTTTCTCCATTATTAGAATTATTTAAAGTTTTAAATAAAAAAAATGTTAATATAACAAGTGTTTTATTAATACATAAAAAATGTACATATGATTAATTCTTAAATATAATCACAAAAAACTATTTATAAGTAGGAGTTATAATGGAAAGCTGCAACTTGGAATAATTTTTCATTGGGGATATTATCTAAGTCATCTAATGTAGGAGCATCTATCATCTTATTCGCGAAAAATAAGAGATTACCTACATTACCTTTATGTTGACTAATTAATAAATGACCCCAAGCCAAAGTAGAGACATCACCAGGAATAACATATCTTTTATCGTCACGGAATGTTAGTGATACCTTATTTCGCAGTTCGGTATAAACAGTATGCATTTCCGACCTAAAGAAATACATTTTTCTAAAGATGGATTCTTTGTTTTGAATAACTTACGTAATCATTTAAATGTAGTTGGTTTTTAACAACATGTCTGGAAACACCTTTCGATTTTTTCACAATTGTATCAGCCTCAATACAATAAGCTTTAATGTATCAAAGTAATGTAGATTTTTGTTCATATCATCATAAAAGTTTGGTGTCTGTACTTCTAGAACGAGTGAATCTGTATCAGTATATAGGAGATTATCATTATTGCGGTACTTGTTTTTAATATATCCGTAGAAAAAATCATATATGAATGTCTTAGATACATCCAGAATAGAAAAACCAACGAAAATAAGTTTTTCATAAATAATTTTGGTTTTATTTAAATGAATTGCAACTAAATTTTCGCTGAATATTGATAATGAGTTAAATTCTGGTTTGGCAATTAAATATTTTGCTCCAACCCTTCCCTTGCCATTTTTCCAATGAGAAAGAAGAAAAATGTCCTTTCTTTTATCTACAGCCTCAAGGCTTTTGCCGAATATAGCATTTATTAGAAGTTTAAAAAGATGACGCTCAAATTCATTTTTGGCGTTGTTTCGGAGAAAAGTATTCAGATCAATATATATTTTTAACCACATTGATTGGGACTAGTATTCTGTGCACCTTTTCTAACTTTAATCCGTACTGTATACATTGTTTTAAATTTCTATAATGTATTATATATTTTTTTTTTATCGTATAAATTAGGAATCAGTTTTTTGTATTTACTTTTAGGTGGTTCTATTGACTCGGGGCAAAATGGTAGGTCGTTATGCTGATCATGCATATTAGGTGGATAATGCTAGTCCACTTCCAACACATACTCCTTTTCACCATCATCGTCAATATTAAAAACATTAAATTGATCAATTTCTGGTTCATTTAACCATCTAAAATTTCCCCAAGGAAGACATTCACTCATGGATGCGCCGTAAAGATTAGTTGCATCTAGATACATTATGTATGTTTCCGGTTTTGTTGGATCGAAATTACTTAAAAATCTGTTATTTGCAATACCCATTCGTTTCGTACAAGTAGCCACACCTCCTCTGATCCCTTTTTTGAAAAAGTGTACCATATCAACATCCGTTAGAAGTTGAAGCTGGATATCGGTATATTTTAACATGGCGTCCCAGGTTAAAGATGAGGCTGTAACATAATGTGGAGGATCAAGTCTGTATTCTTTGAGACATACCATTCTAAAATTTTCAAATACGTCAGCTAGTAGAAGTACATCTGATTTTAAATACAGCATTCCATAATCACCCATAGATTGACAGTTAAAATGATCCCAGACCTCCTGTGTTCTGTTATAATCTTCTGTAGTAATATGTTCTCCTCTTAAATTATCATAAAACTTTTCTTTAGATGGTAGATGTCTCTCTTCTAATTTTATGTAATTATCGATATATGTGTACGGAAATATACCTTTACGACGCATTAAACCTTTTTAAACTTTTTTAAACTCTTAACTCTTAACTCTATTCAACTCTTTTTCGCCTGGGAAATATTTCCTTATTTCATTGCATTGACTAGACTCTAATGTTTGGCTTAAGTTATTCAAAGACTTTGCTAAAAATCTAAATGAATCTACAAACTTCAATTTTAAATAAACATTATGTTTTTTTGAATCATCACTCTTGTGTACTAGAATAGATTTTAAAAATGTAATATACTTTTCTTTTGTTTGCGCAATAGCTGATATAGTCTCCCCATTAGTTGATAATTCCTTAATAAACATGTGACAATCGTAATTTATCATATTTTGAAAAAAAATTGGAATAAAATTAGGTACCTTAAAATTTAAGTTACAGGAGTTGTGTGACGCGCCTCTGAATAATCCGGAAAGGTGGTCATGATCCCTGACTCTGGAAGATAATAATGGTTTTTGACAGATAGAACATTCGGTAGCATTCAGGAATTTCTGGTTCTCATCAGGAGTCAATGGTGTCATTGGTTTGATATGTTTCAGATGCTTCTGGTATAGTTCATGAGCTAAAACATCTAACTTTTGAACAAACACTTTAGCAGCGTCCTCACCCTGATATGATTCCAATCTTGATAAGCTATCATCATAACTGCACTTGAGGTAGAAACAAAATGAATAAGGCTGGTGTTCTGCGACTTTGATTGTGTAGAACTGTCCATCTGATGGCTCACAATGGGAGATCGGTTTAAGAATCGACTCAAAATCAGCATAAATTACAAACGGGTGTTGACTTGTCTTTTCAATATGGATAAATTTTAAAATATTGGATGGAAGAGTTTCACCACACTTGTTAACTCTCAATTCACTGGTTGGAAGTATTGTAGAGATGTGTAAACAATCATTTTCTTGGTGATTTTTCAGCTTTTCAAGGGTTGAAAAAGTTTGAAGACACCCATCACAGAAATATTGTTTTCCATCATATTTTGTCTTTTGAGTTTTTACCAAGCGATACAAGTCTGTTATGAGAAAATAATGGCTCTGATTATTGTCACTTATTAATGAAAGATTAACATGTGTAGGTTTATGTTGTTGAGTATAGTGAAGTGGTCCTACAACTTCATATTGCATCTTGTTTTTTTTTTAAATATGATTGAAGAACGTAAACATTAACTGAAATATTGTTAAGTGCCTCAAATCTTCCAATGTCTCTTAACTTAACTGGAAAACTAATGTCATTGAAATTCAGAAGTGTATCAATTGGCGGATACGATTCTGGCCTCGTGGGGTCACCATTACTAGGAAATATTCCGGCTATAACACAATAAGCAAAACACTTGCTATCTTTGTTTTGAATATTTAAGATTGCACCTTTCCTTTTAATCTGTGATGGAAGATTAATATATGATGACGCAGAAATGGTACTGAATTTGTTAATGTTGACATCTAAAAATAGAATTTCCTGAAGTGCCCAGTTGGAATCTTTCTCTGATGCTTGTGTTAATATCGCTTCGGCAAAGTCATTATACATGTCGGATATGTCACTACTCAAAGTGAAGATTTTATTAGATGTATTCATTGACTTAATATTTGAAATCTCATTCTCGGGTTTGTAAAACATCGCAAATAGTTCACAGTTAACTTTAAGAGCCGTGTGTTGATGAAGATATTCATTGAGAATTCGAGTTACTTTTGGTTTAATCTCATTCATAAAACCGGAATAGTTGATTTTGCTAGATTCACTCATAAACCGTTATGATGCTATTCTATTTTTAAATGCATGTGTCAGTTTAGTAACACCACTTTCGAGCACTTCAATACCTATTGGTCTTAGTCTCTTTCTAGGAATCGGGCAAGGGGCATCACACGAACTAACTTCATGTCTTTGTAAATCTCCATTTCGTGTAAAAGTCTTTCCGCACTTCTCACACAAATGTGCACTTAAGTGACTGTTTTGGCATACAGTTACATTTAATGAGCCAGCTCGCAGTTGTGCGACACAAATGTGGAAAGCTGAAATATTTAATGAGGCAGCGTGCAGTTTTATGCAATCGACTAACACCTGAGCCCATTATTTCACCTGCAGATGATCTTGGATTTATGAAATTCACTCATGAATTTTAGATGTGTAACACCTACATTAGTTAACGGATTAATTTCACCGCCATCACTACAAGAGTTAACAGCTAACCATATATTCTGGATAGTAAAGGATAGTGATTTTACTAAGATAGGAGTTCAAACTAGTGAAGGAAAAAAGTTTTTGTGATTCCGGACGATATTTTAAACGTTATTAACATAAATTGTGTAAGTGAGCTTAAAAAACAAATTATAAAAAACAATGGGGGATTTTATTGACCAAGATATAGAAAATGATGTGGATACGAAAGTAAAACGTATTGAAGATATTAAGCCTATTCAGTTTCTGAACGAATATACTTCTGGAATGGTTTGTCTAACACAATTTATTTATTATGTGAATAACGAATGATTATGTTGCAATTGCTGTGCAGCCATGATTTTGGATGATAGTAATATTGAAACACCTCGTCTAATAACTGAACATGTTTCAGGCAAAATATTCGATTTGGAGACATTAGCATTTAGATGTCAAATGTGTAAGCGCCCTCTTTGGACTTTTTCAGTAATTCGACATTGTACCTTCTGTACAAAAAAGTAAATAAATTTTTTTAATAATTTAGCTTAACTTAGTTATAAAATATACAATAATACCAATAGGTGTATAAGTAATAATTGGTACGATTTTATATTAAAAACGGGATAATAATATACTATATATATATATATATATATATATATATATATATATATATATATATATATATATATATATGTATGCGAGACAGAGACAGGAATGTAAAAGTAGTTTATTACTACCTGTTAGTTAGAAAACTACAAAGGCATTCCAGTGACAAACTCAGCCAGTAGAATATACCGGAAAAGTGAGGTAGAATATAAAATGAATACAAAGATATAGAAGTCGAAGAACAAGCGGGATTTGGTGCAGGAAGATCAACTATTGACCATCTATTCTGCCTTACACAGACTATAAATACCTATTCTCTGCCTACACATAGAGGAAAAAAGCTGGAGTTAACTAGGAAATATATTTTTTGTATCTGGACTTGAGAAAGGCGTATCTCACAAAACAAGTATGGGAAGCATTGGAGAAAGCAAATATAAACAGGAGTTTAATACGAGCAACGAAACAAGTGTATCCTAACTCTAAGGCAAGGGAGAAGATTGAAAACAGCCTATCTAAGGGATTCCAAACCAGCAAGGGTTTTAAACAAGGCTGTTGTATCTCACCGACATTATTTAAAATTTACTTCGAACAAAACGAAAAGTTTATAACCAGTGTGTTTTGCCCGTACAGACTTGGGAGCAGAGACTTTAAAACTGATGCAAAAATCCGTCAACAAACTCCTCACAACAAACCATGGAACGTGCAATGCTGGACGTGAGCCTTCGAGACCACATAACAAACCTCCAAATCAGGAGTTCAAGATGTTATTGAAAGAATCATGACTCTTAAGTGGAACTGGGTACTTAGCTAGAGTACAAGATGGAAGAAGGCGAGAACGACCACCGACTAGATGGACGGAGGACGTAAAAAGAGTATACGGAAAACTGGTTGTCTCTACTGAAGGAACTTAGGGAGGCCTATGTCTAGCAGTGGACGCGATTGGTTGATTGGTGATGGGTATATGATCATTAATATTTGCAGATGAGCAACTAGTAATAGCACAAGAGTATGAAGATATTGAATATATGAGAAGGAAATTAATAGAGGAATATAAAAAATGGGTGATTGAAATAAACATAAGAAAGATATATGTGTTAATGGGATACAGCAGGACATCACATTGGAAGATTGAGAAATAATCAGACATTGCGAAACATATAAGTATCTGGGTATGATCATCACAAAAGAAGGCATGTAAAAAAAGCAACAAATAATGAAGAAAAGCGATATCTTTTCTAAATAGTATACTTTTGGGAATACTCAATAACAAGTTATAAGAAACGTAGAATATATTACATACTTATTAAAAGTATAATCACCCACAGCAGTTAAGAATGGGATAAAGAAACGATACAAAAGAAAACTTGTGGCAATAAAAATGGATTTTTGGAGACGTTCGGAGGGAAATTGAGATTGGATAGAGTTACTAACAATAGAATAAAAGAAATCATGAAAGTAAATCACATAATAGTAGAAGAGATTGGTACCCAACAACTAATATGGTATGGACATGACCAAAGAATGCCCAAAGATCGACTTCCGAAACAAATCCTAACTTGTCAACCTCATAATAGAAGGTAAAGGAACGTCGTATTGGTTGTAGAGAAGACATAAACCGAGAAATGAGAGATAATGTTTTGAGATGTGTAATGAGGGGAAAGCGTTTTAAACCGAGAATATATACAAATAAAGTAAAAAATTGTTTTAAATATAAAATTTATTAATATTAAGCTATATTTGGTTATAAAATATACAATAATACCTAATTTAATTTACTTATTATATACAGCTTATGGCATTCCTTATATTCAGATTTTATACAGTTTTATTCAGAAATTATATTTACCATTATTCTGTTTGTGAAAGTCTTACAAAGCTCAACGAGCTTTTACACTTCTTACCAACAGGTGGCGTACACCACTATTTTTTCTTTAAAAAGAAAAGAGTTTAAGTACAATTGTTGTTTAAAAGTTCTTCCCAAAGTTGAAATCCAACTTTGGGAAGAACTGTTAAACAAATTCTTGTTTAAAATCATTGAAATTTTTTATTTGGCAACGAATATAAACGGTACAAAGTGTATATAGTTTAGAGGAACTACACACAAGAAAAATTAATTCTAAATTAATAGCTCTATCTTTAAAAATATTAACCAATGTAGAGCACAATTATTATTATTAGAATAAAATCGGTTAATCTTTTAAAGATTTTATATGATTTTTGACTTTATTTAGATTTTGTTTTAATTTTTCGTTTTCTAACTGTATTTTATTCAATTTTCTATTTATTGCTATTAATTTTCATTTATTTTTTTTTACCTTTAATTAAAATTTTTTTTTGTGTGTGTTTTGCTATCGATTCCTTTTCGTTTATTTCTATAACTTTTTTAATTATTGGTTCCATTATTAAATTGTATTGATCTTCGTTAAAGAATTACTACTTGCTTCATTCTCACCCTTATCAAGTTTATTCCTATTTTGTCCCTGTTCTGCCTCACTGCACTCGTCACCTTCACTGTACAATTTATCCATTTCTGTAGCACTGTAATCCATTTCTGTAGCACTGTAATCCAAAAGATTGTCTTTTTCTTCAACACTGTAATCCATATCTGTAGCACTGTAATCCAAAAGATTGTCTTTTTCTTCAATACTATCCACATCGTCGATAACACTAGTACGCTCGATCACCACATCACATATCTGATCTTATATTTCACTTTCCGAAATGTTTTCATATTTAACTTGGGCATTACTTTGCCCATTAAAAAAGAAAAGAATTCAACTTTAAGTACAATTTTTGTTAAAAAGTACTTTCCAAAGTTGAAATTCAAATATTAATAAAAATTTTATCTGGGAACCAATATAAGCGGTACAAAGTAAATATAGATATATTGATATAGTTTATAAAAATAAATAAAAAGGAACTAAACGCAAGAAAAATTGATTCTAAATTAATAGCACTATCTTTAAAAATATTAACCAATTTTATTCTAATCGATAATTGTGCACTACATCGGTTAATCTTTTTAAAGATTTTATATGATTTTTTACTTTATTTAAATTTTGTTTTAATTTTTCGTTTTTTAACTTTATTTTATTCAATTTTCTATTTATTGCTATTAATTTTAGATTATTTTTTTTTACCTTTAATTCCAAATTTTTTTTTTGTGTTTTGCTATTGATTCCTTTTCGTTTATTTCTATAACTTTTTTAATTATTGGTTCCATTATTAAATTATATTGATCTTCGTTAAAAGAATCACTACTTGCTTCATTGTCACCCTTATCAAGTTTATTCCTTTTTTGTCCCTGTTCTGCCTCACTGCACTCGTCACCTTCACTGTCCAATTTATTCATTTCTGTAGCACTGTAATCCATTTCTGTAGCACTGTAATCCAAAAGATTGTCTCTTTCTTCAACACTATCCGCATCGTCGATAACACTAGTACGCTCAATTACCGCATCACTTATCTGATCTTCTTCTTCAGTTTCCGAAATGTTTTCATATTTAACTTGGGCATTACTTTGCCCAAAAAACTCAGAGCCTACAATGGGCTTGACCGTTGATGGGTCACCAACAAAAACTATGGAACCGGATGAATTTGATTCATCATTGCACATTTTAATATTTTTTCGGCCGATTTGCGACATAACGTTTAATTCGGAAGAAAACTGTATAAGATCTGAATATAAGGAATGCCTTACTCATACTGTATAAGTTATTTATACTGTATTCTTCCACCACAAAACCCCCAAAAATTCAAAAACTTAGAAAGTATATTCTTGATAGCAAAGCCTTATGCGACTTTCGATTATTTATTGATTGGTTTAAGCCATGTGTGCTAAATATTTTTTGCAGAGAAAGTAGTTTTGCCTCCAATTCACTTGTAAAATAATTGTGGTCTTTAAAAAGCTGGAAGCGCATTATGTTATTGAAAGTGAAAATGCATAAATAAGGCCAATTATTATATGTCCGGCAGATGGAAATACATTGTATATAATATATGTTCTTGATAAAAACGCATTATGTGACTTTCGATTATTTATTAATTGGTTTAAACCATGGGCGCTGAATATTTTTCCAGAGAAAGTATGCCTACGATTCACCTGCAAAATAATTATGGTCTTTAAAAACATGCAGGGGCATTATATTCTTAAAAGTGAAAATTCAAAATAAAGGACAATTAAGGTCCGGCAGATGGAAATACATTGTATGTAATGAAACTACTTTCAATTAAGCTTATTAACTTTTTACAGGTGATAATTGACCAATATTTATTATCTTCGTTGCATCTGCATATGTTGTTTTGGGGTAAAATAAAAATATACACTGAAAAAACTGTTTGTTATATTTATTTCGTATAATAAATAAGTTAGTTGACATCATGTTACTAACAAAAAAAATCATTACATTTTAAAATTATAAACAATACTTGTCACTTTGTTCAAACTCTCAATTTTAAAATTTAAAATTTCTAACTCTGTTTGAATTTTACGTCGTTTAGAACATATCTCTTGTAATTCGATATTCGCTTGTGTTTCTCGTTTAACACACAAACTCAACGTATTTTCTAATTTTATTTTTAACTGCATTTTCTCAGACAATATCTCACTATTCACTTTCACCAGCTTTTTTATAATTGGTTTTAGTTTTTTTTCATAGGTTTCGTTTTTTGAATCGTAGCTAGTTATTTCATCCATGGCACTATTCATATCTACATCGTTGATTAAGTCTTCGTGGCTTCCACCTTCTTGCGATGATTCGTCTATTTCCCCATACAGATGTGTTTGCGATGATTTGTCTTCTTCTTCGTTACTTCCAAAAAGATTTGTCTGTATTTCTTTAGCACTACCATCAAGTTTATACATTTCTCGCTCTATTTCGTCATCACTTTCGAGCTCTTTTTTGACAACTGGCACTAATTTCTTTGCAGCTCTTTTGTAACCGATCGGTTTTACTTTACTTAGATCGTCGAAAAATACAAGCGAATTAGAACTCGAATTCAAACTATAGTTTGGACTTAACTCATTGTCGCTAATGATTTTAATATTTTTCTTAGCTAGTGACATGATGATGCTAAAAAATGAACTGACAAAACCAACTGAAACTATGTATTTATATCCTTCATACAATTGGGGGGTATGATGAGGAACAGATGTGCACAAACGGCTAACAGATCAGGTTGCCAACAGCTGCGCGGAACATGTGCGAAAAACAAACAGGTACGCAAACAGGTGCGGGAACAGGTGATTGACAGGTGGCGTGCTCGTGCTCCGCTGCTCATCCGCTATTTCTTCCCTACTAATGAACTCAATACTTTCTAACCTATTCTCAATTTCACATAACAAATTTACTTTTCCTACTATAGGTATGCCATCATTTGAAAAAGACTTTAAATTTATACATGTAGGTACCAGTTCTAACTTTTGTACATTAACATCATTAAAAATTTTTATTGACATCACATTAGCTTGTGCACCTGTATCTAAATAACATACTACATTTATTTTATTGATTCTGACTACAATTGACTAATTCTGACTAATAGTCAATACTATTCTGACTAATAGTTTTAATAACAAAACATGAATCATTTTCATTATTAGATGATTGTACTGTACTTTCTCTTAAATTTATATTATTTATTCTTTTGGTTTGACAACATTTTGCATAATGACCTTGTTTTTTACAATAATGACAAATAGCTACTAATGCTGGACATTTATTTCTATGATTTTCACCACATCTTTGACAAACTTTTTTTACCACTTGATTATTTTCACTATTCTTACTCTGATTTGCATATCCATTATATCTTGATTTAAAATTCTGACTTGTTACCTGACTTTGACTGTTTGTGTTCGTACCATCTATGTTGTACCTTTGACTATCATTTCTCCAACTTGGACTTCAGACTTCATTTCTATACCTTGAATGATTTGAAAAATTCGGACCTGGACCATCTTTATTCTTTTCTACTTTGTATACCACTGCTTCTAAATTTTTATTTAACTGTTGTGCTTGCATTTGAGTTGTAATTATATTTTGAGCAATTTGTAATACCTTTTCTGTCTTCAGATCTACTTCTTGCAATAGTTTTTGCTTATTTGAATGGTATTTAGGATTTAAACCAATAATGAACATGTCACACACCAAACTTTCTTTTAAAATTCCTAATTCACATGTTAAACTCAAATTCTTTAGACTAGTCATGAAATCTTCAATGGGTTCACCATCTTTCTGTACTCTAGTAAGAAAATAATGTCTTTCTACTGTTAAATTTTTCTTCGGGTTACAGTATTTTTCAAATTTCCCTACAACTTCTTGAAATGTTACAGTATCCATGTTAAACTCAAATGACTTGTAAATATTTCTTGCATCTGTACCAATATAGTGCAATAATAAAGCTACTTTTCTCGCATTGTTTTCTTCCTCTAAACCTTTGGCTCTCAAAAATATTTTGAAATTTATGCTCCATTCTCCCCAGTTATGTGCCAAATTTCCTTGCATTGACAATGGTTGAATTTCATTTCCTATTACGTTACTTTTTATTTTTACAACGACAGGTTGATTCTGCTCTATAGAATCTTGTTCCGACATGGTTGAACTTTACCTTTTGGCCGTTTTTAATTAACTTCTTTTAAAACCAACCAGATCACCACGTGCTGTTAGACCATGTTTCGACTTTTGTATGACTATTATAATACTCGTTACTATAATCTGACCTGAATTTTTACTTCTGACACCATGTTACGTTGTCTCTGTGCGCTTTTAATAATATTGACTACCAGTTTCTTTTTAATATCTTTTATTAAAGACCAACTAAACTTAATACATGATTATATCTAACGAGCCATCTTCTTTTGTTGTCCGCTGTCAATGTCCTTCACCTGTCACTCATGTTAAGGTAGGTTTACAAATATTAAGGTAGGTTCACATAACATAACACTTAGTAGTTCGTACTTTTCACCTCTCATGATGTGCCCCAAGTATTCCAATTTCCTGATTTTTATGGAATTTAAAACTTCGCATTGTTTTCCTAGTTGTTCGAGAACTTGTTCGTTTGTTTTGCGATCCATCCATGATATTTTCAAAATACGTCGGTAACACTACATTTCGAATGCTTCTAGGTTTTTAATGTTGGATTTTTTAAGTGTCCAAGCTTCAACTCCATACAAAAGGGTAGAGAAAATATAACATCGAAGCATTCTTATCCGAAGCGATATATTGATATCGCGATTACAAAAAAGTTTTCTTATTCGATTAAAAGTTGACCGCGCAATTTCAATGTGGCATCTTATTTCGCCACATTTATCTTATATCGCCACAGGCTAAAAAAAATTCTGGTTTAGCTAAAACCCAGATGGTGAACAGCACTTTTTTATCTAAAGGAATTGTAGGTCCAATGGGTACATATCTCTAAATTTCCTAGTTGCGGAGTAATTACCTAAAACATTTATATGTAGTTTTTAAAGAACTAATAATCTTTACTAAAACATACTTCAGCATATTCCCTACTCATGCAAAAATGCTTTACAAAAAGATCTCCCATATATCGTGGAATGGTTTCCTCATAAAAATTTTGATTAGGAGGCACTTGAGCTCTCTCAGCATTATTCAGCTCTAATTCTTCATTTTGTGCCAACTGATCCACAACATTTCCAATTAGCTGGATATTATTTTCCGTGTCCGCTAGTAATGTGACGTAAAGTTTAATAATATTTAAAAGTCAAGCTAAATTGGTAATCTACAACATAAACAAAATATCTAATTTTAAAATGACAAATTATTTGACATTGACAGATAAGGTAGCGGTAGCGGAATCCAGCAGGTTTTGACTTATGACATTTGGTCCAGCGCTTTCCGATGGATTCGGAAGTAGCGGAGCGGTAGCTGCTCCGTCTGCTGAACGCGCCCATTACTTTTGTGGAGTCTTTATGTTTACTTTTTGAAATATATTTAAAATGGCACAAAAACCTAATTATATAAATGCAATACCTAAACCTATTATATAAATGCAATGAATAAAGTGTTGCTTTTGGGTCTTCTACACTATGTGAGGCAAAAACGACGAGAATGTAGCTCAATATATATATATATATATATATATATATATATATATATATATATATATATATATATATATATATATATATATATATATATATATCGTCCATGTCCTGACAATATACCTAATATCTCCGAAATGTCAAATTTTACAGGGACATAAAAAACTGTCTACAAAGGCGCCAAGAACTAAAAATTTTTTAATATTTTATATATTAGGTATTATTAGGTATTGATAAGCCATTAGAGATCCTATTACTATATAAGCTACCAATTAATGCGCATGATAAATTTTAAGTGTGAGATAGGCGATATTCTCTTGGAAATTTTGAAGCTATATTGCAGTTAGGATAAGTTCAACAGTAGGTATTAATACCTAATTATCAATCATTTCTTTACTACTAAATACTAAGATAAAATATAATAATTCGGAGTGGAACTAGGAATATTTATTACTCATACTTATTAATGAAAAACACAAAAAATTTAAACAAGAAATAAAAAAAAACAAAACTCGTTAAAAACTAAAACAGACTTCTTAATATAATAACAATACTTCTTAATGACAAGCTTGCGCCTCAAAAGGAGAATCAGTTTTTAGTACCCTTTGGTAGGTTGTCGTAAAATGAATGACAGTTTTTAAGCTTTGTAAGTGATTCCATTTTGTCAATTTATTGGATCTCCTACGTATGTGTAAATTTTCGTATCCATCGCCATAATTGACTTTCTTTGGTCTAATTAGCAAGTCTTTCCAGTCATCATCAAAATATAACTTATACTCAATCTTACCGGAGTTCTCGAAATTGTAAGCTATAGCGCTTAAATCTGTTACAGTTGGGTCATTACTTTTTCGACTAGGTCGAATTCAAGTATACCTCAAAAATCTGTTATCTGCATAATTCTTAAAAAATGTGTGGTCTACTTCTTTCACTTTATATGGAAATGGTTTCTAACGAGCTTCTTTAATAATTTTCATATAATAACTATTGGAGTTTTGTACTTGGTAACACTGGCTCACAATGTCTTAAGTGATTCCGGTTGTCATATGTCAATTGTAAAATATATCTGTGGTGTTTGGGAGAAACATGATAACTCCAAAATAGCGAAAATTTTGTTATGTCCTGCACTGCATTTTATTTTTGATCTATTTTCATTTGATCTGACTATGGTATGTCCATCACGTCTAGAAAATAAGCCACAGCTTGGTATAATATCGATAAGTCCCTATTATTCAAATTTTGTTTGGTATAGTTTTGTTAAAATATTATATCATGTACCCAAAAAGAAAACTAAACAATAACATTTTGGTTCATATATGATAATTGGTACTTATCATGTCTAGATCAAATAATATGCACATTCTTCTGGTAAAACATTTTGGTCCATATATGATAATTGGTATTTATCATAATTATATCAAATAATATGCAAAATATTTCGGTAATTTTATGTTATGTCTCACTTAACATCTTTGATTCAAATAAATATTATATTTAAGTGGCATTTTCTGTAAGTTTTTTTTAAGTAAGTGGTAAATAACATGAATATATAAAACTTTTCTTTTCGTTATTTTGTACTAATCATAATTATTCATGACCATTTGGTCGTATTCACGAACGTGTCGATTGCATTGGGTTAGTGTTAAGGTTTATCAATGGCTAGTTAATTACACTTAGTAAGTCAGTTTGTCTAAATCTTTCTCAGGCGAATGACGCAGTAAATGCGATCGAGTAATTTGGTAAACATGGCTTATAACACAAGTTTTCGTATTACAAAAATAATTGAGATGTGTTTATTAGAAAATGAACAGTCGTCTTCTAATAATGCAAGTATTAAGTTTGATAGTTGCTAGTAAGTACAGATCTTACTAGCAACATTTTGGATGACTCGTTTCTCACTAGTGTAGAACTGACTGATGTTGAATCAGCTTCATATCCAGGCCCCTTTGGAAATAAAGAAAACAATTTGCACGTTTTAAAACCAGCACTATCTTCACCAGTAAATCTTAAAGAAAATACTCATCTGCTGAATGTATTAGCTTCTGAAGTAACTTCTGGTGATAATTTTAGTGCTGAATCTAGCTATTTGGAAAAGACCCTCAAAACGAGTTAGATGATCACTTTCCTTTGGCGTAAATAACTATAAAAAAAGGAAAAAAGGGCCAGGGTCCAATGCAACGGAAATTTAGAAAAGGTCGTTCTGATAAAAAAGAAAGGGTGAGGAATACATTATTGCTAAAGGTAAGAGGATTTCAGCTAAAATTTCAATACGTGTGTCCACAAACTTTTAAGCAAAATGTCATGAAAAGACTGCCTCTGTTGATCTAAAGCAAATTTGTAGAGACTACATTTGGCTAGTTTAATAACAGTAAAACCTAAAGAAAGAACACGGTGTGGTAACTCAGTCAAAAATAGGCAATTTACAGTTATTTATAAGTTGGAGAATATGGATAATAATATCTGTAAATGTTGCTTTTTGAAAGAATTTGGCGAATAAATTGTAGATAGATTTGGGGATTAGATCATAAAATGCAAATGAGCGAACCCTTAGCGATTATCCAATAACTGAATGCCTCAGTGACCGAGACTTTCTAAGAATGTTGAGGGCTACTTAAATTGATCTTCTTTGAAATTGTAAATGTTTTGTACTTGTAGAGATTACGTACTTAGATCATTTCTTGATTAAAATGACTACAAAATTTTATACAAGAATTTAAATAATTTGGTATGTTTAAAAATTTTCAAATACAGTATAAAAATCTGAACTTTTATGCACTTTATGCAAACTTTTATACAAATATGCCAAAATATGAAATATTTGCATAAAATATGCACAATATTCAAAATATGCAATATGCATATTTGCCGAAGTCTACTAATAATTATTATTATTCCACTAAATTGTCTTCTAAATTAAATTAAAGTCTATACGATCAGCACGACATCCCTTCTTCGTGCTGTTTCGTATCTTCTGCGCCTGTCAGAATTTTACATTAATCTATTCAAATCATCTACCCTTAAGGCTGTTTTATCGGTGCACCAAAATTTTTTCTCTGTTATTTACCGACGAAATGTCTCGAAATTTGGACATGTTATACGAAATTATGTTGCCTTTAAACTGATGGTTTTACTTTTTTTATTTTTTTGAATTTTCTGTTGAAAAATTGGATTATACTGTTTAACGTTCTATTATAACCAAACTTTTCACGCCCATCAGTTGAAAGAGTTTTTTTTTCTGTAATCGTTGATTCTTTTTTCACCTTTCTGTGTCCAGGAATAATCGAGAAAAGCGTATTCAAACTTTGAAGAAAATTGCTAAAAAATACTGAAATCTAATAGTGAAACGTGTTCCTCATCATTGTCGCTGAGCTTGATCGTTATCGCATTAGTGACGTCAAATCACATGAGCGTACGGTACGGTCTTATTTTTATTTCTCTATGGGTACGATCAGTTAGTTCGCTTGAATTAGAATCCATTTTAGTTCTTTCATTCTTGTATTTTCTTTATCAACTTGCTTAGTTTTTACAGTTTACAGTATTCTTATTTATTTTGAAAACATTGAAATTATTTAGTTTACGTGTATGTTAAGTAATATATTATTAGTTTAGTGGTATAAGTTAAAAGTTCTTTAGTTTACGCGTATTTTTAAGTATTACATTAGGTTAGTGATATAAGTTATAAGAGACAAGATAAAAAATGAGTCCCAGTAAACGTCCTATGTCAAGGAAAAGGAGAACAATTGCACTGCTTTAGTATTTATTATTTATATTACAACCGTTTTTAAAAGCTTTTATTTAACTTTATATATATATATATATATATATATATATATATATATATATATATAATATATATATATATATATATATAATATATTCAAGGTTTTAATAATCATTCTCCATTTTCATGCAACTTTTCTAATATGGAGATTATCAAAGAAAAAATGGACGGATTGATAAGTACATTGACTTTTAAATGTCAAATGTGGAATATTGAAAAGGAGATAGCAACATAGGATTCTGGTAACAATTCACTGAACTTGAATGGTTCTGGTTATTCAGACATACAGCAGCAGCACGCTGCATTAAATATACCTGTGATTTCCTACAGACAGTATGCAAAACATACGGAAACAGTTGCAGATATCATCGGCCAAACACTTTGTGATTCCTTAGAAGAGGCTGGACGGGAGGAATTAGCTTTAGCCAAAGAAATTGGTGAAGTAGATTCCGACGGAAATGGGTTAATAACCGTTATAGCTGATGGTGCTTGGTCAAAAAGATCGTATAAAGTAAACTACGATGCTTCTTCAGGTGTAGTACCTGACGTTGTAAAATTTATTAAATTAGTACGCCTTTGATGGATAGGACATGTAATTAGGCGAGATGAAGATGAAACGATCAGAAAAATTTTCGACCGAAGAGGACCAGTGGGAAGACGATCCAGAGGAAGACCAAAACTTAGGTATCAAGATAACATAGAGGATGATCTAAAATCCATCGGAGTTAAAGCATGGAGAAAGTTGCCAGAGGCAGGGGCGAATGGAAGATTGTTCTGAAGAAGCCTTTGACTCATGACGAGCTGAAATGCCACTGATATGATGAAATAACTATCCACGATTTGTGTTTTATTCATCAATTGGATACTTTTCTTATGTAACTGCAACCTATAAATATATTAAAATAATGTATATTCCATTCAGAGAACTTTTTCCTCGCAGTGCGTCGCCTCGAAATACTTGCCAGATAAGTACATTTACTATTATGATTGTTTCGCAGGTACCAATTTTTTATAGATAAATAAAAATATTTTTTGTTTAATTTTTACTACGATAATATCAGTTTTCTCTAACAAATATTAACAAAATATTAATTATATATTAATATTAATATAACAAAATTTAAATTTATTATAAATAAACACCATGGTGTTTTTTGCAGTCACGTTTCACAAATTTTTATTTAGTACTATGTTTAGCTAAGACATATAAATTAAAAATGTGATTAATTCTTTTTAAAACATTATCTACGATAATTAATCTAAAAAAAAGTATTCCGACAAAACTAATTTGAATGGAGAATAATGCATTTATTTTAAACAACCCGTGGGCCGGCGCCACTGAATAAACATCCAAACTATTAGGAAATCACGTAGGGTCTGACATAGCAGTGTAGAAAAGTAAGTGATACGCCCACTTCAAATCGCAGTATGCTATAACTGCGAAAACAGCCTTAATATCACTTCGTTTCTGCCTTCTCAAATAGAAGGACGTAAGTCAATTCATTTTTTCAGTTTCTCAAATAGAAACAAGATAGTTCTGTTCTCGCGCTTCTCAAATAGAAGCAGTTTTTGAATAACTTATTTTATTAAATAGTTAATTAAACTAAATTCAGTGTTTGTGCATCAAATATGTAAGTACCTGAAATAATTTTTTCATACAGAAGATAATCTACGGTTTCGTGCCAACTTTTCATGAATGCCGGCCCGACAAATTACAAGGTTGCCGGATATTCAATAATCTACATATAAACTTTATTGTTCTATATTTTCATATAAACAGTTGTGCGTTTAAGAACATTGTACATAAACATTTATATTTTATTACTATAAACAGGGTGATTTGTTGGCGATTTCGCTTTTTTATTTATTTTTGTAAATAATGTAATAATAATATTTCTAGCTTTTATTCTTATTTTAATTATTTCATTTTCTATTTTACTACTCACTACATAATTACATATCCGCAAGTTTGCGACCTATGGGTCGCTGGTCCTTCGAGGTTTAATTTATTTTTTTATCTACCAAATGTAGGAAGGTGAGATCATAATTTTTCAAATACTTATTTACTTTTAATTTATCGAACCAGCTACCTCATCCTTTCCCCTACACAGTGTCTTTGTACCGGTACCAATACCAATAAAGATCTTGGTCCAGATGGAATATCGTAACTTATTTTTAGGGAATTGTGCATACTTTTTATGTAAGGTCTCTATGGTTTATGTTTATAAATCTTTGATTGAGGGTCACTTTTTATCACAATTTATTTATTGATTGTATCCATTGATTTCCATTAACTCATTGATTCCTTATTATCGTTCCATTGTAATTCTTTCTACTATTCCTAAAATTTTCGAGGCTTTACTGACTGATTTTTTGACAGTAAATCTGAAGAATCAGCCTTATACTGGTCAGCATGGTTTCCACACTGTCTATAAAAAATGTCACACCGAGAGTGCAGTACGGCTAATATAGAAATGCATAATTGCCGGATTTCACGCCTTGTGCTTGGCGATACAAACAGGTCCAAGTATTAGTCACAGAACCGTACCCAGATCTCTATGCCGGGCTCTGTTATTTATTATAAAATAATATATATATATATATATATATATATATATATATATATATATTATATATATATATATATATATATATATATATATATATATATATATCGCACCCTCAGTGCAAGACTGCAGTAAGTCAGAATAAGTAAGTTTCGAGATAAAGACGATTTTGTTTATTTTCGTGCTAATATCGGTCAAATAAGGCACAACTTTTAAAAAAAATTAACATTTATTTATGATTTTGCATGTTTTTCAGCCTATATTACAATAACCAAATATATAAATTTAAATAAAATAATATTCATGCTAAAAAAAATTGGAATTTCAAAGTTACAACACTTTTGCATGGAGAAAATTGTTAATCACTACACATTTAGTATTAGAATTTTAAAGTTACAACACTTTTGCACGGAAAGAATTGTAAAAAGTGTAGACACATTTTCTGTTAGTTGTTGTCCTCTTCTTGTATATCATCTTGGGCCAAATTATTTTTATAAAAACTATGGTGGGCTTCTGGCATCATACCCGAATGGCAATAAATCATCGGGTAAGTAAAGAAAAAATAATCCCCAACAACAATCGGGGTTTAGTATGGTATTAAACTTTACATTTAATAGATTCCAAGAAATCAGATACCTACCCAGAATAAATAGGTAACTAATAAAACGGCTTATCGCTAGCTGCAATTTAATCTTTTTATGTCTGCACGTGTTTCTGATAGCTACAATTCCTTGGCTTTGTAATGACATAATAGGGTAGATACATTATTTGTAAAACTTTCAATATTTTTATTTAAATTTAAAACAAAAGTACTAATAAAAATATACAAATCAGGCTACCTTGAGTACAGTGATTAACAAAAGGATAGAAATTCACTACCTTAGTAAAAGTTACGCGGGGACAATATGATAAGACAATCGCCCCGGAAGGTTACATGAAGATTTAATACAATTTGAAATTTAGTTTTTATAGAACAAGTTTTGCGAGAATATATATTTTTAACCTGCCAATATTGTGAATACACAAGTTTTAAGATAACTGTTTTTCCTTTCATAAGAAAAAGTACTTTTAGGCTGTAAATAATTGGTCTTAATTCATGTGTTTTTAATGCAATCTAATCTTTATTGTCTCGGTTGCTAATGGATTACATAGACACGATGTATATTAAAATTAAACACCACAACAAATATAAGTATTAAAATAACAAATATCTTACTTTTTTCGTGCATTTCTTTGCTTGTTATCGAAACCATTGCAATGTTCCGTGCAAAATTGTTGTAACTCTGTCACATTAGAGTTACAACAGTCTTGCACGGAACTTATGTACAAAAACGTAAAAAAGTTAAACTGTTGTTGTTGTAATATTTAGCCGGTTAAGCATTTGAAAGTTACTAAAGTTTTACAGGGGATAGATATGCATGTTTACAATCGAATTCCATGATTACTTCATTTTCATAAAATTTTGAGTTAATGCAGTCTTGCACTGAGGGTGCGATATATATATATATATATATATATATATATATATATATATATATATATATATATATATATATATATATATATATATATATATATATATATATATATATATATATATATATATATATATATATATATATATATGTATATATCGTCTAGACGAAAACTTTTATTGAAAACAATCTTTTCAATATCTGGTCATCTATTCATTCTTTCAATGTACATCCTATATTATGGGATAGTTTCGACCGTATCAATACACAATCAGCCCTAAACACTTTCGAATCTAAAAGTGAAACTCATAAACGCAAATTATTTAATCTCATTTCCGAACAAATTCCAAAACCCTCAACATTGGAACCCACTATAGTGGTCCACAACTTTTCTGATACCCCTATTTCAACCATTGCCACTCAAACTTTAGCAAAACGTTTCAATTACTCTGTTACCCCAAGTCACATTCCAATTGAGACAATCATCTGTCAAACTGAAGAAGCCATCTCCAGTTTATCTTCCGAAGATGCTGAAATAACCAGGCAAGACATCTCTAGAGTTCTTAGAAACTCAAAGCCGCCTATTCAAAATATTAGCCAATCTGAGAAAAAAGCCCTGAAAGAACTGAACAGTCAAATCCAAATCTAGTCATTCTTCCTGCCGATAAAGGAAACGCCACCGTCATCCTAAACACCTCTTCTTACATTAATAAACTCTCAAATCTCGTTAATACTTCAGACTACAAACAAATTCCTAATAATCCAACAACCTATCTGGAGAAAACAACAAAAGCCATTATCAATAAAACCTCTCTTCCTGTTGACATCAAAAAATCTCTAATTCCTCGTGAAAAATCTTCAAGAACACCCCGAATATATGGCCTACCCAAAATTCATAAACCGGATATCCCTCTTCGTCCCATTGTCAGTGCATACAACTTCCCTACACAACCCTTGGCCAAGTATTTGGCCAAAACTCTACAACCTTTCGCCGAAAATGCTTCATCCTTCGTCAAAAACTCTTTTCATTTCATTGAACTTCTTAAACAATACCCTATATCACCGTCAGACATTCTAGTAAGTTTCGATATTGTCTCACTCTTCACAAACATTCCAATAGATGAAACTTTAAACATTCTTAAAACTAAATACAATATTCAACAATATCACTTATCTCTCATTAAACATTGTATGTCACCTATTTCATCTTTCAAAACAAATTCTACAGACAAATAAATGGTGCCCAAATGGGCTCCCCTCTATCTCCAGTAATTTCCAATATCTTTATGGAAGACTTCGAGACCCGAGCACTATCCACATCAATGCTCAAACCCACATGTTGGCTACGATATGTTGACGATACATTCGTCATTTGGCCCCATGGCAGGGATGCTTTAGTATCTTTTCAAACTCATCTGAATGGTATACATCCCAGTATCCAGTTCACGATGGAGATGGAAACTGATTCATCCCTACCGTTTCTCGATGTTTTCATCAAGAAAAACCAATCCCAAGGTTTCTATTACTCTCTTTATCGAAAACCCACACATACCAATCGTTACTTGCATGCCAACTCTCACCATCCACCTTCACAAATTAATTCAGTCATTAATACCCTTGTCTACAGATTAATACGCCTTTCCGATGATGCAAGTAGACCCGCTGAGCTCTCTTGTTTAAAACAAGCCCTAATCCAAAAAGGTTACCGCGAAAATCACATCAATAGGAGCATTCACAGACATTAATCTCCCACTCATTCTCAACTCAAAGACTCAGAGCCTTATCATACGAAAGCTTTTCTTCCTTATATCAAAGGTGTCACTGACAAAATCGAAAGAATTCTGAAACCAAGAGGAATAAAAACAATATTTACCCCCCAACAAAAACTTTCATCTCTTGTCCGATCTATCAAAGACAATATTCCAAATGAACAACACGGAGTTTATGAAATACCTTGTGCAGACTGTCCCCGATCCTACATAGGCCAAACAAACGGTAGAATCCAAAACAGGATTTATGAACATTCCATTTCTGTTCGCAATTCCGATTCAATTTCAGCTCTTGGTCAACACCATCTTCATACAGGTCATAAAATCGATTTTGAAAACTCCAGAACCATAGCCCCCATCCGCTTCTATAAACCAAGAATCATCCGAGAAGCCATAGAAATAGAAAAAAGGCCAAATTGTCTTAATAAAAGAGATGACGCCATACGGTTACCTTCTACATGGAGACCTCTCATAAAGAAAATATCGCCCCCTCCATCCTCGAACCAAAATTCCACAGTCGGAAATGTACGCGCCAAACCCAGTACAAATTCTCGCGCCAACCCCCACCCCAACCCCCACCTAGGCCACGCCATCTTCGACGGTATAAATGAACCGTCTCATGTTCCCAGCCGTAGTAGTGTTCGTGCCGTGAATAGTGAACAGTGTAGTAGTGTCTGGGGGCTCGGGAGACTGAGACCTCGGAAGCCCTGAGGAAGGCATCAGAGAGGATGCCGAAAGCTTGGCAAAATGGACAACGACGCGGTTCAACCCGGAAGACTGGTGAGTTTGATATTAATTTTAGTAATAATATATATATATATATATATATATATATATATATATATACATATATATATATATACATATATATATATATATATATATATATATATATATATATATACATATATATATATATACATATATATATATATATATATATATATATATATATATATACATATATATATATATATATATATATATATATATATATATATATATATATATATATATATATATATATATATATATATATATATATATATATATATACATATATATATACATATATATATATATATATATATATATATATAAAAGATCAGAGAGGATGCCGAAAGCTTGGCAAAATGGACAACGACGCGGTTCAACCCGGAAGACTGGTGAGTTTGATGTTAATTTTAGTAATAATATATATATATATATATATATATATAATATATATATATATATACATATATATATATATATATATATATATATATATATATATATATATATATATATATACATATATATATCCTCCTAACATTGCAGACTCTGCATTAAGGTTTTTACCATACACAACGGACTCGAGCGATTTATGGACTCAATATACAGAGTCAGTAAAGTTTTTCATGTATTTCTTTTAACTGATTGTTATTTTCTACCAAAGTTTTATTGAATGAGAAACTAGAGACCTCTACCTACTGCACAAATGTATTACAAAAATTGTGGGTATTATAGAATAGCTGCAAATTATAAAACAAAATGAGTCCGTAAAGTCGCCTTTAATTCAGCCATTTGCCGTGGAGGGCGCTTTTATGAGTATACTGAATGTGTATATCACTTATGTGTTAAACCATATTGCCATATTACAGACTCGACTTAGCTGGCAACAGTGTTGTTCAACTATTGAATCATTTTATCTGGATCAAATTACAGAGTAAGATTGTTTACGTTCATCTGGTAATGTTATTGTTAATTTTTATGTGTTGGAAAATGTATTGGTATACAGTGTATATATTTAGTAAAATAAACGAGGATATTTTGTTTCACAGAAATTACTTCCACACTGAAATTTTTAATAAACGAACACGTATTTCTATTTATATACTCGTATAGAATAAGCTACTTATTTTTTATTCAATTGAAAAGTTACATTGAGATTAGATTTTTGAAAGGACGCAATTTAATTTTTTTGATATGTGGGGGTGGTGAGTATAAACTTCAATTCAAGTTTGTGAAGTCGCAACCCTTGTTCCAGGCCGTCATCTTGGAAAAAGAGAGGCGAAGGGTTTTTGCGCTGTATCTCGTAAATTAGCAACTCTACAGAAAATTTTATAAATCATTATTTTTACCAAATTAAATTTTCTACAACTTTATCTGTATTACTTTTTATCGGAAATAAAAAATAAAAAAGTTATAAAACAAAATAACTAAAAAATTTTGAAAAAATTTTTCTAGCCATTTTACAATAAAACAATAATTTAAAAAAAAAAACAATAAATTTTAAAAAATGGATGGTTGTGTAGCTGTGTGAAAACTTTTGTAAATGGATTCCGTTAATAAATAAAATGATATCAGAGCAATATCATAGAGTAATTTTCACTACAAATTTGTTTAATTTCATTCATTTTCTAGTTTTTGCAGCGCTCCAATGTTGATTGGGTCCTTGAATACTCGCCATCTTGAAATAAGGAGTGTAGAGCGAAAATTTTATAAAACATTATTTATAGCAAAATAAATTGTATTTATTTATATTTTATTTTATTTATTTATATTTAACTTTTAATCGAAAATTGAAAAAAAAAGTTACAAACAAAAATAACTAAAATCTTTGAATAAATCTTTTGGGCCTTATAACTTTTTTCTGGTTATTTTAAATTAAAATTACATTAAATCGACCTTAAGCTTAGTTTTTTTATTATATATTTTTTTCTTCATATCGTTTATTATTTTGTTAATCTTCCGATAGTCTCTCTCTCTCTCCCTCTCTCTTTTTCTCGCTCTTTCTCTCTCTCTCTCTCTCTCTTCAATCTCTCCTCTCAAAGGAAGTGTAGTGATCATCGTGATTCCTATGGTATCATTAGTTTATGATTGATCTTTTTCCCAATCACCTATGAGGTAGAGTCTGGAAGTTTTTGAACAAACTTTTGTTTCAGCCTTATAAATTTTTTCTGGTCATTTTGCAATAAAAGACATAAGTGCACTATTATAGAGGGTTTTCAACGAATAATTTTTACTGCAAATGTGTTTTATTTCATGAATTTCTTTCGGCTTTATAGCATTCCGAAGTTGACCGGATTCATGAGTACTCATAAAAATATGATAAAAATTAACAATTCCACTTAGTTTCCTGTTATATATTTTTTTATTCACATCTTTCGGAATCAATTTATCATTTTCTTAACAGTTCTATGTTTTATTATTTTATTATCGACCTTTTTTGCCAACAAAAAACTTTCTCCGTCTCATGCGCTTGCGTCGTACGAAAAAGCACAAATCGACAGAGATAACGTTTAATAAGAGTACCGTGCCAACAGTATCCTAACATCAACTTCTTAGTAATGTAGAGAACCAAAAAAACCTAATGGATCTTCACAAACTGCTCTATTAGAAGTGGGTTTTAGTGTCGTCCAGGCAGAATCTAATGCAGACACAGTCAGGACCTGTTTTGCGCTTGCTTAATTTGAATCATATGCTTCTAAGACCGTCGTAACAGACGACATTGCCATTCTTGTCTTGCTTTCGGCATTAAGAATTAAGCGGTGTAATGTTGTGTGTCAAAAGTGTCCAATTTTTTTAAACATTCAAAAGGGTGTAAGTCGCATCAATTATACTGTCCTTTAAGTTTTATGTATGGCGATCATTGCAGAGTTTTGCTATTTTCCCATGCTATTTCAAGTTGCCACACAACATCAGCAGCTTACAAGATCGGCAAAATTCATTAAAATTTTACAAAAACACCCTTAATAACACCCTTAATGAACAACAATATTTCTCAGTGAGAAGGCCCAGCTATCTTTGCTCACTGTCGTTGGCGAATATTTTTTGTCTCTTTATATAATGGAAAGAAGGATGATTCTCTGACAGCATGAGATACAAACGATTTGCCGAGACCAAAGTGACCAAAAATGTATTTAACTTATCATTGATTCCGCCAACACAAGATACAGCACGTTTCGAAAGTCTTAGAATTTATCAGCAGAAAACACTGCGATCCTGAAGTTTGGGGCTAAAAAAACGTAAAAAAATTTGGATACCAATCAAAACTTTCAAAACTCCAGCTCCCTTAAACTTCTAAAATAAATTTTCTGCAGATGCAAGGCAAACTGTGAAAGTATGTGAGGTTGCCAAAACGTAGACCTCAAATGCTCTAAAGTGTGCCTTAATTGTTCTGGTGAAACCTGCAGTAATATCATGGAAATATCAAAATTAATCAAAAGTTTCTAAGAATTTGAAAATGAATTACCCACAATTACGCCAATTCTAACTCTACTGAATTAGGAACACAGCCTTGACTATCAAAGAAAAGTAACAAACAGTAGCTGGAAAACAACTTCTTAAATATATAGTTATGCTCAATATTATCTCACTTAGAAATTGTTTGTGGATTAAGCCTAATGGGAATAACTCTTAAAAACGCGCCTTCAAACTTTACTTCATACATGGTCGGGAAAAAGTAGATAATAAACGAATAATCACAAAACAATGTTAACAAAATAATAAATTGTATAAATAAAAAAATATAAATACTTATACTAGAAAACTAAGCCTAATCGTTTTTATCGTATTCTTACGAGTATTCAAGAACATTGGAGTTCTGTAAAATCCAAAGAAATCAATGAAATTAAACAAATTTGTAGTAAAAATTATTCTTTGAAAAACCCCCTATAATATTGATTGAATATAATTTTATTGTAAAATGACCAGAAAAAAGTTAAAAGATGGTGACCGGGGGACAAGAATGGCAACCCTACAAACTTATTTATATTCCACATTATTTCACTCCACACATCAAAAAAGATAATTGCATCTTCTTAAAAATGTAATATTAATGTAACTTTTCAATTAACTATAATGTCTTCTTCCTCTTTTTTTATATAGGCAAATTGCCCGTTTTCTTCCTATTCGTGTGGATAATTTCGTTTTATCTCTTTCTTTCCAGGGCTAATCTAACTATGATATTTTCTACCATTCTACTAATATAACAGATTCATTTTCTTTTTCTTTCCTGTACCAATTAAATAATATTGTTTATTCTGCATAGTTTTTCATGTCATTGCTTTTTGTTCTGTTTAATAAGTCTTTTTCCGGTTATTCTTCTTCGTGTTCTCATCTCATTTGTCTTCAAATATATATGCTTGTGTCTGTACAAATAGATTAATATTGTTTATTCTGCATAGGTTTCTCATATCATTGTTTCATGTTTTGTCTAATAGTCTTTTTCCGGTCATTTTTCTTAGTATTCTCATCTCATTTGTCTCCAAATATCTGTGCTTGTATCTGATCTTGTTTCTACTGTATATGTCATGACTGGTCGGATTACAGATTTGTTTATTTATGCTTGTTTGTCTAGATCTAGTGTCTGTTTCACCGTATTGTGTCATTGTAGCACGTATCCCCTTACTTTCTCTTCAATATTTTTGTTGGTCGATAAGTTTATTCCCATATATTTAAATTTTAATACTTGTTTTATCAGTAGGTTTTCAATCTGAACTTTCTTCCACCTTGTTGGTTCCTTTGACAATACTAAACTTTTCATAATAAGTGATAAAATTTTCATATTAAATCGTTTGGCTTTGATATTAAACTGGTGTAGTATTTATTGGAGATCATCTTCGTTCTCTGTTATCAAAAACTCGTCATAAACATCGCACATTATCTTTATCTCCTTGCTTGCCGGTTGTTTTTTTATTTTTACTAGCTTAAAACCTCTCAATACTATATTAAATATAAAAGAATAAATATTACAACTGGACTTCCATATCTGATTCCAGTTGTAGTGTTTATAGATTCTTTTTTTTTTTTCTATTTGAACTTTTACTTCGGTTCTGTTTCTTACATGTCGGTTCTCTATTATTTTTATGATATCAAGTAATCTGGATTATCTGTTGTACAGATGTATATCGCATCCGATAGTCTCACTGTGTCTTGGGACATTTCTAAATTAACCAAACATAGTTAGGCTAGTTCATTATATTATTATATACTTCTCTGCACAAGAAACTTGTTGTTAGTCTGGTATACTAATCTTTTCTTCAAATTATTTGATATTATTTTTAATATTAATTTCAAAATAGTACTTAACAATTCCTTTAGAGTATTATGGTCGCACATTACACCTATTGTAAAAGAAAAAACATAATACTCGTTCTCCACTCCTCATGTATTGTTGATGACCTTAACCCTTTATTAAATATTATGGTTAACTGTTGTATAAGCCATATTTTATTAATTTCTTTTCTGTTTTTTAACTTTATGATGACTTCTTTTATCTCATGTTTTTATCATTTGCGTTAACTCATTTGATGTTATATCGGGAGTTTCAAGAGCATGTTCAGTTTCCTTTGTTCGGTTTATTTGTCTAATATTATGTTGTCCATTTTTTTATTTATGTTGATATCTTATATTAATTCCTTAATTTCTATTATATGTCCCTCTTATAAACTTTTACTGTTTTATTGTTTTCTTCGGCCTGATTAGCCCATGTGCTGTGTTACGAACTCTCTTATATTCATAAGTCCCCTGCGTTCTTTCAGATCTATATTTTATATAAACATTCTTTTTTCTTTCAGATATATTTCTATACTTTGGGTAAACATTATAGTGTACGTTTTCTTTCATTTAAGTTTGTGTTTATTTTTATTCCTCCTAGAGGCTTGTTTGCTTTATGTTGTTTTAATTCTTTTCCCAACTAACTTAGTTATCTTCATCGCATGTAACGCTTTGTTGTTAAATTATTTGATCTAGCCTACTTTGATATAGTTTTTTGTCAAAATTGTCTTTATTAATTTTAGTTTCTAGTGTTGGTAGTTTGTGTTTATCGAATTAAGATGACTTAATCGACTTAATCGAATTAAGATGACTTTTTTCCAAAACTAAATTGTGGCCAGTCCCTACGTTAGCATAGATCAGGCTCCCTACATCTAATACTTGCTGGTATTATTAATTTATATTTGTAAGAATATGGTATCTCATTGATTTGTGTCCAGTTGTGTTAAATGTTCTTAAAAAAGTATTACATTGACTTAAATAACCAAAATTATTATATTTCTTTCAATAAATATCAGGTTCAAATTTTTAGAAATCATAACAATATTTTGTCATGTATAAGCTTCTGTTTAAAATATAGGTTACTTAAATACTATACTTTTGCCGTTTTTAAGATCATAAATCTATTTTGAGGTATCCATTACTTAAACAATCGCGAAATGAGAAATAACTTTCTTGGCTTAAATAGGAAATAAAGAGGGGAATCCCCGAATTATCGAAATACGCAGTGAGCGAATTGACAACACCGTATGAGTCTATAAGGTCGTGTATATGAGGCCCCAAGACCACAATACGGATAAAAATTATACTGATGAGGCTGTAAAATCGGAAATCGGCACGAGGTGGTAATGATAGGAGAACCGAGGGGGAGAGTATATGTTAAATTTTGTTTTATCCAAATAGAAACTAGGGCATTAAGAATGTTTTGTTACCTGTTTCGATATACACGATGACTAAAATATTATATACACCTGGAAATAGGAGAGGCCGTAAGGTTGCGCTATGGTTTGAGTCCTTAAGGATAGTAGGATGTAAATATATATATATATATATATATATATATATATACATATATATATATATATATATATATATATACATATATATATATAGATATATATATATATACATATATATATATATATACATATATATATATATATATATATATATACATATATATATATATAGATATATATATATATACATATATATATATATATATATAGATATATATATATATATACATATATATATATATATATATATATACATATATATATATATATATATATATATATATATATAATATATATATATATTATATATATATATATATATATATAATATATATATATATATATATATATTTGATATTACTTTACTTTCTCGGAGACATTATATTGTAACACAAGGATCTTATTATATTACCAAAACCTTCCTTTCATATTTTATTCACTTATAAGGGGCAGCACTAACATCAGTAAGATAATAAGGCGTACCTATAGTTCTGGGCAGCTTAATAGAAAACTTGAATGTAGCAATTTTATTGGTTTCGGGACTGCTAACTGAATTGGGGAAGTAGGATATCAGCATTAAGTTAATGCATATAGGAATTGTTGCTTGACGGTTGAAATATCAAATACCAGAAGGTACGACAGTAGCAGTCTGAGAAAGCAAAGCAAAACAACTTAACTATTATTAGACAATATCATATTTCCTAATTAACTAATATTCACTTTATAACGAGACAAGAAGATATCGAAACAGTATGTACATACCAACGGGTTTCCTATGTCGGCATCCAGCAAAATTGTTGTAATATTGATACGGGAAACAAAAACCTTGAGAGAGAAATTGGCCCCAAGAAACTCTGCCTTAATAAACAGTCGAATAAAATACAGATTCTCGATTTAAATAGTCAAAAAATTAAAGAACAATTTATTAAGATAGAAACAGCGCCGATTTACGATGTAATCCATTAACGGCCCAAGGTACAAAGCAGCTCCTAGTTATGCTGATGATTACATCTATAAATATGTAAACGACATACTGAACAAAGTCCAGAGAGCACGAAAAAAGTTTCAAGTAAAATCAACGAAGTGAAAACCAAATACCAGCGCATAAACATAAGAGACCGTCAGTAAATCTAGATACAACGTTAAAGTCAACAATTTCAATTTCGAAAGTATGGAAGACATTAAATATCTTAGAACAATAATCGCAGTTGGTAATACTACCACTGAAGGAGTTTAGAGCATAATACAAGCTTTAGACCTATTTTTATGTACGGATGCGAATCATTACAATGACTAAAACAAATAAAAAAGACTTCAAATATTGATAGATAATTGATAGGGAATAAGCACATCTATAGATAAGAATGAACAGATCATACAAGGTGGATAGCAAGGATTTCGGATTGGAGCCCAATAGGAAGGAGAAAAAGAGGTAGACCCCGAAGATCATGGAGGGATGAAGTGGACGAGGCCATGGAAAAACGAGACCTTAGAGATGGAGAATGGCAGAACAGAGAGGACTGGAGACGTTGGCTGAAAGAAGGAAGGCGGCGACAGCTGTAAAAATCCTTATATAGATAGATAAGAATGAATAACATATCTTAGATAAATAAGCGGAACAAAAGAAACTGTGTATAAACTTGAAATTTCAGAAATAATAATTAAATGAATTAATGTAAATCGTAGGAAAAGAAATAAGAGGAGCCATAACACAGTGAAAAACTAGAAATCTTATGGAAAAATACAATAAACTATTAGATTTGCTCTTTAGCACCGTGAGAAGATCAAAATACAAATCTGCATACATAATTATATTAAAGAAAAGTTAATAAAAACTTCTGTTCGTCAGCAGCCAGAGAAATTACACATTATAATATATTGAATAATGATTTTAGCGTAAAAAAAAACGGTGTTATAGTCAATAACAAGAAAACCAAATAAAAGTTCATTAACAGACAAAAGGTATGATATAGAATGGAGCATTAATGTAACAATAAAACCATATACTTTTGAAGGATTGGAGCTATTTAGATATCGCTGATAACTTTGTCACATAAAAGATAAAAGCGAAAATTCCTGTAGCAAACCATAGACATATAGTACAAATAGACTGAATACTGCCATACATTCACGTTTCCGCAATGCGACAGAGAAAACTGACGAAAAGCAATATCTGTATCTTTTTCTAATGGGACAGGTTTATCGACCACGTGACCTTCTCATTGGTCATTTAGGTCACGCGTTCGATAAACCTGGTAAATTAGAAAGAGATGCAGGGACTGCTTTTCGCCAGTTTTCTCTGTCGCATTGAGGAAACGGACCTGTATTGCAACAGTCAGTCTATTTGTATTTTATGTATATGTAGCAAACTGATATCCTCATATCACTATTAAATCTACTAAAAGAAGAAACTGCAATATAAACAAAATTTGTTTAGTACGTGTCTAGAAAAGAACTCTAAAAAAGAATTTGGAGATAGAAACGTCAACTACATGTGTAATATAAAAATCAAATTTATTCTTTTAACCAAAATGTTGACACCAAGTTTTAATGTATTTAAATATCCGGTAGCTCAAACTACTTGTATGCTATAATAGTATTCAGTAATCCATCTCAATATGTCTCACTTTATTTTTTTTTTTTATTTTTTGGATAGAATGAAAGAAATATGCCACAATATTTATTATGTACTACATATTTTATTTGACGCTTCAATGTTCAAATAGGAGTTCGTTCTTAAAAATGTACAATATTATTTTTACAAGGTATTACGTATAAGATGTTATTTATGTTTTTCCTTTATCTAGTTGGTCATAATAATCAATTAGTTCGCGGTTGTTTCGCACTCTGTATTGATTTGTAATATTATCGATAACAGGTTTATATATTTCTCTAATAATTCTTCTTTCTGCGATGCTCAATCGGCTCTTATTTTGTTTTTTCGTCGTCCATGTTTCATGTTTTAATTCTCCCCGTATAATTAGCCCATTAACAGAGAGTCATTCCATCCAATAAGAGTGGAGGCTGCTCAGTCATCAAAGACAATCATTCCATCCAGTAAGGATGAAGACTGCTTAGTCATCAAAGACAGTCGTTCTATCCAGTAGGGGTGAAGGCTGCCTAGTCGTCGAAGAGACCAGTTCTTCTTCTTCATGTACCATGTCCTTTCAGAACGTTGGTTACCATCATAGCTATTTTAATTTTATTCACTGCCACCCTAAATAGCATGCTTGTATCTACACCATACCAATCTCGCAAGTTCTTCAACCATGAGGTTCTTCTTCGTCCTGGACTGCGTTTGCCTGCTATTTTTCCTTGCATGATATTTTGTAGCAGATGCTTGATGCTTTTTATGATCTCAGTGGTCTTGCTGAGACGTTCAAGTATTGTGGAGTTACGAATCTTCTCCACCCAGGAAACTTTTAAAATTCTTCTATAGCACCACATTTCGAAAGCCTCAAGGCGATTTAGATCGATTTTATTCACAGTCCAGGACTCGACAGCATAAAGTAAGACCAAGAACACGTAGCAGCGAAGTAGGCGGATCCTTAATGCCAATTTTAGGTCTCTGTTACATAACACCTTGGACATCCTTCTAAAAGCAGCTCTAGCCTGCTCTATTCTGGATCTAATTTCGCCGTGATTTTCTGCATTACAATTTAATTGCTGTCCAAGGTAGACGATTTTATCAACTTGCTCAAGTTTGGTATTATTTACATATATAGACGGTTTTATATTCTGTTGTTTACTTATTACAAGTATTTTGGTTTTCCTTATGTTAAGATCCAGACCTGCCTTCCTACAACTCTCAACGACACTATCAAGTAGTGTTTGCAGATCTTCTTGACTAGAAGCTAGGAGTACTGTATCGTCCGCATATCGCAAATTATTGATGACTTCGCCGTTCACAAGTATTCCTTCTTGTTTTTCAGAAAGTGCTTTTCTGAAAATTCTTTCGGAGTAAACAAAGTAAAAAGCAGGGGTGACAAGAGGCATCCCTGCCGTACTCCTCTTTTAATATTGAGAGCTTGTGATTCCACACCATCTACTAAAACTGATGTTGTTTGATTCCAATATAAATTTGCAATTATTCGAACATCTCTGCCGTCCAAGCCAATGTCTTTTAGAGCTTCGATCAATATAGAGTGCTTAACACGATCAAATGCCTTTTGAAAGTCAATAAAACAACAGTATATGTCTACAGATATATCACGACATCTTTAAGCAAGTACGTTAATTCCAAACAGACCCTCTCTCGTTCCAAATCCGTTACGGAAACCAAACTGAGTGTCATCCAGGTATTCCTCACATTTATTGTAGATATGACCATGTATTACCTTCAGAAAAATTTTCAATAAGTGGTTTAATAAACTGATGGTTCTATAATCAGCACAGGTTTTTGCTGTTGTCTTCTTAGGTAGAGCTATAAACAGTGAGTTAGACCAACCATTAGGTAGTTGTCCGCTGGTATAAATGGTATTGAAAAACGAAGTTATAGCCTCTAAAACATTGCTATCCTTTATAAGCTTATATATTTCAGTTGGAATTTCATCAGGACCAGTCGCTCTGCCATCTTTTGATGATTGTATGGCCTTTATAACCTCACAGCGTGTTATTAGGGGTCCGTCGCAGTTAGTAATATCGGGAGGTGAAGTGCTATCTGCCAAACAAGAGAGTCGTGTCTTGGTTAAGGGGTAGCTGCCCTTTGCGCTATCGCCGATTCTGTTTTGGTTGCTGTATGTCAAGGGGTAAGGTCAGCCTGCATATCTGTTGCTAAAATTACTTCGCTGCTGTAACGAGTACCATTTACTGGTATATGAATTTTGTTACGAATTTATCTTATGTGCTAAACTCTAATAAATCTTTTACCGCGAATTAAAAAACATGTTTTAACCTTTACGTTTATCTAAATAAATATTTACTATATTGTATACCTAATAGTTGTTTATTATGTTTGTTTTATTATTTGTATCTCTATAGGTATAATTTAGAATATAATATTATTTGTCTTATATACAAAATCATACGATTTGCGTTACATTGATATTTATGTGGCAATTAGCTATACAGTCATTAGTCTTTCCTGTCATATCATATTTTCCTTAATCAACAAACCATAATCAAGCGGTATAGTTTTTGTAATACAATATCCCAATTCGTCTCATAATATTTAGTTTTCAAACAGCTGTTACGCTAATAATTCGTTCACCTTTGTTAAAGCACTTTGGGTTATGACTACTTTTTCTTGGCTACGCAATTTTAGTTTTTAAATTACAGTATTTATTGATATGTTATTGATAGGTTATGCAAGTGTTGAGGAATAGTTTGGGATTGATATATAAGGTTGTGAAATATTAGGTATTGTTGATAACTGGGTAGTTGTTATATTTTTATCTGTGTATGTAGTTTGAGAAGTTGGGAATAATGTTAAGGGTGATATTTGAGATGGAGTTAATATTGGTATAGTTAATTAAGTAGGTATAGTCGAGGATTGTAAGGAAAAGGACTTCGCTGAAGATGCTGATGTGATCAGGACGTCATGTGTGGAAGAGTATTAAGTACTGTATTTATAGTAGTAGTTGGCACTGTTGTTGTAAAGTTCTGATTTGGATTTGTACAGAATGACCAATTTGCTACAAAATGGTCAGATTTTTTACAATAGTAACACATCTGTTTTCTAAAGATAAGAAAATACGATTAGATGTTTGATCGTGGTTTTTGACAATTGAGGGAGAAATTAATGTAGCTTTCAAAGGAAAGATAAATGTATGTGTTGGAAAGCTCAATATATATATCTATATACTGGGTTTGTTGTACCTCTTCGTAAAAAATTAATTGGAGGTAATAAATTGAGGCCTAATTTTTTAAGTTCATATTCTATGAAAGTGTGATAAATACTAGGACAAACATTAGAGATCAGTAATCTTTCATTTGGTGTAATTAAGCGTCGAGCATAAATTATTTGATGATTGATAGTTATTCTTTCGTTGTCAGCCTTCATGACAGTTTTTTCTAATTCTTCACTAGCTAGGTAAATACAAATACGGTGATTTGAAATTCGTGATTAAAAAAGGTATATATCTTGGTTCTATAATTTTTCACAGTGCAAGTAGATATTGGAATTTTGGAATTGAATTGATTAACCCTACAGAATATGAAGAAGTTTTATACGATGTCAATAACGTTTGGGGCCTCGACGCCACTGGACTATTAACATCATCCATTTTCGTTGTTTAATGACATCAGGTGATATAAATAATATGAACTTGTTTTGAAGTAAGTATCTAATTAGATTAAAATTCCTTACCGATTTTCTCCATTGTTATTCTCCATTGTTATTTACGGTATCACAACAATTTATTACACTTTTAATATTAACTGGATATAAATAAAAGCACAAAAACTAGGTGCGATTAGACTGGTAATTAAATAAATCTAGCTTCGACGAAGGTTCAAATCGTTGTCTCTTATTATTTTCTTTTCAAATATTCGGAGTTCTTCCTCACTTGCTTTAGTCATTTGATATTACTCGTATCCATGCATTAAAATAGGTTTGAAATTAGTAGCAATATTTTTTCTCCGAGAAAGTGAAGAATATCTATTTGCTATCCAGATTTAATCCATAGAATAAATATTGGAATGCTATAAAATAATGCTATTAGCACCAAAAAAATTTGCTGATAATCAGTAAAAAACTAAATAAATGTCTTTTAACATGCAAAAAAAGATGATATAGAGTAGAGTATAATGTTACAATAAACCCATATCATTTTAAAACATTGCAGTATTTAGTATATCGTAGATAACGTTCTCACATAAGAAATAAAAATGAATATTTAGGTAGCTAACTGATGTATATATTATAACCCTTATAACACTTTTAAATCCAGAAGTCTAATAGGAATCTATAAAATCAGGATTTATAAGAAGATAATTAAATCAGTTCTACTGTGTGGATATGTGACGAGAACACTGTCAAAACAATGTAAGTAAAACTCAAGTAGTAATTAGATCAGGATTGCTAGAAATGTCATCGGAAGTATTTTCCAACTTATATAGGTCCGAGTACTAACCAATACCAAACGAAACTAATGCCAAGGTCAAACACATATACAAAGGTAGCAACGTCTTACAAGAAACTAAATCTCAACGCCAAAGTTGCGCCAAGCTTGCGCTGGCTATATCCAAAGGCTCTCTAATAACTGCATTGTCAAGCTAAATTTGGAGGATCGAGAAAAAAATGCCCTTAGGACGTCCACGAATGAAGGTGGGAAGTAACATATGGTCAGATTTAGGAATAATGAGACTACCTACATCTTATCAACACATCCCTGTTCAATCACATGCTATCCTACCTACAATCAACAACTTATTTGTTAGGGATTATCAAATCAATTACAAGTAATCAAATGAACTAGACTTAAAAAAGTTATCCCAGGAAAGGCACTTCAGAAATAGGGAAATAAATTTTTACGTCATTTACGTGGCTGAGTTTTCAGTACTAATGAGGAGACAAAAAAAGAAAAGGTAATAGAACCTTGTTGCGTTCTGACTATATGATGACGATGACCTTTATATAACATATAGGGAGAAAGAGAGACGAATGTCTATGTTCAATCTAGAACTCGCTGGTTTTTCTCCATTTCGAATTGGGTTTGTATATGTATTACTATAGAAAATAAACGGAAGAGAACTACAATTATGAAATTTTATCTAAAATGTAAAATCAATAAACAAATTATATATACAAAAAGATTATATAAGGTGGCTTTACAAAAGGTAAACGAATGAGAATAAAAGCACAGCTGTTTTTAAAACTTAATATTATTAGACAAATTGTGGATATCCATTACCGCTTGTCTATAAAATGAATCAGAAGACTATGCTAAAATATGATACGGCAGGAAAAACGGCAATGTAAAGCAAATATGATGATTTTGTCACAGCATAAGAATATTGCCTCGTACTGTTATATAGCAATTTGTTGTCACAAGTTTATAGTTTTTCGATTTATGAACTCAGATTTAAATATTTAAACGTCAAATAAAATATAAAAACCTATTTAACCTTATTCCCAGCATTATTCTTAAACACTGACGTAACGTCACAAGAAAATAATTTTAAAAAATCATTGCGAAATTCAAAATTTATATTTATACCGGTATCTCAGAAAATAATAATATTTGTATAAAGTACAGTCATATTTTGAGATAAAATCTTCAATTCAGAGCAAAAAACTGAGCACACAAATATTTATTATTTTATGTACTATGTTGTAAAATAAGTATACTCAAAACAAATAAATATTATCTACCAAGTGCTCTACTCCAGTTTAATATCTTCTTCTTCTTCTTCTTCCTTCTTTATAAATAGGCTTAATGCTTGTTTTACTTCGGTTTTGAGCCTCAATTGACGTTGTCTGACCATCTTTTCCTCGGTCGTCCCAATGATCTCCTTCCATTTGGCGATTTGTCTCTTGCTATTCGTACTATTCTATTTTCTGTCATTCTTTCGAAGTGTTGATTCCATTCCGCTTTTTTCTTTTGGTCCACGCGTTTATTTCCTCTAAACCACATCTCGCTCGTATTTCTTCACTTCTTACTCTTTCTCTTAGAGTTTAGTTTGTTATTTTTCGTAAGACTTTCATTTCTGTTGTTTCTAGCAGTCTTTGTGTTTTCGCCGTATCTGCTCTTGTTTCCGCTATGTACGTCATTATCGGTCTTATTGTTGATTTTTATATCCTCAGTTTAATATCAGTTTAATATCAATGCATAAAATATTATAAAAATTTCGTCATAGTTGTAAATTTATATTAGATAAAACCAAATGTAGAGCATATAGTGAAATCTGAATATCTTAGAATAACTATAACGAACGAGAACATTATTGATAAGAAAAAGCCAGGCCCATCGCTAAGAAAGTGAGAAAGCAATTGGCAAAAGCAAAGGGTACTTTGTACTAAAGTAGCCGTACTCTAAAGCATAAGCATGTCATTTTCTACTCTTTTAGTAAGAAATGGATCCGACCGTTACTTGATAAAAATTCATTTTATCTAACAATAAAAGATGCATGCGTTTACACGTTATTGTTTGTAACTGAATAAGTTAAGGACGGGAGAATTGTTTGTCTCAAGTTGGCCATTCAGAATTATGTCTTTATTTTTTAATTTGCTAATTTCCATAGATTCTACTTTTCATAGAATCTAAAGGTAGCTTCAGGGCTTTATTATAAATAATATACTATTTTAGGAATGAAAATACGTAAATAGAACCTGGAATATGCATGTAACGTAACCTTTGATCTCTGAGATAAACCCAACTCCTGAACAATGGCGCCGATATATGTAGTTAAAATTTTGTACACCTATTTTAACCGTTTATTTCCTTATTATCCATATATGAGTTGTGACCGATATTACAAACTCATTTATTTTTCACAAAGAGACTCTACAGATTGAACGAAATAGATTCGGAACATAGGGATATAATGTATTTCGGCTCAATTCTGCTGTAGGTGGTTGGCCAACAAAAGATTGTCAAATAATTATATTATAAACCAAAGTTCGCCAAAGCCTAGTGGGTGGTTGCCACCCCATCTCCGGGGAGAAAATTTTTTTTACGTTTTAACTACAGGTTTCGATTAAAAAAGTGATTCTAAACAAAAAATGTGCTATACATTTTTTTTATAAAATGATATTTTTCAAGTTATTCGCGATTGAAAGTAACAACTTTTAGACGAAAAAATCGACGTTTTTAATCGATTTTTCGCGAATAACTCGAAAATACAAATACAATTAATTTTTTAAATGTTTTTGCGATATAATGGGAACCGAAATACGGCCTATCAATGTTTAGCGGTTTTCTTCAAATGCCAAATTTGAAAGATTCAAAGTCAAATATCGGGAAAATCATGCATTTTTGGAAGAAAACTCACAAACCTTTTTTAAAGAGCATAAATAGACCTATCATAAAAAAGACTCTAGCTCAAAAATTGAGTGAGTTATTATGAAAATAATGTTAATACCTCATTTTTTACGAAAAAATCGATGAAAACAACCCCCTAACCACCACCATAATTAAAATCGATCTTTACCCTTCTGCAATTACCTTTGTACATGTATTGTTAATACGTCCAAGAAGTTTGACCCATTTAAAATGCTAAGTTTTAGAAAAAGTACAGCTTAAAGCGAGAAACGATTTACAATTTCATATTTTTTACCCGTTTTATAATATGCCCGAAAATACTGAATATATGAAAAAAATAAAAATTACCAAATTGTAGCTTTTTTAATGACTAAAATTATCCTTTATTTAGATTTGTTTGTACAATGAATATTTGGCGAGATATAGCCGTATAAAGCATCGATTTACGATCAAGCACCATCTTTTTCGAGCCCTTTAAACTCATCCCATTTAAAAACCAAGGGTTCCAAAAAGATTTAATTCACAGATCCTTGTAGCTCTTAAAAACCTTTACAAAATCGTTTTTGAAGAAACACTCTATCGTTAAAAATTAAAGGAAATACGTTAAAAAAAACAGTTAATTTTTTTCCGGAAAATTCCATTTGTATAGTACAGTACATTTCGAAGCATAATAATCTACAAAACCGGTATATTAGCTAGTAGGGCGTTATACATTCGAAATTTTAAGCGTTCTTATTTTGAAATCCCATACCATAGAATAAAACATCTGCTCATATGTCTATGGCTTGGCAATGAAAATATCAGAGCAACAGATTGGGGATGGTATTCCAAAGATGGTTTGTTATTACCCGTACGCATGTACAAACAACCTGCACCCGATGAACGTTTGAAAATTATTTTTTGCCAATGCAAAAAAGAATGCGGCGTTTCATGTGGGTGCAGAAAAGTTGGTTTATACTGTAACTCTACTTGTTTTGGGTGCTCAGGTGAAGGGTGCAATAATAGTCCACCAATAATTGAAGATGATGAGGATGACATAAATCACGATGAAGATGTAATTAATGACGAATAAAATTAATATTATAATTGTTTTACCTGTAAATGTAAATATTTTCAACTATTTATGTAAATGTATAAGAATATATGGTGCCTTTTTCTGTTTATACATTTCTTTAAATTTAATTCTACTTTTTTCAATTAATATCTTATAAATTAGTTTATAAAAACTGCAATGTTGTAAAGGGTGATTTTCAAACGTTGAAAAGTTGTAAAATTTTGGCAAAAAATTGTTTTCACCTATAGCACTCATAATAATTGATTTTTAAGGGTTGAAAATGTATGAATTTGTATTTTAAAGTATAACAAAATCACTATTTAACTAATCCAAACCAAATTTCACTTATCTTAAGATTTGTACTATTATTTTACAATTTTTGAAAATTAGGGGTAGTTTTCACTTGTAAGAACAATCAGGGTTCATCGGCATGACATAAACTATAAAGCTGAGGGTGAGTTGAGCTTAATTCCAAATTTTTATGCAAATCGTTCCAAGGTGAAATCATTTTCTTCGCATTACTAATTTTTTTTATATTAATCTCTAATAAGGGTCGCTTTTTAAGGGTTGAAATATGATGGAACTTTATTCAAAAGCAGGAAACTATCATTATTTAATTAATTCAAACCAAATTTTACCCATATTCAGGTTTATTATGTTATTTTATAATTTTTGACAATTAGGGGTATTTTTCACCACTAAAACCCTTCAGCGCACTTCGGTTCGATATAGATTTTGATCCTTGGGCTATCACCTACCTTCTGTTAAAATTTCAACTGGATACATGCAGGACGAAAAAATTGCGAGGTTTTAACTTTTTTTCGAGATTCATTTCCTGAACTATTATCGCTTCCTTAGACAAACCCGTCTTACGCAAACAACATTGTTGCGAGACAGATAGTTGATCGATATTTTATACAATGTCTATACACAGGTATGGATTTATTTTTGTCCAAGTTTTATATTGGTCCACTATTTCAAATGCAGTTCATACAGACATGTATTAAATTGTATGTTCCGTTAATTTGGTTCAATCTGTATATTAACTACATTTATTACTAAACAAATCTGATCGAAATATTGTCTAAAAGTAACAGTATGTAAAATTAAAATTTTTAATGAAAAGTAAAAGATTAGCCATATTTTATAGGGTTTAAAGATCGGCCAAATCGGCCTTTTTAATGCCAACTATCCTAATTATTTCTATAAACATTAGAGAAGGGAATATCCAGAGATAAAGATAGGTACTTTATTTTACTTAACTTTATCAGACATATGCGGTTAACACAAATGTGACGTATTTCTAGTGCAGGAAACACATTGAGGGCCAAACATAGGCAAACAAGAAAAGAAAACTTAAAATGAGAGGGGACAAAACCAGTCAGCTAAGGGAATCTTTCAACGGTGTTGAGCTTGGATCTGCTATCTACGTATATAATGAACAATATTACGGCTTCTGACTAAAGATCTGAGCACAAAAATAATTCTAAAATTTGGATCAAAAATACAACAATGGCTTGTATTGTCCGTTTATGCCTACACAACAGAAGATTTTTCGTATCATTCAATGGTAAAAATAACAGATGGAAAACGCCGAAGAACGGTCTCCTTTGGGGTAGCGTAATGGTACCTACACTGTATAATATTTACACAACCCATACCAGTACATACTAGGACTTTTATTATGTAGACGATACATCGATATTGTTGCACAACCAAAAACTTTTGTTGCTGAAGTATAGAAAAATCTAAATCATACTTTAAACACAATAAAAATAGACTATGAATCAATTTTAAGCCAAACCTCAGAAAAAGTCAGATGTCCTACTTTAATGTCCCTAACAGAGATGCTTTTAAAAATCTAAACATCCAATAGTGTCATGAAATTTTTAAACTCTGGACTTGCTATAAATACCTTGAAGATAGTTTGCATCACACTTTGTCATTCATAGAACATTGTTTAAAACTAAAAGGCAAACTGAGGACCAGAAAAATAATCTCTGCAAACTTGTCAGCTAAAAATGAGAAGCATCCTTTCATCCTTAAAACGTAGACGCTTGCACTCTATGCTTCTGCTACCGAATATACCTTGCAAGTATGAATGACACCAACACAACACGAAGATTTAGCTATAAATTAGACAGCCAAATTCAGCGAATATTAAGACACACACACACACATCCATACATACGTATATCACACAGCTCTACAATATCGTAGCTATCAATTCATCTAATATCCAAGATAAGTAGCTAGACTGCTAGAGAATAAAAGATACAAAGTCTAGAATCGCAACATCCACTCAACGAATACCAGCTCAATTTATGACTAAAATCGAGAAAAAAACTGACCAAAGATTATTGCAAATTTGACACTAACTCCACGTTTATTGATTACATATTACCCCTAAATAGCAGATAAAACATTTAGAAGTATGTAATATTGGTGAACTGGTACATTCTTCTTATATAAATTAAGCATTATTTCCTCTTTTGTGCACTACTAGCAATTTTTACATACAAATATCTATTTTTGCACTTAAATATTTATTTTAAGATAACCTATCCAGAATTTTATGTATTACACAGATAAAACCAGAAATAAAATAATAAAGAAGCTGGATACAAGATATCGTAAAACAATGGATTAACTAAAAGATCTTATTAATCGTATTCTTAAATAAAACGTATAAAGACATATTCATGTTAACAAAATACATTAGGAAATATTCGCAGATGAAAAAACACGTCCAACTTGGTAATGAAATCCTTTTGTATTTATAAAGCTATTTTTAGAATAGCAGGTACCTACCAAAAACAGGTATTTGGTATTATACATATCTATTACATATTGTCAATATGATCGCCAACATTCATAACGGATAGGCACATCAAGAAGAAGAAGAAGATTACATATTGTAATGCGTATGAAAAGGAGTCCGTATGAACCGTTTAAAATATATAAAATATATATATCAAGAACGCTGGCCTAAGTGCATAGTTGCCAAACTATCAGAGCTTACTTAAACCGATATTCCTATGGTTCCAATATACAGTGAAAAAGATCTGAACGACCCCTATAATATATACACGTGAACTAAGCGAAATACATTTATGATACAGGGGTACTTATGAGCTCCAAAATTTTATTAAGAATTATGAAACTATACATCTTAACGAATCGACAGAGCCAATATTATGGAATGGTCATGTGAGCTCCGTATATCGGTGTCCACTTGACCACGGAGCTCACTTGAACCTGAATTTTAACATGGGCGGAGTTCACTTTATGCCGTAAATATATATATATATATATATATATATATATATATATATATATATATATATATATATATATTATTACTAAAATTAATATCTAAAATATATATATATATATATATATATATATATATATATATATATATATATATATATATAGAGCCATTAGAGAAGACGAATGAATGGACAGAAAACGATGGCGGTCGAAATGCGAGAAACGGCAGAGGCTGTAGGAACCTTGCTTATATATATATATATATATATATATATATATATATATATATATATATATATATATATATATATATAAGCAAGGTTCCTACAGCCTCTGCCGTTTCTCGCATTTCGACCGCCATCGTTTTCTGTCCATTCATTCGTCTTCTCTAATGGCTCTATCTCTCATTATGTGCCGTATATTTTCTTCCCAGGCAACTGAAGGCCTTCCCCTTCTTCTTCTTTGTTGTGGTATGTAATTTAAAGCTTTCTTTGGCCATCTATCTTCATTCATTCGTTTCACGTGACCATACCACACTAGTTGTCTCGTTTCAATTCTATCTACACTGGAATATACAGTATTTGTCCTCCTTCTAATATCTTCATTCCTGGAATAAAGCTGCAATCAAGGAATGGCTAGTGGAAAAAGACATTTTTTCGAGGAGTGTTATTTGAAATCCGAGCTATTAGAAGCAGCGCGTGCTTTTAAAGATCAATACGATAAGTATCATCTTGATGAGTATGCTTCATAACATAATGTTTATATTTTAAGGCTTCCTCTATATCACTGCGAATTGAATCCTATAGAAATGGTGTGAAACCAAGTAAAGCGATACGTAGGTACCATAATACCACTTTTAAAAACGACGAGGTACGCCAGTTGATCGACGACGGTTTCGCACGCGTCACAGAGCAAAATTGGCGCAATTATGTCACTCATGTTGTTGAAAAAACGGAAGCTGAGATGTGGACTGCGGACAACCTGCCTGCAAGATGACGTAGACCAATTGATAATACACGCGAACACAGGGGAGAGTAGCGAAAGCGAATCCGACATCTCGGATGTAGAGGACGACTTTAGTATAAATAATTAAATATCTGTAAGTAACCTCGATTATTTTACACTGTATAACCAATAAAATGCATTTACCAGTCCAATCAGAGTATGGACTTTTCGGATATTAGGCTGGGTGCATGGAAATTGAGTTCTCTTTATAGCTATCAAGAAATGTAATTTAAAATATATTTGTTAGTTTAATAAAGTATAAATATAATATAATGTTAAATAACTTACACTATAAACCTTATACCTGCTCATCTGGTCAAGTGTGTGCAAGGAAAACCATTATCCCATATGGAATAACACAAGGTTTCGCTGAAAACTACCAGGTTGCTATGCCAAGGAACTAGGTAAACTTATGTTGTGTAAAAATGCGAGACTGCATTATGTTTTAACAAGGACAAACACTGCACTTCATATTTCCACAAAAAACAATTTCATAGTAGGTGTTAAAATTTCGCAGTGATTCAAGTGCGCAACTTGTTTTTTTTTAATAACATCGCCGGGATTAAAAAATGTGCAAAGCTTTTTCGATATTCCCGTTCCTGATAATTTTTCACACATTTACAAAAGAAAAAGTTTTTCTTGGATACTGGGCTGGGATTTCACGGAAATCGAGTTACCGGAGGTTCCACCCGGTATATTTATAGCTATCAAGAAATGTAATTTAAAATACATTTGTTAGTTTAATAAAGTATACAGTTTTATAATAAAATTCTCGCCAAAAACTTGGTGTTTTTATTCAAATTCATGCCTCTTATTTGGCTACTTGAAGGCAATTATTTAATCAATATATTATTTTATAATTTATGCAACGAATATAAATATCTCGGATCTATAATATCTAAAGAAGGCACTACCAAAAGAGACATCGAAAACAGAACACAGCAGGGAAAAAAAGTGGTAAACATTCTAAACTCTCTACTTTGGTCTAAAGATATTAGACAAGAAACGAAATTGACAATCTATCGAACCTTGGTTGAGCCTATTATGACTTATGGGGCAGAGGTTTGGCAGATAACGCAGAAGGATAGAAAAAGAAGAGAAGTAGTAGAAATGGATTTTCTAAGGATAGCGTGTGGTATATCCAAAAAAGATCACATCAGGAATGAAGATATTAGAAGGAGGACAAATACTGTATATTCCAGTGTAGATAGAATTGAAACGAGACAACTAGTGTGGTATGGTCACGTGAAACGAATGAATGAAGATAGATGGCCAAAGAAAGCTTTAAATTACATACCACAACAAAGAAAAAGAAGGGGAAGGCCTTCAGTTGCCTGGGAAGAAAATATACGGCACATAATGAGAGATAGAGCCATCAGAGAAGACGAATGGATGGACAGAAAACGATGGCGGTCGAAATGCGAGAAACGGCAGAGGCTGTAGGAACCTCGCTTATATATATATATATATATATATATATATATATATATATATATATATATATATATATATATATATATATATATATATATAATTTTATAATAAATAACAAAGCCCGGCATAGAGATCTGGGTCCGGTTCTGTGACTAATACTTGGACCTGTTTGTATCGCCAAGCGCAGGGCGTGAAATCCGGCAATTATGCATTCCTATATTGGCCGTACTGCACTCTCGGTGTGACATTTTTTATAGACAGTGTGGAAACCATGCTGACCAGTATAAGGCTGATTCTTCAGATTTACTGTCAAAAAATCAGTCAGTAAAGCCTCGAAAATTTTAGGAATAGTAGAAAGAATTATAATGAAACGATAATAAGGAATCAATGAGTTAATGGAAATCAATGGATACAATCAATAAATAAATTGTGATAAAAAGTGACCCTCAATCAAAGATTTATAAAAATAAACCATAGAGACCTTACATAAAAAGTATGCACAATTCCCTAAAAATAAGTTACGATATTCCATCTGGACCAAGATCTTTATTGGTATTGGTACCGGTACAAAGACACTGTGTAGGGGAAAGGATGAGGTAGCTGGTTCGATAAATTAAAAGTAAATAAGTATTTGAAAAATTATGATCTCACCTTCCTACATTTGGTAGATAAAAAATAAATTAAACCTCGAAGGACCAGCGACCCATAGGTCGCAAACTTGCGGATATGTAATTATGTAGTGAGTAGTAAAATAGAAAATGAAATAATTAAAATAAGAATAAAAGCTAGAAATATTTTTATTACATTATTTACATAAATAAATAAAAAAGCGGAATCGCCAACAAATCACCCTTTTTATAGAAATAAAATATAAATGTTTATGTACAATGTTCTTAAACGCACAACTGTTTATATGAAAATATAGAACAATAAAGTTTATATGTAGAATATTGAATATCCGGCAACCTTGTTAATTAACTATTTAATAAAATAAGTTATTCAAAAACTGCTTCTATTTGAGAAGCGCGAGAACAGAACTATCTTGTTTCTATTTGAGAAACTGAAAAAATGAATTGACTTACGTCCTTCTATTTGAGAAGGCAGAAACGAAGTGATATTCAGGGTAGATGATTTGAATAGATTAATGTAAAATTCTGACAGGCGCAGAAGATACGAAACAGCACGAAGACGGGATGTCGTGCTGATCGTATAGACTTTAATTTAATTTAGAAGACAAATTAGTGGAATAATAATAATTATTAGTAGACTTCGGCAAATATGCATATTGCATATTTTGAATATTGTGCATATTTTATGCAAATATTTCATATTTTGGCATATTTGTATAAAAGTTTGCATAAAGTGCATAAAAGTTCAGATTTTTATACTGTATTTGAAAATTTTTAAACATACTAATTTATTTGAATTCTTGTATAAAATTTTGTAGTCATTTTAATCAAGAAATGATCTAAGTACGTAATCTCTACAGGTACAAAACATTTACAATTTCAAAGAAGATCAATTTAAGTAGCCCTCAACATTCTTAGAAAGTCTTGGTCACTGAGGCATTCAGTTATTGGATAATCGCTAAGGGTTCGCTCATTTGCATTTTATGATCTAATCCCCAAATCTATATACAATTTATTGTATCTTAACAGCAGGTAAACGGCTAATAGTTTTGTTCCTAATTTAGGGATTTTCCAAAATCTCCCAGTTTATTGAATTTGGTACCTAAACATTTCTAATTTGATGCTCAGATTTGTAAATCATTTTTGTTTTGATATTCAAAGCGTAAACACTCGTTGTGCGTAACAAAAAGGAAGATTGTGATTTTATAATGCCTAAAACAACCAGTGCTTCAACTTGGATTAAACCTTATAAAGAGCTGTCTATGGATATGGGAAAAATCTACTGTTCAGTCTGTGGCAAAATTGTAAGTATCTAATATTTTCTATTAAATATCTAATATTTCATACATACAGGGTGTTTCCAAATGACACTTACAACGTTTGACTGTAGATACTTCTCGAAAAATTGAACAAAACGATATAGTTAATGTGGGGTCAAACTCATTTACTTTTCGAGATACAGGGTGTTAAAATTAAAAAAAAATTAAATTCTTTTAGTTAATAACAACAATAACTTTAAAACCAATAAACGTATTTACTTGAAATTTAGTACTCGTAGGTTGTTTTTAAATGAAAAATAGCTTCCTTTAGTGAGAAAAAATTGTCCATGGTACAATACAATGGTGTGTATTTAGAAAAATTTTTCACCTTTACTTTTTTTATGAAGTCAGCTATTCTAAAACACAATTATTTTTATTGTAATTGAATTAACAAAAAAATACTTTTGTTGAATTTTAAAATAAGTTATATGATGTACTAATGGTTAGTAACAAAAACTAATTTGTGAATTAATACTGCATTTAAAACACTTAGCGAGTGTTTTTTTCCCAAACCAGTTATGTGATTAACCAAAAACACCTTAAAGGTTGGATTAAAATAAAGGTTTTTATTTTTATTTATAGATAGCATGTGAGAAGAAATTTCAGATAGACCAACATGTGAGAACTGCTTCACACATTGCAAAAAAAGGAAAAATAGGAGGATTTAGTTCGTTTCTAAAAAATATTGCAAACTTAATGTTCCAAATGATCGGTCTCTAAGAAGAAATAATGTGAACGGGCTATACTCGTCGGTGTTAATTAATATTAAGGAAGAAATTGCGGATAATTATTTTTACATATCTGTAGACGAAACCACTGATTCCTCAGGAAAGTATATTGCTCATTTATTGATTGGTGTTCTTAAAGAAGATACCTTACCAAAATCTCATCTTATTTCATGCCAGCAACTTGAGAAAACAAATGCTTTAACAATTTCGCGTTTTATACAAGAAACATTAGCAACTTTTTTCTTCCGACAACTATTCCTTCTAATAAATTACTGCTTATTTTATCGGATGCTGCTCCTTATATGGTGAAAGCAGGACAAAATTTAAAAATATTTTTCCCAGATTTAATACATGTTACTTGTGTAGCGCATGGATTAAACAGAGTTGCAGAGGAAATACGAAAAAAAATTTCTCTTGTAAATACCATGATATCCAGTGCCAAAAAAGTATTTCTTAAATCTCGTATAAGAATTCAACTTTATAAAGAAATGCTACCTAACATTCCTCTTCCACCACAACCTATTTTAACGCGATGGGGAACATGGTTAGAAGCAGCTAATTTTTATTCAGCTTTATATTCAGCTTTTCATGGATAAAGGCATCCAAGTATTATAATATTATACTCACGTTATTTATTAAATGCAATTTATTATATTTATATACTCATACACGTTATTTATTTAAAATTTTTATATATACACATATTTCTTATTTTATTTATATATTTTATCTATACATATATTTTATTTATACATATTTTATTTATACATATATTTATAAAACTTTTATTTATACACTGATTTTATCTATACTTATTTATTTTTTTATCCTAGTCTATAATAATTTTAAGTTTAATATAAGACGCGAATCCACTGCAGAAGCGACCTCAGGGAACTGAACCATAATGAACCCCAAAGATCAACCTGGTATAAAGATTTTGCAGGTGAACGTAGGCAGGGCGCGCCGAGCTCACGACCTCATCTACGCAAAAGCCTGCAAGCTGAACATAGATCTGCTCATCGTACCCGAACCTAACAAAAAGATAACGACAGGTGGTGGTTGGATTCAAGACGAGGGAAAAAATGTAGCGGTGCTCATTAAAAATAGGGATGTCGGAGTGCAGAGCATTGTAAGGGGAGGAAATTATTTACTCATTAGGTTGAGGGATTTCTGTCTCCTGGCATGCTATGTATCTCCAAATATCCCTATGATGAGATACGAAACAATCGTTAATGAAATAATGGGTGCCGCTATAAACGAAAAACAAATACTGATCGCCGTGGACATAAATGCGAAGTCTAGACAATGGGGCTCCCCCATAAACGACAAAAAGGGGGAACTCTGGAATGAATGGATAGCCCAGGCCGGCCTCCAAGTGCTAAACAACAATAAGCCAACCTTCGTACGAGGGGCCAGCCAATGACACATTGACATCACATTCGCGAGCGAAGGGCTATCCAGGAAGGTGTACGGGTGGGATGTACTCGACGATCAGCTCTTTACCTACCACCGATATATACAATTTGAGGTAAAGGTTAAAGGGGAGATAAAGCGGTCGATAGGTACGGTAAAATCATATTTCAACAAAAACAAGTACCTATCGGAGGTCAGAAAAATAAGCGAAGATGAGATTTCTGACCTCGGCCAACTTCGAACAGCTCTACAAAATGCGGCAAAATTGGCTACCGAGAAGAAGAAAAATGGAAAAAAATCCCCCTATTGGTGGACAGATGAGATAGAAGATCTACGGGAGAGATGCCTCAGAGCTCGAAGGAATTATACGAGAAGCCAGGGCAACCTCGAGCTTAAAGAAACATATAAAGATTTGAAGAAAATATTAAATAATACAATAAAAAAAGAGAAAAAAGAAAAGTGGCAGACCCTGATAAAAGCACTCGACGAGGATATATGGGGTGACGCATACAAAATCACAATGAAGACCTTAAAGCTAATGGCCCCATATAGACTCGACGAAGACCAGAGGATGAGATCAGCTGAACTCCTCTTTCCCAACAAAGATATACAATATTTCACCAAGGTTTTTTCAACCATGCTAGAGGAGTTCACAGAAGAGGAGGTGAAAACCGCTGGCCAGGATACGAAGACAGGGAAAGCTCCCGACCCTGACGGGCTGCCACCAGAGGCAATAAAGATAGTAGCAACTGAGAAACCAGGTTTGATCAGAAGAATATTTAATGATCTACTGCAGAAACAAGAGTTTCCCAGGGATTTGAAGGAGGCAAACTTGGTTCTACTTTTAAAACCCGGGAAACCCCCTGATTCACCGACCTCTTATCGTCCAATATGCCTTCTGGACTGCCTTGGTAAGTTCTATGAAAGACTTATCAAGAAAAGACTGGAAGGTATGTTGGAAGATGAGAGAGTCTTATCCAACCAACAATACGGATTTAGGAAAGGCAGATCGACAATCGACGCCGCGACCTGGATAAGGAACGCGGCCAAATCAAGCAAGAAAAGATGGGTGGTTCTTGTTCTGTTGGACATAAAAAATGCCTTTAATTCAGCAAACTGGGGCCTCATAGTAGACCGAATAGTCGAAAGCGGGGCTCCGGAATATATGTCCAATATAATAAAGGACTACCTTTCTGAACGATCCGTATGCATATCCAAGAAGAAAAAGAAAAAAATGACCGCGGGAGTACCCCAGGGGTCAGTCCTGGGACCCTTACTCTGGAACATGTTATACAATGAGGTACTAGAAATTCACAAGCAGAGACAAGGAGTCAAAGCGATAGCATACGCAGACGATCTAGCCCTACTGGTTGAGGATGATATGAATTGGGGCATAACAGAAAAGGTAAATAAAGCAATAAACACGACCGCGGCGTGGATCGAGAAAAACGACTTAAAATTGGCAGTAGACAAGACAGAGATAATAATTCTAAGAGGACCAAGGAAAAGGAAGGACTTAGTGTTCAAATGTCAAGGCTCCGAAATAAGACCCCAAAGGACAGTGAAGTATCTCGGTATTACTTTCGATGACCGACTTACCTTTGGGCAGCACATACAAGAAGCATGTCGAAAGGCGGAAGGGAGGACCTCAGCATTGAACAAATTAATGCCAAACGTAGGGGGGCCTGGATCTCAGAAGAGATCAGTTATGTTACAATCAATATTATCGATCATTTTATACGGGGCTCCCGTGTGGCATGAGGTCCTCCAGATGAAGAAATATAAGGACATGCTCTCTAGGGCTCAAAGGAAACCTCTGATCAGGGTGTGCAGCGCGTACAGAACTGTATCTACCATTGCCTTACAGGTGGTGGCTGGTTCTGTACCCGTGCACATCCTGGCCAGGGAGAGAGCTCGAATGTATCCGAGGGGCAACGGGGCGGTTGGTTCAGGGCCACAAGAAAGAGACAGAAGCTTGGAGATGTGGCAGAGGGAATGGGCAGCCGAAGTCGAAAAGGCAGCCTGGACGAGGTCCCTGGTCCCGGATGTAGTGAGGTGATATAGGTGTCAACATCGGCGCGTCAACTACTACTTCACGCAGTTTATGACGGGACACGGATCGTTTCGGAAATACACCCATAGAATTGGAAAATCCGGAGACGATCTGTGTCCTGAGTGTGGAGTGGTGGATGATGCGCGGCATGTTGTGTTCGACTGCCCTGCATACCACATAGGGCGAAACGAACTGCAACGGACCCTGGGATTTCCACTAGGCGAGCCTCACGAGCTGATCGATAAAGCCATCGACAGCAAGCACGATTTCGAACTGATCATTGCTTTTGTCACAAAAACCATAAAGCACAAGGAAGAGAAAGAGAGGCGGCTGCAGGTGGACTGACCGCTATATTTATTTATCGTTGTATTTATTTTATTGTATTTTATTTATTCAAGTTACTTTCGTTTTTTACTATAATTTTATCAATACCAATTTTAGCTATTTTTATTTTATTTTACCCACACTATTTTTAACTTATTTCCTTTTATCTATTTTATTTACTAATTTATTTATTTTATTTAATGGTAAGGGCCGTGGGACATGGGACGGGAAAAGACTCTTTACATCTAATCCCGTCGGATGTCCAGATACCCCAAAAATTAGTGAATGAAGGTATGAATGCGGAACTGAATTGATGGAAGTACGAATGAATGGTGTTACTGTTAATTGCCAACTGGTTCTACTCGTTAGTTCCAATGTGGAAGGGGGGGCAACCAGGCTGTCTCGCCGGCATAATGATTGAGCGGGACGGTAGCTTCACCAGCCAGTCTCGCCCGAGCCTTATGCGAGTGAGGGAGGCCTGGAGGCCGTCAAATCCATGTAATGCACTCGAAAAGTGCCAGAGGGAAGTTAAGAGTAAGGCTGACGGGCCAGATATGCTTGCTAAGAGCGGTTCCGGGCCCGTTGGTCGGAGGAAGAGGGGGTGGTTTAGTCGGTAGGCGGTCCCGTCACGCGGTGAAGCGTGAGAGATTGAATCCGACACACCTGGGTAAAGGGCTGACGCCCGATCCCAGACGGTCTTTTGAAGATTCCACCTCCCAAAAAAAAAAAAAAGCTAATTTTTATGCAGATCATTTTGTTAAAATAAAGAACATAATTGATACGTTAACAGACGAAAGTTCCCAATCTCTTTTGGATTCTAAAGAAACTTTTCAGAGTAACTTGCTTCAACAAGAACTTTCATTTATAAAATCAAATTTTAGTTTTGTTCAAAAAACAATTACTCAGTTAGAATCACCAAAACTGTCATTGTTCGAAAGTACAGCATTACTAATAGAATTTGCGTCATGTTGTCGGAACGTTAGAGGTAATATTGAAAAGATATTTTAAAAAAATTTGAAGCTACTATGGAAAAAAATAAAGGTTACCATATTCTTTCTGAAGTCATCAGTGTTCTAGCTGGAAATATTTCGGAAACAATTAATTTAGAACCAAATGTTTTGGTTAGTTTGAAAAATGCTCCCGTTACATCAGTTGATGTTGAACGAAGTTTTTCCATATATAAATATATGTACTCAGACAGAAGCCACAAGTTTTTGTTAGAACATTTTGAACACCACTTGGTCATTTATTGTTACCATAATTCTAAATAAGTTTATTCATACTTAAAAATGATGTAGCTACTTAAAATAAATGTAAATCTTAATGAATAGTAGGAAATATTTAGTTATGTACACTTTTTTTTAAATAAAATTGTTACTATTTTACGATTTTTTTATTTATTTGTATGCATATTTTGTAAAATATTTGCATATTTTCGGGTAAACAAGTGCATATTTATGCGCATATTTTCTACATTTTTATTTGCATATTTGCCGAAGTCTAATTATTAGAATAATAAATAAACTATTGTAGAAAATGTGAATAATTTTCTACATACTGGGGGTGGGGAAAATTTAGAATATATACAATGGTCGAAACGACCGTCAAGAAAAGGATTAATCAGAAATTGGAAGAGGTGCTAATTTTATTATGGGGCGAACATATTCACCTTCTGCTGTTTTTACACGTGCAGCGCGAACTTTTCCATCCCTTTCAGTCAATAATTCGAATATTCTACCTAGTGGCCAATTTAAAGGAGGGCGATCTTCAGATTGAATGAGAACTAGCTGATTGATCGCCAAGTTTTGTTGGGTTAGTTGCCATTTGGGTCTATGCTGCAGACGGTGCAAATAATCCACAGACCTTTTTTTCCAAAACTCTTGTTGGAGTTTGGAACACACTTTCCAATAAGAAAGTCGATTAGTATGGGTACTAGAAAGATCTCTCTCTCTGGGTAAGAAGTTAGAGGAGCTCCAGTCAGAAAATGACCAGGAGTAAGAGGCAACAGATCATTAGGGTCGTTGGAAAGGGGATACAAGGGACGGCTGTTTAATATGGCTTCAATTTGCACTAATAAAGTAGAAAGTTCTTCAAAAGTAAGGCAAGTATTTCCGAGCAATTTAGTCAAATGAGATTTAGCACTCTTGACAGCTGCCTCCCAGAGTCCGCCCCAATGTGGAGATCTGGGAGGAATTAATTATCAGGTAATTTCAGTTGAACAAAGAAAATTCTGAAGTTCCTGATTATTTTCTTTGGATTTTAGAAATAAGGATAAATCTCGTAATTGATTACGAGCTCCAATAAAATTGGTGCCCTTATCAGAGTAAATTATTTGAGGATTACCTCGACGACTAATAAATCGTTGTAATGAAGCAATAAAAGCTTCCGTTGACAAATTAGAGACAAGTTCTATATAGATAGCCTTGGTTACCATACATATAAAAATGGCTATATAAGCCTTAGTGGTAGGGGCCTTCCTTAATCTAGAGGAGCGAATCATAATAGGACCAGCAAAATCTATTCCGGTCTATGAAAATGGACGAGCCTGTTGAACTTGATCCAAAGGCAAAGGAGACATTATCTGTGATGCAAATCGAGCATTAAATCTATGACAAATAACACACTTTTTTATGATACTTTTAATTCTTCGTATACTATTTAACGGCCAATATCGAAGACGAAAATTTCCAAGGACATTTTGAGCTCCACTGTGTCCTAAAGGCATATGTTCCCGATTAATTAGTAGATCGACAACATGGTCATTTTCAGGGAGTAAAATGGGAAATTTCTGAGAAAAACTTGATTCGGTATATTCAAGTCGACCTCCTACACGGAGTATGCCATTTTCATCAAGGAAGATATTAAGAGAAAGTAATTTGGGAGTTAAAATAGATTTTCCCTCCTGTAATAGTTTTATTTCCTTGGAAAAAGAATAAGATTGGACCTGTTTTATGATAAAATCATGGGCATTCTACTGTTAAAGGACTACCAGAAATGTTTATTTTTTTAAATTTGAGGATCACTTTAAAACTAAAAGCGATTCCTTTTTGCAGGCTAGAAAACTTGGAAAATTTTAAAAATATAGATTTTCAGAATTCTTTTGGCGATTCAGTAATGGGAAAAGATACTTGCATACATTCAGGTACTTCATTTAGAAGTTTAAAAGAATCAATTGAATCAAAATCATTGGTTTGAGATTGAATGAATTGACGAACATCAGATGAAAAATTTCCACGCGACAAGTGATCGGCGGGATTTAACGGAGATCTGATATGTCGCCATGTTGTATTCCTAGTATTATCGCGAACAATAAGGACTCGTTTTTTAACAAAAGGTGATATCTCTAATTCAGACTTTTTAACCTATGTTAAGGCAACTAATGAATCAGACCATAAATTAATAGACTCAATTTTGATAGTATTATGCAAAATTTGTATAATCCTAGAAGATAGAATGGCAAGTAGCTCCATATAGCAAAGCTCTAATTTAGGAATTGTAATATTGTTCTTTAATGGATTGACTCGGGACTTTGCGGCAATTAATCTTGAAGAGAAAGTATTATCATCATAGCTAACAACAAGGTACACACAGGCTCCATAGGCTAGTTGACTAGCATCACAAAAGCCATGTAAGAAAATGGAACATATGGTTTTGTTGTCAATTAGATATCTAGGTATGGACATATTGGAAATGTCAGATAACAAAGAGAGAAACTTTTTCCAACTTTGCAAAATAGAATCATCAAAAACTGGCGTGTCCCAGGATATTTGGGATTGCCATAGTTTTTGCATAATAAGTTTTCCCTGTACGATTAGTGGATTGATCACACCCAGCGGGTCAAACACAGAAGAAATGAAAGATAAAATACTGCGTTTAGTTAAAACAGCAGGTTCATGTATATTGGTCATACGAATAAGTAAGAGGTCAGACAGAGGGTTCCATTTTAATCCTAGTATGTTACTAGAGGAGCCACTTATATTAAAATCAATTTCGTAGGAAGAAGTTTGTGATATTGTAGATAAAAATTCAGAAGAGTTGGATTGCCATTTATGAAGCTTAAATCCGTGTTTACCGTTAGTACCTGACAAAATATCGTCCATATAGGTTTGTCTAAGTAGAGAATATCGAGCATTAGGGAACTCAGGATATCTCTCAGCGATATCCTTTAAGACACGCGTAGCCAAATACGGGGCGCAATTTTGCCCAAAACTAAGACTGGAAAGTTGAATACAGGTGAAGGGATCAGAAGAATTTTCTCTCCATAAGAAATTTTGGAAATGACGTTGCGATGGATTTATATCTATAAATCTATACATCATTTGAATATCAGCACAAAGGACAAATTTGAAACAATGGAACCTACATAATATGTCAAAGAGATTGTCATGTACTTGGTAGCCTTTTGAAGTTAGGTCATTTAAGGACATTCCGGTATCAATACGGGCGCTAAAGTCAAAAACTACTCTCACAGGCGTTGAACTGTGTTTACGTATTACAGCTCTGTGGGGAATAAAATATTTAAATTCATTAGTAGGATGATTATAAAAAGATAAAGGGATTACTTGAGCGTGATTTAAAGTAAGATATTCATCTATAACATTCTTATAGTTTTAAAATAAAATTGAATCACAATTGAATTTTTTCTGAAGTGAGATAAATCTTTGGCGTGCCAAGCAAAATGACTGCCCCAATTTTTTGGGCTTATTTTCAAGGAAGGGCATATCGACCTGGTAACGACCTAAGGGTAAAATAATAGTGGTATTTTTGAATATTTGTCCTGCAAATTCTTCGCTAGAACAATGATTTTTTGGTAGTGGAATGGTTTCTAATTCCCAGAAGCTTTCCATACGAAGGGTCAACTCATCTTCTCTTTCGGATTGAGCATCATTAATTGTAACAAAAGAATAAGAAACATTATTTTGGTTTGAAGAAAAATTTAACCGGCTCCTAGGTATAGGACCAGCGATCACATAATCCAGATACGTTTCAACTAAAGAGAGCAACCTAGGTCCCATATTAATAATATTAGATTTAACTAAATAAAATAAATATCAGCACCAAGAAGCAAGTTTATAGGCCCAGTTTTAAAGAAAAATGGATCGGCAAGTTGGGGTATTATATGTTCATGTAATTTTAGAACCTCAGGAGATATAGAAAATTGAGGGAGATTATTTGTTATTTTGTTTATAACAGAACAAAAAACGTTAAAACTAATCGATGGGTTAACAAGAGAACTAAATTGTATATCTAGCACTTCTCTACTTTTAGCAAAATTGGTACTACCTAACCCAGAAATACTTACAAGTTGTGTTCGAGAGGACAGCTGCAAATTTTTTGCAAATGTGCTTTCAATAAGACTCATTTGACTAGCAGAATCTAATAGAGCTCTTGCCACCATTTGTTGACCATTAGAACATCTGATATTTACAATAGCTGTAGGTAAAAGAACTATGTTATCAGAAATAGATACCGTGTGGAGTGAAGCTTGCTGAGATGAGGGATGAGCATGTTCAATAAATTCATTATTTACAGGGTTCATATTAGGAGACAAAGATTTATTTACAATATGTACATTAGGTTGTTCTGTTCCATCCTTATTTCCTCTAAAACGAGAGGTCATATTTATATTTGGAGCGTGGTTATGAGTCTGCATACTAGGGGATGAGTTTGATTGATTATCAAAATGTAAATAAGTGGGGTGAGGTTTCCCACAAGTGGAGCATCTTTTTAAGGATTTACATTGAGGTATTGCATGAGTGTTACTAAGACAATTTATGCAATATTTCTTGGATTTGACAAATTGATATCTTTCTAGAGGTTTTAAAGTTAAACATTTGGAACATCCATAAATAAGATGATTAGACTCTTTACAATAAAAACAATTAGTACGGCAGTTGGAAGATTGACGTTGAAGGTTATTTATATTAGAAAGTAATGAAACCTTAGTTTTTCGGCTGTCAGTCTGTCTGGAGTAAAATTTGGAAGAATGGGGTTCAAAAAGATTTAAATTTTCTAAGACGGATTGTCTTTTATTTAAAAATTCAAAAAATTCTTCTGCAGTAGGAATGATTCCTGTATCACGCTCACTCTTAAACGCTTTTCTAGTATTGTAGTCAAGTTTTTGCTCTAGCAAAAATATAATTAAAGATTCAAATTTGATTTGAGGAGTATGACCTGTATTATTTATTAAATCAAAAGTTTTACGCGAGGTAATATAGAATTCCTTCAAATCATTTGCTGTGCATTTTGATAAACTTTTTTGTTCTATCAAAGTTTGGTACAAAGAAATTAATAACTTAAAATTATCGTCATATGTCTTTTTTAAAATATCTAAAGCAACGTTTAAATTCTGATTAGTTAGGCTCAGACTTGAAATTAATTCTAAAGGAGGACGGCGCAGTAAGCTTTTTAGATAATAAAATTTTTCCCCGTCAGTTTTTAATTTAGAATTATTCAGCACTACCGCTGAAAAAAGATCGAAAAATGAGGGCCATTCTTGAGCCAACCCCGTAAAAGGTTTAATGTTGATTTTTGGCAAAACAACATTGGAGGATTCGATAATATCAGTATTGGATAATGTTTTTTTAATATTTTCAATTTTGGATCCAAGTTGCGCAATAGCAATCTCGAAATGATCAGATATTAAATTTTCTGCATTGATTTCGACATCGCTAAAATCTTCAAGTGCAATTATATCACTTATATGATTTTTGTAACTTTCGTAGGTACTTAAAAAATTTTGTAATTTTACATTTAATATACAGGTTTCCTCTGATCCATCAAGATTTTTGATGTAGGATTCGAGTCTAGAAAGTTGAATTTTACAACCTTTCCTTTTATTCTTTAAAGCAATTAGGTCCATTTTAAAATGCAAAATAATTAACAGCCACGAATCAGAAAATAAGGTATGCACTACGCAACAAATATATGTTAATAGAATATAAGCAAACTGGTAAAATTCAAATTAATTAATATTCATTAAAAACCTAGAAAATATTAGACAGAAAATAAAATATTACCAGAAAAAAGGTATTAATAATAATATCACAATACAGATATCGATTATAAAAATAAACCAACAACCAACAGTTCAAAATGATATTATATAAATATTCAATATGAATAAATACTCAAATGCAGGTAGTCAGGTACCTATAATCGTAAAAATAACTTCCTAAAATTACAAAAATGTTCACGAAAAAGTTTTAAAATAAACTTGAAAACATCAGGAAGTGTTTATTAACACCCAACTTAACAATTTCCTAGGAACAGGTAGGTATAAGATCTATCGTATAAAGATCTTTTGGCAAGGCTCATAAATAAGGACTAAATGCCGATAAGTTAATGTTTTTACCACAAACACAATGAATGTTGTTAGATGCAGGAACTCCAGTACTTAGGGTTGAAGAAGTCTTAACAGGGTTGCCGATTCGCAAAAATTTCTGGAAACCGAACACTCCCTATAAAGTTTTACAATTTTAAAATTATTTTGTCCGCCGTAAAATCACTGTCACTGTTTGAATTTAAAAAAAATATTGTTCAGGTGCACTCGATGGTGATTAGTGGCATAAGTAAAGAAATTGATAGGGCAATTGTATGTACAAAGCAATAGATAAAAGAATTATAATAAAAATGTCATTTTGACAAAAAAATTGGTATTGAAAGGTAAATGAATTATTATTAGAAGAATGTCACTCTGACAAGAAATCCGGCTCGATAAAGACCAAAACAAATGTAGGGGAAAGGATGAGGTAGCTGGTTCGATAAATTAAAAGTAAATAAGTATTTGAAAAATTATGATCTCACCTTCCTACATTTGGTAGATAAAAAATAAACTACAGTCTGTCCCAAACCCTTTTTTCAGTGCGTGACTAATTTTAACGTCATATAGGATTTTAAGAATGTCGAGAATTATTGCATGACATTTTACTTAAATCTGACAGTTGCACGATCGTAATTTATTTTATACATTCCATGAAAAGTGCTTAATTAGCTAAAATTTGTTTATGGATTTATTACTGTTTATTACAAACACTAGGGAATTGGAAGGTTTGTTTATTTAAAATAACGCTTGTTCCTAGAATCTTTTAAGAGTTGACTGCAAGGTAAAAAAATTTACTGACAATTGCAAGGCATCAAAGTAAACATTCCTGTGATAAAATAATATCGATTATCAGTCATATTTGGATAAGTAATTTTCTGATAAGTTTGTGTGGCAGCCAATAGTTTAATTTTGTGAAGAGTTGTCATTAAATAGTGGAAATAGTTTAAATAGTGAAGCAGTTGATTTTTGAGTTATTCTACCAGATTTGGTGTGCAAATGAAAGAAGGTTATAAAGTTTAGTTAAAAAAAAACAATATAAATAGTTTAAATAGTGAAGCAGTTGATTTTTGAGTTAATCTACCAGTTCCGATATCCAGTTGAAATCGTGTTAATGGAGTTTAGTTAAAAAACAAGATACCAAATGTAAGTTTACCTTCTTTTTTATGAATAACAAAAATGAATATTATATTTCAAACAATCTACAATCCCATTCAGAATCTGATTCTTGAGAATCAATGATTACACTAGATATGTGGCTGGTATCAATTATATCCTACATTTCAAGAAAATGTCGTGGTTCTAAAAAGAACCGTTTAATTTTCACTGTAGTTAAAATGTCTGAAAATACTAACCTGGAATGGCAATTATCATTTTATCAGTTGACATTGTGAAAGTACTGTCACTGTCATTATCAAGATCATCTGTGTCAAATTATATTTATATGCATAATTGAATGGATATCTATTTAGCGTATTCTAAACTCCAACCACTTATACGTTCATAAGTAGAATTCGCTATAATATGCGAATACCCGTGAACGATACCTAATTTTCTAAGTTCTATGTATAATAATCAGAGACTCACGTTTTTTTCTGTCACTTCTAGCTTAATGCGTTAGAGAGAATTCGAACAACTATGACGCACTGAAAGAAGGGTTTGGGACGGACTGTAAACCTCGAACGACCAGCGACCCATAGGTCGCAAACTTGCGGATATGTAATTATGTAGTGAGTAGTAAAATAGAAAATGAAATAATTAAAATAAGAATAAAAGCTAGAAATATTTTTATTACATTATTTACAAAAATAAATAAAAAAGCGGCATCGCCAACAAATCACCCTTTCTATAGTAATACAATATAAATGTTTATGTACAATATTTTTAAACGCACAACTGTTTATATGAAAATATAGAACAATAAAGTTTATATGTAGATTATTGAATATCCGGCAACCCTATAATTTGTCGGGCCGGCATTCATGAAAAGTTGGCACGAAACCGTAGATCATCTTCTGTATGAAAAAATTATTTCAGGTACTTACATATTTGATGCACAAACACCAAATTTAGTTTAATTAACTATTTAATAAAATAAGTTATTCAAAAACTGCTTCTATTTGCAAGAATTTCTATTACTCAAAAGCGCGAGAACAGAACTATCTTGTTTCTATTTGAGAAACTGAAAAAATGAATTGACTTACGTCCTTCTATTTGAGAAGGCAGAAACGAAGTGATATCAAGGGTAGATGATTTGAATAGATTAATGTAAAATTCTGACAGGCGCAGAAGATACTAAACAGCACGAAGAGGTGATGTAGTGCTGATCGTATAGACTTTAATTTAATTCAGAAGACAATTTAGTGGAATAATAATAATTATTAGAATAATAAATAAACTATTGTAGAAAATGTGAATAATTTTCTACACACTGTAAGCTTGCTAGAATGTCACAAATTTTAATAGTTAAAGAGTGAATATTGCTGTGACTGATATGTAATCTTTGACTACACTTGTCTATACAGGAGAAAGAAGGATTGTGAATACTGCTAAAGAAATTGGCAAAATCGTTGAAACTATGGCTCACTAAAAACAGAACCATTCAACTTCCCTTATCCATTCCCATTCTGATTTACCTTAAAAGTGTGTGGTCGGCAATTAAAATCAGACAAGTCAATTGTTGAGTTTTAAAGTTGAAATCATAAGTATGAAAAAGATCAATACTTAATATGGAACTTTGTCTGTTTTATTTCAGCAGTAGATAAATTTTTAGGTACCTATTTTTAATAAATAAAAGTCTCAAAAATTGATTGTTCCTTTCTGTGCACCAACCACACAATTCAATCATTACAAAATTAATCATATTTGCTAATGCAACATGCAAATTAAATTTTATTTGCCTTCTCTTTAGATCTCAGATATTTCATTATTAAGTTCCAATTTCCTTCTCCGTGACAACGCTGGTTTTGGAGTTTTTCCAGACAGCATCTGAAAACAAAATTAATGTACTATAATATAATGTAATAAATTGAACAAACTAATTTCAGATTTAGCTTATTATACTTTGCTTATTGTCAATAAATCATTATTCAAAGGCGTAAAAATAAACATGAATTTCAAGTGCTGTAGTTTTAATGAATCCCTCCTGAACTAGAAGAATACCAACCCAACCATTGGTATTTATTTCTAGCCACCAAATGAGCAGTAATTACACTTTGATACTTAAAAAACAAAAATAACAGTGTATAAATAAAATATATAGCCAACAACATACCTTCATCTCATATAGCTAGCTGTAGTTCTTAAAGCAATCTAATAGCCAGACCTGAACATTTGTGAAATGGTAAAATTTGCCATCTAAATTACATATAAGACACAGTTAACGATATGCTTCATCGGCTGTATGTGGCCACTTAAGTGATAGTGTAAATTCTTAAATGTACCTTAGATTGATTTATGTTTACAAGTTACAAACCTTTTAAAATCAGAGCTATATGTGTGTCTTCAAAAGCTTTATATTGCTTTTTCCATAGCCAACTATATTTTCCTTGAATTTTATTGCAGATCAGCTTCTTATGGCTTCTACTAACAAATTCGTTTATGGTCTCCTTACCAATTTTGGAAAGCTCATTATCCTAATATATAAATCAATATGTAACAGTATTCTAACTACCCGATAAATTTGATCATCCATGCTTAATTATTTTCGCATAAATTATCTAATAAAAAAACAGGCTCTGTTAAAAAATCAATCAAACATTTATTTGCAAATTTTGGTTTCCAATAACCATGGTAAATGCCTATTAAATTTATAATTTTAGGATATATCAACAAATTATACAAACTAGGATAAAATTGACTACTAAAACTCTGTTTTGGTGGGATTCCATCAAAATTTACATACATTTCTATAACATTGTTTTATTGTGAAGATAATAATACCTTTGAAATTTGAATCATATGGATCAGAGTATTTGTTCTCTGGGTGAAGCAAGAAGGGTTCTAGAATCTGAACTTAAATGAAAAATCAGTATCAACCATCATTGTTGTTATTTTAAATTTATGTATATAAGATGAGATGTGGAAAGAAAGAAAATATGTGGTTTTAGTTGGGCAACCAATTATACATGTGTGCAGTAGTGTGGTGAAATAGAGATTTTAATATAAGGCCCTTTCCTTTATGTTTCTTCAACATTTGGTACCTGGAAAATAGAAACTACACACATGTGGGAAGTTGAGTTCTTGAAATGTTGTTGTTGTTGGTGGGATATGAATGAATATATTTAAAATATGAAAGTGTTCTTGAACGAATAAAAATAAAACTTTTGTAGTATGATGTTCATGTAATATTTAACTTATAACTCAATTATAGAAGGCCCTGTATGTAAAAAACAACATTTGGTACCTGGTAAATGTAAAACTTGAGTTATAAGTTCATGAACATAAATATCCGATTAGGTGTTAACGGACTAAGTGGTATGGAAGTTTTAGTGTATTAACTATTATATGAAATGAACAAAATTTGACGATTGGGACATGGTTTTGTAGTATGTTTATAGTATAGTAATCTACTTATAACTTAAGAAAGGCCCTATCTGTCATAAAGCAACACTAGGTATATGAGAAATATAAAAGGATAAGTTATACGTTGAATGAGTTAGAGGTTTATACTGGCCTTAATTTTTAAAAAAAAGAACTGGTTGTTGATGGCTATGTTAAAATTGAGTAAAAAAGAAGAAAATTATGGTGTTTTTTGAGAAAATAGTGAGATACGAAAAGACTACAAAAGGCTGAGATCGCCAGAGAACCGCAACAAAACCATAAGGGAGTTAAGTGAAATGGTAAAATAGGAACTGAGGGGTTCGTTTGAAAGGGATGCTGAATAGTCTAAAATTTTTGGGGGTGCCGACAAGAAGCATGGACAACATTAGGTATAGGGGGTCAATCTTGAAGTTTGGGTTGAATGGAGAGAAGAGGGGAAGACAGAGATATGATGTGTTGAAATAAAAGTTTTTGGAGTGGACTAAAGAAGATGAGTGAGGGAACGAATAGTTATAATTGTAGATTTTAATTGTAGAAGTAAATTAAGGGTGAAGATTATGAGAATAGTTGGTGATGTAGAGGGAGGAAGTCTCGATTGAAAGATACATGACGATTGACGCAATTTGGGCTTTTTTGTTTTTCTTTAAGAATTTCAAGGTCTTCGTATAAGTCTAATTTAAGGAAATTTTTTTGGAGGATATTGTGGATAAGTGAAACATCTTCTGGGATATTGAGGATGTGGTTATGTTCTTTGAGATGTTGAGAGAAAGTGGAAGTATTTTCTCTTTTTGTGTGTTCTAGAGACCGTGAGGATAGTGATCTGCATGTTCTACCTATGTAGGAGGCATTGCAATCTGAACATTTTAGTCTATATACTCCATTTCGATCCATATAATTTTCTTCTTTTTAACTCAATTTTAACATAGCCATCAACAACCAGTTCTTTTTTAAAAATTAAGGTCAGTATATACCTATAACTCATTTAACTTATAGCTTATCCTTTTATATTTCTCATGTACCTAGTGTTGCTTTATGACAGATGGGGCCTTTTTTAAGTTACAAGTTGAGTAATATACGATCAACATACTACAAAACCATGTCCCAACCATCAAAATTTTGTTCATTTTATATAATAGTTCAACGAACACCTTAAGACTCTCGTATCCATTAAGAATAAAATTAAATCCCACAACTTAATCACCAGTAAAGATGACTCCATAAACTTTTTCGTTTTACTTAATTTTAACAGAGCCAACCATAACTATTCGATTATCACAATTAAGGTCAATATATACCTGCAACTCATTCAACTTATAACTTATCCTTTTATATTTCTCACGTACCTAGTGTTGCTTTATGACAGATAGGGCCTTTCTAAGTTATAAGTAGATTACTATACTATAAACATACTACAAAACCATGTCCCAACCATCAAATTTTGTTCATTTCATATAATAGTTAATACACTAAAACTTCCACATAACTTAGTCCGTTAACACCTAATCAGATATTTATGTTCATGAACTTATAACTCAAAAAGTTTTACATTTACCAGGTAAAAATTTTGTTGTTTTTTTGACTTACACGGCCTTCTATAATTGAGTTATAAGTTAAATATTACATGAAAATCATACTACAAAAGTTTTATTTTTATTCATTCAAGAACACTTTCATATTTTAAATATATTCATTCATATCCCACCAACAACAATAAAATTTCAAGAACTCAACTTCCCACATGTGTCTAGTTTCTATTTTCCAGGTACTAAATGTTGAAGAAACATAAAGGGCCCAACTATAACCACATATTTTTCTTTCTTTCCACATCTCATCTTATATACATAATTTTAAAACAACAACAATGATGGTTGATACTGTTATATTAATTTACTTTACTTTAACAATTTTAAATAACGTTGACTTTTGTCTTAAGTAGACTCATACAGTTATATTGACTGCTCTGTTACGACGTCTGTCCTAACTTGTCAACATTGTCATTCCAATCAGTTGCTTCCATACAGTCCTCGTAGACACACCGTCTCAGGACTAGCAACTTCAACGTAGAGTCATAGGTCGCCATGTTACCTTATCCAACGGTAACTTTAACATCTTATCATATTATAAGAAATACTGTAAACCAAATGTAACTAATTATTTGTTAACGGGTTTTTACCGATATATTTAGTGGCTACATTCATGTGCTCCTAGGAAGTATTAACCACACTTTGCATTAACCTTAGTCAAAATTTCAACCTCATGTTCTTTTTAATTAAGTGGTTATATATTTTCTAGGACACTGATGACGGAATATGGATTCCGAAAACGTTTTGTCTAATTAGCCCGTTGGGGTGTATAAATATATACCTTTTATAAAGGTTTTTTAATAAAATTTGGTTAATATATGGTATGCAGCCAATTACAGGAACGTAGATTCCTTGTGGACAACTATTTTAATTTATATAAAGTCTTACAATAATTTGTTTACACTATTTACACGATTCTAATTTATATACTACATTTCCGCGTTACAATTGAAACTCGATACAACTATTTAGACTAACTTTTTACAATTAAAAATTTCCTCTTTATATATTAAAGAGCCGTTATTCCAGAGTTCCGTACAATTTGGCCGGCGACTGTTGAACTCTCTCGAACAGCATGAAAAGAAGACAGGTTTTTTTTATCGTAGGAGAACCTACTAGAAAATACTTATTAGAAATAATATGTTTACAGTTTTATGAGTCATATTTATCGTAACATTGCCCCCTCTTAAAAGATGGTTCCTCCTGGAACCTTGTCGGGACTGGAAATGGAACGGTATGCTGGTATCGGCAACTGGACATTCTTTTATAACTTTCAGTTGTATAAAAATGACCAGGGACGGTTTTCTCTCCACACCAGTAACTATGCGGATTGCAACAGACTAACACTTTTTTTTTTTTTGGGAGGTGAGAATCTTCAAAAGACCGTCAGGGAAGGTGTCCCTGGTGTGTCGGATTCAGTCCGTCTCGCTGTACCGCGTGTCGAGACCGCCTACCGACTAAACTCACCTCCTCTTCCTCCAGCCGGCGGGTCTGGAACCGCTCTTAGCGAGCATGTCTGACCCGTCGACCTTACTCATAGCTCCCCCTAACATCCCCGGCGGGAAAGAGGGCAGTCGGGACGCTTCCCAACCCATGATGGAACCAACCCTAAGATGTCAGTCGGCAGTTACGAATAACTCCAGTCGTTCATACCTTCATCTATTCACTCTTTCTCATCCACCCCTTATTCTATACTTAGTCTCATTCAACTCCAGTCATTCCTTACTTTCATCTAGACACACCTACTCATCCATCTATTCATTCTAACATTTAGATGGGGCAGTCTGTGTAGGTCGGATGTAAAAGGTCCTTCCCTGCTGACTGTCTCCAGACGAAACACGACATAGTTTAAAGTAATAAAGAAAGAAATTAAAAAAGAAATAGAAAGAGAGAAAGAGGAGGAAGGATGAAATGAAAGATAGAAAAGAAGCCAAAGAAAGAAGAAGGAAAAGATAGATAACATTAACAGGAAAAGGAAATTGAAAGTAAAATTGTTCAGCAAACAATAACGTATAAATAAAATCAGATCAAGAATAAAACAACGATAAAGTAAATAAATATATAAAACTATGATAAAATAAATAAATAAGTAAAACCGTGTAAAAACAAAATAGGATAAGTTAAAATTAGACAGTCAGTGTGGTTTGGGTGAATATGGTCCTCCCCCCACTGACTGCCTTTTACGACACAAGACACGTTAAAAGATAAATATACGGTTATCCTGTCTGCAGTCGCCTCTCTTTTTCTTCTTTATGCTTTATTGTCTGTGTGACAAAAGCAATGATCAGGTCGAAGTCATGCTTGCTGTCGATAGTTTTATCAATTAGCTCGCGAGGCTCGCCTAGGGGGGATCCCAGGCCCAGCTGCAGTTCGGTGCGTCCAACGTGATATGCGGGGCATACGAACACGACATGCTGCGCGTCATCCACCACTCCGCACTCAGGACATAGATCGTTCTCGGTTTTTCCTATACGATGGGTGTATTTCCTGAACGATCCATGCCCTGTCAAAAACTGTGTGAAGTAATAGTTGACGCGCCGATGTCGACACCCGTACCACCTCACTGCGTCCGGGATCAGGGATCTCGTCCAGTCAGCCTTCCCGACTTCGGCTGCCCATTCCCTTTGCCACGTCTCTAGACTTGTAGCTCTTTCCTGTGGCCCTGAACCTATCGCTCCGTTGCCCCTTTGGTACATTCTGGCTCTCTCCCTGGCCAAGATATGCACCGGTACAGAACCGGCCACCACCTGTAAAGCAATGGTTGATACAGTCCTGTACGCACTGCACACCCTGATCAGGGATTTCCTCTGAGCCCTAATAAGCATGTCTTTGTACTTTTTCATCCGAAGGACCTCGTGCCACACTGGAGCCCCGTATAGTAATATGGACAGTATTGATTGAAGCAATACTGTCCTCTGAAATCGTAGGCTTCCACGGCCAGAGTCAGAATTATAGTTTATTCGTCTTCCGGGTTTGGACCGTGTCATTTGTGAGTGACCCAAAAGTGGGTTCATCTCGACGTTTCGCTACAATTATATGTAGCTTCTTCAGGAGAACAAAGAAAAGGAAAAAAGAAAACAAAAGAACAGGAAGATGGGTAGTTAGCAACGGTAACTCAGTTACTCAACGTAACCAGAGGCGAATACTAACTACCAAGATGGGCATTTGGTCACAGTAACTCAACTACTCAACGCAGCCAGAGGTGAAAACCAAATGCCAGGACAGGGATTCACGTCCAACAGCTCAGAACACTAACGCGTCGAGAGGCGGGGAGTGAATCCGACGATTACTCCGCTACCGCTCTATTTATAGTCGCGGTGCCTGTCGTGTCGGGACGTATCGGCACACTTCGTGGAGCGAACGTCAAGAAGCGCGCGCTGGCCAATCATGTGGCTGCATAGTGGTGGCGGGACCGGAAGGTGGCTCTAGACTGAGATTCCAGATGGGAGACAAGTAGTATCCTTCCTCTCGATTGATATTATGGGGATTTTTTCGGATCTCTAGAGATTCGCGGATTTTCCTGGAATAAAAGAAGGGGCTCTTAGAAATAATATGGGTTTTTTCGAACAATATAGAATGACCGGTTTCTTGGCAGTGTTCGGCAACTGCAGAATGGAGAAAAGACCTGATCGAATGCATCTTTGATGCTCTTGAATCCGAGTTTTGACGGAACGACCAGTTTCGCCAATATACACATGTCCACATGAACAAGGAATAGAATAGACACCACAGGAAGATAGGGGCGGTAATGAGTCCTTAGGAGAGGGTAGATATTGAGAGATTTTCTTGGTGGTCGAAAAGTAGTCCTGATACCTTCTTTGCGAAGAATTTTGCCAATCCTATCAGTGACATTTCGAATATACGGAAGAAAAGCCACAGGAGTATTACCCGAAGATTCTGAATTTGTTGTCCTAGGGTGTAAAGGGGGATTTAGATGTCGGTGTGTAATATTTTGAATTGTGGACTTGGAGTAACCATTGGCGACAAGGGTTTTTTGCAGATGGCCAAGTTCTTCTCTAAGGTTGTCGGGTTCAGAAATCGAAATGGCCCGATGGATGAGAGAGTTGATCACAGAATTCTTTTGGGCAGGATGGTGGTGTGATGAAGCATGTAGGTAACGATTCGTGTGAGTCTTTTTTCTATATACAGAGTGACCCAATCGGCCATTGGGCTTGGAGGTGACTAACACATCGAGAAAGGGAAGGGACCGATTATTTTCTACTTCCATTGTGAATTTTATACTCGGATGTTGTGAGTTAAGATGATCTAGGAAGGAAGAAAGGGTATGTTGACCATGGGGCCAGATGATAAATGTATCATCAACGTAGCGGAACCAGACTTTTGGTTTTAAGGGGTAAGATTCTAGGGCTAAAGACTCAAAGGCTTCCATGAAAATGTCAGCAATGACAGGGGAAAGGGGAGAACCCATTGGTGTTCCAGATATTTGTTTGTAGAAATTGCCTCTAAAAGAAAAATATGTTGAAAGGAGGCATTTTTCGGCAAGATCTGCCAAAACCAAAGACTTGTTATCATTGGTCAAGTGATCTCGCAGAACAACTAGAGAGTCATGTATGGGGGTATTGGTAAATAATTATATTGGTATTGGTAAATATATTTACCAATATCCCCATACATGACTCTCTAGTTGTTCTGCGAGATCACTTGACCAATGATAACAAGTCTTTGGTTTTGGCAGATCTTGCCGAAAAATGCCTCCTTTCAACATATTTTTCTTTTAGAGGCAATTTCTACAAACAAATATCTGGAACACCAATGGGTTCTCCCCTTTCCCCTGTCATTGCTGACATTTTCATGGAAGCCTTTGAGTCTTTAGCCCTAGAATCTTACCCCTTAAAACCAAAAGTCTGGTTCCGCTACGTTGATGATACATTTATCATCTGGCCCCATGGTCAACATACCCTTTCTTCCTTCCTAGATCATCTTAACTCACAACATCCGAGTATAAAATTCACAATGGAAGTAGAAAATAATCGGTCCCTTCCCTTTCTCGATGTGTTAGTCACCTCCAAGCCCAATGGCCGATTGGGTCACTCTGTTTATAGAAAAAAGACTCACACGAATCGTTACCTACATGCTTCATCACACCACCATCCTGCCCAAAAGAATTCTGTGATCAACTCTCTCATCCATCGGGCCATTTCGATTTCTGAACCCGACAACCTTAGAGAAGAACTTGGCCATCTGCAAAAAACCCTTGTCGCCAATGGTTACTCCAAGTCCACAATTCAAAATATTACACACCGACATCTAAATCCCCCTTTACACCCTAGGACAACAAATTCAGAATCTTCGGGTAATACTCCTGTGGCTTTTCTTCCGTATATTCGAAATGTCACTGATAGGATTGGCAAAATTCTTCGCAAAGAAGGTATCAGGACTACTTTTCGACCACCCAAGAAAATCTCTCAATATCTACCCTCTCCTAAGGACTCATTACCGCCCCTATCTTCCTGTGGTGTCTATTCTATTCCTTGTTCATGTGGACATGTGTATATTGGCGAAACTGGTCGTTCCGTCAAAACTCGGATTCAAGAGCATCAAAGATGCATTCGATCAGGTTTCTCCCATTCTGCAGTTGCCGAACACTGCCAAGAAACCGGTCATTCTATATTGTTCGAAAAAACCCATATTATTTCTAAGAGCCCCTTCTTTTATTCCAGGAAAATCCGCGAATCTCTAGAGATCCGAAAAAATCCCCATAATATCAATCGAGAGGAAGGATACTACTTGTCTCCCATCTGGAATCTCAGTCTAGAGCCACCTTCCGGTCCCGCCACCACTATGCAGCCACATGATTGGCTAGCGCGCGCTTCTTGACGTTCGCTCCACGAAGTGTGCCGATACGTCCCGACACGACAGGCACCGCGACTATAAATAGAGCGGTAGCGGAGTAATCGTCGGATTCACTCCCCGCCTCTCGACGCGTTAGTGTTCTGAGCTGTTGGACGTGAATCCCTGTCCTGGCATTTGGTTTTCACCTCTGGCTGCGTTGAGTAGTTGAGTTACTGTGACCAAATGCCCATCTTGGTAGTTAGTATTCGCCTCTGGTTACGTTGAGTAACTGAGTTACCGTTGCTAACTACCCATCTTCCTGTTCTTTTGTTTTCTTTTTTCCTTTTCTTTGTTCTCCTGAAGAAGCTACATATAATTGTAGCGAAACGTCGAGATGAACCCACTTTTGGGTCACTCACAAATGACACGGTCCAAACCCGGAAGACGAATAAACTACAATACTGTCCTCTTTTGGGATCCGGGTCCCCCGATGTTGGGCATTAACTTGTTAAGTGTTGAGGTCCTTTCTTCCGCCTTCCGACATGCTTCTTGTACATGCTGTCCGAAAGAGAGTCTGTCATCGAAGGTTATACCTAAGTACCTGACTGTCCTTTGGGGTCTTATTTCGGAGTCTTGGTATGCGAAGATTATTGCTTCTGACTTTTCTACTGCTAGTTTTAGGTCGTTCTTCTCTATCCACGCCGCGGTCGTTCTTATCGCATTATTTACCTTATCTTTTATTCCCCAATTCGTATCGTCTTCTACCAGTAAAGCTAGATCGTCCGCGTATGCTATCGCTCTCACTCCTCTCTTTTTGTGTATTTCTAGTACCCCGTTGTATAGTATGTTCCAAAGTAAGGGTCCCAGGACTGACCCCTGGGGTACTCCCGCGGTCATTTCTTTTTTTTTCTTCTTGGATATACATACGGATCTTTCCGATAAGTAGTCCTTTATTATGTTGGACATATACTCTGGAGCCCCAGATTCGACGATTCGGTCTACTATGAGGCCCCAGTTTGCTGAATTAAAAGCATTTCTTATGTCCAGCAGAACAAGGACCACCCATCTTTTCTTGCTTGTCTTGGCCACGTCCCTTATCCAGTTTGCGGCATCGACTGTCGATCTGCCTTTTCGGAATCCGTATTGTTGGTTTGATAGCATTCTCTCATCTTCCAACACGCGCTCCAGCCGCCTCTTGATAAGTCTTTCATAGAACTTACCAAGGCAGTCCAGAAGGCATATTGGCCGATAAGAGGCCGCTGAATCGGGGGGTTTCCCAGGCTTTAGCAGTAGGACCAAGTTCGCTTCCTTTAAGTCTCTGGGAAACTCTTGCTTCTGCAGTAGGTCGTTGTATATTTTCCTGATCAAGCCTGGTTTCTCCGTTGCTAGTACTTTTATTGCCTCTGGTGGCAGCCCGTCAGGGCCGGGAGCTTTCCCTGTCTTTATCTCTTGACCAGCGGTTTTTATTTCCTCTTCCGTGAACTCCTCTACCATTGTTGGAAATATTTTTATAAAATTTTGGGGATCCTTGGTAGGGAAGAGGAGTTCGGCTGATTCCATCCGCTGGTCTACGTCAAGTCTATATGGGGCGATTATCTTAAACGTCTTCATGGTTATCTTGTACGCATCGCCCCATATATCTTCGTCCAAAGCTTTTATCAGGGTCTGCCACTTTTCTTTTTTCTCTTGTTTTATTTTTTTGTTTAACGTTTTCTTTAGATCTTTATAAATTTCTTTGAGCTCGAGGCTGCCCTGGCTTCTCGTATAATTCCTTCGAGCTCTGAGGCATCTCTCACGTAGACCTTCTATCTCATCCGTCCACCAATAGGGGGCTTTTTTATTATTCTTTTTCTTCACGGTGGCCAACTTTACTGCGCTTTCTAGTGCTCTTCTCAGTTGGCCAAGGTCAGAAATCTCCTTTTCATTGATCTTTCTGACCTCCGACAGGTACGTGCTTTTGTTGAAATAAATTTCCGTGTGTTCTATCGGCCGCCTTATTCCCCCTTTCATCTTTATTTCATATTTTATATACCGGTGGTAGGTGAATAACTGATCGTCAAGGACATCCCATTCGTGCACTCTCCTGGATAGCCCTTCACTCGCGAATGTAATATCGATGTGTGTTTGGCTGGCCCCTCTTACGAAAGTTGGTTTGTTATTGTTTAATACTTGGAGGCCAGCCTGGGCTATCCATTCGTTCCATAATTCCCCCTTTGCGTCGTTTATGGGGGAACCCCACAACCTTGATTTCGCGTTGATGTCTCCGGCGATCAGCACTTCTTTTTCATTCGTGGCGGCGCTCATTATTTCGTCTACAATTTCTTTGTATCTTATCATAGGGATATTTGGGGACACGTAGCATACCAGGAGGCTGAAATCCCTCAATTTGATGAGGATATGATTTCCTCCCCTAACAATACTTCGCACCCCCAAACCCCTATTTCTAAAGAGCACCGCCACGTTTTCCCGTTATCCTGAACCCAACCACCGGATGAAGTTATCTTTTTGTTTGGTTCCGGGACGATGAGCAAATCTGTTTCTAGCTTGCAGGCTTTTTCGTGGACAAGATCGTGCGCTCGGCGGGCTCTGCCCACGTTAACCTGCAATATCCGTATACCAGGTTGATCTTTGAGGGCCACTTTGGTTCAGTTCCCAGAGGTCATTTCTGCATCGGATTCACGTATTTTGAGAACGTTAAAAACCATAAAAACTAAAATAAATAAATTAATTAATATAAATAAAATAGATAAATACGGTATATGGATAAAATATGTATAAATAAAAACATTCAATAAATAAAAATAGCTTAGTAAAATTGGAATAATAAAAATAAATAAAATAAACTTCATAGATATAAAATAACACCAAGGTGGGTTGTATATGGGCCCACCTTCATTTTCCAAAAAGTCTATTTTATATTTTTTTGGCGTATTTTATGAGTTCCCCTCTCTTCTCCTGCCGTATACAAGGGCTCGGTAGGACGGACAAGCCATCCTGTCCATCCTATGCTCTTCTTCTTTGCACACCGAGCAGTACGGTTTGCTGGTACAGTTTGCGACCGTATGCCCCGTTTTTAAACAATTATAGCAGCACGCCGCCCTGCTCTCTTCTTTACATTCGTATGTATTGTGCCCGAACTTTAGTCACTTATAGCATCTAATTGGGTTGTGTCTCTCCATTATTGGACACCCAACCCATCCTATTTTTATTGTGCTGTACCTCCTCAGCTCTTCTGCTCTGGAGGGGCGTACGGCTATCGTAGCCACCTGTTCCCCATATCTGTTGACTCTTAGGGCCTTAACTTCTATCTCTCCATCCGCGACGCCTGTATAGCTCTTTATTGCTTTTTTAAACTTTCTTCACTCACCCCAGGGTCCAAACTCGTAATCGTGAAGAAAGTCTCCTTTCTTCGGATTGCCGTGTCCATCCCGTTCATTTTGCTGTCCAGTTCGGCCCTCAACTTCGCCGCAGCCCCTCTTCCATTTAATTTTACAAGTAGATCTCCCCCATTTGTTCTTTTTAGCTTGTCCACTTGTACCCCGATCTTTCCAATGTCGATTTTCTCTCTCATTTCGCTAAGAACTTCGTTGTATTTCTTTCCTTCCATCTTTATGAGTAGGACTTCCTCTTGTTCCACTCTCCTCTCTGCACCGAATTCCTTCCCTCTTACTAAAATCTCCCAGGATATACTATCTCTATGCCCTACATATTCGAGAGCTTTCCCTATCGTTTCCTTATTTAGGTCGTTTGCGACTACAACCCGCATGACCTCTGGGATTTCATTCGTTTCTTTCCTTATGTCCTTTATAGCCTTTTCTGCCATGTCGTATGCATCTTCCCCCCGCTCTTTGTCTAATCTGGCAACGAAAGTATACCATATTGTTTTTTTGTTTGCTTTTCTTCTAGTGTTCTCTAGGTAATTTATTTCTCCCTCTTCTATTTCTTCTAGCATCTCCGCTAGGTCCTCTCCTACATCTTTAATGATGTTTTCCACACCTTTATCTTTCGCTTCCTTTTTTGTAAATATTATACAGTTCTTTTTTTCTACTGTTTCTAGTAGCCCCGCTTGTTCCCACTTTGTCTTTACATATACTTTCTCTTCCCATTTACTGTCGCATATACTCATAAATGTTTTTTCCCTTTTCCCATGTTTAATACCCTTTTGATTTTTTCTTGTTCTTGTTTCTGTTTCTCCTGCTCCTCTTTTAGTTTACAATGGTCACATTTTAATTCGTTTTTGGTTTTTTCGGTTATCCTATAATCATCCCTTTTGTTGTTTGTAGATTTTATAATCCCGATCAATTTTTTTAAATCGGTGTCCACCTCCAGCTTTTTTCCCTGTTCGCTAAATTTGTTAAATATTTCTTCGAGTTTTGTACTTAATTCCTCTAATTTCCTGTTTATTTTTTCTTGTTTTGTTTCATTTGGAAACCTTATGCTCTCCTCCAGCCTTTCCCTCTTGAGGTCATTTATCCTCTCCATGCTTTCGGCTTTTCTTTTCTTTATGTTTATCGTCTCCACCTCCTCTTCTTCGTCTAACAGGATATTAGTCAGCGCACTCCCCTCGATATTCTGCCGTATATCTTTAATTTTTTCAACTTTTTCCTGTGGTTGTTCTTCCCCTATCTCTTTCTCATCGTTCTTACTATCTTCTGTAATTTCGTCTTCTACTAATGTCGACTGCTTTGCAACAGTCGACCTATTCAGTTTTTGTTGTTGCTTATGTCTTCTTACCAATTCCCTCTCAAAACTATTCATCATCTCTCCTTCTAATTCTGTTTTCAAGTCGTCATGCGACTGTTCCTCCCTACTCTTTTTTTCAATTTCCTTTGCATTTTCCATATTGTCTTGCCGATGGTCGTCATTCTTCATCCCCGTCTGTTTTAAATTTTTTATTTTACTCATAAATGGTCCCACGAGTCGGGACGTGCTATACGTCTGGCGCGGCAGTGCGCCCTTACCGCGCTAAGGCTTCGATACTTCGAGAGGTCGCCAGGTATCCCGAAGGGATCGTTTTTGATGCTCTAACCCTCGCATCTCTCATATCTTTGGCACGATGCCTTCCACCGTAATAGTGGGGATTTTTTATCGAAGTTTACTCCTCTAGGCTTTTTTTCACGGTTGCCTCCGGACGCAGTGGCAGTCTGTTTGAGCAGTCTGCTTGGAATTTCCACATAACTGCTGCCTCCCCTGTTACGTGGGAATTGAAACGGGACGTGTAATGGAAAGGTGACCGGTGGGGTAAACGTGTCTGCTACTCGTATGAAATGTGGTAGAAGATTTTTTTTTTTTTTTTGGGATGGACGAGATTCAAAATTGGGATTGAGTAGCCATGGGACAGTTGGTAGGTACTTGTGTTGCTGAAGGCGAAAAAGCGTCGCATCTGCTCGTCTCAGTTGCGACGCTCTTTAGCGTCCAGCGGCGGTGTCCGGCGCTCACCCGGTGCACAGACGCTGGACGCTGGGACTGTGTTTGGTTTCACCGGTCGTGCTCCCCTCACAAATTAAGGGACCAAGACCAATTACTCGGCCCTCTCACCAGCGTCGAGGGGAAAATTACAGTCCCAGAGAGGGGAACAGACTAACACCTGGACTTCGGTGCTTTTAAAGATCTCCTCCACCATACTTCGGATAACCCTCCAATCTAATTGGCGGCACTCCAACTTTGGCATGGCTAACTTTTGCACGTCGAACTGTAGTACGTGCTTTCTCAATTGAAGTAAATCTTCCTATATGTTCAGTCACAAATTAACCCCTTAATTTGTAATCTTTATTACTTTATTACATTATTCTTAACTTCTTAATCTTTTATAGTTTCACCGTGTATAAGTTTGCATTATATATATTGCAAAACCATATCGTATGATAATTTAATATTAGTTCATTTACCTACAACTAAATAAATTGCCGAATAATAATATTTTCTAATTGAACTTCGTAAGTGTCGCAATTAAGGCGTAGATTAAATTGTATTATAAGCAGAAGCTAGGTGGTGTGAATGAACGAAGCAATGACCTAAGCTGCTTATGTATCTATTATGTGTGAGATTATAAATTGGGGATTTGAGTTCAAATGAACACAGTCAATATTGAGTAGTTACCGAACGAACACCATATTGTGTAATTAAGAGTTGCTGTCAATAAATCATCACCTTTACTCTACAACTTCAACATTTATTAACCCTATCAACATCGATCGACGAGAACCGGACAAAGGGGCATTACGAACCGAACCGAACTTCAAATACTAAGTGTTCCTAAACTAAACCGTTCCCGAATTCACTGAAGGGTTTTCTTTACACCGAAATGCCCTCCTGACGGACTGTCGTGTAACTGACGAAGTACTTCGGCTATTCTGTTCTTGGGGATCACTAACTGTCTGCTCTTCTCTGAACCGTCATCATTTTCCAATACTCGTATACTGAGCATAGATTCGATATTTCTTTCTTATAAGAAACCATCTTGTGCTTTGGCAGAGCATGTAATAGACAAAGACCATATTATGGATTTTGATAATATTAAAATTTTATGTAATGAAAGTAATAAATTTAAAAGAACTTTTTTGGAAATGGTTTGTATTAGCAAAAGTGATAATAATTTAAACAAAAGGTCAGAAATTCAAAATTTAAGCAAAATTTATAATTATATAATTTCTATTTAATTTATGCAGTCAGTAAAATATCACATTTTGAATTTTCCATGTATTTGTTACATTTTTTCGGGCATCTATCAATGGTTAATAAATCTTCTTCTTCTTTTTTGTTACTTAACAAAGAAGAATTTTTTAAACAAAATTTTATTTTTGACAATATGTCAAAAATAAAAATTTTTAAGTTAGTATTTATGTCATTTTAGGCTGGTTGTAGCTATTCTATTTTTGTTTATAAATTCATTTTTTTTTTTTTTTTTTTTTTTTTTTTTCTTAAGAAACTTCATCTAAATTTTTCAGAGAAACATTTATTAGAATAAGGCATTTTTTTATTAATATTTTTTGTATTTATTATGTAAGCAGTAGTTTTATATAAAAAACTAATTTTATTTGGTGAGTTAACAAAAAATTTTTTATTTCTAGTTCAACTTTGTAAGACATTTTGTATTTTTTAGAAGCTCTTGATAAAAATTGTAATCACAATTGAAAGCTCGAGTAAAAAATAGTCAACAAATAGCCCCTTTTATTGACTCCAACCCATCAAAAAACAGTGTTATATATATATATATATATATATATATATATATATATATATATATATATATACACGGATATCTTGGGTTTAGTAGTCAATAAATTAATATATATATATATATATATATATATATATATATCTATATATAAATATATAGATATATATCTATATATATATATATATATATATATATATATATATATATCTATATATATATATATATATCTATATCTATATATATTATATTATATTATATTATATTATATTATATTATATTATATTATATTATATTATATTATATTATATTATATTATATTATATTATATATAGGAAAAAACAAGTGAGAACTTATATGTATAACATATTATGTATAATTGATCAATATCTTTCTTCCTGTTTTGAACATCATAATCCATAACTTGTTGAATGTATTGCGTCCCGTTTGAGATATTGATTTTCTAGAAATGAAAATGCGCAGAAACAAACGAAAATTGTAACAGTGTTCAATACGGTGTTTAATAAAATAGGTTGATATTATTCGGGAATTAAAAATGGAAGATCTATTATCGAGTATTGTTAAAGAAGCTGGAAATTTAAAACTATACAACCTCAAACAACGAGCACAAGAAGCGCATGGTAATTTTTTTAGTCTTTTAGTCTTAATTTTTTAGTAATATGTGTTTTAATGCTCTTTGGAATGTTTGTCCATCCTTGTTTTTCCAGGAATTGTATTTTTGACATATTTGTCTGTAGCAGAAGCTCATTCAGTATGAAAGATATCGCTGATATGCAAATAAATAGAGACAGCCAAAAATATGTTCTAGGAATAAAAATACTAAAAAACTGCTATTATATATTTTTAATACAGGAATTAATTTTGAATACTAATTGTAATGATAATTATGACAACCAATTGGACAATCATACTTATTTTACATTTCCATTTACTTCTAGAATACAATATTTGAAAGATTGTTATTCTATTTTCAGCAGATCTACATTTTTTATTGTATCATAATTAGTATATATGTCTGAGAGTTTGGGTTGCAAATTTCGAAGTATCTGATTTAGGTAACGTTTCCATATTTGTGAATGTTCTTGAAATTTTTAACTTAACTAGAATCTTTAGACTATTATAAATAAAGTAATTATTATATTTTCAAAAATCTTTGATATCTTCTTCTGCAATGTTACCACGGCGTAGTGATGATGATATCCAATTTATAAAATAAGCATAATTTTTTTTTCGAGTTCACATAGGTATGTACCTACTATTAGGTAACAAATTAATCAATGTTTAACTAAATCAAAAAACATTTAAAATAATTTATTCGTTAAATTATTTCACATAGGTATGTACCTACTATTAGGTAATAAATTAATCAATGTTAAACTAAATCAAAAAACATTTAAAATAATTTATTCGTTAAATTATTATTCAATAGTTACAATAACTAAGTAAATTAATAAATCTGAATCAACTACGAAAAAGGTTATACATAGGCATCCAATCCGATATCCTATTAAATAGTAGGTCTTCTAAGTAGTTGAAACAATGTCAAAGTATAGAAATTAGTAGACAGCTAAAAAAATTCGTGTCTTTACTCAAAAAAGGCACTGCAATTTTTTATCTGGAGATCTACTGATTATTAATATTATTTAGATTACTTTTTTAATCATAACGTTTTTTTATTCGGCTCTGCATTTTACTAAATTTCTGTTTGGGTCTTTATTGGCTTGAGATAGTATAAATTTCAACTGTAATGAAAATGGATCAAAAGAGTAGATAATTAGTCTAGAATCCATCAACCTAAAAGGTTAAAGAAAGAACTCGAGAATTACTTTGGATTACTTTAAAATGTCGTAACAATATAATTTTATAATTTTTGTAATATATATATATATATATATATATATATATATATATATATATATATATATATATATATAACAATATAATTTTTGTAATATATATATATATATATATATATATATATATATATATATATATATATATATACATATACAGATTGAACGAATTTAAAACGGATCATACAATGTAATATATGTCTGTTTGAACTGCATTTGAAATAGTGGACCAATATAAAACTTGGACAAAAATAAATCCATACCTGGGTTTAGACATTGTATAAAATATCGTTCAACTATCTGTCTCGGAACAATGTTGTTTGCGTAACAATGGTTTGCGTAAAACTGGTTTGACAGCATAATAAAATCGTAGATTTATGTGTAGCTTTCAATTTTTATGATTTCAGAATCCAGCAGCGCGCTGAAGTGTTGGATTTTTATAATATAATTATTTCACAACCTTTTGTTGGCCAACTACCTACAGCAAAATTGATCCGAAATACATAATATTTCGTATGTTCCGAATTTATTTCGTTCAATCTGTATATATATATATATATATATATATATTATTATATATATATATATATATATATATATATATATATATATATATATATATATATACATAATATATTGTTTTTAAATAAGCTTTCGCTATAGAGTTATAATTCCGGGCTTCATCAGAACTCTCTAGACTGGAAAAATATTCTTTACAACATAATAGTATAATATTTTTTATGAACATACCAAAATGTTGACACTGTTTCTTAGTGTTGTTATGTAACAAGTGTACATATACCATGTGTAGTAAATGGAAAGATTCATCTCTAAAACAACAGCAATTATGCCGGTAGTTTTCACATTACAGCAAAAAACTTTACTGGTAAAACTTGTTACTAGCCAAGCACGTGGTTATTAATGTTGACTAATATACCTTTCTGTAGTTTTCTCAATGCTTGCTCGAAGATATGTTTAGAGTACATGTTACACAATACCGGAAACAGAATGCATCATTGTCTCACTCCTCAATGTCACATCATGATCATTCTGGCTTTACCGTCCTGCGCCTTTCTCCGCCAGCACATTTTTCCATATTCCTTAAGTCTTTATCGATGTTATCAAGGAACTTTGTTCTGGTCTTCCTCTTCTTCTCTGAATAATGAGTCTATCAAGGAGAGTTTTTCTAGTTGGGTCATTTTGTTCCACCCGCAATACTGCTTCGGTGACCTTGTTTTTTGTAATAAGTAGTTGTAGGATGTGTAGTTGCGTGCCTATTTTTCAAAAGAGTCCCTTTGGAGCTCAATTCATTTGATGCCGTAGGTATCTGGTATGAGTAAATTTTCGCCTTAGAGGGAGTGTGAGCCGTATGGCTGAATCGGGATAATAATTGTAATATAATTATAATAATAATAAAGGCCTTTATTCATCACATAATGCAGTATACAATTCATTTCGGCATAGTATTTGGAATATGTAAATACTATGCGAAAAAATACCCATTTAAAAATAATTTTAAATGAAGTGAACCTAGAAGATATAAAGCTAATTTTTGCTAGGCAAATTTCCGTTTAAGCATAAGAAATGCAGATAAATAAATAAAAACTATCTACTTTAATAAGTCATCTTACTACTTATATCCAACATCATTCATGGTAATTTCTTTAACTGAATTTAAATTTAAATAATATGTTCTAGAAAATCTAATAGGTAAAACAGCTATGAAATACCTAAACCAATGATCTAATTTTAACTACATTTTGATATATTGTCATTTTTTATTTAAAAAGTAGTAATATTACAAAATTCCAACTTTATTTGTAACGAATCGGTAAACATTTTTAGATTTGCTTCTATCGCAGAATTTTTTAACGAGAAGTCCTTCACATGAATTAAGATCAGTATGTTTCGTACCATTAAAATTATCATTAGAAAGTAAGAAAAGCAAATTGGTGTCTTCAGCTCTATCTGGATTTAATGTAAGTATGATCTTCCAATTTATACAAACTTGTTTAAAAATAAAATAATATATATATATATATATATATATATATATATATATATATATATATATATATATATATATATATATATATATATATATATATATATATTTACGGCATAAAGTGGACTCCGCCCATGTTAAAATTCAGGTTCAGGTGAGCTCCGTGGTCAAGTGGACACCGATATACGGAGCTCACTTGACCATTCCAAAATATTGGCTCTGTCGATTCGTCAACATGTATAGTTTCATAATTTTAAAAAAAAAATTTGGAGCCCATAATTATCCTTGTATCATAAATGTATATCGCATAGTTAACGTGTATATATTATAGGGGTCGTTCAGATCTTTTTCACTGTATATTGGAACCATAAGTATATCGGTTTAAGTAAGCTCTGATAGTTTGGCAACTCTGCTATAAGATGTATAATTCTCGCGTAAAGTCTGGACGGTTTATATGGACTCCTTAGTTTTGTTATCATTCATACGCATTACAGTGTGTAACAGATATGGATACTATTAACTACCTGTTTTTGGTAGGTACGAGTTCTCTAAAAATAGCTTTATAGATACAAAAGGATTTCATTACCAAATTGGATTTTGTTTCATATGCGGAAATTTCCTAATGTATTTTGTTAACGTGAATATGTCTTCATAAGTTTTATTTAAGAATCCGATTAATAAAAATTTCGTTTATTTCATCCATTGTTTTATGATATCTTTTATACAGCTTTTTTTATTATTTTTATGTACTTCTATTCTGGTTTTATCTATGTACTACATATAAGTTTGGATAAAAGGTTATCTCAAAATAAATATTTAAGTGCTAAAATAGATATTTTTGTGTAAAAATGGGTGGTAGTGCACAAAAAAAGAAAGAATTTATCTAACAAGCATTATACCACTTCTCCAATATTACATACTTCTGAATGTTTTATTTTCTATTTAGCGGTAATATGTTATCAATATAAGTGGAGTTAGTTTCAAATTTGCAATGATCTTTATAAGTAAAAGCTTACTGGCTATACTTAACATGTTTAGTTCAAATAAATAAACCTTGTCCCTTCAGAAAAGAGCGATTTGAATGGAAAAGTCAACTAAGAAAGTGTGATGAATCTTATACCACCCCACATTCACACAGGTTAACCGGTGTTTGCAGGCAAGAGTCCTCCATGCAAATTTAAGGAAGATAACAACCATAAGGAAGTTCCTTTCGAGGGTTCAGATGGCGAGGAGCAGCTTATATTTTTTTTGTATATCTTGCAGATGTGATGATCTGATGACTGACTATTTATTTTATATTTATAGCTAAATATACTTACGTGTTAAGTATGTGTTTTTGTCACCCATACTAGCAAGGTATATTCGGCATCATAAGCATAGAGTTTAAGTCTACGTTTTAAGGGTGGAAGAATGTGCTTCCTATTTTGAGCTGACAAGTTTGCAGAGAATATTATTTTTCTGGTTCTAGGTTGCCATTTGGTTTTAAACAAAGTTCTGTGATAGAAACTATCTTCAAGGTATTTATAGCAAGTCCAGAGTTTAAGGATTTCATCACACTATTGGTTCAGGTATATCTTAAGATTTGTGAAAGCGTCTCTATTAGGGACATTTCCGGGGTTTGGCTTAAAATTGATTTATAATCTATTTTTATTATTTTTAATCCTATTCCTATTACTACTTAAAACTAAATATTTGTCATAATTGTCCGGTTTATTTAGTAATTCTTCTTTCTCTACTCGTTGCTTGGCCTCTCCTTGGTTCTTTTTATGTTGCTCTGGTAGTTTTTTGAACACGCTATTTCCAACACCTTTTCTTCTTTATAGCACTATTTCCATTCCTTGCCGTCCACTGTGATTTTATTGTATCCTATTTTGACCATTTTTCCATGTTCCCCCATTTCTCTTGCTTTATCTTTTAAAGCTTCCATTTTCTCTCTCTCTCCTTTTGTGAGATCCTCTGTAATCCATATTTTTTTGATCTTCACATTCTTAAGTTTGTATCTTATGTTTGTTAGTTTGTTTCTCCTTCTCTTTCAAGTTCAATTAAGCATGTTTTTGTTCCTATTTTTTGTGCTCTTTTAATATTGGTTTTGACTCCAAGATGATTTTCTAATATAGTAGTGATTCCCTCTTCCAATGTTTTTGGGCCTTCGAGTCTATTTTTGATCCACTGATGATTATATTCTTTTTTCTTTGTCTAACCTTTCTAATGAGCGTTTTAGATCATTTAATTCTTCCGTTATCTTTTTGTTATCGGTTTTGGTTAGTTCGTTTTCTCTTTTCAGTTCTTCCTTCTCTTTTGTCCATTCTTCCTTCACCCTTTCTATTTCCAGTTTTATGCTTTTTATTTTTTAGTTATTTTGTTTTATCTCTTCTTTAACTTTATTTATATATCTTCTCATCTCCTTATTTTCTTCCTTCATTTCTGTTTTTAGCTCTTTTATTTCCTTTTTAATCTCCTTATTTATTTCTTCTAGTAGTTTCTTTAGTTTGTCCATTTCGCGATTTTTTATGTTATTCTTTGGAGATGTTCTTAACGTGGCTTTGCTTCTTTTGAAGGCTTCCTCCTCGTCGAATGAGTTATCGTGTTCTGGCTTATTTCTTTTGCTGTTCATTCGATTTAGTTATTGTATTACATTTACTTTTAATTTATTATTTTAATTTAATTTAATTCTAATCCCAACTTTAATCAAATCTATTTTAAGGCCAGATCTGGATTTTTGTAATAAAATTATGTGGCTTTTATTTTGATCATTAATTTCTTGTCAGCACTAATTACTTTCTTATCTGTCAAAAAAAAAAACAAAAACAAAAAACGCGTAGGAATGCCTAAGCAGGTCGACCCTTCGAACATTCGCCAAAACCACTTTTTTAATCTTTCACTCAATTATTCATTTACTTAAGACTTGTTAAAATTATTAAAATAGTTCTATCTTACTTGTCTGATGGTATTTTCTTTATTAACTACTATCACCTGTATGCACTTAAGTTTTGATACTTATTTTTGAACTCGGTTGAATTTTCTAACTTATAATTCCCGAATAATTTTAAGTTTATTACGAAGTGAAATTAAATGAACCTACTGTTGTCACTTGCAGGACCGTTTCAAATAGTCAAAAAATTAATAAACAGCCTACTAAAATAGAAATATCGCCTATTTAAGACGTAATCCATTACCGGCCCAAGGTACATAGCACTCCTAGCATATGCTAATGATATAGATCTCATAAGAAACTCTCTCGTCCGCAAACATCTTCAATAAAGTGAAGAGAGCACGAAAAATTTTTCACTTAAAATCAACGAAATGAAAACCAGATACAAGCGAATCAACAAAAGAGACCAATTCAATAAATCTAGATAAAATATTAAAGTTAACAATCACAATTTCCAAAATATGGAACACTTTAAATATCTTATAAAATAAATTATCACGGTTAATAATAATGCCACTAAAAAATACAGAGAATAATTCAAACTTTAGACCTATTTTAATACATGGATGCAAATCATGGACAATGAGTAAAACAAGTAAGGAAGAATTACGAATATTTGAAAGAAAAATAATAAACATTTTTTAACCTCATTATCATATCGCTACAAATCTGCATAGAATAAGAACACATACTAAATAAAAAAAGCTCTTATAACGATATTGTTCCGGAAAATCGGACACATGCATAGACGCCAAGATGTCAAACTTATAAAACTGGTATGGAAGGAAGTTAGCACAGAAAAATGCCATATCTAAAAAAAATAACATTTCAGTTGATTACAGATTCGTGGAAAATCGATCAACTTGGAGAAAATTTGTAGTTAGCGAAGACCCACCCAGTGTTGTGGATGGATGAACATGGACTAATGGAGTGAAGCTGCTTTAAAATCTTGATTGGAGAGGATTAAAATGAAAGTATAAGAAATACAATGTACTTTCTTAGCAGTGTACTTTTACCTCTTTCAATAAAGTATGTTTATATGGACTTCTTATTTTTGTTATCATTCATACGCATTACAGTGTGTAACAGATATGTATACTAATAACTACCTGTTTTTGGTAGGTACGTGCTTCTCTAAAAATAGCTTTATGGATACAAAAGGATTTCATTACCAAATTGGATTTTGTTTTATATGCGGAAATTTCCTAATGTATTTTGTTAACGTGAGTATGTCTTTATACGTTTTATTTAAGAACCCTCTTAATAAAAACTTCTTTTATTTCATCTCTTGTTTTATGATATCTTGTATACAGCTTTTTTATTATTTTATTTCTAGTTGTATCTGTGTATTACATATAATTCTGTGGATAGACGGTTATCTCGAAATATAGTGCTAAAATAGACATTTTTGTGTAAAAATGGGTAGTAGTGCACTAAAAAGGGAAGAATGCTTAATTTATCTAACAAGAATTATATCACTTCACGATCATTACATATTTCTGAATATTTTATCTAGTATTTAGGGGTAATATGTAATCAATATAAGTGGAGGTAGTGTCAAATTTGCAATGATCTTTACTTTATAAGTAATAGCGTTGATTGAATGTAATAGCTAACTGACTGTACTTTACATGTTTAGTTCAAATAAATTAACCTTTTCCTTCAGAAAAGACCGATTTGGATGATAAAGTCAACTAAGAAAGTGTGATGAATCTTGTACCACCCCACATTCACATAGGTTAACCGGAGTCCTCCTGGCATATTTAAGGAAGATAACTACCATCAGGAAGTTTCTTTCGAGGGTTCAGATGTCGAGGAGCAGCTTACTTTTTTTTGTATATCCTGCAGATATGTTGATCTGGCCAGTTTTTTCTTCGATTCTAGTCATAAAATGGGCTGGTATGCGTGGAGTTGATGTTACGAATCTAGACTTTGTTTCTTTCGTTCTCTAGCTACTTATCTTCGGATATTAGGTGGATTGATAGCTACAATATTGTAGAGCTTATGTATGGATGTGAGTCTTAATAACTACCATCAGGAAGTTTCTTTCGAGGGTTCAGATGTCGAGGAGCAGCTTACTTTTTTTTGTATATCCTGCAGATGTGTTGATATGGCCAGTTTTTTCTTCGATTCTAGTCATAAAATGGGCTGGTATGCGTGGAGTTGATGTTACGAATCTAGACTTTGTTTCTTTCGTTCTCTAGCTACTTATCTCCGGATATTAGGTGGATTGATAGCTACGATATTGTAGAGCTTATGTATGGATGTGAGTCTTAATATAGGTACTCTGAATTTGACTGATTAATTTATAGCTAAATCTACGTATTAAGTATGTGTTGATGTCACCCATACTAGCAAGGTATATTCGGCAGAAGCATAGAGTTCAAGTCTACGTTTTAAGGGTGGAAGAATGTGCTCCCTATATTTAGCTGACAAGTTTGCGGAGAATATTATTTTTTTGGTTCTCATTTCATTCTTATAGTAGTATTAGGTTTTCATTTAGTTTTAAACAAAGTTCTGTGAATAATAAAGTGTGATAGAAACTATCTTCAAGGTATTTATAGCAAGTGCAGAGTTTAAGGATTTCTTGACACTATTGGTTCAGGTATATGTTCAGATTTGTGAAAGCGTCTTTGTTAGGAACATTGAAGGAGCATGCCTAACATTTTCTGGGGTGTGGCTTAAAATTGATTCAGATTCTATTTTTATTTTGGTTAAGGTATTATTTAGATTTTTCTCTACTTTAGCAACAAAAGTTTTTGGTTATGCAACAATAGATGTATCGTCTACATAATAAAAGTCCTACTATTTACCGGTATGGGTTGTGTAAATGTTATACAGCGTAGGTGCGATTACGGTACCCCCAAGAAGACCGTTCTTCTACGTTCTCCATCTGCTATTCTTACCGTTGAGTGATACGAAAAATCTTATGTTGTGTAGGCATACACGGATAATACAAGTGAGTTTATTACCTAAGGGGATATCACATAGATTTTGAAAAATGCCCTCTAATTTAAGGTGTCGTAAGCGGCATTGAGATTGACAAATACGACTCCTCATACCTGATATTTTTCATACCCGTCTTCGCTGTGTTGGGCAAGATTTAGTATTTGTGATGTACACGATCTTCCCTGTCATATATAGCCACTTTTGTCTTTTAATTTGAGTTCTTCTTTTATTATCGGTTTATATTAAGGATCATGTACAGATTTATTTTGTATAGCTGACAAAATAAATAGATATATTGGCCGATAGCTTTTGTGGTCGTTGGAGTTTTTGCCAGGTTAAAGCATAGTGATAACTTTGTCTTTGCTTTGCTTGTCTACAGACTTTAGATATTAGCCATTGTAGTATTTTTGGTCAAAATTTTATAATTAGTTTTGTGCTCAGATCCTTAATCGGGAGCCGTAATATTGTTTATTTTATACGTGGATAGTGGATCCAAGCTCAACATAGTTAAATGGTTCCCGCAGTGACTTGTTTGAGTCCTCTCTTATTTTAAGTTTTTCTTTGCTTCTTTGCCGGCACTTATTATGTAATCTTCTGCGATCAGTTTTATACCAAATACCCTAGGTTAGGCCCTCTATGTGCTTACTGCACTAGAAATACGTCACATTTGTGTTAAGCGTTTATGTCTGATAAGCTTAAGTAAAGTAGAGCGTATGTATAATACCCAGTTAAGTGACAATCATATTATTCATGTTAATGTAAAGTTAATATACTTTTTGCTTATATAATTACTCAGTATAGTATTTGCTTTATTTATTACACCTTCCATCAGGCTTATAAATTGTCTTCATCTCTAGATATAGTTTACTTTATCTCTATAGAATAGTTGGTCCTAAAAAGAACCGATTTGACAAAACTCATATTGGACGAGTGATTGAAGAATTAACCAATTAATTAATTATTCATTACCCAAGGTACGCCCGATTGCGGTGGTCTTATTAGTACTTAAATTTTCGTGAAGGCTTCTACGTTGAACTCCATAAAAAATGACAAAGTATTTACTTTTGACTAAAAATCTAAATTTTACATACTGTTACTTTTAAACGATATTTCGAGTCAGATTTGTATAGTTATAACTGTAGCCATGGACGTATAAGTGTTTATACGCCCATGACTGTAGCTAATATAAAATATAGACTATAAAATATAGACTTTGTAAAAAGAAAATGAGTTTGTAACATCGGTCATAACTCATATATGGATAATAAGGAAACAAACAGGTTAAAATAGGTGTACAAAATTTTAACTACATATATATCGGCGCCATTGTTCAGGAGATGAGTTTATCCCAGAGATCAAAGATTACATTCTTTTACATGGATATTCTAGGTTCTATTTACTTATTTTCATTACTAAAAGGTATATTTATAATAAAGGCCTTAAGCTGTCTTTAGATTCTGTAAAATTTTTTGGGCGTGGACTTTTAGTCATTCAGCCAGACTCAACATGGTACAAATAGTTGTTTGAGTTTATATTAATAAATATACAAAACAAAAGACAGGTAAACAGGGTCACTCTCTTCTCGCCTAGGGGCCCATCAAGGCATTTTTTAAAAAGACGTACAACACTAGGCCACGGTAAGAAAGGAATTTGACAATTGGGTTATATATATATATATATATATATATATATATATATATATATATATATATATATATATATATATATATATATATATATATATATATATATATATATATATATATATATATATACAGGATGAGTCATGAGGAACTTTACATACTTCTACCATATGTAGAGTCCCTCAGGGAGCATATCATGTGGCCACTAAAAAATGCCAACTCCTCTTCTTTATTAATTAACAGGGTGATTTCTGTAATTGACCATTTATTTCATTTTACTGTAGTGTTTATACGACTCATTTGATTTTTTTAATTTTTGCATGATACAGTACACTACTATCAAGCATTCGACTGGTATTAGCTAAACTAAAAAATTCCAGGACTGGCTTTGGAAAAATTAATTTAGGGATTCGTATTAAATATTCCACCCTGTATATATATATTTTTAAATGCAATAAGTGATTTTCAAACTACATAAATAGCCAATGAAAACGACATATGCGACAATATTGTCGCACTTTTATTAAATTTTTAGTGAACGATCAAATCTTACCAAAAATAGAACAACCATAATGAAATATCAAATTATAAGGTAATTAATTTAAACCAATGTTATAAATTTCAAAAATTTTAATTGAAATGATAAACTGAGTCACTGCACAACAAAAAACAGTTACTACTAACAATAACGAAGAACAATTAAAAAAAAAACTAAAAATATGTAAATAGTTATGATAAACCCATAAATTAGAACTGGAAAAGATACAATAATGGTAACACAATAAAAATAATTCAAAATAGATTTTCGAAATGGAACCCAGCAGCCTGTAAACATTTTTGTTGCCGAATTATTAATTAACGTATTGAATTACGGATACTCTGGGGATCGTTTCTAATAGTATTACAACAACGTATAATTCTATCAATTAATTGTTGTCGGTTATTAATATTCACTGCGTAAACTAGTTGCTTCAATCGTCCCCAAATATGGTAATCAACGGGATTGAAATCATAGGATCTTGAAGGCCACGAAATAGGACCTGCCCTTCCTATCCACCTGTTGCCATAAACATTATTGAGATGTTGTCTCACTGCCAGTAAAAAGTGTGGGAGTGCCCCATCACGCTGAAAACACATCCCTCGGATAGCAAGGACCATCAAAAAAGTGAGGACCTACTAATTGGTTATTTATGACACCAATCCATACGTTAACCGAAAACCTTAACTGAGAACGACGTTCTCGAATAGCATGGGGATTTTCTTCTGCCCACACATGTGAATTTCGTGAATTATTTATCCCGTCTCTGGTAAATTGGGCTTCATCTGTAAATAGTGTCCTATATAGCGTTGGTCGTTTAATGTTAATTCATCTACAAAATTCCAACCTATCGATCCCATCTCCAGCATGTAGTCGCTGAACCATTTGAATCTGATATGGGTATAAATTATTTATTTTGTAAGACTCTACTTACTTTTGATTGATTAACATTGAGTTCTCGACTTACTTGTCTAGTGCTTATTGTAGGGTTCATAGTAACGGCGTCCATAATGTCATCTTCCTGCTCTTCATCTACAGGTCGCTCTGTTGTTCCACTAGGAAAAATGCCATTTTCTCGCAAATAATTAAAAACTGACCCAAATGTTGGATGACTGGGAGTTCGACGATTAAGAAATCTCCTGCGATATTCTCTACTAGCAGCCCTACCATTCCCATTACAGAATCCATAAACAAATATTATGTCTGCATATTCTGTGGTCCAAAACTGATGTGGCATTATTTCGTGGCCTTCAAGATCCTATGATTTCAATCCCGTTGATTACCATATTTGGGGACGATTGAAGCAACTAGTTTACGCAGTGAATATTAATAACCGACAAAAACTAATTGATAGAATTATACATTGTTGTAATACTATTAGAAACGATCCCCAGAGTATTCGTAATTCAATACGTCAATTAATAATTCGGCAACAAAAATGTGTACAGGCTGCAGGGTTCCATTTCGAAAATCTATTTTTAATTATTTTTATTTTGTTACCATTATTGTATCTTTTCCAGTTCGAATTTATGGGTTTATCATAACTATGTACATATTTTTAGTTTTTTTTTAAATTGTTCTTCGTTATTGTTAGTAGTAACTGTTTTTTGTTGTGCAGTGACTCAGTTTATCATTTCAATTAAAATGTTTGAAATTTATAACATTTGTTTAAATTAATTACCCTTATAGTTTGGTATTTCATTATGGTTGTTCTATTTTTGGTAAGATTTGATCGTTCACTAAAAATTTAATAAAAGTGCGACAACATTGTCGCATATGTCGTTTTCATTGGCTATTTATGTAGTTTGAAAATCACTTATTGCATTTTAAAAAATATATATACAGGGTGTAATATTTAATACGAATCCCTAAATTAATTTTTCCAAAGCCAGTCCTGGAATTTTTTAGTTTAGCTAATACCAATCGAATGCTTGATAGTAGTGTACTGTATCATGCAAAAATTAAAAAAATTAAATGAGCCGTATAGACACTACAGTAAAATGAAATAAATGGTCAATTACACAAATCACCCTGTTAATTAGTAAAGAAGAGGAGTTGGCATTTTTTAGTGGCCACATGATATGCTCCCTGAGGGACTCTACATATGGTAGAAGTATGTAAAGTTCCTCATGACTCACCCTGTATATATATATATATATATATATATATATATTGTTATGATTGTATATTTTGACTTCGATTTTAATTTATTGAGCCAATCACCAATCAAATTAATGTAACTTAATTGTTATCAAATATAAAATAAAACTCCTTATATTACCTATGTTCGATGGATTTAAAGATTTTCTAGTTGTCCTTTATCGGGATAGAGAAAAAGGATAATAATAAAAGAAACTATTATATTACAAAAAATTACGTATTCTTTATTTTATATGAACGAATAAAACAATTATCAAATTCTGCCGTTATCTTATCAATCAGCATACAAGTAAATAAATTAATTTTTTATAATAATAAGATTTTAAATCTACATACATTTATATTAAGTGAAAACCAATTTTACTTAAATTTTCCTTTTCTTGAAACAAGAAACAACAAAACTTTAAACTTTTGCTAACAAACCTCAGTTCTTAAATTTGAATGCTAATGACCATGATGTCAACACAGATCCTTCACAGATATTAATTTCAATTGTACAAAACACTTACAGCTTTTTTTCTTATTGAATTGTATGTTGGAACATACCCAGAAAAGTCCAGTCTCCTCAACGATGTGATCTCTCCTTTTTGGCACCTCGGCTTCTTCCCAACGTTTCTGCAAACCTCCTGCACTAACCAAAAACACCTGATTCACTTCTCCAAAAACTAAGCTACTTATTAATGACACAAGGACTTCCTTTTGTCAACTTGATGCCGTAAAACTACTTTCATCTATTTTCACAAAATACCCACGGTAGATACACTGGACCTCTTTTAATCTACTTGTTATCTTTTTCTGCAAAACTATTCAATTCCTTTCACAATGCCGGTATCCAAATCACGAAACACACCCTATCTTGAGACCAACGACTGTTTCCTTCGATGACCAAATAATAACTAACTTCTCCGGTCCTCCTGATCGGCTCACAAATTCTCATTCAAAAAACGACCGTCCAGTCAAAAGCTCAAATTGTGTTTACCGTGATTTTGGAAAAGCCTAATTTCTGTTTCAGAGAAAAACTAAATAGCTTACATTGGTTTTGTCAATACAGAATTTATACATATTTCAAAAGATTGGAATATGGTCATTTAATACTCGATTATACACACAATGAAAAGATTACCTTACAGGTAAAATGTCTTCTAATTCTAAACAAAGAGGTTTTTTGATAATTTTGTTGGAAATGGAAAAGGTCGTTTGCCAAACAAATTTCTATTTTTATCTACTCCATTCGGTCTTCACGTATTCAGTCTTTAGTGTGAATTAACGTCACACCAGTACCTTAAATTGTGTCGATTTACACTTCCACACATTGTAAAAGTTGCTTCATGAGAAAAACATATTCTGTTAACGAAATTTTAATAATTTTCAATTTTATCCATCATTACCTCAGTAAACTTTAAGGATGTATGTGGATCTTCAACAAAACTTTGCTTATATCTGAAGTTTTGTTGTCATTGATAACTCGTTTCGGCCAACCTGATCGGTATCTATCTTTTACTTCTCCAGATTTCTCAAATCGCCTTAGAGTTTTTTGTACCGTCGTCTTATGAATAGGAGAACGGTTTAGAGAACGGCATTTTAGAGAGGCAATTTAAATTGCAGAACTTTTTGAACCACAACTACTGTCAATTTTAGTTCATAGTTTAAATGGTGAACAAATGTCAAAATCACAGCATTCTCCATTTAAATATTTAAATTTATTAAAATCTACATATTTTGCACTGTTTTATGTATTTAAGATGTTTCAGACTACAAAAAATCAAGTGAACATATGGTTGAACTCGTATTGAATAGCTGAACTCGTGTGAAATTCACACTGAATGCGTGAAAACCATACTCAAAGACCACAAAAATTAAATGTATGGTCAGTTATAGTAGGTAGAGGTAATGGATTTTTAGAACAGCTATGACCTTGAACATTTCACATAAACTTGTGTACTAAATAGGCATAATGCATAGCTCTTGTTAAAATCTAATACATTAATAATATAATTACATATCTTCGATTCTAAAATATTGTAAAAACTTTAAATAGTCTGGTAAGAAAAAAGATTTAGTTATATTCTTTGTGGCATTTTCAAGGTCATAGCTGTTCCCAAAATCCATTAACTCTACTTATTTAATTGGGCCATTTTTTATCGAAAGAAATTAACCGTCACATAGTTGGTGTAAATGTTCGGCGTTATTTAGATGAGACGATAAATTTCCCGGATGATAAATTGGTAGACAAGGTAAAATTGAATGGCCTCTACGTTCACCCGATCTCAATCCTAAAGATTATTTTTATTAGAGATACTTAAAAAATTCAGTTTACAAAACTTAACCAGCAAGTCTTGCATAGCTAACGCAATGAATTATCGATGAATCTCGAATAATTTCTAGACAATCACGGAGAAATGTGGTAGACGCACTCTACCATCGATTAGAGTGCTGTCAACTCACAAATGTAGCACATTTTGAACACTTAATAACGTAACTATTGTGTTAAAAAATATTCTAAACTATCAATTGTTACGTTTTAATATATTTGAAAATAGTTAGTAATAAAAAATGTATTGAAACAATTTAGGCGTTGCCAGACTTCTGTTTTATGTATTTAAGACCTTCCAGACTACATAAAATCATAAGTGTTACATGTGGTTGAACTCGTATTTCATAGGAGATTCCAATAATGGCTGAATATACAGTATGATGTATTTGAAAAACCAAAGTTACTAGTAATATAAGAGAAACTGAAAATCTGGCAACATTGCAAATACCAAATATGGAATTTCCGTATCCCAAAATAAGCGTATCTCAAAGTTTGTATAATTATGTCTAGTAATTTAGAGATAATTAGCCGTTTCCAGACTTTTGGTTTTTCCTCCTACAGCTACTTCAAGATAAAAATCTGGATATGAAAGATATTAGAATAATATCAAACCTTTACTTTAATCAAGTTGCATCTGTAAAGGTTGGCAACGAACTATCAGAAGAAATAGAAATACAACGAGGGGTAAGGCAGGGATGCATATTGTCTCCGCTGCTTTTTAACCTCTATTCAGAAGAGGTAGTTCAGAAGGCACTAAAGGAAACATCAAGTGGAATTAAAGTCAACGGAGAACTTATAAATAACATCAGATACGCCGATGATACTTTAGTAATCGCAGAGTCAGTTGAAGAATTGCAGGTTCTGATAAATAAGATTGTAGACAGTAGCGAAGAGGCTGGACTTACTTTAAATATCAAAAAGACGAAATTCATGACCATCGCAAAGACACAACAACAGGACACGTTATGGATTAGGGACGAACTCGTTCAAAAGGTGAACAGATATACATACTTGGGAACAATCATAACCGAAAACAACGATTACACACAGGAAATCAAATCACGTATAGGAAAAGCCCGATCAACATTCAATACTATGAGAAAAGTACTTTGCAGCAATGATCTGAGTCTGCAACTTAAAGTACGAATGCTTAGATGTTATGTATTTTCTGTGTTATTATATGGAATGGAGGCTTGGACGCTTAAAAAAGATATAAGTAACAGAATAGAAGCGTTTGAGATGTGGGCTTATAGAAGAATTTTAAAAATAAGTTGGATCGATAAGGTTACGAACAACGACGTTTTAAAAAGAATGAACAAGGAAAAGGAGATATTAAATACAATTAAAATAAGAAAATTGCAGTATCTGGGTCATGTCATGAGAGGTGAGAGATATGAGTTGCTGCAGATCATTATACAGGGAAAGATACTGGGCAGAAGAAGCATAGGCCGACGACGTGTATCCTGGCTAAACAATTTGAGGCAGTGGTACAATTGTAACTCTGTTGAGCTGTTTAGAGCAGCAGTGTCAAAGGTGAAGATAGCCGTGATGATAGCCAACCTTCTTAAAGGAGACGGCACTTAAAGAAGAAGAAGAAGACTTTTGGGCCATTCTGTATATACATATATACATATATATATATATATATATATATATATATATATATATATATATATATATATATATATATATATATATATATATGACGATTTCAATATGTTAAAAAATATACAACTTAAATGGATATTTATATGAGTTTGTTGTTTATGAATTTCATGAAGCCATCACAATGTGGGTTCGACTCTGAAATAAAAGAGAAAAAGATTAGTAAATTGTTAAATAAATTTATTTTGACTTACCTGGTATAGTGTTAATAATTTCTGAATAGTATAGTTGCCTAGTGTTTAGGTGAATCGTCTAAACCTTAAAAAGAACAAAAAAGAAGAATTTTAAAAAATTATTTAAACATAGAAATTTTAATAAACGTCAGAAAATAAACTGCTTGACAGTTTATTTGACAGTCTGTGGGAGCTAAATTAATAGGGGTTTTGTTAAATAAGAAATTACAATGATGTGGAGATGAAAAGAATAAATTAGTATTGTAATAGAATAAGTTTTATATCTAAACATTTTTTTTATAAATTCCCAAATTAGATGTGATTAAAGTGATTATGAGAAAGTAATGTGGCTTGACAAATATGTCAAACAGGACAGTTTTATGGTTTAAAATATTTAAATAGAAGACAGAAAAAAAAAAGAACGTTGGTTGCTGTTAGCAACGGATAATAAGAGGATTGGTTTTTTTGGAGAGGACACAGACGAGGTTTTTTTTGGACGAAGGAGAGCCCTGAAACTGTGGAATAAGTCGGGAGTGTTTTTTAACTCGTCTAATTAGAATTTAGTTTTTACACAGTTTCCACAGCAGAGATATCCAGAAATTTGTTCCAGAGAGTAAGAGAAATAATTTCACTTATAAATTATATTGGAGTATAGAAATGTCATTTAAATTGAGAAAATTAAAATTCATGAATTAACATAATTGCGATAGGCCTTAAAAATTGAAATTATTAATGATCATTAAATGAAAAATAGAATAGTACGTACCTTAACTTCCGAAGAGAGGATTGATATTCCAGTTTCACCGATTATTTTTGAGTAGTTAGTTTCCTTTAAAGAAATCAGAACTGTTTTAAAGTGAGGTTGGACAATAATTTTGGGGATCATTTGAAATTTTGATTATATTTGAATAGTCAGCGGAATAAAGTGTTCATTTTCTTTTTCTTTATAATTCATTTAAACACTTTATAAAGTTGCAATATTTATTTAGTTTTTAGGTACTTGTAGAGAGTCTCCACATTTTGTAATACATTTTATTGTCACGTCACTAAACCACGTTAAGACTTAAACGATTCCTATTTTTGTAAATTTTTAAAGGCAACCGAAGTTGCAGACGAATTTTATTGTTTATATTAAATTTGTTCAATATTAATAAATAACGTGTTTCATTTGGGTTAATTTATCAAAAGTCTAAAGTAAAGTTTGGTTTAATTTCTTTTTGAACTCTACCAGGAGACTACAGAGTCGACGTCACACAGTGACAGATTGCTTAGAATAAATAATTGAGCTAGCTGAGGTATATAATAAATTAAACAACGAACCACATATTTTAAAAATTACATTTATTATAAATAAAAAATAAAATTAATAAAATACAACTTTTCAATTGACGCTAACAACGTGGGGCCTCTGGGAAAACAGAAATAAGGGTGTTTTTTAAGCAGATTTATTAATATTACACAGATTAGAGTAAAAATAAATTGGTGTGATTAGAGTTGCAGAGATTCTGGGGCAGTTAAAGTTAAATTTGAGAATAAATAGATATTAGGATAAAATGGCAGACCGAATGACTTTAAGAAATGGAAAAGAAGTCGTACCGAAAGAGAGTAAAGGAGAACAGGTGTTAGAACAGGAACAGGATATACAGGTAGATGAAGAAAGCAGAGGAGGATCAGGAGAAGTTGTAGTATATTTAGAGCAAGGCATACAACAAGCAGGACAAGGTGATAGAGAGGGAAGTCTAACAGATAATTTGAGAGAGGAGTTGGATGAGATAGTGAGAGATAGATGTGATGTAAGTGAGGATGAAAGTAGAGTGCAGGAGGAGAGACGCAGGTAAGGAGATGTTGGAGAGTCAGGGATGACACAGATGGATATGAGGCAAATAATGCGGATGCTACAACAGATAGATCATAATATTAGGGGGGATATGCACAAAATGGATAGTAATATTAACAATATTAGGGGGGATATGAACAAAATGGAAAATAATATTAAAGGAGAACTTAGGGGAGAGTTAATTAAAATGAGGGAAGAAATCAAAGAAGAAGTGAAGATAGTCAGGGAAGAGATGTTACACATTACCCAAGGTTTAGAAGAGAAAGTAGAACAGGTCAGAGGAGAAAGTGAGAATTTTAAGAGGAATGTACAGGAGGAGATATCCAGAAAAAAGGCCATAATTAGAGCGGAAATAGGACAAGAAATTGGGAGCAGATTTGTAGAGTTGGGAACAGCCATTCAAAAGAATTTACCAACGGAAATAAACAAAGAAGTTAATAAGCAGAATAAAGAGATTGTTAGGGAGGTAAAAAGTGTTAAAAAGCAAACTCAGGATCATGAGGAAAAACTTACCATTATCAAAAACAATATAAAGATGGGATTGCAGAATTTGGAACTGGAAATGGGTATGCATGCAAATCAGGCGGAAAAGGGAGATAGAGTATTACAGGGATAAGTTGAGGAATTGAGAGAGAAATTTAAAAATGCAAGTGAGGAGATTCAGCGTTTGGAATCAAATCTAGAACAAACAAGGGGATTGAGTACTGTGATGCCGAGTTATAATGATGGGGGAATTAAGTTTGACGGAAACCTGAATCACTTACATCCTAGAATATTTGTAGATATCATCAAAAATAAGGTAAAGAATGTAAGGGATCCGATAGAAATGAAATTGAATATTCGAAACATGTTAGTGGGCATGCCATTATTATGGTTTTGCAATAATGAAAATTCCATAAATAATGTGCAGGAATTTGAGGCCAAGTTTATTAACTATTTTTGGGGAGAAAACCAACAGGCTAGTTTCAGGGAGCGGTTGTATTTTGGGAAATTCAATTATGAAAAAAGTACCAACTACAATCTGTACGCAATGCAGTTATTCCAGACAGCACAATACTTAAAACCGGCTATGCGAGAAGAGGAGATTGTCCTATGCATTGCCAGGCAATATAACCATAACATGGCGGAAACAATAGCTCTCCACAATATAAAGACGATGGAAAGTTTGACAGGATATCTTCAGAGGATTGAGAGGAGTATAGGGACGCAAAATCGAAATGGACAAGAGCAAGGGACATATAGGAATAACACAGCAAATAGACAGGGATATGTGAATCGAGGGAATAATTATAGGGAAAAAGAATTTGAGAGACAAAATAGAAGCAGGGATTTTACAAATAGGGGAGAGAATATGAACAATGTCAGGAGAGATATCGGAAGATATAACTGGGAACGTAGACGAAGTTTACAGAGAAGGGAATCCAAGATATAATAGAGGGGAAAATGAGGAGAGAAGACAGGTGAATGTAGTTAGAACAGAGGAGAATAGAGGGGAAGCAAGTGTTGATGCAGAAGGGAGAAATTTTGCTTAGACCGCTCCTATGTGCATAATATTGTCTACTTATCAAAGTATGAACATCCAAGGGAGTTTATTAGAGATACTGGGGAATTAAATAAAAATAATAACACTAATACTTTAAAGTTTATTGAAGGGTACATACAAGATTCAGTATACAAGTTATTATTAGATACAGGTTCAGAAGTAACTCTAATCAACAAAAACATTGTAAATAATTTAAATAAGAACAATATTATGGTGATAAAAACAAATAAATTATCATTAATAGGGGCGAATAATAAAAAATTATACGATACTAATAGTTCTATAATCTGTAATGTAAAATTGGGAAATAAAATGTATGAAATACAAATGTTAGTGGTAGATCACTTAAATTTTGAGATAGTATTGGGAAATGATGAAATGGAAAAACATAAAATGATTATTAACTATGTCAATCAAAGTTTACAAATTGATCAAGAATCTATTAAATTTTGTAAATTAAATAAAGAAGAGATTTTGAATAAAGAAGAATTTCAGATTTGTCAAGTAAACAGTTCAGAAGAAATTATTTTAGTGCCAAAGGAACATGAAATGGAGATAAGAAGTTTGTTAAAGGAACATCAGAGGTTATTCAATTAAGAGGTGTGTGTGGCAAAACAATATGTTCATAAATTGGAAATGAACAAATAAATCAAGAATTATAAAATGAAGACATATCCCATTCCGTACAAATTAAAGAATGAGGTGTACCGAGAGCTGGATAAAATGCTGAGGGATGGAATAATAGAAAGAAGTAATTCTCCTTATATTAGTGCCAGCACATGTGTAAGAAAAAAATCAGGAGAAATCAGGATATGCCTAGATGCTCGTAATATCAACAGCTATACAAGAAAACAATATGAGAGTCCAATGAATGTTGAGGGTATTTTTGGAAGAATCACTAAAGCTAAAGTCTTTTCAAAGTTGGACCTTCGGCATAGCTTTTGGCTCATTCCATTAGCCAAAGAAAGCAGATGTTATACAGCATTCATGGTGGATGGTATTGTGTACCAATTCTGTGTGGTACCATTTGGACTCCAGAGTTCATGTGTAGCACTGGTCAGAACTTTGCATTCAATTCTGAACAAATATGAAAGGTTCATTCTCCACTACATAGACGACATCTTGGTATTTTCTGAAGATGAGTTGTCACATCAGGATCACCTAAAAACATTAATGGATGAGTTAGAAACAGCAGGTTTAAAATTAAATTTGGAAAAATGCTCTTTTTACCAAAATGAAGTCAAATATCTAGGATATGTGCTCAATACACAAGGAGTCAGTATGGATCCAGAAAGGATACAAACGATTCAAGAATTTGCCACACCACCTAATCTCAAAACACTCAGAGGTTTCTTAGGAATATTGAATTATTTTAAACGATTAATTCCAGACCTAAGTAGGATGGAAGTGCCACTAATAGAACTGTTAAAGAAAAACCAGAAATGGGAATGGACTCCAGAAAGAAATACAGCTTTTTTACAATTAAAACAAATTTTTACAACTAATTTACAAGTGTATCATCCTCAGTATGATAAGGAGTTTATACTAAAAACGGATGCATCATGTGAGAGATTAGCTGGAGTGTTGCTACAACAACAAGAAGAAAAAGAAGTTCCTATAAGTTTCGTATCTAGGGTAACCAAAGATTTTGAAAAAAGATATTCAGCAACGGAACTAGAAATGGCAAGTGTGATCTACTGTGTTAGCAAATTAAGATTTTTTTTGTTAGGAGCACATTTTGTATTGGAAACAGATCATTCTGCTCTGACAACTTTGTTTAAAAACAGGTTTGCCAACAACAGAATTCATAGATGGAGCCTTTTGTTACAAGAATATGACTTCGAAATTAGACATATTCCAGGCAAGTCAAACATTGTAGCAGATGTACTAAGCAGAGAAACACAACAAAGAAGTGAAGGAAGAAAATATCAAATTGGAATCAACAGAATGAAGAATGAAGAAGGGCTGTATTCGTTAGAAAGAATCTTGGAAGATCAGAGAAGATTGGAAGAAGCAGAAAAGAAGAGAGCAATCAACATCAATGGAGTATGGTGTAAGAAGTTGGAAACCATAGAAGTTTATGTCGTAACCAAAGAATTAGCAGAAGAAATCATGAGAGATCTACATGCTGAATATGGTCATATAGGGAGCAGAAAATTATGGATGTTGTTTAGGGAAAATTATTTCACAAGAAAAGATATAACCATGGCGAAAAACATCACTAAAAGTTTTACCATTTGTCAGTTAGCAAAGGAGAAGAATTTCCACAATGTTAATGTAGCAAAATCCATAGTTGCAGAGAGACCTTTAAAATTAGTTGCTATCGATTTTGTCAGTAATTTAGCCATAAGTGAACAGAGTTGCAAAAATATTTTTATAATGATTGACATACATACAAAATTTGTAAAGTTATATCCCAGCGAAAGGACAAATGTAAAAACCGTAAAATACTATCTAGAAAAATACATAGAGGAAGTAGGTACTCCAGAAACAATTATCTTAGATCATGCCACATATTTTGAAAGTCAAAGATTAAAAAGAGTTTGTGAAGAAAAGAAAATCCAATTAAATTTCATTAGTATCAGAAGACCCGCATCTAATCCTGCAGAAAGATACGTCAAAGAGGTGGTAAAATTCTTAAGAATTTTGTGTGCTAGACAACATTATTTATGGCAGGAAAATCTGCCACAAGTTGAAAGATTTTTAAATGAGACACCACATGGAATCACCAAACAATGCCCACATTTCCTAATATCTGAAAAGTATCCAGAAAGACCCTGGGAAATCAGTAATACAGGAGACATTCAAGAAGTAATGAAGAAGGTGAACCAAAATTTATTAAGAAATGCTAATCGTTATGTAAATAGAATCAATAAGAAGAGAAAGAAAAGAATTACTTTTGAAAAAGGGAAGAAGGTACTTATCAGGTCACTACAGGTGCCTAAAAAGGATGAAAATCTATGTGGAAAATTACTTTTGCCATTTGAAGGACCTTATGTCATTAGTACTGAACATGGGGTAAATAGTTATGAACTAAGACATCCAGAAACTAATAATATTAGAGGGATATTTAATATAGAGGGAATTTATAAGTATTATGAATAAACATACAAGGGTAGGTAATATTATGACACGAATTTGGTATTATAAGATATAAGTTTTGTAAATATAAGGATAATTAATAAATAAGCATATCTTGAGATAAATTTGATAATTAAATAATTTATTAGAAACAGATGTACAGAATAATGATGAATTTATATAAACAAAAAAAGGTTGATTTATTTTCAAGTAGATTTATAGAGAGTTATATGTAGAAATGATGAAATGAATATTATATGGGGATATAAAAAGAATAAATAATAATGCGGCAATGAATAAAGATACTGAAATAGTATATGCGGAAATAAATAAATAAATAAAAATATAAAATAAAGAGGGGAACAATTATAAGAATTTCTACGAAAATAGTACAAGAAATAAATAGTACAGGAAAAGAAGTAAAGAAATTGGGAAAGTACTTGGAAATTTGATTCTAAAGTTGATATAATTAGTGAAAGATCTATAGATTTTGTTTGGAAAATTCTGTATTTGTCATAGAGTAACTTATAAAAAAAAATATTCAAGAGATATGCTTATTAATAAAAGTCAGTTTATTGTTATGTTAATATTAATAAAATATTTAAGTTTACCGGTAAGAATTTAGATTTAGTAAGTGCTGATAGTTAGCACTGAACAAAATCCAAATTGGGGGGAAGTTGAAATGATTTCAATATGTTAAAAAATATACAACTTAAATGGATATTTATATGAGTTTGTTGTTTATGAATTTCATGAAGCCATCACAATGTGGGTTCGACTCTGAAATAAAAGAGAGAAAAAGATTAGTAAATTGTTAAATAAATTAATTTTGACTTACCTGGTATAGTGTTAATAATTTCTGAATAGTATAGTTGCCTAGTGTTTAGGTGAATCGTGTAAACCTTAAAAAGAACAAAAAAGAAGAATTTTAAAAAATTATTTAAACATAGAAATTTTAATAAACGTCAAAAAATAAACTGCTTGACAGTTTATTTGACAGTCTGTGGGAGCTAAATTAATAGGGGTTTTGTTAAATAAGAAATTACAATGATGTGGAGATGAAAAGAATAAATTAGTATTGTAATAGAATAAGTTTTATATCTAAACATTTTTTTTATAAATTCCCAAATTAGATGTGATTAAAGTGATTATGAGAAAGTAATGTGGCTTGACAAATATATCAAACAGGACAGTTTTATGGTTTAAAATATTTAAATAGAAGACAGAAAAAAAAAGAACGTTGGTTGCTGTTAGCAACGGATAATAAGAGGATTGGTTTTTTTGGAGAGGACGCCGACGAGGTTTTTTTTTGGACGAAGGAGAGCCCTGAAACTGTGGAATAGGTCGGGAGTGTTTTGTAACTCGTGTAATTAGAATTTAGTTTTTCCACAGTTTCCACAGCAGAGATATCCAGAAATTTGTTCCAGAGAGTAAGAGAAACAATTTCACTTATAAATTATATTGGAGTATAGAAATGTCATTTAAATTGAGAAAATTAAAATTCATGAATTAACATAATTGCGATAGGCCTTAAAAATTGAAATTATTAATGATCATTAAATAAAAAATAGAATAGTACGTACCTTAACTTCCGAAGAGAGGATTGATATTCCAGTTTCACCGATTATTTTTGAGTAGTTAGTTTCCTTTAAAGAAATCAGAACTGTTTTAAAGTGAGGTTGGACAATAATTTTGGGGATCATTTGAAATTTTGATTATATTTGAAGTCAGCGGAATAAAGTGTTCATTTTCTTTTTCTTTATAATTCATTTAAACACTTTATAAAGTTGCAATATTTATTTTTAGGTACTTGTAGAGAGTCTCCACATTTTGTAATACATTTTATTGTCACGTCACTAAACCACGTTAAGACTTAAACGATTCCTATTTTTGTAAATTTTTAAAGGCAACCGAAGTTGCAGACGAATTTTATTGTTTATATTAAATTTGTTCAATATTAATAAATAACGTGCTTCATTTGGGTTAATTTATCAAAAGTCTAAAGTAAAGTTTGGTTTAATTTCTTTTTGAACTCTACCAGGAGACTACAGAGTCGACGTCACACAGTGACAGATTGCTTAGAATACATAATTGAGCTAGCTGAGGTATATAATAAATTAAACAACGAACCACATATTTTAAAAATTACATTTATTATAAATAAAAAATAAAATTAATAAAGTACAACTTTTCAATATATATATATATATATATATATATATATATATATATATATATATATATATATATATATACTTCTAGCGGTTAATATGGGCTCCGTACTAAAACGGTATTATACTAACTCCAGGAGAATATACGCCGTGTATATTATTATCTGAGTAGCGCTTTATGTAGACTCCGACCAATACGTCGGATCAAGTGGACTCCGTAATAGGATCAAACATTTTTGGGATCCGTATATAACTTTTCCCGTACACTTTTTAAATCCTGCGATGTTGCCAATAATTGTATTAGTAGTAGATTTTTAAATTTTATAGGTGGTACATTTTGGAACCTATTAATATGAACATCGAGTAGCGTAATCGTCTAAAACAGTTTAAGAAACTCTTCTGTAAGATCTTTATAATTTTTCAATTACTGCAGTTTATTTCGTGTAATATTTATTTCATGAAGTAGTTAAAATTAGACTATAATAATTTATAAATTAATCTTTAATATTATAATTTTTTGCTGTCTAATTTCAATATGTTGATTTTTAATTAACAAAATATTTGATGCATTAAAGTCGCGTAGCTATTTTCACCAAACATTCAATTTTAAAGCTATTAGCATAAAAGTCTAAAAAAAAGTATAAAAATCTAAGGAATTTAATATGGATACACACGTCAGTGTGCTTTTCTCAAGTCTCAAGTTTCTCGAATCCATCAATCATTCATTGTGTTTCTTATACTTTCATTTTAATCCTCTCCAATCAAGATTTTAAAGCAGGTTTGCTCCATTAGTCCATTTTTATTACTTTTTGTCACTATTTCTCCTTTTTCGTTATCATCATCATTACGTGGCGCTACAACACTGGGTCGGTCTTCGCTAACTACAAATTTTCTCCAAGTTGATCGATTTTCCACTCAAATGAAATGTTAATATTTTGAGATATTATTGGATGTTTTCTCTCCATTGCTTACTGAGACGCCTAAGCGGCACTCTTTCTTCTGTGCTAACTTCCTTCCATACCAGTTTTACAAGTTTGATATATTGGCGTCTATGCATGTCTCCGATCTACCTTAAGCGATTTATTTTTCTGAACAATATGTTATAAAAGCTTTCTTTATTCAGTATGGGTTCTTATTCTATACGGATTTGTAGCGATATGATAATGAGGTTAAAACATTTTTCTAATTATTTTTATTTCAAATATTCGTCCTTCTTCCTTATTTTTTTTAGTCAATGTCAATGATTCGCATCCATGTATTAAAATAGGTCTAAAATTTGAATTATGCTAAAAGTATTTAGTTATTGACATTATTATTAACAGTGATTATTTATCTAAGATATTTAAAGTGTTCCATATTTTTGAAATTGTAGTTGTTAACTTTAATATTTTATCTAGATTTATTAAATTGGTCTTTTCTGTTGATTCGCTTGTATTTGGTTTTCATTTCGTTGATTTTTCGTGTTCTCTTTACTTTATTGAAGATGTTTGCGGACGTAAGAGTTTCTTATGAGATCTATGTCATTAGCATATGTTAGGAGTGCTTTGCATAATATGTTAGGAGTGCATAAATTTTTAATTTATGTCTTCTTAACAAGGAATATCCGAGTCTCTGGAAGGAGTCAAAAGTGTGCCCAATATTTAAAACTGGTGAAAAGGGTCAGGTAGAAAACTACAGACCAATTTCCATTATTTGTAATCTATCGAAAGTCTTTGAAATAGTTTTGTATAATCGTATTTATTCACACACTCATAATCAGCTATCTCAATATCAACATGGTTTTGTCTCCAATCGGTCCACTGTGACAAACTTATTAATGGTCACACAATATATCTCAGCAGCCCTAGATAATAGAAGTCAAGTTGACGTCATATATACTGACTTTACGAAGGCATTCGACAGAATTCACCACGGCGTATTACTTTCTAAATTGTGTCTCTTTGGTCTTTCTGAGGATGCCTTGACTTTTATGAGGTCCTACTTGTCAAATAGAACGTAGTTTGTTGCTTATAATGGTTACAAATCGGAAAAGTACCTAGCTTCTTCAGGGGTTCCACAAGGTTCTAATCTAGGTCCATTATTGTTCTTGTTATTTATTAATGATCTGTGTGAATCAATTTCTGCACCATGTTTATGTTATGCCGATGATTTAAAGATTTATTCATTGATAAGCGACCTTAATGATTGTCATTTTCTACAGAGTGAACTGAATCGTGTACATGAATGGTGTAATGCAAATCATTTGAATCTTAATGCCAATAAGTGCAAAGTAGTTAGTTATTCTAGGAAACAGTCTAATATATACCATCCTTATATTATCGATGGCAATGAACTTGAACGATTGAATAAAATTAAAGACCTTGGAGTTACATTTGATTATAAACTCACCTTTGTTGAACATGTTAATTTAAAGGTTAAAGAAGCACTTAAATCTTATGGATTCATAATTAGAAATAGTCGAAATCTCACTAATACTAAGGCAATTAAATTACTTTATTACACTTTTGTACGCTGTAAACTGGAATATGCTTCTGTCATTTGGTCACCTTTTTATGATGTACACATCCAAATTATAGAGCATGTGCAGCGTAAATTTTTAAAATTTTTGTCTTTCAAAATTAACGGCATATATCCCAGGAGGGGCATCAGCAATAGCGAGTTGTGTAGCGGTTTGGACGTAGTATAATTAGAATCTAGACGAATTAATGCCTCCCTAATATTCCTGTACAAGCTACTACATAATCTCATTGACTGCCCTGATATTCTTCGACAAATAAATTTTAACGTTCCATCTTATCCAGTGAGAAATTCGATTACGTTCAGAAATACACAAGCTAGAACTAATCTTATGTTAAATTCTCCTCTATTTCTCATGTGCAACTATTATAACTCCTTAAGTGCTTACTGCGATATATTTCACTGCAGTTTAAAGCAGCTTACTAGGATGGCTGAGATCTACCTAGGTGATTAAGTAGTTTCTTTATGTTAAATACTCGAAAAATGTGTTATTTAGTTAGTACCTATGAATTATTAATATTTCATTTAACTTTAGTATTGTATTTTGTCCTATAAATGGATTCTGTTGGACAATAAACGCTATTATTATTATTATTATTATTATTATTATTATAAGCTCTACAATATCGTAGCTATCAATCCACCTAATATCCGAAGATAAGTAGCTAGAGAAAGAAAGAGACAAAGTCTAGATTCGTAACATCAACTCCACGCATACCAGCCCATTTTATGACTAGAATCGAAGAAAAAACTGGCCAGATCAACACATCTGCAGGATATACAAAAAAAAGTAAGCTGCTCCTCGACATCTGAACCCTCGAAAGAAACTTCCTGATGGTAGTTATTAAGACTCACATCCATACATAAGCTCTACAATATCGTAGCTATCAATCCACCTAATATCCGAAAATAAGTAGCTAGAGAACGAAAGAAACAAAGTCTAAATTCGTAACATCAACTCCACGCATACCAGCCCATTTTATGACTAGAATCGAAGAAAAAACTGGCCAGATCAACACATCTGCAGGAAATACAAAAAAAGTAAGCTGCTCCTCGACATCTGAACCCTCGAAAGAAACTTCCTGATGGTAGTTATCTTCCTTAAATCTGCCAGGAGGACTCCGGTTAACCTATGTGAATGTGGGGTGGTACAAGATTCATCACACTTTCTTAGTTGACTTTATCATCCAAATCGGTCTTTTCTGAAGGAAAAGGTTAATTTATTTGAACTAAACATGTAAAGTACAGTCAGTAAGCTATTACTTATAAAGTAAAGATCATTGCAAATTTGACACTACCTCCACTTATATTGATTACATATTACCCCTAAATACTAGATAAAATATTCAGAAATATGTAATGATCGTGAAGTGATATAATTCTTGTTAGATAAATTAAGCATTCTTCCCTTTTTAGTGCACTACTACACATTTTTACACAAAAATATCTATTTTAGCACTATATTTCGAGATAACCGTCTATCCAGAATTATATGTAATACACAGATACAACTAGAAATAAAATAATAAAAAAGCTGTATACAAGATATCATAAAACAAGAGATGAAATAAAAGAAGTTTTTATTAAGAGGGTTCTTAAATAAAACGTATAAAGACATACTCACTAGGGATGTGAAAAACCTACCGGTTTTAACCGAAAACCGGTTTTTTTACTTCGCAATAACCGGTTTTATCGGTTGTTTTTGTGTCCCGGTTATAACCGGTTTTTTATTTTTAAAGTAAAAACCGGTTATTAGGTTATTAGTTTTGTTTCGATTCGGAAATCTACCGTTTAAATTTGTTATCATCACAACAAATTTGATATTATTTTCAATACGTTTGTATTAAAATTTATTTGATACTTCCCTGTATTGTTTAAAAATTAAATACAAAGAATGAGAAATCCCGGAAATTCGTAATTGTAATTTGATCCCTAAACCATAACAATTAACATCATTGGGTATCGGCACGTATTGGTAACCATAAATCATTCACCCACTCTTAAAATTTTATGTATATATGGTAAATATTATGACCTAAATTAAATTCTGATCTGATGTGAGCCGCCTTTGGTCCCATAAAATTTGAATTATGGGTGTTTGGAATAATACGACCTAATTATTTAACGTCTTTAACTTTTAAACAGCGTTTCTGCGATTGCCATACCAATAATCACTCTAAATTTTCATTCTTTCGTTAGTAAACATTTTAACATTTAAACCGCATATTTATAATAGAAGGCGATACTATTGGTTCTTACGTCAAATATTTAAATCATAAACGTGTTTTATTTATATAGGTAATAATGTTCTTTCGATAGTACTAATTTTGATCATATTGAAATCGAGTCGAATGAAGTATCGCAAGCTAAAGTTCATTGTTAATGTAACTTTGTAACCTATTGGATTAAAAAAACCGCAAACCGGTTTTTGGAAAAACCGGTTTTTTTGGCCGGTTATAACCGCCAGGTTAAACCGTAAGCAAAATAAACCGGTTTAACCGAAAACCGGTGTTTTGCCAAAAACCGCCATCCCTAATACTCACGTTAACAAAATACATTAGGAAATTTCCACATATGAAACAAAATCCAATTTGGTAATGAAATCCTTTTGTATCTATAAAGCTATTTTTAGAGAAGCACGTACCTACCAAAAACAGGTAGTTATTAGTATACATATCTGTTACACACTGTAATGCGTATGAATGATAACAAAAATAAGAAGTCCATATAAACATACTTTATTGAAAGAGGTAAAAGTACACTGCTAAGAAAGTACATTGTATTTCTTATACTTTCATTTTAATCCTCTCCAATCAAGATTTTAAAGCAGCTTCACTCCATTAGTCCATGTTTGTTGCTTTTTGTCACTGTTTCTTCTTTGTCTTTATCATTATCATAACGTAGCGCTACAACACTGGGTGGGTCTTCGCTAACTACAAATTTTCTCCAAGTTGATCGATTTTCCACGAATCTGTAATCAACTGAAATGTTATTTTTTTTAGATATGGCATTTTTCTGTGCTAACTTCCTTCCATACCAGTTTTATAAGTTTGACGTCTTGGCGTCTATGCATATGTCCGATCTACCTTAAGGGATTTATTTTCCGGAACAATATCATTATAAGAGCTTTCTTTATTTAGTATGTGTTCTTATTCTATGCAGATTTGAAGCGATATGATAATGAGGTTAAAAAATGTTTATTATTTTTCTTTCAAATATTCGTAATTCTTCCTTACTTGTTTTACTCATTGTCCATGATTCGCATCCATGTATTAAAATAGGTCTAAAGTTTGAATTATTCTCTGTATTTTTTAGTGGCATTATTATTAACCGTGATAATTTATCTTATAAGATATTTAAAGTGTTCCATATTTTGGAAATTGTGATTGTTAAGTTTAATATTTTATCTAGATTTATTGAGTTGGTCTCTTTTGTTGATTCGCTTGTATCTGGTTTTCATTTCGTTGATTTTAAGTGAAAAATTTTTCGTGCTCTCTTCACTTTATTGAAGATGTTTGCGGACGAGAGAGTTTCTTATGAGATCTATATCATTAGCATATTCTAGGAGTGCTTTGTACCTTGGGCCGGTAATGGATTACGTCTTAAATAGACGATATTTCTATTTTAATAGGCTGTTTATTAATTTTTTGACTATTTGAAACGGTCCTGCAAGTGACAACAGTAGGTTCATTTAATTTCGCTTCGTAATAAACTTAAAATTATTCGGGAATTACAAGTTAGAAAATTCAACCGAGTTCAAAAATAAGTATCAAAAGTTAAGTGCATACAGGTGATAGTAGTTAATAAAGAAAATACCATCAGACAAGTAAGATAGAACTATTTTAATAATTTTAACAAGTCTTAAGTAAATGAATAATTGAGTGAAAGATTAAAAAAGTGGTTTTGGCGAATGTTCGAAGGGTCGACCTGCTTAGGCATTCCTACGCGTTTTTTGTTTTTGTTTTTTTTTGGAAGATAAGAAAGTAATTAGTGCTGACAAGAAATTAATGATCAAAATAAGAGCCACATAATTTTATTACAAAATCCAGATTTGGCCTTAAAATAGATTTGATTAAAGTTGGGATTAGAATTAAATTAAATTAAAATAATAAATTAAAAGTAAATGTAATACAATAACTAAATCGAATGAACAGCAAAAGAAATAAGCCAGAACACGATAACTCATTCGACGAGGAGGAAGCCTTCAATAGAAGCAAAGCCACGTTAAGAACATCTCCAAAGGATAACATAAAAAATCGCGAAATGGAAGAACTAAAGAAACTACAAGAAGAAATAAATAAGGAGATTAAAACGGAAATAAAAGAGCTGAAAACAGAAATGAAGGAAGAAAATAAGGAGATTAGAAGATATATAAATAAAGTTAAAGAAGAGATAAAACAAAATAACGAAGAAATAAAAAGCATAAAACTGGAAATAGAAAGGGTGAAGGAAGAATGGACAAAAGAGAAAGAAGTACTGAAAAGAGAAAACGAACTAACCAAAACCGATAACAAAAAGATAACGGAAGAATTAAATGATCTAAAACGCTCATTAGAAAGGTTAGACAAAGAAAAAAGAATATAATCATCAGTGGATCAAAAATAGACTCTGAAGACCCAAAAACATTGAAAGAGGGAATGACTACTATATTAGAAAATCATCTTGGAGTCAAAACCAATATTAAAAGAGCACAAAAAATAGGAACAAAAACATGCTTAATTGAACTTGAAAGCGAAGAAGAAAAAACAACAATCTTAAGAAACAAATACAAACTTAAGAATGTGAAGATCGAAAAAATAGGGATTGCAGAGGATCTCAAAAAAGGAGAGAGAGAGAAAATGGAAGCTTTAAGAGATAAAGCAAGAGAAATGAGGGAAAATGGAAAAATGGTCAAAATAGGATACAATAAAATCACAGTGGACGGCAAGGAATGGAGATGGTGCTATAAAGAAGAAAAGGTGTTGGAAATAGCGTGTTCAAAAAACTCCCAGAGCAACATAAAAAGAACCAAGGAGAGGCCAAGCAACGAGTAGAGAAAGAAGAATAACTAAATAAACCGGACAATGATGACAAATGTTTAGTTTTAAGTAGTAATAGGAATATGATTAGAAATAATAAAAATAGATTATAAATCAATTTTAAGCCAAACCCCGGAAATGTCCCTAATAGAGACGCTTTCACAAATCTGAAGATATACCTGAACCAATAGTGTCATGAAATCCTTAAACTCTGGACTTGCTATAAATACCTTAAAGATAGTTTCCATCACAGAACTTTAAAACCAAATGGCAACCTAGAGCCAGAAAAATAATATTCTCCGCAAACTTGTCAGCTCAAAATAGGAAGCACATTCTTCCACCCTTAAAACGTAGACTTAAACTCTATGCTTATGCTGCCGAATATACCTTGCTAGTATGGGTGACAAAAACACATACTTAACACGTAAGTATATTTAGCTATAAATTAGTCAGTCATCAGATCATCACATCTGCAAGATATACAAAAAAAATATAAGCTGCTCCTCGCCATCTGAACCCTCGAAAGGAACTTCCTTATGGTTGTTATCTTCCTTAAATTTGCCTGGAGGACTCTTGCCTGCAAACACCGGTTAACCTGTGTGAATGTGGGGTGGTATAAGATTCATCACACTTTCTTAGTTGACTTTTCCATTCAAATCGCTCTTTTCTGAAGGGACAAGGTTTATTTATTTGAACTAAACATGTTAAGTATAGCCAGTAAGCTTTTACTTATAAAGATCATTGCAAATTTGAAACTAACTCCACTTATATTGATAACATATTACCCCTAAATAGAAAATAAAACATTCAGAAGTATGTAATATTGGAGAAGTGGTATAATGCTTGTTAGATAAATTCTTTTTTTTGTGCACTACTACCCATTTTTACACAAAAATATCTATTTTGGCACTTAAATATTTATTTTGAGATAACCTTTTTTCCAAACTTATATGTAGTACATAGATAAAACCAGAAATAAAATAATAAAAAAGCTGTATACAAGATATCATAAAACAATGGATGAAATAAATGAAGTTCTTATTAATCGGATTCTTAAATAAAACTTATGAAGACATATTCACGTTACCAAAATACATTAGGAAATTTCCGCATATGAAACAAAATCCAATTTGGTAATGAAATCCTTTTGTATCTATAAAGCTATTTTTAGAGAACTCGTACCTACCAAAAACAGGTAGTTAATAGTATACATATCTGTTACACACTGTAATGCGTTTGAATGATAACAAAACTAAGGAGTCCATATAAACCGTTCAGACTTTACGCGAGAATTATACATCTTATAGCAGAGTTGCCAAACTATCAGAGCTTACTTAAACCGATATACTTATGGTTCCAATATACAGTGAAAAAGATCTGAACGACCCCTATAATATATACACGTGAACTAAGCGATATACATTTATGATACAAGGATAATTATGGGCTCCAAAATTTTTTTAAAAATTATGAAACTATACATGTTGACGAATCGACAGAGCCAATATTATGGAATGGTCAGGTGAGCTCCGTATATCGGTGTCCACTTGACCACAGAGCTCACCTGAACCTGAATTTTAACATGGGCGGAGTCCACTTTATGCCGTAAATATATATATATATATATATATATATATATATATATATATATATATATATATATATATATATATATATATATATATATAAAAGGATCACTCAACAGAGTGGTGGGCTCTTATATCGGTCAATTTGTAGGTGGAGAAATGAAAGACAAAGTTGATGTGCCACTCTATCTATTTTGAAAACGTTTCGCTTTCGTATTCTGAAAGCATCATCAGTTCATTCTAAAAAGTATAATATAAGAACCACACAATCATGGAAAAGATGTTACAGGTGTTACCTTAAAAGACATGTAGCAGTCAAAGATGTTAACAAGCTTATGAATTAAACTTGAATAAATGGACAATATAAAGTAGAAATGTATAAACATTTAATTTACTAACAACATTTAGTGACTTATTAAAAAATTAGCACAGTGAGTGACCATGTGGTCAGAAGTATAAAAAATATATATTAAATTATAACGTAATTGATGCAAAGAACTAAGAAAATCAACGATTAACTTCCAACAATAGATAATTATTAAACTTTAATTTTAACTTTTGGTAGCATTATTAAAAGATGTTAATATAATTTAAAAATAAAAATAAGTGTAAAAGAATGAAGTTACCGGTCTAAGCCTTACACCTGCTACCAGGAAAATGGCGTTAGATTGAACAGACTGACACAGAACCACGAAAAGACAGCCAACCTTGAGGTTGAAATTATTTCAACAGAACAGCAAGGTCAGCGGTACCACCTCAAATAATTGAGCGGTTTATTTAAAAGTTAATGAGCTTTGGATGAGAGCCCAATCTTGTAAGAGACAATCCAATGAAAGAGACTGATATAGTAATAACAATCACTCGCATTAGCCCGTCTAAAAACAAACAAACAGGAGAATTTCATTATATATATATATATATATATATATATATATATATATATATATATATATATATATATATATATATATATATCTACGGCATAAAGTGAACTCCGCCCATGTTAAAATTCAGGTTCAAGTGAGATCCGTGGTCAAGTGGACACCGATATACGGAGCTCACTTGTTCATTCCATAATATTGGCTCTGTCAATTCGTTAAGATGTATAGTTTCATAATTCTTAAAAAAAATTTGGAGCTCATAAGTACCCCTGTATCGTAAATGTATTTCGCTTAGTTCACGTGTATATATTATAGGGGTCGTTCAGATCTTTTTCACTGTATATTGGAACTATAAGTATGTCGGTTTAAGTAAGCTCTGAGAGTTTGGCAACTATGCACTTAGGCCAGCGTTCTTGATATATAAATTTTATATATTTTAAACGGTTCATACGGACTCCTTTTCATACGCATTACAATATGTAATCTTCTTCTTCTTCTTGATGTGCCTATCCGTTATGAATGTTGGCGATCATATTGACAATATGTAATAGATATGTATAATACCAAATACCTGTTTTTGGTAGGTACCTGCTATTCTAAAAATAGCTTTATAAATACAAAAGGATTTCATTACCAAGTTGGACGTGTTTTTTCATATGCGAATATTTCCTAATGTATTTTGTTAACATGAATATGTCTTTATACGTTTTATTTAAGAATACGATTAATAAGAACTTTTAGTTAATCCATTGTTTTACGATATCTTGTATACAGCTTCTTTATTACTTTATTTCTGGTTTTATCTGCATACTACATATAATTCTGGATAGGTTTAGACTATAGGATAGTCTTAAAATAAATATTTAAGTGCAAAAATAGATATTTTTATGTAAAAATTGGTAGTAGTGCACAAAAGAGGGAAGAATGCTTAATTTATATAAGAAGAATGTACCAGTTCACCAATATTACATACTTCTAAATGTTTTATCTGCTATTTAGGGGTAATATGTAATCAATAAACGTGGAGTTAGTGTCAAATTTGCAATAATCTTTGGTCAGTTTTTTCTCGATTTTAGTCATAAATTGAGCTGGTATTCGTTGAGTGGATGTTGCGATTCTAGACTTTGTATCTTTTATTCTCTAGCAATCTAGCTACTTATCTTCGGATATTAGGTGAATTGATAGCTACGATATTGTAGAGCTTATGTATGGATGTGTGTGTGTGTGTGTCTTAATATTCGCTGAATTTGGCTGTCTAATTTATAGTTGACAAGTTTGCAGAGATTATTTTTCTGGTCCTCAGTTTGCCTTTTAGTTTTAAACAATGTTCTATGAATGACAAAGTGTGATACAAACTATCTTCAAGGTATTTATAGCAAGTCCAGAGTTTAAAAATTTCATGACACTATTGGATATTTAGATTTTTAAAAGCATCTCTGTTAGGGACATTAAAGCAGGACATCTGACTTTTTTTGAGGTTTGGCTTAAACTTGATTCATAGTCTATTTTTATTGTGTTTAAAGTATGATTTAGATTTTTCTATATTTCAGCAACAAAAGTTTTTAGTTATGCAACAATATAGATGTATCGTCTACATAATAAAAGTCCCAGTATTTACTGGTATGGGTTGTGTGAATATTATACAGTGTAGGTACCATTACGCTACCCCAAAGGAGACCGTTCTTTTGCGTTTTCCATCTGTTATTTTTACCATTGAATGATACGAAAAATCTTCTGTTGTGTAGGCATACCCGGACAATACAAGCCATTGTTGTATTTTTGATCCAAATTTTAGAATTAGTTTGGTGCTCAGATCTTTAGTCAGGAGCCGTAATATTGTTCATGATATACGTAGATAGCAGATCCAAGCTCAACACCGTTGAAAGATTCCCTTAGCTGACTGGTTTCGTCCCCTCTCATTTTAAGTTTTTCTTTTCTTGTGTGCCTATGTTTGGCCCTCAATGTGTTTCCTGCACTAGAAATACGTCACATTTGTGTTAACCGCATATGTCTGATAAAGTTAAGTAAAGTAAAGTACCTATCTTTATCTCTGGATATTCCCTTCTCTAATATTTATAGACGGAATTAGGATAGTTGGCATTAAAAAGGCCGATTTGGCCGATCTTTAAACCCTATAAAATATGGCTAATCTTTTACTTTTCATTATAAATTTTAATTTTACATACTGTTACTTTTAGACAATATTTCGATCAGATTTGTATAGTAATAAATGTAGTTAATATACATAGATTCTCTTTGTGAAAAATAAATGAGTTTGTAATATCGGTCACAACTCATATATGGATAATAAGGAAATAAACGGTTAAAATAGGTGTACAAAATTTTAACTACATATATCGGCGCCATTGTTCAGGAGTTGGGTTTATCTCAGAGATCAAAGGTTACGTTACATGCATATTCCAGGTTCTATTTACGTATTTTCATTCCTAAAAAAGTATATTTATAATAAAGCCCTGAAGCTACCTTTAGATTCTATGAAAATTAGAATCTATGAAAATTAGCAAATTAAAAAATAAAGACATAATTCTGAATGGCCAACTTGAGACAAACAATTCTCCCGTCCTTAACTTATTCAGTTACAAACTATAACGTGTAAACGCATACATCTTTTATTGTTTGATAAAATGAATTTTTATCAAGTAACGGTCGGATCTATCACTTACTAAAAGAGTAGAAAATGACATGCTTATGCTTTAGAGTACGGCTACTTTAGTACAAAGTACCCTTTGCTTTTGCCAATTGCTTTCTCATTTTCTTAGCGATGGGCCTGGCTTTTCCATCAATAATGTTCTCGTTGGTTATAGTTATTCTAAGATATTTAGATTTCACTATATGCTCTACATTTGGTTTTATCTAATATAAATTTACAACTATGACGAATTTTTTATAATATTTTATGCATTGATATTAAACTGATATGAAACTGAGGATATAAAAATCAACAATAAGACCGATAATGACGTACATAGCGGAAACAAGAGCAGATACGGCGAAAACACAAAGACTGCTAGAAACAACAGAAATGAAAGTCTTACGAAAAATAACAAACTAAACTCTAAGAGAAAGAGTAAGAAGTGAAGAAATACGAGCGAGATGTGGTTTAGAGGAATTAAACGCGTGGACCAAAAGAAAAAAGCGTAATGAAATCAACACTTCGAAAGAATGACAGAAAATAGAATAGTACGAATAGCAAGAGACAAATCGCCAAATGGAAGGAGATCATTGGGACAACCGAGGAAAAGATGGTCAGACAACGTCAATTGAGGCTCAAAACCAAAGTAAAACAGGCATTAAGCCTATTTATAAAGAAGGAAGAAGAAGAAGAAGATATTAAACTGGAGTAAAGCACTTGGTAGATAATATTTATTTGTTTTGAGTATACTTATTTTACAACATAGTACATAAAATAATAAATATTTGTGTGCTCAGTTTTTTGCTCTGAATTGAAGATTTTATCTCAAAATATGACTGTACTTTATACAAATATTATTATTTTCTGAGATACCGGTATAAATCTAGTTAATTTGATTACATGTAATTGATTTGATAATTCCTAACGAATAAGTTGTTGATTGTAGGTAGGATAGCATGTGATTGAACAGGGATGTGTTGATAAGATGTAGGTAGTCTCATTATTCCTAAATCTGACCATATGTTACTTCCCTCCCTTATTCGTGGACGTCCTAAGACCATTTTTTTTTCGATCCTCCCAATTTAGCTTGATAATGCAGTTATTAGAGAGCCTTTGGATATAGCCAGCGCAACTTTGGCGTTGAGATATAGTTTCTTGTACGACGTTGCTACCTTTGTATATGTGTTTGACCTTGGCATTAGTTCCGTTTGGTATTGGTTAGTACTCGGACCTATATAGGTTGGAAAATACTTCTGATGACATTTCTAGCAATCCTGATCTAATTACTACTTGAGTTTTACTTACATTGTTTTGACAGTGTTCTCGTCACATATCCACACAGTAGCACTGATTTAATTATCTTCTTATATATCCTGATTTTATAGATTCCTATTAGACTTCTGGATTTAAAAGTGTTATAAGGGTTATAATATATACATCAGTTAGCTACCTAAATATTCATTTTTATTTCTTATGTGAGAACGTTATCTACGATATACTAAATACTGCAATGTTTTAAAATGATATGGGTTTATTGTAACATTATGCTCTACTCTATATCATCTTTTTTTGCATGTTAAAGGACATTTATTTAGTTTTTTACTGATTATCAGCAAATTTTTTTGGTGCTAATAGCAATATTTTATAGCATTCCAATATTTATTCTATGGATTCAATCTGGATAGCAAATATATATTCTTCACTTTCTCGGAGAAATAATATTGCTACTAATTTCAAACCTATTTTAATACATGGATACGAGTAATAGCAAATGACTAAAGCAAGTGAGGAAGAACTCCGAATATTTGAAAAGAAAATAATAAGAGACAACGATTTTAACCTTCGTCGAAGCTAGATTTATTTAATTACCAGTCTAATCGCACCTAGTTTTTGTGCTTTTATTTATACCCAGTTAATATTAAAAGTGTAATAAATTGTTGTGATACCGTAAATAACAATGGAGAATAACAATGGAGAAAATCGGTAAGGAATTTTAATCTAATTAGATACTTACTTCAAAACAAGTTCATATTACTTATATCACCTGATGTCATTAAACAACGAAAATGGATGATGGTAATAGTCCAGTCGCGTCGAGGCCCCAAACGTTATTGACATCATATTAAACTTCTTCATATTCTGTAGCATTAATCAATTCAATTCCAAAATTCCAATATCTACTTGCACTGTGAAAAATTATAGAACCAAAATATATACATTTTTTCATCACAAATTTCAAATCACCGTATTTGTATTTACCTAGCTACTGAAGAATTAGAAAAAACTGTCATGAAGGCTGACAACGAAAGAATAACTATCAATCATCAAATATGTTATGCTCGACGCTTAATTACACCAAATGAAAGATTACTGATCTCTAATGTTTGTCCTAGTATTTATCACACATTCATAGAATATGAACTTAAAAAATTAGGCCTCAATTTATTACCTCCAATTAATTTTTTACGAAGAGGTACAACAAACCCAGTATATAGATATATATTGAGCTTTTCAAGACATACATTTATCTTTCCTTTGAAAGCTACATTAATTCCTCCCTCAATTGTCAGAAACCACGATCAAACATCTAATCGTATTTTCTTATCTTTAGAAAACAGATGTGTTACTATTGTAAAAAATCTGACCATTTTGTAGCAAATTGGTCATTCTGTACAAATCCAAATCAGAACTTTACAACAACAGTGCCAACTACTACTATAAATACAGTAGTTAATACTCTTCCACACATGACGTCCTGATCACATCAGCATCTTCAGCGAAGTCCTTTTCCTTACAGTCCTCGACTATTATATACCTACTTAATTAACTATACCAATATTAACTCCATCTCAAATATCACCCTTAACATTATTCCCAAGTTCTCAAACTTCATACACAGATAAAAATATAACAACTACCCAGTTATCAACAATACCTAATATTTCATAACCTCATATATCAATCCCAAACTATTCCTCAACACTTGCATACCCTATCAATAACATATCAATAAATACTGTAATTTAAAAACTAAAATTGCGTAGCCAAGAAAAAGTAGTCATAACCCAAAGTGCTTTAACAAAGGTGAACGAATTATTAGCGTAACAGCTGTTTTGAAAACTAAATATTATGAGACGAATTGGGATATTGTATTACACAAACTAAACCGCTTGATTATGGTTTGTTGATTAAGGAAAATATGATATGACAGGAAAGACTAATGACTCTAAAGCTAATTGCCACATAAATATCAATGTAACGCAAATCGTATGATTTTGTATATAAGACAAATAATATTATATTCTAAATTATACCTATAGAGATACAAACAGTAAAACAAACACAATAAACAACTATTATACAATATAGTAAATATTTATTTCTTCTTCTAGTTCCATGACCGTTATCGATCGTTGGATATCATGTTGGCTACCATATTCGCTACCGTGACTTTATTGACAGCAGCTCTAAATAACGATGTAGTTGATTTTCCATACCATTGCCTTAGATTTTTCAGCCATGATGTTCTTCTTCTACCAGGACCACGATTACCTTGGATCTTTCCCTGAATGATCAGATGTAAAAGATCATATTTTTCAGGGTGTCTCATAGTATGACCGAAGTATTCCAGCTTGCGTTTCTTTATTATATTGACCAGTTGTGTTGTTTGGTTCAGCCGTCTAAGGACCTCCTCATTTCTAACTCTGTCGACCCAGCTTATTTTCAGTAGTCGTCTGTATACCCACATCTCAAAGGCTGTCAAGCGTTTAAGCATAGCCTCAGTTAGGGTCCACGCTTCTACCCCATACAGCAGGAGTAATATTTATTCAGATAAACGTAAAGGTTAAAACATGTTTTTTAATTCGCGGTAAAAGATTTATTAGAGTTTAGCACATAAGATGAATTCCTAACAAAATTCATATACCAGTAAATGGTACTCGTTACAGCAGCGAAGTAATTTTAGCAACAGATATGTAGGCTGACCTTACCTCTTGACATACAGCAACCACAAAAGAATCGGCGATAGCGCAAAGGGCAGCTACCCCTTAACCAAGACACGACTCTCTTGTTTGGCAGATAGCACTTGTCTCTTCGACGACTAGGCAGCCTTCACCCCTACTGGATAGAACGACTGTCTTTGATGACTAAGCAGTCTTCATCCTTACTGGATGAAATGATTGTCTTTGATGACTGAGCAGCCTCCACTTTTATTGGATGGAATGACTTTCTGTTAATGGGCTAATTATACGGAGAGAATTAAAACATGAAACATGGACGACGAAAAAACAAAATAAGAGCCGATTGAGCATCGCAGAAAGAAGAATTATTAGAGAAATATATAAACCTGTTATCGATAATATTACAAATCAATACAGAGTGCGAAACAACCGCAAACTAATTGATTATTATGACCAACTAGATAAAGTGAAAACATAAATAACATCTTATACGGAATACCTTGTAAAAATAATATTGTACATTTTTAAGAACGAACTCCTATTTGAACATTGAAGCGTCAAATAAAATATGTAGTACATAATAAATATTGTGGCATATTTCTTTCATTCTATCCAAAAAATTAAAAAAAAAAAAAGTCAGACATATTGAGATGGATTACTGAATACTATTATAGCATACAAGTAGTGCGAGCTACCGGATATTTAAATACATTAAAACTTGGTGTGAACATTTTGGTTAAAAGAATAAATTTGATTTTTATAGTACACATGTAGTTGACGTTTCTATCTCCAAATTTTGGACACGTACTAAACAAATTTTGTTTATATTGCAGTTTCTTCTTTTTGTAGATTTAATAGTGATATGAGCATATCAGTTTGCTACATATACATAAAATACAAATAGACTGACTGTTGCAATACAGGTCCGTTTCCCCAGTGCGACAGAGAAAACTGGCGAAAAGCAGTCCCTGCATCTCTTTCTAATTTGCCAGGTTTATCGAACGCGTGACCTAAATGACCAATGAGAAGGTCACGTGGTCGATAAACCCGTCCCATTAGAAAAAGATAGAGATATTGCTTTTCGTCAGTTTTCTCTGTCGCATTGCGGAAACGTGAATGTATGGCAGTATTCAGTCTATTTGTACTATATGTCTATGGTTTGCTACATGCATTTTCGCTTTTATCTTTTATGTGACCAAGTTATCAGCGATATCTAAATAGCTCTAATCCTTTAAAAGTATATGGTTTTATTGTTACATTAATGCTCCATTCTATATCATACCTTTTGTCTGTTAATGAACTTTTATTTGGTTTTCTTGTTATTGACTATAACACCGTTTTTTTATGCTAAAAGCATTATTCAATATATTATAATGTGTAATTTCTCTGGCTGCTGACGAACAGAAGTTTTTATTAACTTTTCTTTAATATAATTATGTATGCAGATTTGTATGTTGATCTTCTCACGGTGCTAAAGAGCAACTGTAATAGTTTATTGTATTTTTCCATAAGATTTCTAGTTTTTCACTGTGTCATGGCTCCTCTTATTTCTTTTCCTACGATTTACATTAATTCATTTAATTATTATTTCTGAAATTTCAAGTTTATACACAGTTTCTTTTGTTCCACTTATTTATCTAAGATATGTTATTCATTCTTATCTATCTATCTATCTATATAAGGATTTTTACAGCTGTCGCCGCCTTCCTTCTTTCAGCCAACGTCTCCAGTCCTCTCTGTTCTGCCATTCTCCATCTCTAAGGTCTCGTTTTTCCATGGCCTCGTCCACTTCATCCCTCCATGATCTTCGGGGTCTACCTCTTTTTCTCCTTCCTATTGGGCTCCAATCCGAAATCCTTGCTATCCACCTTGTATGATCTGTTCATTCTTATCTATAGATGTGCTTATTCCCTATCAATTATCTATCAATATTTGAAGTCTTTTTTATTTGTTTTAGTCATTGTAATGATTCGTATCCGTTCATAAAAATAGGTCTAAAGCTTGTATTATGCTCTAAACTCCTTCAGTGGTAGTATTACCAACTGCGATTATTGTTATAAGATATTTAATGTCTTCCATACTTTCGAAATTAAAATTGTTGACTTTAACGTTGTATCTAGATTTACTGACGGTCTCTTATGTTTATGCGCTGGTATTTGGTTTTCACTTCGTTGATTTTACTTGAAACTTTTTTCGTGCTCTCTGGACTTTGTTCAGTATGTCGTTAACATATTGTAGTATATTTATATTGTTCTAATTTATTTGTCTTTATTCTAATTTATTGTCTATATTCTAATTTATTAAAACTCACGATAACTAATTACGAATTTATTAAAGTCTTTATTAATCCTAATTTATATTACAAATAATTTATTTATGTTTCGTTACAATTAAATCGCGTTTCCCGATCTTCTCATGACTGACTTCCCAAATAAAATTGTTTCGTTTAAATACATAAACTGTTGTCATCTCGAAAGTTCGGCAAAAGTCCGGAATAATCTCGTATTTTGGTGAAGGCGACCAACGGTTAAAACTAGTTTTTATTAACTGCTCGAGTCGTGGATGACTCATTAAAATTGGGGTCTATAGGTTTCTGTAAACAACTTCGAATTGACTGGAACAAAAACAGAATTAGTCATAATATATTTATAGTTTTAAACGCAATAGTTATCGTAACATTGCCCCCCTCTTAAAAGATGGTTCCTCCTGGAACCTTGTCGGGACTGGAACTGGAACGACATGCTGGTATCGGCAACTGGCCCCTCTTTTACAACTTCCAGTTAAATAAAAATGACAAGGGACGGTTTTCTCTCCGCGCCAATAACTATGCGGATTGCTACAGACTAACACCTGGACTTCGGTGTCTCTAAAGATCTCCTCCACCATACTTCGAATAACCCTCCAATCTAATTGGCGATAGTCTAACTTTGGCATGGCTAACTTTTGCACGTCGGACTCTAGTACGTGCTCTCTCAACTGAAGTAAGGCTTCCCATACATCTCGGTAGGTAGGTTGGTCACGGGCAGTGTCTTTTGTTACCAGATAGAAAAGGTAACGTGACGCATCTTGGAGTTTCAAGGTTTTACCGGGAGCTGGCACTTGGCATTGAAGTTCTGCAACTCGACCGAACTTCCTTCGAAAGACGGATGCCAACCCTGGTGCGTCTTTGATACTGGCCGGGATGGTAAGGGCCAGTGAGTAGTCATCGGGAAGCGCGAGTAGATCTTGCCTTTCTTCAGTGGTAACACCATGTCTTGCTTTACTGGTACCTCCATAGGCACCCATGAATTCCTCAAACGTGAGGTCAGACACATCTTGGACTTGGTTTACTTCCACTTCTTCATCTACGTCGTGGTCACCTTCGAAAGACGCCAGCCGGTTATGGTGTACTATCATCGGCTTTCCCCTCGGAATCTTGCTTATTCGATTAATGACATCATTGATCTTTTCCATAATGAGGTATGGACCTTCCCAAAACTGCTGCAACTTGGGGGAACAACCTTTTCGCTTTTTGGGATTATAAAGCCAGACTTTGTCGTTCTTCTTAAAACACCCCTTTTCGGCTTGCGTATCGTACCGTTTCTTCATTCGGTCACTAGCGATCTGGAGATGGGAACGGACCAACTCGTGTACATCGTCCATTCTTCTTCGTAATTCGATCACATAATCTTCACCTGCTACATCTTCTCCAGGTCGACACCCAAACTCTAGATCACAAGGTAGTCGCATCTCGTGTCCGAAGAGGACTCTGGCGGGTGTCTGGCCTGTTGATTCATTAACAGCAGATCTGTAGGCCATTGTGAAGAACGGAAGATATTGGTCCCAGTCTCGCTGATGATCGGACACCATCTTTGTCAAATACTTGCCAACTGTTCTATTCATTCGTTCTACCATACCATCCGATTGCGGATGATAAGCCGTAGTTCTTGTTTTCTTCATACCTAGTCTATCACATATTCCTTGGAATAAATCGCTTTCGAAGTTCCTGCCTTGGTCACTATGGATCTCCAAAGGCACTCCAAATCGGCTGATATATTCTTGGATCAACTTATCTGCAACGGTGGCGGCCTTCTGGTCTGGAAGTGCGTAAATCTCGAGCCACTTAGTGAAGTAATTCATTACTACCAACATGTACTTGCCTCCATTATCACTTTCTGGAAATGGCCCAGCAATGTCCAAAGCTATTCTTTCAAACGGGCTTCCAACATTATATTGTCTCATAAGAGCTCTCCTTTTTCGATAAGGTCCGTTACTCGTAGCACAAATAGTACATTTATTACACCAGTCTTTTACATCGTCGGAACTGTTCATCCAATAAAACCGTTCCCGAATTCGCTGAAGGGTCTTTTTCACACCAAAATGCCCTCCTGATGGACTGTCGTGTAACTGACGAAGTACTTCGGCTATTCTGCTCTTTTCAATCACCAACTGTCTTCTCTTCTCTGAACCGTCATCATTTTCCAGGACTCGTTTGAGCAAGCCATCTTCCATGATAAATGAGTTCCACTGGGCCCAATACGTCTTTTAACTATTGAGCCTAGGTTCGATATTTCTTGCCAAGGCGGTCGACGGTTTTCCTCTTTCCATTTTCGGATTTTCTGTATAACTGGATCTCTCTCTTGTTCTTCCCTGATCTTGGTAGGCGTCCAGTCGTCGTGGACCACCGTCGTTCTTAGCACTGCTGCTTCCTTGGACTCCGTTTTGTTGCAGTGAGAACACTCTGCTGGGCATGGCCTTCTGGAAAGAGAATCAGCGTTTCGGTGGCTAACTCCGGCCCGGTGCTCAATCTTAAAATCATATTCTTGGAGTCGTTCGATCCACCTGGCTATCTGACCCTCTGGATTCTTAAACTGCATCAACCACTTAAGGGCGGCATGGTCGGTTCGGATTAAAAACTTCCTTCCATAGAGGTATTGATAGAAGTGCTCTACTGATTTCACTACTGCCAGAAGTTCTCTTCTCGTGACGCAATAATTTCGCTCAGGTTTTGAGAGAACTTTACTAAAATATCCAAGAACTCTTTCCTGTCCTCCTTGAATCTGAGACAGCACACCTCCAATTCCCACATTACTTGCATCTGTATCTAAGATGAACTCTCCTTCTGGCAGTGGATACCCTAAAATTGGTGCTGTGATTAAATGCTTTTTTAAGGTCTCAAAGGCATTCTGGCAGTCTACATCCCAGCGGTATTCTCTTGCTTCCTCTGTAAGTCACGTTAATGGTTTAGCGATATCTGCAAACTTCTTAATAAACCTCCGGTAGTAAGTACATAGTCCCAGAAAACTTCTCACTTGGTGTTTGTCAGTTGGTTTTGGCCATTCCTTAATATAATCGATTTTTCCCTTATCCACAGCCACTCCTTCTTTACTGACTATATGACCCAGATAATTGACTTTACCTTGAAATAGCTGGCACTTCTTGGGGTTTAACATCAATTGGGCAGCTTTAAGTCGATTAAAAACGTTTTCTAAATTCTTCAGATGGTCTTCAAATGTCTCCCCCAAGACGATTATGTCGTCTAGATAAACTAGGCATGTTTTCCAAGATAACCCTCTCAACACATTTTCCATAAGCCTCTCAAATGTCGCAGGAGCGTTACAAAGTCCAAATGGCATAACGTTGAATTGCCATAATCCAGATCCTGTGGTGAAGGCTGTCTTTTCTTTATCTACCGGGTCCATTTCTACCTGCCAGTATCCAGACTTCAAATCCAAAGTAGAAAATAATTTACTTCCAGCCAATGTGTCTAATGTGTCATCGATCCGAGGCAGAGGATAACTATCTTTCTTGGTAACGTTGTTCAGCAAACGGTAATCCACACAGAACCTCGTTGTTCCGTCTTTTTTCTTAACCAGGACCACCGGAGAGACCCATGGGCTCGTAGAAGGTTCTATCACCCCGTCTTTCTTCATTTCCTGAACAATCGTTTCAGCTTCCTCTCTTTTCGCCTGAGGTAATCGTCGAGCTGTTTGACGAATTGGCTTAGCATTACCAGTATCAATTTTATGCTTAACAACGGTAGTTCTTCCCGTCTTTCCTCCTTTCGGTACGAAAATATCACGATACTGCCGAAGAAATTCCCTTAATTTCCTTTTTTCAATCTGATTCAGATACTGTCCAGCAACTGCGACCATTTGATCAAATTTATCGTTGGAATTATCAGACGTTGTCGTCTGACGGATTATGGATGTGACAGGTACACAAGTTCCTACTTTTGTCTCTTTCTTGATGGTCACTGGGTAATCATTGACATTAATAAGTCTCACAGGAATTTCTTTAGCCGAAGTCACCAATTCTTTTCCAATTATGATTCCACGGCCAACTTCGTCGTCATGATTCCAAGGCTCCATCATAACAGGTGTTCCTTCGTCCACAATTCCCTGTAGCCGCGCTACTATGATCGTTTCACTTCTCGCAGGCACGACTGTATCTTCTTTAACGGCTGCTTGCATAGTGTTGTCATCATGTGGATGAAGAAATACCTCCTCGTTACCAACTTTGATGACCTTATTCTTAAAATCCAATTGGAATCCATGCGTATTCATTACGTTCATTCCTAATATAACATCCTCTTCGATGTCAGCAACTATAACAGTATGGACGAACTTTTCTGCTCCAATTCCTAATTATACCTGGATTTCTCCATGAATGTTGGCATTTTCACCTGTGGCGGTCCGAAGTCGCAACCTCGTTGGTAACAGTTTCTTTCGGCTGTTTATAACTGTCGGGCGTATAATGGTTCTGGTCGCTCCAGTATCCACCAACAACGTATGCTTTTTACCATTTATTTCTCCATCTACATATACACTATCTTCACGACATTTCAAAGAAGCTATTAGTATCAGAGGGTCTGTGGTAAAGTTCTGGGTCGAAGCTGCTCCCCTAAGGCCGACGCGATTTGGTTTTGTCTTCGGTCTTATGGTCTTCGTTTTCTTGTGTGTCATGCTTTTTATCATATTAAAGAGCTGGTCAAGTTTATCTTCATCTTCTTCCTCTTTTACAGTCCTAACTTTACTGTAACCGCCAGAGGCCTGCGTAGCTGACTCGTATTCGAGGGCGGCAGATAAGACATCCATCAGCGTCTTGTGACGAGCTAATCGTAGTGTTCTTTGCATCTCATGATCACGAAGACCATCAATAAACGTTTGAACGGCCAACTTTTCCATCATGTCTTCGGAAGCTGTTGGGTAAGCATATCGCACTAATCTGGCGATATCTACTTCATATTCTTGAAGAGCCTCATCTTTCTTTTGTCGTCGATTTTTGAGCTGCGACTGATATACATGCTCCAAGTGTTCGTGGCCATATCGCATATTTAACCTCTTTTTCAGTTGTTCAAAATCATCCGTCTCCTCTACGGCTATGGTCTGGAGCACATCTAAGGCATCTCCTCGAAGAGCTATAGTCAGGTTTACAGCCTTTTCTTTTTCTGACCATCCATTCGCTCTTGCAGCTGATTCGAACTGTTTCATGTAGTTGTTCCATGACGATTTTCCGTCGAAAGTTGGAACTTTGACATGAACATAACCTCCGCTTCCTTCAAATTTTGGCCGTGTTTCCAACTTACATTTCGTCTCGTCTTCTTTTATCTCTACCGGATCTAAAACTACCGTATGAATTGGTGGTAGCCCTCTCGTGTTAGTTATCATGGTCTCTAACTGTTTGATTTTCTCTTCAACTTTATCAAATGTTTTAGAGACTTCTTCAAACTTCTCACCATTCTGAATACATACTTCGTCGAATCTTCTAGACATATTTTCAAATTTCTCGTCGTTTTGTCTAGCTGTTTCTTTAATAATTTGAGAAGTTTCTTCGATCATTTGAGACGTTTCATCGAATCTTTTGGAAACAGTCTCGAATTTTCCATAAATTATTTTAGTTAAAACGGCTTCTTCTACTGACTGAAAATGGAATGTCTCTGGGTCATCTCCATTCTTGTTAAGAACATTTTTTAGTCGTTCTTGGAGTATCTTCTTGGACCCGCTGCAGTCTTCATCACGTTCTTCTAGTTGCTCACGCAACTGTTTCACTGAAAGTTCTACTAGCAGCATCTTTGGTCAAGCACACACGTACTTTTTTTTTAAATGTTCTTTCGTACAACGATTACTACCGAAATACGCGGATGTTCCCGATGAACAATACTTTTCAAAAGTTCAAAAGTCTTTTCGAGAATTCAAAAGTCTTTTTATATTCAAATCTCACACCGACACCACTGTAGTATATTTATATTGTTCTAATTTATTTGTCTTTATTCTAATTTATTGTCTATATTCTAATTTATTAAAACTCACGATAAATAATTACGAATTTATTAAAGTCTTTATTAATCCTAATTTATATTACAAATAATTTATTTATGTTTCGTTACAATTAAATCGCGTTTCCCGATCTTCTTATGACTGACTTCCCAAATAAAATTGTTTCGTTTAAATACATAAACTGTTGTCATCTCGAAAGTTCGGCGAAAGTCCGGAATAATCTCGTATTTTGGTGAAGGCGACCAACGGTTAAAACTAGTTTTTATTAACTGCTTGAGTCGTGGATGACTCATCAAAATTGGAGTCTATAGGTTTCTGTAAACAACTTCGAATTGACTGGAACAAAAACAGAATTAGTCATAATATATTTATAGTTTTAAACGCAATAGTTATCGTAACAATATTTATAGATGTAATTATCAGCATAACTAGGAGCTGCTTTGTACCTTGAGAGAATTTCTCTCTCAAGGTTTTTGTTTTCCGCATCAATATTACAACAATTTTGCTGGATGCCGACATAGGAAACCCGTTGGTATGTACATACTGTTTCAATATCTTTTTGTCTCGTTATAAAGTGAATATTAGTTTATTAGGAAATATGATAGTTAATAATAGTTAAGTTGTTTTGCTTTGCTTTCTCAGACTGCTACCGTCGTGCCTTCTGGTATTTGATATTTCAACCGTCAAGCAACAATTCCTATATGCTTTACCTTAATGCTGATATCCTGCTTCCCCAATCCAGTTAGCAGTCCCGAAACCAATAAAATTGCTACATTCAAGTTTTCTATTAAGCTGCCCAGAACTATAGGTACGCCTTATTATCTTACTGATGTTAGTGCTGCCCCTTATAAGTGAATAAAATATGAAAGGAAGGTTTTGGTAATTTAATAAGATCCTTGTGTTACAATATACTGTCTCCGAGAAAGTAAAGTAATATCAAAACGCTATTCGGATTTAATCCATAGCTAAAATATTAGAATGCTATAAAATAATGCTATATATTAGCATTAATAAGTTTATAATGGATACTAAAGTTTGAAAATAATTAGAGTAAGTAATTTAAATTATCAAAGTGCTTATTAAACATAAAAATAAAATAAAATTATATTAACAATTTATATTGTAATATATTTAAAAACAGTAGCCAAATATTCTTGGAATTCCTCGATGACTAACCTGGTGGATATTTAAATAAATTTTAAGTTCTAAAATGTACCTGCTCTAAAATTTGAAAATCTACGACTAATACAACTACTGGCAACATCGCAGGAGCTTAGTTGTGTACGCTAAAAGCTGTATACGGATCCCAAAAATGTTTTATCCAGTTACGGAGTCCACTTGATCCGACGTGTTGGTCGAAGTCTACATAAAGCGCTACTCAGATAATAATATACACGGCGTATATTCTCCTGGAGTTAGTATATTACCGTTTTAGTACGGAGCCCACATTAACCGCTAGAAGTATATATATACATATATACATATATACATATATACATATATACATATATACATATATACATATATACATATATACATATATACATATATACATATATACATATATACATATATACATATATACATATATACATATATACATATATACATATATACATATATACATATATACATATATACATATATACATATATACATATATACATATATACATATATATATAATATATATATATATATATATATATATATATATATATATATATATATATATACATATATACATATATACATATATACATATATACATATATACATATATACATATATACATATATATATATATATATATATATATATATATATATATATATATATATACATATATACATACAGATTGAACCAAATTAAAACGGAACATACAATTTAATACATGTCTGTTTGAACTGCATTTGAAATAGTGGACCAATATAAAACTTGGACAAAAATAAATCCATACCTGGGTATAGACATTGTATAAAATATCGTTCAACTATCTGTCTCACAACAATGTTGTTTGCGTAAGATGGGTTTGTCTAAGGAAACGATAATAGTTCAGGAAATGAATCTCGAAAAAAGTTAAAACCTCGCAATTTTTTCGTCCTGCATGTATCCAGTTGAAATTATAACAGAAGGTAGGTGATAGCCCAAGGATCAAAATCTATATCGAACCGAAGTGCGCTGAAGGGTTTTAGGGGTGAAAACTACCCCTAATTGTCAAAAATTATAAAATAACATATTAAACCTGAATATGGGGAAGATTTGGTTTGAATTAGTTAAATAATGATTATTTTATACTTTTGAATAGAGTTCCATCATATTTCAACCCTTAAAAAGCAACCCTTGTTAGAGGTTAATGTAAAAAAATTACTAATTCTAAAAAAATGATTTCGCCTTGGATCGATTTGGATAAAAATTTGGATTTAAGCTCAATTCACCCGCTGCTTTATAGTTTATTTCATGTCGACGAACCCTGATTGTTCTAAGGGGTGAAAACTACCCGTAATTGTCAAAAATTATAAAATAACATATTAAACCTGAATATGGGTAAAATTTGGTTTGAATTAATTAAATAATGATAGTTTCGTGCTTTAGAATAAAGTTCCATCATATTTCAACCCTTAAAAAGCGACCCTTATTAGAGATTAATATAAAAAAATTAGTAATGCGAAGAAAATGATTTCACCTTGGAACGATTTGCATAAAAATTTGGACTTAAGCTCAACTCACCCTCTGCTTTATAGTTTATGTCATGCCGATGAACCCTGATTGTTCTGAGGGATGAAAACTACCCCTAATTTTCAAAAATTTTAAAATAATATTATAAATCTTAAGATGAGTGAAATTTGGTTTGGATTAGTTAAATATTGATTTTTTTATACTTTAAAATACAAATTCATACATTTTCAACCCTTAAAAATCAATTGTTATAAGTGCTATAGGTAAAAACAATTTTTTGCTAAAATTTTGCAATTTTCAACTTTTGAAAATCACCCTTTATAACATTGCAGTTTTTATAAACTAATTTAATGGATATAAATTGAAAAAAGTAGAATTAAATACAAAAAAATTATCAACATAAAAAGGCACCATATATTCTTATACATTTACATAAATAGTTGGAAATATTTACATTTATAGGTAAAACAATTATAATATTAATTTTATTTGTCATCAATTACATCTTCATCGTGATCTATGTCATCCTCATCTTCTTCAATTATTGGTGGACTATTATTGCACCCTTCACCTGAGCACCCAGAACAAGTAGAGTTACAGTATAAACCAACTTTTCTGCACCCACATGAAACACCGCATCCTTTTTTGCATTGCCAAAAAATAATTTTCAAAAGTTCATCGAGTGCAGGTTGTTTGTTCATGCGTACGGGTAATAACAAACCATCTTTGGAATACCATCCCCAATCTGTTGCTCTAATATTTTCATTGCCAAGCCATAGACATATGAGCAGATGTTTTATTCTGTTGTATGGGATTTTAAAATAAGAATGCTTAAAATTTCGAATGTATAACGCTCCACTAGCTAATATACCGGTTTTGTAGATAATTATGCTCCGAAATGTACTGTACTATACTAATAGAATTTTCCGGAAAAAAATTGACTGGTTTTTTTAACGTATTTCTTTTAATTTTTAACGATAGAGTGTTTCTTAAAGCTACAAGGATCTGTGAATTAAATCTTTTTGGAACCCTTGGTTTTTAAATGGGGTGAGTTTAAAGGGCTCGAAAAAGATGGTGCTTGATCGTAAATCGATGCTTTAAACGGCTTTATCTCGCTAAATGTTCATTGTACAACAAATCTAAATGAAGGATAATTTTAGTCATTAAAAAAGCTACAATTTGGTAATTTGTATTTTTTTCATATATTCAGTATTTTCGGGCATATTTAAAAAAAATAAGGGTAAAAAATATGAAATTGTAAATCGTTTCTCGCTTTAAGCTGTACTTTTTCTAACACAAAGCATTTTAAATGGGTCAAACTTCTTGGACGTATTAACAATACATGTACAAAGGGAATTTCAGAAGGGTAAAGATCGATTTTAATTATGGAGGAGGTTAGGGTGTTGTTTCGATTTTTTCGTAAAAAATGAGGTATTGACCTTATTTTCATCATAACTCACTTAATTTTTGAGCTAGAGTCTGTTTTATGATAGGTCTATTTATGCTCTTTAAAAAAGGTTTTGTGAGTTTTCTTCCAAAAATGCATCATTTTCCCGATATTTGATTTTGAATCTTTCAAATTTGGCGATTGAAGAAAACCGCTGAACATTGATAGGCCGTATTTCGGTTCCTATTATATCCCAAAAACATTTTAAAAAATGAATTGTATTTGTCTTTTTAAAAGCTACAAATTTGTTCTCTACAATTTTTTTGATAAAATGCACCATTTTCGAATTATTCGCGATACACATCATCATCATCGCGATATACATTTTTAATGTATAGCACATTTTTTGTTTAGAATCACTTTTTTAATCGAAACCTGTAGTTAAAACGTAAAAAAAAATTTCACCCCGGAGATGGGGTGGCAACACCCCTTAGGCTTTGGCGCACTTTGGTTCGATATAGATTTTGATCCTTAAGCTATTACCTACCGTCTGTTAAATTTCAAGTCAATCCAGGGAGCACGAAAAAATTGCGAGCTGAAATGCTTCATTTCCTGGACTATAACTGGTTTGACAGCATAAATCGTAGATTTATGTGTAGCTTTCAATTTTTATGAGTTCAGAATCCAGCAGCCCGCTGAAGTATTGGATTTTTATAATATAATTATTTGACAATATTTTGTTGGCCAACCACCTACAGCAGAATTGAGCCGAAATACATTATATTCCTATGTTCCGAATTTATTTCGTTCAATCTGCATATACATATATACATATATACATATATACATATATACATATATACATATATACATATATACATATATACATATATACATATATACATATATACATATATACATATGTACATATATACATATATACATATATACATATATACATATATACATATATACATATATACATATATATATATATCTACGGCATAAAGTGAACTCCGCCCATGTTAAAATTCAGGTTCAATTGAGCTCCGTGGTCAAGTGGACACCGATATACGGAGCTCACTTGTCCATTCCATAATATTGGCTCTGTCGATTCGTTAAGATGTATAGTTTCATAATTCGTAAAAAAATTTTGGAGCTCATAAGTACCCCTGTATCATAAATGTATTTCGCTTAGTTCACGTGTATATATTATAGGGGTCGTTCAGATCTTTTTCACTGTATATTGAAACCATAAGTATATCGGTTTAAGTAAGCTCTGATAGTTTGGCAACTATGCAATTAAGCCAGCGTTCTTGATATATATATTTTATATATTGTAAACGGTTCATACGGACTCCTTATTTTTGTTAACATTCATACGCATTACAATATGTATTCTTCTTCTTGATGTGCCTATCCGTTACGAATGTTGGCGATCATCATGACAATATGTAATAGATATGTATAATACCAAATACCTGTTTTTGGTAGGTACGTGCTATTCTAAAAATAGCTTTATAAATACAAAAGGATTTCATTACCAAGTTGGATGTGTTTTTTCATATGCGAAAATTTCCTAATGTGTTTTGTTATCAGGAGTATGTCTTTATACGTTTTATTTAAGAATACGATTAATACGAACTTTTAGTTAATCCATTGTTTTACGATATCTTGTATACAGCTTCATTATTATTTTATTTCTGATTTTATCTGTCTACTACATATAATTCGGGATGGGTTATCTTAAAATAAATATTTAAGTGCAAAAATAGATATTTTTATGTAAAAATTGGTAGTACGGCACAAAAGAGGGAAGAATGCTTAATTTATATAAGAAGAATATACCAGTTCACCAATATTACATACTTCTGAATGTTTTATCTTCTATTTAGGGGTAATATGTATTCAATAAACGTGGAGTGTAAAATTTGCAATAATCTTGGGTCAGTTTTTTCTCGATTTTAATTATAAATTGAGCTGGTATTCGTTGATGTTGCGATTCTAGAGTTTGTATCTTTAATTATCTAGCTATTTATCTTCGGATATAAGGTGAATTAATAGCTACGATAATGTAGAGCTTATGTATGAATGTGTGTATGTCTTAATATCCGCTGAATTTGGCTGACTAATTTATAGCTAAATCTACGTGTTAAGAGTGCAAGCGTCTACGTTTTAAGGATGAAAGGATGCGCTTCTCAATTTTAGCTGACAAGTTTGCAGAGATTATTTTTCTGGTCCTCAGTTTGCCTTTTAGTTTTAAACAATGTTCTGTGAATGACAAAGTGTGATACAAACTATCTTCAAATTATTTATAGCAAGTCCAGGGTTTAGAAATTTCATGACACTACTGGATGTTTAGATTTTTGAAAGCGTCTCTGTTAGGGACATAAAAGGAGAACATCTGACTTTTTCTGAGGTTTGGCTTAAAATTGATTCATAGTCTATTGTTATTGTGTTTAAGGTATGATTTAGATCTTTCTATACTTGAGACAAACAATTATCCCGTCCATTACTTATTCAGTTACACACTATAACGTGTAAATGCATACATCTTTTATTGTTAGATAAAATAAATTTTCATCAAGTAACGGTTTCAATAAACTTCGCATATTGGATATATTTATAGCTACGATAGGGTAGAGTTTATGTATTGATGTGGAGTCTTAATCTACGTGTTAAGGATGTGTTGATGTCACCCATACTGGCAAGCTTGCGGAGAATATTATTTCTGGTCCTCAGTTTTCCTTTTAGTTGTGTGTGCAGTACAAAATATTTGCAATGTATTTATAGGAAGTCCAGAGTTGAAGCATTTAATGGCACTATTGGATTTGGCTTGAAATTCATTTATAATGTATTTTTATTGTGTTTTAGGTATGATTTAGATTTTTATCCACTTATCCACTAGGAATACCAGTCCTAGTATCTACTGGTAGATGGTAGATCCAAGCTCAATATTGTTGAAATGTTTCCTCAGCTGACTGTTTTTTTTTATCTCTCACTTTGAGTTTTTCTTTGCATTCATTGCCAGCAAAGATCTGCACTAGAAATACGTCACATTTGTATTAAACTCATAGGTATATCTAATAAGTTTAGGTAAAGTAAAGTTTTTTATCTCTAGATATGCCCTCAATATTTATAGACATAATTAGAATAGTTGGTCGTGAAAGGGACCGATTTGACAAAATCATATTGAACGGGTGATTAAAGAATTAGCCGATTAATTAATTAATCATTACTCAGGATATGCCCGATTGCGGCTGTCTCATTAGTACTTCAGTCTTCGTGAAGGCTGCTTCGTGAAAAACTGTAGGTATTAAAGAGACTCTTTGTGCAGAGTAAACAAGTTTATAATATCGGTTACAACTCATTTATATTGATAACAAACAGTGTACAAAAGTTAAAGTTACAGTAAAACACTGAAAACTTTGTTTTCAAAAATTCCACAAAATTTATTTTAACCTCTTATCACTGCAGCTGTTTCGGCTGATTGCCTTTCTCAAGTAATCTATTTTTGGCATGCGTTTACACTTTACAGTCTTTAATGAAATAGGTTGAGGAGGGGAGAACTGTTTGTCTCAAGTTGGTCATTCAGAATTATAGATGTGTTTTTTAATCTGTTGATTTTAATAGATTCTAACACAGATAGCTTCATCATCATCATCAACTAGCCTCTAACGTTTAGTGCTGAACATAGGCCTCTCGCATGCCACTTAGTCCGATTTTGCGCCATCTGAATCCAATTTGTAGTCACTGCTTTTATGTCATCTGTCCATCTCGTTAGAGGTCGACCTTTATTTCTGTTATCTTGTATTCGGGGTCTCCATTCCAAAGTTCTTTTGGTCCACTGGTCATCAACTGATCTTGCTACATGACCTGCCCAGTTCCACTTTAGTGTTGTTCCTTTCAATAACGTCTGCTACTCCTGATCTTTTGCGTACAGTAGCATTGAGTATTCTATCACGTAGAGAAATCCCTAACATTATTCGTTGTTCTTGTGGGGGTTTCCGCGCCGTAGGTCATCCTTAAAAATAGATCCTATCAGTAAAGATAGCTTAAGGCCTTTATTTTGAATGTGAAGAATGTTGAATTCGTCATTAAAAGAATGATTATGATCTAGAAGGTAAAGTGCGTATGTAGATCATAATCATTCTTTTAATGACGAATTTAACATTCGTCATATTCAAAATAAAGGCCTTAAGCTATCTTTGTTAGAATCTATTGAAATCAACAAATTAAAAATACAGATATAATTCTGAATGACCAAGACAAAGAGTTCTTCCTTCCTCAACCTATTTCATTAAGGAATATAAAGTGTACACATGACAAAAATAGATCACTTGAGAAAGGAAAGCTGTAGTGATAAGAGTTTAAAATAAATTTTGTGGAAGTTTTGAAAACAAAGTTTTCAGTGTTTTATTGTTACATACAATGAATTTCTATCAAGTAACGGTCAAATTACTCAATTATTTAAAGTAACAGTGTTAAAATAAGTGTACAAAATTTTCTTTATCAAAAAAGTAGGAAAAGATATGTTTATGCTTTTATTTTTTTTAAATCTTTTCTACTACTTTTATTCTACCGTTCAGGGGCAAACTAAGTCCTAGGCAGCCTAGACGCCTATGGCCTTGGCCAGAAAATTAAAATTAGGTTTTAATTTTTATAATTCTTACATTTTTATTTAACAGAAAAACATGATATTCATAATTATTGCTGAAACATTTAAATTATGCCGATTCGTTAATCGCTTTTACCCTTGGGGATATCAAAAACATTATACATCAATGTCGCTATGCCCCAATACGTATAAAATAATAAACGAAATCATACAACATAATTTGAAGTAGAGACTGACCTTGACAAGGAATACTTAGACATAGTATTTTATAGTATGTAATATATTCTGGAGTATATACTACATACGTGCCAAAATGCTGTATTAATACTGTGTGGGCGATATTGGTATATTTAATGTATGTATATGTATATATCGTTGCCATCCCTATTTATTATGCAGGTATTTAAAAATAATAAATGAAAAAAATATATTGGAAGTACATACTTTAACGTGTAGTAGTGACAATAAAATTATTTCTTACATGTTGGCGTTTCGTGGTAAAAATGAAGTATTTTTGTAAAAATAATGGTAATTATATAGGTGATTTGTAATATTTATCGAGTTTGTTTGAACTGCAACATTGGTACAATAAACTATTTATCCCTACAATATGTGATGAATTTATTTCTAATATATTAAAAGATTTAAAACTCATTATAGTGAACAAAATAAAGGAAGCCAAATTTTACTCTCTAATTATTTATTTAACACCAGATATATCCCACATAGATCAGCTTACCGTCATTCTTCACTATGTTCTTCTAAGTGGTATAAAAGGATTTTTGGGATTTCAACCTATATTTTCTGATACTGGTGAAAACTTAGAGAACGTTATTTTAGAATTTTTAAATAATTTAGGTTTAGGCTTTCTGATGGCTTTATATGGTATATAAAGGTCACTGTAAAAAAACAGAGATGGAACTAGATTCACGATTCAAATAGTCAAAAAATTAAAGCACAGCTTACTAAAATAGGAAATACGCCTATTTAAGATATTTCAAGGTACAAAGCAGCACCTAGCATATCATGACGATATATAATTATGTTATAAGAAACTCACTATTTTATGTAAACGATATCTTCAATAAGGTTCAGAGAGCACAAAAAAAGTTTCACTCGAAACCAGTGAAGTGAAAACCAAATACGAGCAAACAAAGAGAAGAGAACGATTTAATAAATCTAGATAAAACATTAAAGTATTTACTATTTAAATGGGAATAAGCCACAATTAAAGGTTAAAGTACGTTTACTGACGTTTCAATTTCCACTTCGGAAATCGTTCTTAAAATACAAACATTAGTAAATTTAACAAATTTTTTTTGGTGAAAAAATTCTTCTAATAATTTAATTTTACCTGACCCATTTATATTGACAATTCAGGCATACATTATATAGTTTAAAGTAGACTTTAAAATGATATGGCCAATATTGTTGAGTTGCGTTCCTAGAACGACTTTACTTTTAAGATAGTTCATTCGATTAAATAAAATCAATTTTAACTTGAGAATATCCGTCAGACAAAAATCATAGCATGTAATTAGTCTTTAAAAAGGCAAACACATGCCATGATGACAGTATAACTCTCCTGTTAGTGTTTCTATAGTAAATTATGAGGGAAAAAACCTCATAATACTATCCCAACATGGTAAGTATTTCGTCGTGCATTTAATTTACTTTCAATAAACACCAAATTCGGCTTTTATATGTTTCAATATAAGGTTGAATGTTCGAATAATTAAACTTTGAGGGTGTACAAGGCAACTATCGAACACAGTGATTAATTTAATCTTGCCCAAGTACTTTCGATCAATAGATCATCTTCAGGGGCATTTCGTCAATTGTGGCCTATCCGACATAGTAGAATGTCATAAATGTAAAATCTGGACATAACAATACAAAATACACTACACTAAGACAAACAAACACTTTAAAATTTATATGGAGAAGCTACATATTGTGAAGAAGCCGGAGACAGAATCAAATAGTCGAATCGAAAGTACTTGGGCAAGATTAAATTAATCACTGTGTTCGATAGTTGCCTTGTACACCCTCAAAGTTTTATATGTTTGTTATTTAAAAAACATAGTCAATGTATTCTCTATATGTTACTGACTTACTAATACTGGTATGTTCCCTTTAATAACTTCCTCGTTTAATATAGATAACCAGATCCTACTACATTCTGCAGAGGAATTTGTGACAATTGGTCTCATGTAGCATAATAAGAGCCGCTTCTTTGATTTTTCTCATTTTACCTTCCGTTTCTTTCAGGACTATATTTGAATCATTCCATTGAACCCTATCTTCATTATCCCATAAGTGTTTACATATTTGAGATCTATCTATTCGGGATAGTATTATGAGGTTTTTTTCCTGGTTTTTCCCCTTATAATTTACTGTGGAATCACTAACAGGAGAGTTTTACTGTCAACATGGCGTGTGCTTGTCTTTTTAAAGACGAATTACATGCTATGATTTTTTCTGACGGATATTCTCAAGTTAAAATTGATTTCATGTACTCGAATGAACTATCTTACAAGTAAAGCCGTCCCATGAACGCAACTCAACAATACTGGTAATATCATTTTTAAAGTCGTCTACTTTAAAATGTACAATGTATGTCTGACTTGTCAATATAAATCAGTCAGATAAAATTAAATTATTCGAACAATTTTTTCACCATCTTTTCCAAAGTGGAAATTAACACGGAAACAAACATACTTTAACCTTTAATTGTGGCTTATTATCATTTAAATAGTAAATAGATTCAGAACAATATTTAAAAAACATTAAATTCCTCATGTTATCGCTGCAAATCGGTATAGAATGAGAACCCATGCTAAATAAAGAAAGCTCTTATAACAATATGGTTTAGAAAAATAATTCGCAACGACTAAGGCAGATCAGACTCATGCACTATAGGTCATTTCCAGAGGCAATGTGCTAATTGTACGTAAAATAAATCTTTTTAGGGTAGATCTTTTACAGCAGGTGTGGTTCAAATACACCTAAATCTAAAAACTGTCGAAGTTTGTATGAAAGAAGACTATTTCATTTTTTATGCAACTTTAATGTAATCCACAAGGAAAATGAAATTAGTGTTGTTAACTGTATACCGCGAATCACAAAAGTTTAATTTAAAACATTTTTATAAAAGGTATATAATTAAACAGATTCTTTCGGGCTAGATTACATAACATTTTCGGGCCAAAAAGTCCAACATCAGTGAATTATTACCAGGTATACATGAGTCAAGCTACCAAAATTCTGGGTAAGTTTTAAGTAGTTGAAAAGATGTGTTAATAAAGTATATAACAGGTACCCTACATAATAGCTTAAGACTCCCAATAAAGGTTGTTGCTGACTCTGAGACCATGTCTGAATACGTTCTGGATGGCATGCCAGTTGCCATAGTCCTACAGATTTCCTTCGAATCATCAAATTTTCATGGTTTGTTTTAATTATTTTTCCTCAACTAGTTTTTCCAGTTTAATACTTCTTTGTAATGAAAATTTTTGTTTGTCAAAATGTAGTATATCACTGATTTGTGTCCGCTTGATAAAAGTATACTTTTGTTGATCTTGCCTACTGAAATATGTTATTATTTATTGTGTATTCATCTTATGCTTCGACATTTTTAAGGGTTCTGTGTTTTTATGTTGTATACTTTTAAGATTTATTTCATACCTGGTGCTATGTCGTTGCTAAATCTTGTGAACTGTGACCTTTTTGCATGTGTCTCATTAATTCTGTTATCAGTTTCTTGCCCTTGTTGTCGTATGCTGTATTTACTGTATTTAGTTCTGTTAAATTACGTTAAAACAAATTAGTGTCTTATTATTAACATGTTTTTTCTGATATATGTTGCAAATGTGTTGATCTGACCAGTTTTTTCTTGATTTGAGCCATCGTACAATGGGCTGGTATTCGAAAAGTGAATCGTGCGAATCTAGAATTGGTTTTTTTCGTTCTCTAGCTACTTATCTTCTAGAGCAGGCTGTCACAAATTATATTCCGTAAGCGTCCGTTTCGAAAATCTACTACTACACTTCTGTGGTCCGGACACTCACGTAACCGGAGGGGGCGCTACCCAAAAACCCTCCAGTAGTTGTTACCCCCCCCCCCATCAAGATATCACCCTCGCTATAGTTGAAACCAGGCAACTAGGCCATCTTGTTTAGGAAGGGGTACATTAGTTTAATTTATTTCAAAATTAATGATTACAATAAGTCTAGAACTAAAGGTAACACTCCTTAAAAAATTAGACTATTACTCTGTCAACCGAGATCTGTACCGATTTTTAATAAAGTTCATTTGCTTCGAACACATAAGTTGAGCCAAACATAGTACAGTACAGAGTTTCACTGCCAAAGATTTTAGTTCCGCATGTTTTTTGTCACACACATATTTAATCCAAAATTTGTCTCAGGCAAACGTTTCTGAAACTTGAGAATAAACCTCCTTTAAAGCAGAATCTTATTGAATATCAGAAAGATTTCTGATATTCGATAAGATTTCTAAATATCCATTTCCATCTAAAGGACAGCTTTGTTACTCTTAAAAACGTCTGCGGCTTCGTTGGTCTATACGCCATCAACCTTGAGTGAAAAACTTGAATGAATTTATAGAAAGTCTACAGTTCAACGATTTCATGACATTATTGGCGGTTCATTTTTGTGAAAGCGTCTATGTTAGGAGAATTGAAAAAGCGCACATTTTTTCTGCTGTCCTTTTTATATGCTATAATATCTTGTAATTTGAGGTGTCGTAAGTGGTAGTTAGATTAAAAAATACCACCCCTGATACCCACTATTTTTCGTGCCTGTCTTTGCTGTCTTGCGTAAGATTTAGTATTTGTGATGTACTGATGTACATGATCTTCCCTATATATAGCCACTTTCGTCTTTTAATTTGAGTGTTTCTTATAACATCAGTGAAATCATACTAACAATCTTGTTCAATAGTATTTGAAATAGCTGACAAAATAAAGATATTGGCTGATAGTTTTTGTGGTCGTTAGAGTTTTTGCCAGGTTTAAGCAAAGTAACAAATTTGGCTTGTCTCTAGACTTTGGGTATCTTCAAAATTTAAATACAGTTGTTCATCATCCGGATAAGCCATTGTAGTATTTTAATTATATGGTGGATCCAAGCTCAACGTCGTTTAAAAGTTCTCTCAGCTGACTGGTTTTGTTCTTTCTTACTTTGAGTTTTTCTTTGCTTTGTTTCCTATAGAAATAGCATGTCTATATCTATAATGTGGTTTTTATCGATCAGCTTTATACCAAGTACCCTAGGTTAGGCCCTATTTGTGTTTCCTGCTCTAGAAATAACTCAGATTCGTGTTTAGCGCATATGCCTGATAAGTTTAAGTAAATTAAAGTTTCTTTATCTCTAGATATACCCTTAACAGTTGTTATTAGAATAGTTGGTCCTAAAAAGCACCAATTTGACAAAATTATATTAAAAGGGTGACTGAAGAATTAGCCGATTAATTAATTAATCATTACCCGGGGTATGCCCGATTGCGGTGGTCTTATTAGTACTTCAATCTTCGTACAGACTCGTTCTTTGAACCCCATAAGTGATGTCTAATCTTTTACTTTGTATTAAAAATTTAAATGTTACATGCCGTGTATTACTTTTTGACGATATTTCGAATCAGATTTGTATAGTAATAATTTTAGGTATTAAAGACTTAATTTAAAATAACTTAACAACTTAGGTATTAAAATTGTGATATCGGTCGCAACTCATATATAGGGCTTTTAAAAGAGGTGAACGAATTAGCGTTACAGCTGTTTTGAAAACTAAATATTATGAAACGAATCGGGGATATTATATTACACAAATTAAACCGCTTGTCTACAAAAAAAAAAAAGAAATCGGGGAAAATATAATACGGCTGGAAAGACTAATGACTTAGCTAATTGCCACATAAATATCAATGTAATGCAATTAGAATGATTTTGTATATTTATTTATGTACAAAATAATATTATATTACACATTATACCCATACAGATACAATAGTAAAATAAATCTACAGCTATTACAGAATATAGTATATACTTATTTAGATAAACGTAAAAAATGGTCCACTGAACGTTAACGATAAATGTTTCAAATAAAGGTTAAAACATGTTTTCCAATTCGCGGTAAAAGATTTATTAGAGTTCAGCATAAAAGATAAATTTGTAACAAAATTCATATTATTATTCAAATGGTACTCGATACAGTAGCAAAGTAATTTTGGCAACAAATATGTAGATTGTACCTTACTCCTTTGACACACAGAAACCACAAAAGAATCAGCTATAGCGCAAAGCTACCCCTTAACCAAGACACGACTCTCTTGTTTAACAGATGGAACTCGTCTCTTCGATAACTGAGCAGCCACCACATCTACTGGATAGAACGACTGTCTTTGATGACTAAGCAGCCTTCATCCCTACTGAATGAAATGATTGTCTTTGATGACTGAGCAGCCTCCACCCTTATTGGATGGAATAACTCTCTGTTACTGGGCTAATTATACGAGAAGAATCAAAACTAACAGAAAGTCTATTGATATTTAAATAATACTTTATGTAGTTGCAAAACTACAATAGTAACAACAAAAACTTCAATAAATTCTATACGAAAAAGCGGAAAAAATGGGCCCTCCATATAAACGAGGATAAAAAAATATATCATAAAAAGAGAAACATGATAAGACATCCTATTTCAATAGACCAGTACAAATTTGAAATGGTTCATCGATCTAATTATGTGTGAACTAAAATCACTGTTAATAAAAACATTACAAACGAGATTAACAACAGAATATATACAATCGCACTGGCAATCGCTTTTTAAGCAAAAAAATTAAATCCAAAAATATACCATGCAATACCAAAATTAAGAATTTACCATGCAGTCGTAAGACCTATAATAATGTACATGAAATATGGACGACGAAAAAAGTGAAAAAAAGAAATATATAAACCTGTTATGGATAATATCACAAATCAATACAGAGTGCGGAACAACTGGGAACTAATTGATTATAATATAACCAGCCAGATAAAGTAAAAACATAAATAACATCTGTACGTATCTACGCAATACCTTGTAAAAATAATATTGTACATGTACATTTTTGAGAACGAACTCCTATTTAAACATCGAAACGCCAAATAAAATATATATTAATAAATACTGTGTCATATTTCTTGTATTCTATCCAAAAAATAAAAAAAATAAATTCGGACATATTGAGATGGATAATTGAATACTGTAGAGTACAGTTAGTTGGAGCTACCGAATATTTTAATACAATCAAACTTGGTGTAACCATTTTGGTTAAAAGAATAAATTTGATTTTTATACTATACATGTAGTTGACGTTTCTATCTCCAAATTCCTTTTTTTGAGTTCTTTTCTAGACACGTACTAAACAAATTTTGTTTATATTACAATTTCTTCTTTTTGAAGATTTAATAGTTATATGAAGATATCAGTTTGATACATAGACATAAAATACAAATGGACTAACTGTTGCAATAAATATCCCTTTCCCCAGTGCGACAGAGAAAAGTGACGAAAAGTAGTCCCTGCATCTCTTTCTAATTTGTCAGGTTTATCGAAAACGTGGTCAATAAACCCGTCCCATTAGAAAAATATGCAGGGATTGATTTTTGTCAGTTTTCTCTGTCGCATTGCGGAAGCGCGGATGTATGGCAGCAGTCAGTCTATTTGTATTATATATCTATGGTTTACTACATGCATTTTCCCTTTTATCTTTTATGTGACAACGTTATCAGCGATATCTAAATTGTTCCAATCTTCTATGTTATATTATTACATTTAAGCTCTAGATCTAATCATCAGCATAACTAGGAGCTGTTTTGTACCTTGGGCCGTTAATGGATTAAAAATAGGTGCTATTTCCATCTTAATAAGCTGTTCTTTAATTTTTTGACTATTTGAATTGAGAATCTGTATTTTATTCTACTGTTTATTAACGCAGAGTTTCTTGGCGCCCATTTCCATCTTAAGTTTTTTGTTTCCCGTATCATTATTACAACAATTTTTCGGGATACCGACGTAGGAAATTCGTTGCTATGTACATGTTTCGATGTCCAATAGCAGAAAATTTGTCTCGTTGTAAAGTCAATATTATTTTATTAGAAAATATGACATTGTCTAATAATAAGTTGTTTTGCGTTGCTTTCTCAGACTGCTACCGTCGTGCAGGTATTTGATATTTCGCCGGTCAAGCAACAATTTCTATATGCATTAACTTAATGCTGATATTCTGCTTCCCCAATCCAGGTAGCAGTTCCGAAACCAATAAAACTGTTACACTAATGCTTCCTATTAGCCAGCCTAGGACTATAGGTAAGCCTTATTATCGTACTGATGTTAGTGCTGCCCCTTATAAGTGAATGGAATATGGAAGGAAGGTTTTGGCATTTAAATAAGCTTTCGAGTGTTAGAATAAATATAAATATATCTAAAATATAACTTCGAGAAAGTAAAGGAATATCAAACAGCTATTCGGATTTAATCAATAAATTATATATTAGAACGCTATAAAATAATACTATTTATTAGCATTAATTAGTTTATAATAGACACTTACTAAAGTTTGAAAATAATTAGAGCAAGTAATATAAATTATCACCGTGCTTATTATACATAAAAATAAAATTATATTGTTAACCATTTATATTATAACCTATTTAAATACATTAACCAAATATTCCTGAAATTCCTCGATGACTAAACTGTGGGCTATAAAATTTGAAAATCTACGACTAATACAATTATTGACAACATTGCAGGAGCTTAGTTGTGTACGCTAAAAACTATATACGGATCCCAAAAATGTTTTATCCAGTTACGGAGTCCACTTGATCTTACCTGTTGGTCGGAGTTTACATAAAGCGCTACTTAGATAATAATATACATGGTGTATATTCTACTGGAGTTAATATAATACCGTTTTAGTACGGAGCTTATATTAACCGCTAGAAGTATATATATACATATATACATATATACATATATACATATATACATATATACATATACATATATAGATATATACATATATACATATATACATATATACATATATATATATATATATATGTCTTCATATCAAGGCGAGATCCGTTTGTATCATAAGCTATACAAAATGAGATCCGTTTTGCAAGGCGAGATCCGATTTTGGATCTCACCTTGTATTCACGTGTATATAGTGACATCTCGATGTAACAATGATGGGGGTACAAAGAAATCGATTTTTGTCTGGACCTCATTTTGCACCCCTTTTGGTGAATTTTATATTGCAGTAGTTCCACTAAATCCGCTGTAGAGGCAGTGCGAGCGATCCGTTGTGTATATGCTCAATATACATTTTGTAGACAACCCGAGATCCGGTAAATTTGGCAACATCGCAAATGAATTTTACAGTCAGACCTCTCACTCCCTTCGGCTTATTTCCGGTTTGAATAATATTATTTACATTATTAAAGAGCTCTGTCCATAAAGGCGATTGTCAAATATCTCGAGAACTAGACGTCGTATCGAAAAAACTTAGGAATTCTTTTTTAATGGTTTTTCAAAATCTATATACTTATGCAATAGCAGGGTTCTTCTTCTCCCTGCGAACGCGGTGGGTGTAGCAACTTTGAATTTTCAACTGGAACCCTTCATTTTTATTTAAATAAACATTTTGAAATTAGGTTAGAACTATTATGGATATAGATATAAAATTAGAATAATTAATTAAATTAGAAATTTACAGTTGAAAATACACAACTTTTGTGTGAATCTATAATAGCTTCTTTAACCAGTGGGAAGAGCTTCAAAATCGTCGTTTAGATGACATTTTTAGGAGTTAGATTATTTTAAGTAATTTTTTAGATAAAATTATGTAGAACACGTTGGTAAGTACTCGAAGTCTAAAAAATTTCGGAGACGTTGTTTATTTGTAGTATTATTTTTTTACAATTTTTCTTCGCATATCTTCTCCACTGTTTGTTTTACAAAAAAATGTCAAAACTTATTTTAATCGCTTTTAAAAGACCTACAAAATAAATCTAACCGCGTTCAATTTGAATAAGAGTTACAAACACAAATCTGTTTTGCATATCATTTATAATTAAGGGACCAACTATGCTGTTCACGTACTATATTAAGATTCCACGGGAATATTTTTCAATATATATGTAGTTCAATTATGCTAAACTTGGACACTGTACGTCAAATAGTTTACGAGCTATAGCTTTATAAACAAGTTTACTTTATATTTCCTTTAAATTCGTTTACTGAAGAAAATCCAAATTTAGCTATACAGCTCGCACTCCCACGTAGGGGAAAATTCACTCATCCCAGATACCCACGTTATCAAAAGGATTGACCTGTGGGACTCTTGCCGTGTTCGATTCCTAGGTGACTTGGTACATCGGGGTTTGTCCCAAAAATTTTCATACATTATTATCTAGTATTATATAAAGCTTATTAAGGACGTTGTAACCGCGTTAAAATTCAAAAGCTTGTGATATATAAAACATCTAAAATTGCAACGGTTTTTCCCTGGCAGCAAATTTCACGTTCAAGAGCAAAGGATAGTAATAAAAACAATTAAATATATGTACCTATTTCTTAATTATTATCTTGTGTTAGTTATCTTACTCTATGTTAGACTCTTCAATACTATAAAAAGAAGTAACACTATCTATGGTTAAAATTGTTCACGTTTATCACCTTTTTTGTAACATTTCACTTGGGCCATAATATATTAACAAGAACCAATGATTTCCGTTTACATGAGCATTGGAGCCCCTGTACAGTCTGACAATTAGAAAAAAACCAAAATAATAATTATTCGTCACAAAAAGGTAAAAATAAACTCATCTTTTACACCTATTAGGAGTATAGTATATGTATGTATGTTTCTTCAACTTGGATTCCGTGCTTAAAACTGGCAACAGCTCTACATTTTCTTTACTCCAGCCAGTTAGCAACAGATTCGGGAGTCAAAGTCTTGGTGTCACACTACATACTCATACCTTCGTTTGGATGAGTATGTACACGAATATTATATATATTATACTGTCTGAAGTAGGAGAAAGTTTATATGGACCATTACAAAGATTGTTAGTACTGGTCAAATACAAAACCAATCCTTTTAGGGTTGTAGAGGTTCTTGAACACTATTGATTTTAAAATTCTTTCATAGTCGCCAAATGATTTGCAATTGGAGGGTTTGCCAAAACGGCTTGGATTAAACTCATACCTTTAAGAATGTGACACTTTTGTTACTTTATAATGGTAATGGTAGATATTTAAACATAACTGTAAACTGTCCTATTATAGAACCTAAGGCAGATTTATTTGATCGTATCGATAAAACTCCTACAGGTACAAGTGACATTGGATATGCTGTAAATTCATATTTGAAAATATTCTCATAATATTTATGTTACTTTCAATTGCCTTGGTTGTTAGTATTTTTTATAAAAGCTCTTGCTCAGCATGAATAATTTTTTTCTTTTCAGAGACAGTTTTATAGTGTTGGAAATGTTGAAAGTACTTCTTGTATGCTGATAAAAATTGGGAGTTCTAACAGTAAGAAGAAATTTTGCTAGGCTCTTCTCCATTTTTTTGTATATTTAGTAAGGGTATTTGAACATTTGGCGATGCAATCTTTTTAGCTGAAATTACGAGAAGACGATCTACGCTTTTGAAAAATACATTAAATCGTAAAAAACTGATCATGTAGTTTTTGTACAGAATATTTGTCAATTTTTATCCGTTTTTTTTTTCTATTGTCTACGTTTTGACTTGACTGGTTGCTTAGGTCTCATGATGCACGAAATTCATCTACCATCATGCCAATCATATTGTAGCTTAACAACCATTCGTCTAGTTTGGTGCTGGTTTTAATCAATCTCACGATTCCTCCTGCATCTTTTAAGTTTGTATTTATATGTTTCAAGCTGGATCTACAAATAGTTGGTTAAAGTTTCTGTTCAAACTTTTCACAACCAAATTTTTTCTCATAAAGTCTTCATGCAATTCTGGAGCCTTATCAGCAAGTTTGTACATGTCCAACAAATGTAATGTTCCCCAAAAAGAATAGTTCACATGGTCAAATGCAAAGAAGTAGGGGTACATTTTTCTAAAACTAGTACAAAAATGTATTCTCCAGTTTCCGCTTCTTTCAGCAAACGAAAATGGAAATGGACTTTACGGAAAGAAACATGCCGTAATCTGATTTTTGATTCAAGTTCACTGTCATATCTGCTGCAGTTCTTTAAAATAATTTAAAACTTCTAATATTAAAAATCACAGCTCAGTGCATTTCGTGCTATTAGTAAAAAATATTGCACAATGATGCACTTTCGCAATCGAATATACAACACAACAGAATTTCAATGTAAAATCGACCCTAACAACATCGCCATTACTAAAGTCGATTTGAGGTTGACGTCAGATTATGAATCTCGCCCTTCCTCGCATCTCTGCGCTTGCCACTGTGCGTCGTGACATGCCTTTCGATTTATTTAATTTTTCTTAAACTATTTATCCAATCGACATTCTAAACAAACCGACATGTTCTCTGATGTTTGGTCTATAACTTTTATAGAAAGCCATTTTTTGCTAGACCCAATATTTTTCGGGGTAGAGCGAGGAGAAACGATTTTAAAAATATGGGTTTTCAGACTCATTCTAAGTCATTTTGTATGAAGGCACTCCGTATATAACAATGGTTTGACGTATTTTTATAAATAAAATAAAAATATTTCTAATGTCCGGATCGATATGCAAATTTGAAGAATGAATTTTCGGATATCGTAGATCCGAAAAAGGACGAAAAACAAATTAGCACTTTTTTGTAAGGCTCCCCACCACTCCCCTCACGCTACGATTTTTGGACGTCCAAGTGATTTTGCTTTAGAAAGATATTAGAAACGAATAAAAATAGGTTTTGCATTTTAGCAACAAAGTGCCCACCAAAATCTATTCTAGAAGCCTTTTTCCAGTCTATTTACTCTTCAGTATGGAATTGTATTTACTCTTGTACAAAACTAATATTTTTATGTTAAAACACGATTAGAATGTTAAAATGATAGCTTTTGTTATACAGATAAACTGTTTAGTTTAAATAATTTCCCCTTTTTAATTTTGTACATAAATAATAAACAAAAAGAGCTTTGAGAATAGATTTCACAAATTCAATAAAACAGAGCATTTTAGTAATTCGGTTTATAAAGTTTATGTTGAATTATTTAATAATATACATAAAAATTATAATCATTACTTAGCTTCTGTTATCTTTGAATTTTGTTTTACTACTTCAACTGACCGCTGCCCTTGCAATATTTTTAAAATACCATAACCGCAAATTACTTTACTGTTTGAGTAGGAAATATGCAATACAACACGAGCTCCGGTCGCTCGACTAATACTCTTTAGAGCTGGCAACAGTGTCTGATCTCGCGTTGATCTGTAAATATCTAAAATTTCGTATATAAGTCTTCCCCTTCCCTTTTCAGCTACGGATCTCATTTTGTTGTAAATTTATCAAAAAAATTTAAGTTCAAAAATCTTTTCCCCTCTAAGTGTGCCATGATTAATATGTTAATTATAAAGATAGTTATGAACAATATACTCCATTAATTAATTTCCTATTGGTGGATCTCGGGTTGTCCTCGATTTAATCGGATCTCGCCTTGATATGAAGACGTATATATATATATATATATATATATATATATATATATATATATATATATATATATGTATATATGTATATATGTATATATATATATATATATATATATATATATATATATATATATACGTATATACATATATACTTATATACAGATATGCATATGTACATATATACATATATACATATATACATATATACATATCTACATATATACATATATACATATATACATATATACATATATACATATATACATATATACATATATACATATATACATATATACATATATACATATATACATATATACATATATACTTATATACGTATATACGTATATACTTATATACATATATACATATATACATATACACATATATACATATATACATATATACATATATACATATATACATATATACATATATATATATATATATATATATATATATACATATATACATATATACATATATACATATATACATATATACATATATACATATATACATATATACATATATACATATATACATATATACATATATACATATATACATATATACATATATACATATATACATATATACATATATACATATATACTTATATACGTATATACGTATATACGTATATACTTATATACATATATACATATATACATATATACATATATACAGGGACACCGGGGTTGGTTGTCATACGGGGTACGTTGACATTGTGCATTTAAATTACGCGCCGTTCATAGTAAAACATAGCGCGCCGACCTGTGCATGCACAAACCGTTGGCGCTTGTATTACCATACTTTCAGTCGAAGTTGTAACGTTATCCAGTGAATATAGTGTTGATTTGTGGTTTTACATTTGGTGAGTAATTTTTCGTTGTCGTACACTTTTTTTAATATTATCTAGTACAAACGTTTAAGTTATTTTCTGTGATGATGGTATGAAAGTATATTGATAGCTTTTTAATCTGGCGTAAACAAATTAACAGTTTATGAATTCGTAAACACGTGTTAGCCATTTTAGTTGAAAAACCGTCATCGGGGTTGGTTGGCATTTTATGAATGGGGCAGGTTGTCACGATGTGCCAACCTGCCCCGTGTATAACTATGAAATGTATTTTTGTAACAAAAGTATTATCTAACTAGGTATATTATCTAATTATTTACAGACGTAACCATGCGAACCTATAAAAGAAAAACAGAGCGAGGAAAAACACCTGCTGACGTTATGGAACGAGCTGTACGTGCTCATATTATTGATAAGTTAAGTTTGAAGGTTGTTTCGCAAGACTATAATATAGGCGTGCGCACTCTTGCACGATATTGTAAAAAAATGAAAACGGATATACTGCAAACGGAACTTGGAGGTATTCCATCTGTGCTGCATGTAGGATATCAGAAGAACAGACAGGTATAAATATTTTTAAGAGTCTAAATTTTCTTAGGTAATAACTATGATATATTGTTTTAGATCTTTAACGTGCAAGACGAAGAGGCTTTATGTGAGTATCTAAAAACTGCATCTGATATTTATTATGGACTTACACCAAAGCAGGTTCGAAAGTTGGCTTTTCAATATGCTACGACTCTTAATATTACGGTTCCAACATCTTGGTCTACAAACCAAATGGCAGGGCCTGATTGGTTTACTTCGTTCTTAAAACGACAACAGACATTATCCATCAGAACTCCAGAGGCTACTAGCCAAGCTAGAGCTTCAAGTTTTAATGAACATAATGTGTCACAATTTTTTAAAAATCTTAAAACAGTTTTAGACCGACTGAAATTAACTGCGAGTGACATATATAACATGGATGAAACCGGTATCACCACCGTACAGAAACCTGATAGAGTAGTGGCTCGTAAAGGATTTAAACAAATTGGCAGAATAACGTCTGCAGAACGGGGTACCCTAGTGACACTGGCCATTGCTGTTTCAGCGTCAGGCAATTCAATTCCTCCGTATTTCATATTTCCTAGGAAAAACTATCGAGCGCACTTTGTTCGAAGCGGTCCACCTGGCAGTATAGGTGATGCGAATCCTTCGGGATGGATGACCGAGACACAGTTTATAAAATTTGCAGAGCATTTTATACACAACGTAAGATGTTCAAAAGAAAAACCAGTGTTATTGTTGCTCGATAATCATGATTCTCATTTGTCAATAACTGCACTCGATATTTTTAAACAAAACGGAGTTACTGTTTTATCGTTTCCACCTCATTGCAGCCATAAACTTCAGCCATTAGACCGAAGTGTTTATGGTCCTCTAAAAAAATACATCAACACCGCTTGCGATTTATGGATAACGAATAATCCGGGCCAAACAATGACCATATATGATATCCCAGCGGTGGTGAAGTCAGCTCTACCCAATGCAATTACTCCAAAGAATATTATGGCTGGCTTTCAAGTATCTGGAATAAGTCCATTTAATTCGGATATATTCCCTCCTGAGGAGTTTATGGCTGCTTTTGCTACAGATCGACCAATTCAAACTGCTGCACTCATTGATCAATCTCGACCGGAACTAAATGAAGTTACTGTGCCAATTAACCATCCTCTACCTGATTTAAATCTGTCTTTGGAGCAGTGTGATCCGCCTCCACTCGTGCCGATTCAAGTTACTCCGCCAACTCAGGTTAATTCACATTCTATTCCTCTTACAATCTCAACTACCAAATTCTACTGTGCAGTATCAGCAACTTCGCCTATATCATCTGTTAACGATACATCGGCTATATCATTTCCTGATGGTGTCTCTGCCCTTCCATCAACTTCCAGCACCAAGTTATTGACAAACTTAAGACCATTTCCTAAAGCTGGCGACAGAAAAACAAATACCAAACGAGGAAGAAAAAGACGTTCCACTGCAATTCTTACAGACACACCAATCAAAAAAGCTTTAGAAGAGGAAAAAAAGGCAATACAGGAGAAGAAGGCAGCAGTTTCTGCTAGAAAAAAGAAAAGAATCACAAAAAACTCTGCTTCCACTTCAACCAAAACGACGGTTGATAATGCTAAAAAAGATTTATTCAAGAGAAAAATAAAGAAAAAGCGTTCAATAGTATCTTCAGATGAAGACTCAGACCAGGATAATGCTTTCTGTCTAGTTTGCATGGAGCCACATTCCAATAGTCGCCCTGGAGAACAGTGGATCGAATGCATTGAATGCAACTTTTCAGCGCACTTCAAATGCACTGATGGCAATACTGTACCATATAGATGTCAAAACTGCGATTGTGATGAATACTAACAGTATTTCCAAATACAGATTTCTAATTATGTTATTAACTAAAAAAAGTTAACGTTGTTTGAATTCATACCTTCTTATTAAATACATTTACCTATATTTTTCGGCTTCTATTATTTTATATACCTACCCATTATTGATTACTGCTCCTTTGTATATTTTTCCAGTGAAGTTATGTTTTATACCTATATGCCAACCTACCCCAAGGGCTATGACAATTTACCCCAATCACGGGGTAAATTGACATAGGTTGTAGAGCTACTCTTATTATTTTATATGAGTATGTTGGAATACATCTAGGGATCTAGAAAAAAGGGCAATATTGAAGTAATGTTCACTCTATCTTACGGTAATGCGCACTTTTCAAAACAAGTAATACTAGTCTTAAAAAAATATATAATAGGCGAATCTATGACAACCAACCCCGGTCTCCCCCATATATACATATATATATATATATATATATATATATACATATATACATATATACATATATACATATATACATATATACATATATACATATATACATATATTTAAAAAATATTCAATAGTTGAATATCAGAGGTTGTATCGGTCAATAATAGGCAAATGAAAGTCGTCAGCTACTTCATTGATTTAATCGAATACGTTTCGCTTTTTAGTTTTCAAAAGCATCATCAGTTCACTACAAATAAAAATAAAACGATGTAAAATATAAGTAAATAACCAAAAGGGTTCATACTTACAAAAACAATTTGTAGGTTTTGTAAAAGATGTTAAAAACACTCTACGATAACTTAACATTAAAAAATTTTAAAAACTAAACGATAGAAACGAAACAAAAAACACACAGGAAAAAACTGAAACAGCACTATTGTTTGTTTAATTTTTACCGATGGCTTCATCTCAATGTGGGTGTAAGCTCTTTCGACGACCCAACACAATAATCTCTTGGAATGTTTTCTATCGGTTTTAGGCTGTCATATTTGCACATGTGGCATGTGTCGTCCATACGTTTCTTCGGAAAGCAGTGAGGTACAATTATTAAACAAGTTAGTAAGCAGAACGGGGACAGCCCTATTTTTCAAAAAAGAAATATTTTTTTCTACAAAAAAAATATTTTGAAAATAGGGAAAGAAGAAGGGGAATGACGTTACAATCTTGTAAGTGTTTATTTTTTAATTATTATTTGTTGTGTATGATGAGAGAGTGATATATCTGGCTCAAGTTGTCAATGTCGGTTCTTTTATTTAGGGATGAAGGATGTTTAAGAATTTGACACATTTCAAGGATAGAACGCTTATGATAATTTTTTTGTTTGCACAGTATTTTGGTATTAGTGAAGTCGATACTGTGTTTGGTTGAAATGGCATGTTGTGCAAGGGCACAGGATGGTTTTGAAATCCTAATGTCGCTTTTATGGGACGTTAGTCGACCTTGAAGAGAACGGCTGGTCTGGCCAATGTAGCAGGAGTTGCACTCCGCACAGGGTACATTATAGACGACGTTAGTTTGTTCTAGAGGGGCCAATGGAGTTTTTGTCTTAGAAAATAACTTTCCTACGGTTCTGGTGTTTTTTAAAGCTATTTTGACAGGTAAGTTTTGGAAAAGTTTGATTAGCTTGTTCGTGATTTGTGGGAAGTACGGGAGCGAAGCATATTTTATGGTTTGTTCAGGAGTGAGAGGGGACTCATTCATTTGTATTCTGTTAGAGATGGACGCTAATATTAGCCCGTTGGGTGTTTCAGTGATGGACTGCCCATAGCTTTTGGAATATAGAAATTTATTGATAATGGATGCCGGATAGGAGTTATCTATTAGAATAGACTTCAGTAGATTGAGAGATTCTTCTTTGTAAAGCGGATGTGTCAACATGTGTACTCTAAGGCTGAGGGCTTGTACCAGGTTAAGTTTATATCTGATTGGATGTGTCGAATGGTAGTTTAAGAAACGGTTGCTAGCCATTTCTTTTCTGTACCAGGTAGTGACTAATCTGTTATCTGGAGTGCGAGTTCAACTATTGGACATATATACATATATACATATATACATATATACATATACATATATATATATATATATATATATATATATATATATATATATACATATATACATATATACATATATACATATATACATATATACATATATACATATATACATATATACATATATACATATATACATATATACCTATATACATATATACATATATATATATATATATATATATATATATATACATATATACATATATACATATATACATACATACATATATACATATATACATATATACATATATACATATATACATATATACATATATACATATATACATATATACATATATACATATATACATATATACATATATACATATATACATATATACATATATACATATATACATATATACATATATACATATATACATATATACATATATACATATATACATATATACATATATACATATATACATATATACATATACAGGGTGGTCCTTAAGTAATTGTACAAAAAGAAACCGCAGATTCTACACTTTAAAATATTACGATTAAAGTCAACTTGCTTTAATAAAATGTTTATATTAAAAAGATACAGGGTGTTTAAGTGGAAATTTAAAATTTTATTTTGCGTTATAACTTTCATGTTTGTAAACATTTATGTATAAAAATTTATAATTGGATACTACTCAATATCAGGAATTATAATTTGATGCATACTTTGATATAGCCAATAGAGGGCGCCACATATGCCACATATGTTGCATACATTTGCATTTAACTTTTTTGTTCTTCAAGTTACCGGTATTTTTGATAAAAAATATTAAAGATGTATTATTTTAACAAAGAAAAGGTATACTTGTTAATAACTTTAAAACTCAACAGTTTTCGAGATAATCGCATTTTACAAATCAACTGCATAATTTTGATTTAACGCAATTAATCCAATCAATGAAAATAAAATAGATAAAAACATCAATACTTCTGAATTTTGTAATAAAATACCTCTAAAAAAGTAGATAGTTAACGAAATATTAAATAAAATAAATATATCACCAGGATTATAATTAATATGATAAAATACAGAATAATTAGATTTTACATCAAACCTTTTACGTTTTGTATTAAATTAAAGTCATAATCAAAATATTTTATTTACAAACCAAATTAAGACATAGTTAAAATAAATAACGTTGAACTTTTTGTCAAAGTAAGTGTTCAATATGTTTTACTATTTTCTTTAATTCATTTGTCAATACATTCCATAAAATATCGTCTCATATTAAATAGCATCATTGGTTCTAAAAAAACTGCTGCAGTACTTATTATAAATATAATAATAGGTATTATTTTGGAATTTTTATGAATTAAATAATTATATTAATATCTTACCACATAATCAAGCAATATGACTATCATGAACAATCCAACGTTTAGGAAAATACTGTTCTCACTCCCCCTTCTCTGTAATGTATTGGTGTATCATCTTGTATAAACCAATTATTTAGCCTTAAGTATGATGACAATTTTTCCAATAAACCAATAAAATCTTTTTATAAAAAATGTAAATAAATCTGACCATTTAAATTGCAAAGTAATTCGCATATCCGTAAAATATCATTCAAAATTCATATTTAAAATGCATGTCCTATGATTTGGAACCATTTATAATTATTTTTTACGGATATGCGAATTATCTTGCAATTTGAATGTCGAGATTTATTTACATTTTTTTTAAAATGATTTTATTGATTTATTCAAAGAATTGTCATCAAACTTAGGACGAAATATGTGGTTTCTACAAGATGGTACACCATTACGTTACAAAGAAAGCGGAGTGAGACAGTGTTTAAATACAATTTTCCTGAACGTTGGATTGTTCGTGATAATCAAATTACTTATTATTATACTTATAACACTTATAACAAATACCGCAGCAGTTTCTTTAGAACCAATGATGCTATTTAATATGAGACGATATTTTATGGAATGTATTGACAAATGAATTAAAGAAAATAGTGGACATATTGAACACTTACTTTGACAAAAAGTTCAACGTAATTTTGTTTATTTGTCTTAATTTGGTTTGTAAATAAAATATTTTGATTATGCCTTTAATTTAATACAAAACGTAAAATGTTTGATGTTAAATCTAATTATTCTGTTATTTATCAAATCCCATTATTTTATCCTGCTGATATATTTATTCTAATTATTAATAATTCGTTAACTAGTAACTTTATTAAATACCAAAATTCAGAAGTATTGACGTTTTTCTTTAATTTTCTTTCATTGCCTGGAGTAATTGAGTTAAATCAGAATTATGTAGTTGAGTTCTAAAATGCGATTATCTCGAAAACTGTTGAGTTTTAAAGATATTAACAAGTATACCTTTTTTTTGTTAAAATAATGTATCTTTAATATTTTTTACTAAAAATACCCATAATTTAAAGAGTAAAAAAGTTAAGTGCAAATATATGCCACAGATGTGGCATATGTGGCGCCCTGTATGAAATACATCAAAGTGTACATCAAATTCAAATTTCTGATGTTTAATAGTACTCAGTTGCAAATTTTTATATACAAATGTTGACAAACATAAAAGTTATAGCGAAAAATAAAATTTTAAATTTCCACTTTAACACCCTGTATCTTTCTTAATATTAACATTTTATTAAAGCAACTTGACTTAAATCGTGATATTTTAAAGTGTAGAATGTACGGTTTCTTTTTGTACAATTAATTAAGGACCACCCTATATATATATATATATATATATATATATATATATATATATATATATATATATATATATATATATATATGCATTTGCTACCCATACACCTCCGATTGCTACATCCTTAGTTCGAGTTCACCTCCGATTTTACGAGTTCGCCTCCGAAATCGGAGGCGAACACGTACACCCATGTTTCTTGTGCATTTAGTTGCTAACTCGTCTGTATAAATTGTTTGACAAGTTTTTAACTGGAGGCAAAATCGAGTCAAAATCATCTCTAGATATACATTTTAGTTCACCGTATCTGGCGTCAGAGGCGCAGCTTGTTATACGTGTATACTCTGTCGTTAGCCAAAGGTAGTCGGCGCCTCCGATATATACGCTATGTTCAGCGGTTCACTTCACCTCTTAGCTGTGGCAACATCGCAATCATCATTTGAATAAATTCGTATAGTTACGGGGTAATCTTAAATTTATCAGATCCTAGGTATATATCTATTTTATCTATTTATAAAATGGTGTAAGTTTTCATGTCCGTGATTTAAATTAGAAAGTCTAAAAGGACAAGTTTTAATTTTTTCTTCGCGTACATTGCTTTAATACTAATAGCACATACATTATTATGAAGCATACTTTTATTGTACTAAACGTACCTCACAATTTTATATTTTATTAACATTGTCCTTATTCTTATTCCTTTATTTTGATGTTAATGTAGCATATAATATGCGTACAGTTTTTTAAACTTCTGTACATTGTTGGGTTTATCTAAAAGAATCAGCGCGCACAACTGGCAAAAGTGTTTGTTACACGTATCTCTCAGAACTGACAATATTTTACGTTGAGAATAAATATGCGAGCTCCCTTGTTTATCCTTCCCAATCCCTTTTGGGATTTGGTGACACCATCAGGATTGTATAGTGTTTTTTACGATTTCTTTCCATCCTTTCCGGTCCTGGGCTAGTTGTTCGGCATCATGTAACCCTTGGTTACTCAGTGTTTCTGTTTGATACAACCAACGGCTTGGAGATCGTCTCCCAGAGGTTTGCCGTTTAAATCTGCCTCGATTATAAGTTTTTCCATCGTGCCTGTTCTTCTAGCAATGTGTCCAAAATACTACAAATATCTCTGTTGTATTTGTTTAAGCAATATATCTTTTAAATAATTGATGGATTTGATCGTTACTCGCTGGAAATTCATTTTATGTAACAATAAAATACTGAAAACTTTGTTTTCAAACTTCCACAAAATTTATTTAAAACTCTTATCACTACAGCTGTTTCGGCTGATTGACTTTCTCAAGTAATCTATTTTTGGCATGCGTTTACACTTTATAGTCTCTAGTGAAATAAGTTGAGGAGGGGACAACTGTTTGTCTCAACTTGGTCATTCAGAATTATATCTGTGTTTTTGTGAAGAATTTTAAATTCGTCATTAAAAAATGATCGTGATCTAGAAGGTGAAGTGCGTATGCAGAATATGTTTTTCAATTATTGAAAGCCCTTTTATGTTCTGCTATATGTTTATTAAAGTTTCTACCAGTTTGACCGATATAAGTTTTTGGGCAGTCACCACATTTAAGTTTGTACATCTTCTTAGTCGTTAACCTGATGCAGGTATCGTGATATCATGAAGCTATTAGCTAAATTTCCCAGCGTTCCTCCACGTTTTTCTATCTTCTGCCATTCTAGCACATTCTGACAATGGAGCGCCAATGGTAGCAACAATATGGTCCGTGTATCGTGTGGGAGATCTACCTCTATTTTTTTTGGCTTCTACTTTGCCCTGGATGGTAAGTTTTTCAAGACCATTTCTTCGAAGCACATGTCCAAAATAGCTTATTATTTGTTGTGATATTTGTGTTCTTAGTCTTTTCTTTATGTTTAGCTGGTCCAGTATGGATTCATTTGTTCTTCGGGCCACCCATAGTATTCTCAGCATTCGTCTCCAGCAGTACATCTCAAATACATCTATGCTCTTTTTGTCTTTCTCAGTAAGGGTCCAGCATTCCGATGCATAAGTAAAAACTGGAAAAACTAGACTTACTATAAGTCTCATTTTGGTTCATTTTGGCGCTTTTTGCGATTGCTACAGCCCAGATACACAAATTTATCTACAACAGCGATGTTGTTTATCATGACCAGATGATTTTGATTGTTGTTAGCTCTATCAATTATCATGATTCTCGTTTTATCTCTTTTTATTTTAAGGCCCATCGTTAAGCTTACGTCTTTTATGCGTTGTAGCAGGTAAATCAATTTAGCTTCAGAACTAGCGAGGTTAGTAGTATCATCTACATATCTTAAGTTGCAAATCTTCTTCCCGCCAATGGTGATGCCACCGTTCCAGTCCTCAGTAGCTTTCCGCATTATCCATTCACCATAGATGTTAAATAGAATTGGGCTTATTATGCAGCCTTGTCTCACTCCCTTTGTGACCCTGAAACTATCGGTTAGCTCCCCATTTATTCTAACTCTGGCATAATTGTTATTGTACAGGCTTTTAATTAGCAGTATCAGATGATTGGGGGCTCCCATTTCAGACAAAACCTGCCACATTTTACTCCAGTTGACCAAATCGAAAGCTTTACTACAATCTATGAAGCACAAATATGTTGTGATGTTGAATTCTCTGGATTTTTCTACAATCTGCCGTACGTTTAAAATTTGTTCTCTAGTACCACGTCCGGGGACGAAATTTGCTTGTTCCTCCGCAATGTTAGGTAGTAAAAAGAGCTTTATCCTCTCGAGAATTATGTGTAAGAGTATCTTACTGCAATGCGCAATTAGAGCAATTGTGCGATAGTTGCTACATAAATCTTTCGCTCCCTTTTTATGTATGGGAATATATAGTGATTGAGTCCAGTCCTCAGGCCATTTACCTGTCTCCCATACTCTTTGACAAATTTGATGTATTATATCCACTCCAACGTCATCTAGGGCCCAAATCATTTCACTAGGTATGTTATCTGAACCGGCAGCTTTCTGACTTTTTTGCCTCATAATTGCTGCTTCAACTTCACTTTTGAGTACGTCAGGTTCCGTCGCAAAACTGGCATCTTCTTGTTGTGATGGGGCGTCTGTGCTTTCCTCCATCATCAGTCGTCCACAGTATTCTTTCCATCTGTGTAAAATATCTTTTTTAGAAGTCAGTAGAATTCCGTTATCACCTTTGTACATACCACTGTGTAAGTGTTTTTTATTTTTATGTGTTTGGCTATTTTTGTTGATATTTTGCCTGTATATGTAATCGAACAGAAGATACTGGGTTTTTTCTCTGGTGGTGTAAATACTAATTTCAGAGCTTTCTTGTGTAGTTTTTGGTTTAACATTTTATTAATTGTTTGTTCGTTGTATCCGTTGTAGAGGTGTGCTTATTAGTTCTTTTAGACGAACTAGTTTAACAGAACTATTTCACAAAAATGAACTAGTTCAGTGAACTAGTTCGCGAAAGAACTATTTCTAGGACCGACATCGAAATCCAACCCTAACAGAACTGGTTGCCAGATGTCTCGTCTTAATCATCACACAAGCTCGGCGCCAGCCGCCCGTTTTCTTTCAGTTTTTCACTAGTTCGCTTAGTTCACTACCGTATAAGTAGTTCGGAACCTATTTCTTTCGATCGTATGTTTAGGTTTAAATGGTTTAAATTATTATATGATTAGTTAGTTTTTATTTGCAAAAAATTATTAGATTTGTTTTTTATTAACTGTTTTAAATATAAATATGGTTCAAGTATGATTTATTTTTATATTTACGTATATTTAAACTCATAGGTATTTATAATTAGGTTATTTCTAAAAGAACCTTTACAAAAAATCAGTGAATTTTCTAGGAGAATTAAATAACACATTTTCATTCTCACTCTTACATAAAATTATATTTTATGTAAATGCCCCAATCATTTTAACCACAACTAAAATTTTTATTTCAAAATTACAATACAAGAAACAACACAGCATGGCAACATCCAAGACAATACATGGGCATAAGATCTGAACCATTATGACATTAAGAACTTAATGTTATTGTCACATTCATAAGAATTATGAATCTGTTATCTGAGGCTAATCGGCATTTTTTTTTAAACTAGTTAGTCCATCCATTCACAAAATAATAAATATATGTTCTAATAAATGCAAATCGTTCGCAGTGAACTAGTTCTATGAAAATTAATGAACTAGTTCAATTAGTTCAGTTGAAAGAATCATTCATTAGAACTATTTCTATGGTGAACTACACATCCCTAATCCGTTGTTTACTGCTATTTGCTTGATGATATATAATTCTGTCTCCAAGTTGTATTTTGACATCGGAATTTCTGTTAATCTATGTAACATACTATGATAGGCTGCCTGTTTATGTTGTGTTGGATGGGATGATGAATTGTGTATAGTCGTGTCAGTATGGGTAGGTTTATGAAATATGGAGAAGTCATGTTTGTTTTTAAATCTGATAATTTTTAAATTTAAAAAATTTATGGATTGATTTTGTTCTGTTTCTATTGTAAATTCAATATGACTGAAGTAAATTAATATACGATAAAAATTGATCGAGTTGCCTGTTAATTTCTGTGAAACATACCAGTATGTCGTCTATGTATCTCCACCAATATAAAAACTGTTTATATACGGTATGTTTTAAAATCTTTGTCTCTAGATGATCCATAAAAATATCTGTGGCAATGGGCTTAGAGGATTGCCCATTATAAGTCCTGCACTGTTATTTGTATATATTTGATTATTAAAATCAAAGTAGTCCTGGTTTATGCAAACTTCAAGAAGATGTAAAATTTCAGATGTAATTATTGGATTTGTACTATTTTGGTCTAAAAGGTTTTTTACTAGAATAAAAGTTTCTGTAGGAGGGATACTAGGAAAAATTTTTTTTACGTCAAATTTTTACATTTGTTACCTAACAACTCCAGATTAATTTCATTTTATGTAAAAAATCTTTTTCCTAGTATCCCTCCTACAGAAACTTTTATTCTAGTAAAAAACCTTTTAGACCAAAACAGTACAAAGCCAATAATTACATCTGAAATTTTACATCTTCTTGAAGTTTGCATAAACCAGGACTACTTTGATTTTAATAATCAAATATATGCAAATAACAGTGCAGGACTTATAATGGGCAATCCTCTAAGCCCATTGCTATCAGATATTTTTATGGATCATCTAGAGACAAAGATTTCAAAACATCCCGTATTTAAACAGTTTATATATTGATGGAGATACGTAGACGACGTACTGGTATGTTTCACAGGAACTAACAGGCAACTCGATCAATTTTTATCGTATATTAATTCACTTCAGTCATATTGAATTTACAATAGAAACAGAACAAAATCAAACAATAAATTTTTTAGATTTAAAAATTATCAGACTTAAAAAAAACACACATGACTTCTCCATATTTCATAAACCTACCCATACTGACACGACTATACACAATTCATCATCCCATCCAACACAACATAAACTGGTAGCATATAACAGTATGATACATCGATTAACAGAAATTCCGATGTCAAAATACAACTTTGAGACATAATTAAATATCATTAAGCAAATAGCTAATGACGATATTTCAAAACTCTTCAATTTTGAATCAAACTTGAATCTCTTCAATTTTTTAGTTTTGCGTCTTTATCGTTACAAAAAATATCAAGGTGATCTTTCATTCACTTCGAGCCTCATAGATTTTAGTTAGCTCGTTGTAACCGCTTATTAGTCTTGTACTTACTACAACGGTATCAAAGAGGATAGGGTTTAATATGTCAAAAAAAGGTAATTTTTTCTTCTTGGTATGTCTACGCATTTCAATTAGTAATATAGAACATTCCCTTATTTTATTAGAGCAAGCGACCAAAATTTGAGCGCGCTTATGTTTCTGTGGTTGAAAATTTCTGTGGTTGGAAAACTTTTGTTTAATTTATTTTCATATTATTTATGTTAAAAGTTGTATTACAACATTGAGTTTATTAATTTTAAATGTAGATATTTTTCGCAATAAAGATGTTTCAAACAAATGACCATATTTACTGTGAGGCACTGTAACTCGTTAGCAAGTTCCAATAAAATCCTCCCTCCTATTCGGGGTACCTTGGCCATAACATCATTGTTTGATTTACTGAAGACAATAAGGTAATAGTAATTGAAATTATAATCTTAATTACCATTAGATATTTTTAAACCTACCTTTTTAATCCTGTCAGGCCTGACATATTTATAAAAGTATTTAAATAGGTAAACTGTGTAATGTGTATAATCACACTATATTGAAAAATGAGACACAGTTCGACCAGCTTGTTAATCGCCGAAAAAAAGTCATAGAACTCGGGAAACCACCGGACGAAAGCGATTACGCATTAACAATATTTATCAATACCAACACTATTAACAGTGAAAATAAAACACAACAAAACGTTGCGAAGATTAAAAAGAAAAACCTAACGACTGTACAATACATAATAAAAAGACGAAAAGAAAGAGTGCAAATAAATTTCAAACTAGAAATACGAAAAAGTTAAGTATGAATCATAATATGTTGCGATCACTATAATAACACGATAAATTTGGCAACATCTACAGAGGCGGAACCGCACTTGCAACATCATATAAAATATACAAATGAGACCAAAGAGTACGTTCACTGTATGGAGGCAAACAAGAACTACACAAATAAAATAACTGTATAAAACTAGGTTAATAAATATTTACCCCTCTTTCTTTGCCTTTATAATATACATCAAAATAAGGTTAATGATGTATTATATGTGCATATACTACCTCTAGTTTTGGTGGAGTGAGGGACGTCTGTTGTACGTACGGAGGCAAAAACGATACAAATGCACATATATATATATATATATATATATATATATATATATATATATATATATATATATATATATATATATATATATATATATATATATATATTCAACCGATTATACAGACCCGAAACGCATAGGTATACCGACGTAACCAGTCCAAAATTGACGTTACCAGACCCGCAAAAAGGTCTGGCAACGTTTTCTTCGTTATTTACATATCATATGCATCCCCGTACATGCCACTAAATTTTTAGAGAATTTTATTTGGGACTGGTATGACTGTTACACACCACATTATACACAGTTTTAGTTCAAATGATAATTGTGAAGAGGGAGCGCAGTTCATTTCTGTATATCGTATATAATTTAAATTGCTTCTTACAACCGCTAAGACTTTCTCAGACCCAAAAAATGGCAACACTGTATGTTAGTAGTTATACTGTTATTTAATATTTTTAAAGGTATCAAATATCAAATCATTACTCATCCGTACATACTACAGACTACCGACACGTTTTTAGATCCTATAGGCACATTCGAAACGATTAGATAAAGTAATTATATAACATACTTACTTGCTAGCATATACTTTTTATTTTTAATTTATAAGACTTATTTATTTAGGAAGACAAAAAAAAACGCATCAACCTCTCAGGGTTATTAGCGTTACAATAGGTTTATACAATTAATAGTTTTACATGTAGGTTTCAGTAATAATATAAATAATTAAATTTCGTTTAGTAAATTGATGTCCTTTAGGGAATTAAACAGTTTTTGGAGGTCACTGTTCCCATTGAAGGCACTTTTAAGTGAGGTCGGGATGCAATGTTTCTTTCGTTCACTTTTATATTTATCGTGTTTTACAGATAAGTCAGAGTTGCAAATTTCACAAATTGGCTTGTTTCTTCTCTTCAGCAAGCATTCGTGTGTGATTTTCGTATCTCCGATACACAAACGTGTCACTATCACTTGTTCTCTTCACTTCCTTGATTTTGATTTCCATGGTTGTCCACTTTAGTTTATTCCTAGTAATTTACTTGGGGTACTTTTCATTTGTCTTGCCACCAAGTTCTTGTAATCTTGTTTGAAATGAGTTTTTATCTGTGTGTATCGTAATATTAAATATTCTTGATTTTGGATTAGTTGTAGCATTTTTAACTGGCCCGTCAACATTTTCGTTTCCTTTTTTCCTTTTTTTTTCCTTTATGTGACGGGACCAACAAAAATTTCAACTCAGTGTTTTCGTCTAGGATTCTTTTAAGCTCTATTTTAATAAGAACTAGAAAGGGATAGTTGCAACAAAGCTATTGTATGGCATTAAGCGAACTAAGAGAGTCACTAATTATTATCCTTTTTTGCTTATTTTCCTAATGTATGTGAATAATAGCTTGTAAGATGGCAAATAATTCAGCAAAGAAAATAGTGGTAATGTCTGGTAATTTAAAAGAGGCTGAGAATTGTTTTGAGTACACAGCAGTTCCTATTCCTTCGTCGTTTTTTAAAGCGTAGGTATAAATTTCATTCACATCACTATTTGAATTTATTATATGATGGAATTCTTGTTGTATGATAGTTGTTAAGGTTTCTGCTTTGTTGAATTGTGCTAGGATAAGATCGGATTTAGGTAGAGGTATTGTCCAAGGTGACGGGATGGGAGTGAAGGATAGGTAAAAGTTGTTGGGGAATTGAAAATTGTTGTTGACTAAATGTTTTTATACTGTGATAAAAGGGAGGATCTGTTCGAGAAGTTGAATCAAATTTAGTTGAGAAGCGGTCAGCAAATACATTGTAAATTACAAGTTTGTTTTGGTTTGCCGAAACTGCAGCGGCATAACATAGACTTAGGTATTGCCTTCTGTGGGAGATAGGGAGTTCTCCAGATTCACAACAAAGGCTTTAAATCGGGCTAGAATGGTAGGCCCCAAGAGAAATTCAAATAGCTATATTGTAAATAGTATCTAAAGTTTTAAGAAGTGTTTTTTTGGCCAAGTTGTATACAGTAGACCCGTAATCTAATTTTGAGTGAATTATAGCTCTGTACATGTGAAGTAAGCATGAGTAGTCGACTACTCAGTTCTTAAAAGCAAGTGATCGTAGTAAATTTACCCTAGGTTGGCAGGATTTCTTCAGGTATTGTATAATTGATTTCTACGTTAGTTTACGATCAAAAATCATTAATGAGAATTTAATTGAGTGTTCAAAGAAATTTTCTCTTGTAGTTTAATCTCTGTTGTTCTCAGATGCATACATGGCTATTATATTCAGAGGTTTGTCTTCTAGTCTAATTTTTACTGCTACTATTCGTTCGAAGACTTATTTACGTTCATGTACATGGTGTAAAAATTTTCTATGTATTAACAGGGCGACTCCTTCTTTGGCTCTCGTTTCTCACTACACCACTATAAATCATGAGAAACCCATCCAGCATGATTTAATCCTTTGGTTTTTTCTTGGTTTCTTGTAGTGCACACATATCTATATTTTGTTCTATAATCACTTTCGTAATTTCTTGTTCTCGAGTGTTTAAGAGATTTTACTTTCAAATTACCGATTCGAAGTATATATTTTTTTTCGAAGTTTTTCATAAATTCATTGTCCTTTTTTTTTCCATAAATTTACCAGAACAACGTGATATCACAAAAAGTACAATTTTACAGGAGAGCATTTTTTAAGTTTCAAAAAATCATAAACTGGTAATGACTAAATTAATTTGCTTGAAATTGTAATTGGTGTATATTTTAACTATTAACTTTAAATAAAACCAGTCATTTATCTAGATTTTATCATTATACTTATAGAATTAAGACATACAAAAAAAAGAAACACATATATCACATTATTTCTGAAAATATAGAAAGAAAGTAATGCAATAAGTTAACTTGTAACGTTGTAGATGATAAAATTTTCTGGTTTTTGGTAACTTAAATAAATAAAACAAGTGGTTTTTATTCAAATCTTTATTGGAAGTTATAAAATATCTTAAAATAAATTGTGATTAACGATCATTCATGAATATGCTTTGAACACCAGAAGTAAAAAAATGCTGTAAATAAACATTGAGTAAAAATATTAGTATTATGCGCATTAGTAATAAAACAGATACCTAATCACTTTACAAAACAGTTTTGAGTGATAAGTTTAATGTTAATGCATTATAAAATCTAATAGAATACCTACTTATCAAGAAAGTATAGTCAGCATTACTCAATTGGACTAAAAATGTAAATGATACTGTAATAAATAAAATGTGAAACTTAAAACATTTAAAACATTTATGGCACTTATGCAGACTGAAATGTGTCGGAATTTATTGCTGACACATAAAACATACATTCTTAAAAATTATAAAGCTTCGTAAAAAGGTCTGTGATATCTTGGGATGAGATTTTTCTTAATCAAATCCATTAGATCTGCTTTTTTCCTGTCAGCTAAACCAGGTTTCTGTGAATATGCATTAGTCAATTCTATATTAATGTTTTTCTTTTTTTTTATCACTATTGCCTTTCGAAACCCTTCATCAGCATATGAATATTTAAAAGATATGACCGAAGGATCATCCTTTTCGAACTTAATAACCTTAATTTCTGACAGTTTGATAGGGTTGTTATCCATATCTTTTGTTAAAGTTAAATTCATTTGATTACATACGTTTTTCCAATCATAAAAATCTTCGTAACACATTTCGTTGACATGAAACGGAGTACTTTTTTTCCTCGCTGCCTTTATGGCACCTATAAAAGCATCAGGGGTATACATTGGTCCTGATCTTAACTGTCTCTTTATCTCCTTCTCAATTTGAGAATGTGCTGAGTCTCCCTCATTTTGTGTATGTCCTTTAATTAAATATTTGTGTGTTATGGACCTAAGATTTTGTAAATGTTGTACAGCGTACAAGTAAAGGGCAAACATAAATTTGTTTTTCTGTTGACCTGCGCATTTGTCTGAATAAAAAACAACATCCAGATCTTTGGCGGTTTTTGAAGTATTCATTAGATATTTGAATACGCATGTCCCAATTTCATTAACACCCCTATTAGCATTCGTTTCATCCCAGACATAACATTCAACTACATTATTTTGAATATTGTATATTGTGAGGTTAAGTACATTTAGTTTTGATTTGTAATAAAATACTGAAACGTCGCCTTTAGGACACTGAAAGACAGCTTGAAGGTCATACACAGCAACAATAATATTCTCGTCGTTTTTATCTTTGTTCTTTTCAACGCGTGATAACTCCTTTTCCTTCAAGTGTTTCTCATAATTTACTTTTCTTGTTTCTTTTTCTTCGGCTGTAGTATTTTTATATGCTTCGCACTCCTCACATAAGTCTTTTTTCGGTACAAAAAAGGAAATATTAAAATCTTGTGTGAATATACGATAGAACGTGACATAGGTTGCAAAAGAAAGGTTTTTCTTCTTACATTCTTCTACGTAATCCCTGTGTAGATCTGTTACCGTTTTACTTCCATCAATGAAGCACCTATTCGAATGCGCTCGAATATAATGGGATTCTACTTTCGGAATTGCTTTTATGAACTCTCTAACTCCATTCTTTATGTTTTCATCTAACTTGCTATGATTTTCATGGCACCCACGTTGATCCTTCATGGAAGAAATATTAGTATATTTATTCTTTTTTTCTAAAGCTGTTTCGATTGGACGGTTGTTAATACTGAATGTGTTTTTAAAAAAGGTTTTACATACTCTGATTTTCACCCCAGACACAGTTAAAAAATATGCATTATTATTTTCACGCTTTGGAGCAACACATCCCTGAGCATCAAATTTTACATAACGATGTTTTGGGACAACTGTTTCGACGTTGTTCGCTAAGAATGTCCATTGTTTTTCAATGTCCCCCAGAGCCCAGTATTGTGCTAAAAGTTGTTGCCGCTGACTCTCTGTGATATTTACTTGACATTTGAATGTACAGGTATCTTTGCATGGTGGCTTTAAAGAGCGCTCGGGGACAATTTTACCGGATTTGGGGGATTGGTATGCTTTTCCACTATTTCTTAATTTTTTCACATTTTTCTTCCATTCACTCTCCTTTCTTATTCTCTTCTTTCCCTTTTTCATTGCTGTTTCATCAATTACTGGCGACTCAAGCTGCGCAGTAGTTACACTTTCCTCTGCGTTAGTTGGATGTACATTTAAGATGTCCTGTAACGTTTTATCTTGATAAGTATCTTGGTATGAGGTGTCAATAGTAATCGATGTAGAAGGAGGAATTTCTTTATACTTTGTTGAATATAGAATGTTGTCACAGCAGTTCCCGATATCATCATCAAAACTTTCAGTCATACGTTTTGGCTTTGGCTCTTCTAGTTCATAATTGGGATCCTTGACAGAGTCATCACTATCTACAAAATAAAAAAAATAATTTGTAGACCAGTAAAAAAATAAGAAAGTTACAATATTTGGGACGCGTAATGAGGGAACGGCGATATGAAATGCTAAAACAGATAATACAGGGAAAGATAAAGAAGGAGTATAGGAAGAAGGAGACTGTCATGGTTGAAGAATTTAAGGGACTTGTTTAAATGAAGTTCTAGAGAACTCCTCAAAAAAATAAAGATAATGATGATGATATCCAACCTCCGATTAGGAGACGGCACTTAATGAAGAAGACTAGTGAAAACTAACAAACTAATAACAAAGTAACGTTACTAATAAAGTACTTACCTTCGTAGAATGACGAAATAGTCTTTCTAGAACTATTTGATGAGCTACTTGATGAACTACTAGATGAACTGCTTGATGATCTGCTTAATGAAATGCGGCTACCCGTCGATTCGCAGCGATCATGTTTTCCGGGATTTACTACGCCTCCATGCTTCGTCTCCTCTCCTAAAAAACCACATGATTAATTATCTACAAAATATTTATATCCATAGCAAATAATAAAATTTATAAAATTCTCACTTACCAAAAACATTATCAAAATTAGAATTCTTAGAATTATCAACCTCATTACCGGAAGATCCAGCAACAGCACTATTATTTCCTAATGCTAAGTTGATTATTTTGTTAGTCCGCGACCCCATCTGCAAAAATAACACTCTTTATGAATTTGTATTAGTATGTATAACGTGATAAAATGACATAGTAAACTGTGAAATAATATAATTTTTCTGGAAAAAGTGCACAACAACAAATATTCAAAACAAAAAAATCAAGTTTATCATCAATACTGGTTCTTCTTTTGATATCGCCTTTGAAAAATTATATTTTTACAATAACAACGTGATATCAATGACAAGACTATTTCACATGTTACTGTATTTTTTCTGGAAGAACTAGGTAAATACCTTTGTTACATTTTAGAAATAAAATTAAACATTTGATTGTAGCTTACCTTTGCAATAATAGTGTGGTATAGTTGTGATGTCACGTTGTTTGTGAAAACAGAGAGCACTTCACCCTACGTCATACAGATCACAACTAATATGCCACGCTATCGAAAATAACGAGGTGTCAGAAAGAGACAACGCTACAAGATGATTTGTCACATCATTTCTGTCTCTTTCCCTCCAAAATACATTTTACTTCTATGTTAAAGATACCACGTTATTACAGTATATAGAATGAAATAAGGCGGATTTATTTAACGGATAATAAAAAAATCAAATTTTTCGAGATGTCACGTTGTTCTGGTAAATGAGCGATATCATATGCATCCCCGTACATGCCACTAAATTTTTAGAGAATTTTATTTGGGACTGGTATGACTGTTACACACCACATTATACACAGTTTTAGTTCAAATGATAATTGTGAAGAGGGAGCGCAGTTCATTTCTGTATATCGTATATAATTTAAATTGCTTCTTACAACCGCTAAGACTTTCTCAGACCCAAAAAATGGCAACACTGTATGTTAGTAGTTATACTGTTATTTAATATTTTTAAAGGTCTATTCTCATTAGACGTGCCAGGCCCCTGCTCGTCACCTGACCGGCACATGCCATGCTTTTGGTAAATATTCACACTATTCGCGCTCGTAGCATGCTTTTAGCGGTATTTTGCACAGGCAGTCGGTTAGACGCGTCGATGGGTAGTTGTGCAGTTGTAATGTTTTCCACGGCAACTTTAGTAAAAATTGCATTTTTTACTTTAGATGCCGAAGAAGAGAGAGAATATGAGAGATAAAGTTAAAAAAGGAGGTTTTGGATATATCCAATGATTAAGAAAAGAAAAATAGAAGGAGGATACTATACCTTGTATAAAGAACTCATGGATAATGAGTCAAAATTTTATATATTATAGAATGTCAATTGCCGAATTTCAGCAGAATTACCAGCAGAATGCGATTTTGAACAAATTGCCAAAAAATTTTGGTTGTCGTGGAATTTTCCCAAGGGCATTAGGAGCCCTAGATGAAAAGCACATCAAAATTGTAGCTCCAATCAATAGTGGTTCCAGTTACTTTAACTACAAAAATATTTTTTCTGTAATTCTACTTGCTTTAGTAAATATGTAGTTCAACTTGCTCTAGGAAATCACGATAAACCATTTTTGCCCTTAAAAAACTCACTCCCTTTTCCGAACTCAGGTCGCCCGTAAATTATTTTTTCTTTTATTTATGTCATATCATCTTTCTTTTCCAACGAGTTTGACCCTACTATTTTTTTTTTGTTTGAAATATTATCGGCAGTGGTCTATTACCTAGATAAAATATAGTGTTTTATTTACCTATTTTAATATTTTCTCCAATATCCCACCATACCTGAGACTTATGTGCTGCATCTGCATACAGTCGATTCATAAAATCGTATAATTCACTCCTCTCACGAACTAATTCTATTAAAAATGCATCAGTATCATGTGAAAATAATTTTTTTCGCACCATTTTGCCTGTCGAAACTCGTCTGAAGTATTCACACTATGTAGGACTGTGCAAGGAATGTGCCAGGCATGGGCTAGGAAAATATTGTTTGAAAAGATTGTTCGATGCCGGGCACGGACCGTTCCCACTCCGAGCACTTGTAGTGAGAACGGACCGTCGCTAAACCCATTTAAATAACGTTAAAGTAATTTTGCACATCTCGAGCAGGGCACATGCCGAGCACATGCCTGGCACTATAGTGAGAATAGGCCTTAAAGGTATCAAATATCAAATCATTACTCATCCGTACATACTACAGACTACCGACACGTTTTTAGATCCTATAGGCACATTCGAAACGATTAGATAAAGTAATTATATAACATACTTACTTGCTAGCATATACTTTTTATTTTTAATTTATAAGACTTATTTATTTAGGAAGACAAAAAAAACGCATCAACCTCTCAGGGTTATTAGCGTTACAATAGGTTTATACAATTAATAGTTTTACATGTAGGTTTCAGTAATAATATAAATAATTAAATTTCGTTTAGTAAATTGATGTCCTTTAGGGAATTAAACAGTTTTTGGAGGTCACTGTTCCCATTGAAGGCACTTTTAAGTGAGGTCGGGATGCAATGTTTCTTTCGTTCACTTTTATATTTATCGTGTTTTACAGATAAGTCAGAGTTGCAAATTTCACAAATTGGCTTGTTTCTTCTCTTCAGCAAGCATTCGTGTGTGATTTTCGTATCTCCGATACACAAACGTGTCACTATCACTTGTTCTCTTCACTTCCTTGATTTTGATTTCCATGGTTGTCCACTTTAGTTTATTCCTAGTAATTTACTTGGGGTACTTTTCATTTGTCTTGCCACCAAGTTCTTGTAATCTTGTTTGAAATGAGTTTTTATCTGTGTGTATCGTAATATTAAATATTCTTGATTTTGGATTAGTTGTAGCATTTTTAACTGGCCCGTCAACATTTTCGTTTCCTTTTTTCCTTTTTTTTTCCTTTATGTGACGGGACCAACAAAAATTTCAACTCAGTGTTTTCGTCTAGGATTCTTTTAAGCTCTATTTTAATAAGAACTAGAAAGGGATAGTTGCAACAAAGCTATTGTATGGCATTAAGCGAACTAAGAGAGTCACTAATTATTATCCTTTTTTGCTTATTTTCCTAATGTATGTGAATAATAGCTTGTAAGATGGCAAATAATTCAGCAAAGAAAATAGTGGTAATGTCTGGTAATTTAAAAGAGGCTGAGAATTGTTTTGAGTACACAGCAGTTCCTATTCCTTCGTCGTTTTTTAAAGCGTAGGTATAAATTTCATTCACATCACTATTTGAATTTATTATATGATGGAATTCTTGTTGTATGATAGTTGTTAAGGTTTCTGCTTTGTTGAATTGTGCTAGGATAAGATCGGATTTAGGTAGAGGTATTGTCCAAGGTGACGGGATGGGAGTGAAGGATAGGTAAAAGTTGTTGGGGAATTGAAAATTGTTGTTGACTAAATGTTTTTATACTGTGATAAAAGGGAGGATCTGTTCGAGAAGTTGAATCAAATTTAGTTGAGAAGCGGTCAGCAAATACATTGTAAATTACAAGTTTGTTTTGGTTTGCCGAAACTGCAGCGGCATAACATAGACTTAGGTATTGCCTTCTGTGGGAGATAGGGAGTTCTCCAGATTCACAACAAAGGCTTTAAATCGGGCTAGAATGGTAGGCCCCAAGAGAAATTCAAATAGCTATATTGTAAATAGTATCTAAAGTTTTAAGAAGTGTTTTTTTGGCCAAGTTGTATACAGTAGACCCGTAATCTAATTTTGAGTGAATTATAGCTCTGTACATGTGAAGTAAGCATGAGTAGTCGACTACTCAGTTCTTAAAAGCAAGTGATCGTAGTAAATTTACCCTAGGTTGGCAGGATTTCTTCAGGTATTGTATAATTGATTTCTACGTTAGTTTACGATCAAAAATCATTAATGAGAATTTAATTGAGTGTTCAAAGAAATTTTCTCTTGTAGTTTAATCTCTGTTGTTCTCAGATGCATACATGGCTATTATATTCAGAGGTTTGTCTTCTAGTCTAATTTTTACTGCTACTATTCGTTCGAAGACTTATTTACGTTCATGTACATGGTGTAAAAATTTTCTATGTATTAACAGGGCGACTCCTTCTTTGGCTCTCGTTTCTCACTACACCACTATAAATCATGAGAAACCCATCCAGCATGATTTAATCCTTTGGTTTTTTCTTGGTTTCTTGTAGTGCACACATATCTATATTTTGTTCTATAATCACTTTCGTAATTTCTTGTTCTCGAGTGTTTAAGAGATTTTACTTTCAAATTACCGATTCGAAGTATATATTTTTTTTCGAAGTTTTTCATAAATTCGTTGTCCTTTTTCTCGCGTTGGTCGTCGTCGTTAAATCATTCCTGTTCCGAGGCATAATCCTGTTTCTATGAGCTGTATGGGTTTAATATCTATCAGTATAGTGCTAACCTGGCTGTAAACCCCCTCCTCCTTTATCCGGGCTTGGGACCGGTAACAATTCTGTTACTTTAAATGGGTGTTGCTGTAATCATTTAGTAGGCATATAAAATTATGATTCTTTTAGAAGTTCTCTATCACTTTTTAGAAGTTCTCTATATTGTATTGTGGTCATTAAAGTTGCCAACGAGAATGATTTTACATCAACAGCTTTAATATTTGTGATTGAAGGCAGACGAACAATTAAATTATTTAAAATAAAAATTAAGGCAGAGTCGCCACAGGCTCTTGTAAATGTCCTTCCGGGCTGTTGTTCTTTTGGAGGCTACCATTTGGTAGATTTCAACAGTTTTTCGGTATGGATTATGGAAATATTTGAGGTTTTTTTCTAAAGACACAATATATTTGATAAAAATATCCGAAATTAGCCGCTATATTCTCTTAATAATAAAAAAGGGGAAAAGATAGGAAAATACTTAATAGAAGTAATTTTGTGACTGTTGGGAGACGACGGAACCTTTATCCATCACTTGGGTACTCTAATGTTTGTTATGTTACGATAGATTTAGTATGTCTCAAATTTTTTAGATTTTGGGTTATCTTTGATTTTGGTTTGTAATCAGGAAAATATGTTTTTTATTGATCGCTTTATAGGTAAGGGTAAGATAAATCTAAAACATGTTAAAAAGGAAGCCTTTAACGTAAAAGTCGATTTTATAGCTTCTTCCTCGGGGTTGTCTTTGTTGAACTTATTCTCGTTATAAAAAGCAATGGCCTTTTTTGTTACAATAAGCTTAAGGTACTAACAAATCTCCCACAAAATTTTACTTACACAAAAAACCACAAAAAAATTAAAAAAAAACAAAATCCAAAAAAAAACACAAAAATTCACAAAAAAATTATAAAAACAAAAAAGGCCACGGGAGAGGCCACCCCGATCTTCGAGACTGCAACTTGGACGCTGACCAAGATGCAAGCTCGAGGATCTTCGCTTTTACACTACTCTGTTAACATTACGTTAAGAGATCAGATGATAACGGGAAAAAGTCGCTTAACACACGTGTAAGACACCTCGTGTAATTATTAGGCTACTTTTATGGGCACCTTCATTACCCAGAGTGCGCATAAATATAGTAAGTTCGCAGTAAGCTTGAAAAAGCCGTCAGCCCTTATGAGAAATCACCATCAGTGCTCATAAGGGAGGAAGGGGGTTTGACAGCAAAAGCGAAAGCGTTACAATAAAACTTTCACCCAATCTTAATAATCTTCTTTGATAACTATCGTTCCTTCCTCAATTAGAGTTAATTTAGAAAACGATTCTGTGTTTAATTTTATAATTTTTTTAATGTATTTAAATAGTTCTCTGGTGTCGGTGGTGATATAAGTTCAGGCTTATTTAAAATGCTTATTTAATTTGCTTTAATTTTTATATGATAGGTATCCATTTATGATACTATTTTACTGCTGTTTTTCCATTGGAGCAAAATCTTTCAAATATATTTATTTGAATCATTAAATATTTATTAGTATTTTATAATTTTGCGTATGGAATACAAATTACTTAAATAAAATGTAGTAAAATTATTATCCTAAATGTAAACTATCATGACATTGCAGGTGTGTAATAATAACTAGGAGTTTTTTTAAATTTATTTATTTTTAAATTGTCGACATTCACTTAAGACAAAACAAGATTTAAATATTTAATAAAACCAACATTTTATATAAAACAAAATGTAGTGAAATTCTAAAATATTAGTTTTATACAAATTGCATCACAATGAACAATAAAAGTTAAAAAATTATTTTAAACGATAGGTGTTATAAACTAAAGTTTTAATTCTGATCCAGTCCTTTTCTTCAAATAAATTTAAATTTAAATTTATGAAAGCCATACATTCCTGTTTTTTTGGCGCCTTTTTGTTTATTACATGTGTAGCAAAAAAAGTTAACACAAGTTTTTTGTTTTTTTCTGTCCATTTTTCGCGAGATATTTTTTTATGCAAAGGCTCATTCTCAGTAATAAGGTCAGTATTCTCCCTTTGTCGTTTGTAACATTTTTGTAATTTTTTTTTTATTTCATAAATTTTACCCGTTTGATTAGATTTATCTACATTTATCACTTCTGCTTCGACCTCGTTTTCAGTGTTTTGTTTATTTTTATTGTTTAATTCGTTTTCTTTATTTTCTTCCAAAAGTAAAATATCTTTTGTAATTTCTATTTCTGTTAAATTCTTTCCCTTAAGCTCGCTTCCTTTTCCAGCATTCAAAAGTAAAAGAACTTTTGCCACTTTAGCTGTTTGATGTACGTCTTCTGTTAACCTAAAATATAACATTAGTTAATTAATTTTGCTTATTTTTTTGATTGGGTAGAACGTTGTAAACGTCAAATGAGAGCGCCTCGTAAAAGCTTTCATTTGCAGTTGGTTTAAACAAACTATGGAGTTAATAAATTCATTATAGTAAAACATTTTTAAAATTTTAAATAGATATGTTTCAGGAATAAATTATTATTCGAAAATTTAAATGCACAACAGCGACATTTTTTTTTAATTTCAAACGTTAGATTCATAATTTAAATATTTTTATACTAATTTTACTATTTTTAAAATTGAAAAATATTTGATGCAAGTTTTTAAATTTAAAAGGTTTATGGAACGGTAGATTTATTCATAAAATTGTTAATTTCAATTATTCGTAAAATATGGTTGTTCCCAACTTATTTGTTTACAGTTCAAATTGTGTAGTATTATAACTTACCTATAAAATTCTAAATGGGTTTTTTGGGTGTGGCCCATAAATCGAGCAATTTGATCCATTTCATCATTTTCAAAACTGGTTAACTGTAAAATGGTTGCTATTTGTTTTCGGAACCTGGTACTTGTTAACAGTTCTGGATTTTTTGCACCACATTTCTGTGAAAATTTTCTTAAAAGAGGTGCAGCACTTATCCATCTATCGTTTGAGCCAGGATAAGCAAAAACATATTTATTCGTTTTTGGAATGATTTCTGTTGTCCTCCGTATTTTAAGCAGAAGATCAATAAAAATTTGCATCTGTTTTGTTAACAATATTGGGACCGGTTTACTTCCTTTTCCAGACACAACCACTCTTTTAAAATAGGAGCACATTGTCTTTTCAAACTCTGAAAGCGCTTTTTGGCTTTCTTCTTGAATTGCAGATGAGACGTTTCTTTCGTAACTTTCAATACTTAAATACTGAACTTCTCCCACCCTTTTCCTATTAAACACCAGTACTATACATAAAGTACATTCCGCTAATAACTTGAAGTTTTGTATACTATTAGAATTTTCCACAAGGTTCTGGTATGCCTTATTTGCAATTGCCATTACGTAATTTTTAAATATAATTATGTCTTCTGTTACGGGTAGTAACTTTGGTTTTTCCCACTTTGCTTGGTTCAATACCTTATTGGCTAAACTAGATATATCATTACACCAGTGAGTTGCAATCATTTCACGAAGTTCTAATATTTCTTTTTGCTTTTCTGTCCGTAATGCAGTATCTTCTATTAAAAACAAAGGCTCTTTAACTACTATAGCTTTTCTGGCAACATCACATAAAAATTTTAGACTTGTTCCTAAGTGAAGAGCCAGAGAAGATGATTTAAAAGTTTTGTTAAGTGGGTTATAACCAGATATAAGTTTAGCTGCGGCAACAATGTGATTGTACATTTCCGGTTTCAATGCCTCTATTAGCGTAGATATTGTGCCTGATTTTTGCAAGGCAAGTTTAAATCTTCCCATTTCGCGCATCTTAGAAGAAACCACTACATTCATTTGCTTTCTCTTATGTTTATTTAATAAGGATTCTCCATAAAAACATATTAACGGATCCTGCTTAGCTGTAAAACTAATATCATCCGGTCTCATTATATTTAAAACTTCCTGTTTTAGCCGACTTTTTTCCAAAAAGTTTCCTAATAAACCAGTACATATCAAGAAAGTTTGAGCGTCGCTTAAATGTTGAATTTTTGAATTTGTCTCAACACATTCATTTTTAGATTTGCATTGTTTCTTATGTCTCCAGAGATAACTTTTTTTGTAATAACCTAAGCAATAAACACATGGAACGTAATTTTTACGATCAAAGTTATTTTCTTTATTTCTGTTCAATTTTTTTTCTGGATTCCTCACTGGCTTAAAGTTTTTGTCTGTTTCTTGATTTATTATAAAATTTCCCCTTTTTCTTAGAGACAAAATTGATAGCCTTCTATCCATACTTTGCGCTGGTAATTTGGAAATAGCTTTAACAGCTTCCTCTTCCAAATGTTTTCTCAAGAGGTGGCGCGCAAAATGGCCTACTTCTTCATAACAAAATGGACAAAATGCTTTTCCGTTATTGCAATATTTTTTATTAAAATTATTTTGTAAAGGCAAACAGGCAGTTTCAGGTATACTTAATTCTTTCTAAAATAAAAGAATAAATAACAATATTAGATAATAATAGGTAGTAACAAATAAATTCTTGTCATTGAAATTCAGCCATATAAGTCAACCATGAATTCGTTCAAATTAAATTCAAAAATAATTCCAAAATAGAGGAGACCGTGGATACTTTATCAGACAGGGTAGACAAGATAAATGTTATGAAATTTTTTGAAAACCTAACCAAATTTTTAGCAAAATATCCTGACATAGGACTCGAATCAATATACTGATGAAACGGGTTTGACTAATGTCTATAAATATAAAAAAAAAGTATTTCTGCCAAAGGTGAGAAGAAGCTAGAAACAGTTACTTGCGGAGAACTAGAAGAAACTGTCACATTATGCAGTGGCATTAACGCGATTGTTAACCATATTTCACCGTTCATGATTTTCCCCCTCAAAAACTGCTAAGCTAGAATGATCAACAATAGCCAACCAGGAACTGTTGGTGTTACCCATGAGAGTGGATGGATAACCGCAACAAACATACTAATATATTTATTGAAAAAGATTATATTCGTCATCCTATGTGACAGATAGAGAGAATCCTGATAATGTGAGGCCTTGTTCAAGACGTGATAAACAACATGTGGTTACTCAGGAGACTAAAAATTCAGCCAATAGAGAATGGATAATTTTATTTAACAAAGGGACAAATAGAGTTAATCTTCATGGTGCAGGGTCTTCGCGTCAGGAATAGGATCAGAGCAATCTAGAAAATGTAAAACTTTCTTCAATCTTAGACGAACTGAAAAACACCACGAAAAGTTTAAAGTTCCTAATTAAAATTAACGTTACTTAAGTATGTTAGCTGTTTCATTAATAAATAATTTTATGAAGACAGACTAAAACTTTGCAAGTCTCCTATTAGCTTGGGATAAAGTCTCCGGGAATATGGGAGATTTGATCCCATTTTCCTTTTCTGATTTTTTTCCAAAATTTTTTTGTTAAACGATCAATTAAAAGTACTTCTTGATAAAATAATAGACTAAATACTAATTTATATACAAAATATTTTGTCCTTTAATTCCATGAACTACGTTAAAAGATATAAGCCTACAAAAAAGAGCGATCAAGTGTCCACAGTCTCCCCTACTGAGACATTTTTATTATAAATTTATGTATGTAGTTAGAAAGGTTTTGAAAAATATACGCTTAAAAACTATTAAGTACCTAGGTAATTTAAATTTACAGATGCCTTTCAGCATGTTTTAATTTATTTATCACACTTTTATATTTATTGTTGTTACCAGATTGTGTATGTAAAAAAAATTAAATTAACAACTTGGATCCACTAATTATAAAACCATTTACAATTAATGGTGTAAATTAATAGCAGTTAAAAACACTAAAAAAATTCCCTCTATTTATAAATGATCTATAATAAGTGTAAACAATTTGACATCATTATTTACGAGTTTTGAAAAAATGCTTGTTTTTTGGTCTCTCAATTTGTCTTTCCAAGAGAACGAGTAATACATTAAGCATTCTGGTATATTACGTTTTCTGTAAATATATAGCAAAATTTGTTTTTAAAATATGCAGATTTTCTACAGGAAAATGTTGTATATGAAAATGTTTGTTTTTAAATTTAACAGACTTATGTTCAACTTTTGTCTCCTAGGTAGATTAAAATTGGGTTGGAATTTACAAAGGAAATAACTTACCTTTGTTTCAACTATTGTCTTCAAAAAAATGTCTTCATTTTTCGGAGTACCTACTTTTGACAATTTTTCCTGAGGAGAATAACTGGATGCAAATGAATCAGGATAGTAACTACTTTCTGTAGTATCACTAAAAATGCTACTTGATGTGTCGGTTTTATTATTATTATCTATAAAAGCTGGACTCTTTATATTTGGAGAATAGTCTGTTTTAATTCTAAATTTTGCTTTTAATATCTGAGTATTGTCACCTTGAAAAAGATCAATAGGTATTTCGCTTGATCTTTCTAAATGTTTTGTAATTGGTATATTTTGTAGAACTTTGATTTTAGATATATTTAAATTATTATTTTGCAAACTAAAGTTTTGATATTCGCCTAATATTTGTTTTTCAGAGCAAAATTCTTCACTTTCACGTAACTGTAAAGGAATTTGTACACTAAGGCTCTGTTCTTGACCTTCTTTAGAATTCGCATTATTGGTTTTTTGACCAGGAGCTCCCAATTGAACATTTTTTAGATAATGATACACTTTGGTTTCTTGATCTTCGATTGGTAATTTATTTAATATCTAGAAAAAAAGTTTTATTTTTTAAATAAAAACGTTAGTACTTGCACACTAATATGAGTTCATATTTTCATAAATATAAAATTAACGGAACTAATATTTTCATTAAAAATCAGGAATATGCAAAATTTTTTGGAGTTTACTCTCTAAGAATTAATTGTCATATAAGGCCCCCTTTATGGAAATTTTTTGAAGAGTAAAATTTATAAACGCGTTATGCTTTTCTGCGATCTTGGGAAGCGTTCACAGTTGTGAATACATTTCGATTTTAAAATTTTATTTTTCCTTCGTTTACATTTATTATATATAATTAATTATTAATACTACTTATAATAAATATCCATAGCTATAAGTGTTTTACAGAAACGATGCAAATGAAAACCTAGCTGAAGTGAAGACGCGTTTCGACAGGGTTTAAAATTTGTTTTCGGAAATTAAATATTAATAGTTAAAAGTTTTTATTTTTATTTGAATCCATATTATTATTTAATAGATTTTTCATTTGTCAAAGAAATATCAAAAAACATCATCATTAACATAGGTTTCTTAAAACACGTCAATGTCTAGGCTCAATAATGTAGAGTACTAGATTGCAATTTTTTATTTTAGCTTAGTACAATGCATTAAATGTGAAATATTTACTAGCAAATAAAAAAAATTAAAAAGAAAGTGTTTTTAATAAATACCAGTTAATGAATATAAAATACAAAAATATCTTTAGTCATTTGTTAGGCGTTCTTAATTTCTTTGCACCTTGTTTTATAAAGTTCTTATTTTCCACTCACATTAATAAATTTTATATTCGTATTGCATTTTAAATTATACTAAAAAAAAAACTTTTCAATTTAAAAAGAAAATTCTTTATTAAAATATTATGAAAATTCAAGATGATATTAATAGTGACCAAAATTAATCAAACATATATTATGTATTTTATTTAGATAATGCCAGCAAAACCCTAAAATATGAATAGGACTATATCTTTAACTATTATATAAAATGCCTTTATTTACATTATTTGCATATTAAACATATTTTTAAATATCAATATAATAGTTTTTAGGGATAAATTTCAGATGTTTTTTCCAGTATGACACGCATAAATAGACAATTTTTCTTTTATTGGTTTTTGAATGGAGCCGGAAAAGTATATTTATAAAAACATAAACAGTTATCACTCCAAGTTTCACTGCTGTGTATTTAATACACAAATCATATGTTCAAGCGATTGAAATTTGAGCTTGTTGGTTAAAATAAACTAAAAATACCTATTGAAATTTAATATTTAAAAAATTTTAACGAACGACTTGACCTTAAACTTGATTTATATTTGAGAAATAAATTGCGAAATAGCGGGAATTTCTGTTTATAGTAACTAAACATAAAATTGCTGTTCTTTGCGTTCCTTAAATAAATATTGTAGTTAATATTATTAACTATATTTTTATTAAACGTATAAGTACGTTTACAGAAATAAGCCCCTATAAATGTGTTAATAAAACGATTGTATATACCGTAATTAATCTATATTAATTGCAATTGATGGCAACTTGTATACCCGCCATTTGGAGTAAACAAATCCTTTCAGATGTTTTATATAAATTTTAATATTTTATGAACAACTGTCGGTTAAGAAGTCAAAACGTCAATCCAAACATATAATTTTAATTCGAATTATTGTGGCTTAAACCCATAAACATATTTTTTAATGTACCTAAACGTGCTCCAAGTCAAAAGTTTTAGAACTAAGCCTTTATTTATGTATGTTATATTTAAGCGGGTTCTAATAATTTGTTTTTAGTGGTGTCAAAAAATAATATCGCTTACCTTAGTCGTCAAAGAGCCTGTATTATTTTCATCTTCTGAATATTCATATACATCTGTAAAATACTAATATTAGTAAATTATATCACTTATATTATAATATCACCTACCCTTTAAATTATTTTGAGCTAGTTGAACTAACATTTTACTACGTTGGCTCATCTTGGAAAACATATAACAAACTTTAACTTCCGCTAATAACTAACAAGTAAACCACAAAACGCACATTACCAATCATTTTAGCGCCAAAAAATTTGGCAACATTGCGGGGACTGGGTCCGTCCAGTGAATGATACTTTTTCATATATAAGGGTCTGGGAAAACGGTTAAGTTTGTTGGGTCTGGTAAAGATTGTTTACTATCTTAAATTTTTTTTTTTTAATTTTTTTACCCCTCTCAAGTTCCCTTGAATTAATACAATAAAACCACCTAAAAAATACAATATATACTTCTTTTAACATTATATTTCAACTGGGTCTTAGGTGGTCTGTTAAGTATCTTGGGACTGGTAGAGATAGTTGAATCAATATATATATATATATATATATATATATATATATATATATATATATATATATATATATATATATATACTTCTAGCGGTTAATTAATGTAGGCTCCGTACTAAAAGGGTATTATACGAACTCCAGGAGAATAGGAGAATATACGCCGTGTATCCGTGTATATTATTATCTAAGTAGCGCTTTATGTAGACTCCGAGCTCAAGTGGACTCCGTAATAGGACAAAAAAATTTTTGGGGCCCGTATATAACTTTTCGCGTACACTTCCAAACTCCTGTGATGTTGCTAATAATTTTTCAAATTTTATAGCCGGTACATTTTGAAACTTGATTAATTGCTTTAATTATTTTCAAACTTAAAAAATTATCTATTATAAACTTGAAATAGATTAGTTTCCATTTAATATATTATTATTTTTTGTTAAAATGCATGGGCACTTATACATTTAATCTCGAAATGTACGCATATCGAATAGAGCTATCTTGTAATAGTAATGTAAAAGAAAGTAGAAGCCTTTTGGTAGGATTATAATAAACCACATAAAAAAAGAGAACTCTGAAAACAGATCTTTATAGTTTTTCAATTACTGCAGTTTATGACGTGCAATATTTGTTTCATAAAGTAGGTAGTTAAATTTAAACAATAATAATTTATGGGAAGTGTTTAAAGAAGTAATCACCAACCTTTATTAGAATACGGCACAATAAGAAGATGAAGCTTACTATATTTTTACTTATTTTATTCATAAATAACACATTTATAAACTTAAATTAAAAGCGAGATCAATTTCTAACAAAGATTTATTTTAGACCGCCTTATTATTCATTCTCCATCGGAAACGATAAATTCGTCACCAACAAAGAATGATTTCACATTTTGTACTTAAAAAGAGCCAAACTGATAAAACGTAGTTTTACATTGTATTTACAGGTCCGTCGTGAGTATTTCTTTCTTACAGTCGGCCAAACCTGACACCTTCGCGCTCTCGAGAAGTCTCAGCGACGTTTACCTGTAACAGAAACAAAAACATAAATTAGTTACCATAATAAAACTAAGTTTCAAACCTGTCACCTTCGCGCCCTCGAGAAGTCTCAGCGACGTTTACCTGTAACAGAAACAAAAACATAAATTAGTTACCATAATAAAACTAAGTTTCTTCGTGTAAGTTGACTTCTTCTTCGGACGTTTCCGAGCTTACACCCGTTTTATACAACTTTATCTTATCAGAAGGACATATTCCCTTGTATGACAGGCGCGTACGTTTCGCTCCTGGCATATCTTCTACGACATATCGATCTTTATCGAATACTTTCGTTATTATAAAGGGACCCTTATAGCGCGGCTCGAGCTTGGTACTTTTACCATCATTGGCGCTTTTCGCCCTCTTTACGAGCACGTGTTGCCCGACTTCATATACATGAGGACGGACATGTCTGGAGTCGTAGGCCCGTTTCTGAACCAGTTGCTGTTCGGCAATCCTATCAGAAACCTCCTCTCTAACTACAGCTAAGTCCTCATGTTCGTCTTCGCATACCTCAGCGCTAAGGAATGCGTCATTTATGCCTCTAGGCCGATAACCCAGAAACACCTCGTAAGGCGTCTTGCCGGTAGTAGAACAAACTGTTGAGTTTATTCCCCACCGAACCTTGCTAACCACTTCATCCCAACGCTCTTCGATTTCGACTGTTGAAGTCAGAGCATTAAGAATGACGCGATTTATCCGCTCTACTTGGCCGTTTGCCCTTGGAGTAGCGGTAGCACATAAAACGTGTTTTATTCCGAGGCTACCGCAAAAACTTTTGAAAGTCTGGCTTGTATATGCAGTGCCTCTATCCGAGATTATGCGCCGTGGAACACCAAAAAGCTCTATAATTTCATTTAGGAATTTTATTACAGGATTCGTACTTGTATTGGGCACTGCTTTCATAAAGGTGAACTTCGTGAATCCATCCACAGCCACGATAATACAGCTGTTCTTTCTTTTGCTTTTAGTAAAGGGGCCCAGATGATCTAAATGGATTGTATCCATTGGTATTGCCCTTTTCTCTATTGGGTTTAGAATACCAGTCGGTTTACCGGCTGGTTTCTTATTATATAGGCAACCTAAACAACACGAGATATAGTTCTTCGTATAATTTCGCATTGCAGGAAACCAATATCTTTTTTGAATAGCCTCCAAAGTCTTATTAAATCCGAAATGGCCCGCACGATCATGGTAGTACGTTAAAATATTCTTTCTTGCTGCCTTGGGTACCACCCAACGTCTTCATTTGGGTGTTTTTCTATAAATTTTATTATCTTTTAGAACATACTCCTTATGAACATTTCGTTCTTCTTTACTAGTGGGTACTCCAGACAAGATTTTGTGTAAAGTTTTACAGCGGTTGTCATAAAGTTGTGCAGAGAGCACCCAATGATCTTCACTTATATTTACATGTAGGATTGGTAGCTTATCATATTCTTCATTTGTAACAACAGGATTCCTGCTTAGGGCATCGACATGGTTCATTTTTGAGCCAGCACCATATTCGACGTCAAAATCAAATTCTTGAGTATACAACCATTATCTACCAATCCTTGGAATCAGGTCACGTTTAGTTAGGGTAGCACGCAACGCATTACAATCGGTGACAACCTTAAATTGAATACCTAACAAATATACTCTAAACTTTTTCAGCGAAGGGCATTCGTAGATACTCATAGTGACCGTCGGGAGTAATAAATGCTGTCTTAGCAATAGAGTCTTCTTCTACTGCAATTTGATGGTATCCTGCTGCCAGGTCCAAACTAGTAAACCAATGACAACCCTTAAGGCGGTCTAGAAGATCATCGATTCGAGGTAGGGGATATCGGTCCTTAACTGTCTTCTGATTTAATGCGCGGTAGTCAACACATAACCTTACTTCTCCATTTTTCTTCTTGACTAATAGTATCGGGCTTGCGTATGGTGAATTAGATTCACGGATAATGTCATTATCTAAAAGTTCTTATACTACGTCACGTACTTTTCCTCGTTCTGAGTAGGAGAGTCGATAGGGTCTGTAAGTTATAGGAACATCGTCGGCTAATTTTATGGTCATTTTCGTGGTGGTACTTTCACCCAGTTGCTCAATGCTGTTCGCAAAACATTCGGGATATTGATTAAGAATATCCAGTAATTGTTCCGTGTATTCAGCACTCAGAATTTTATTGACATTAACGTCTTCAAATGTCAATTTACGTATAATAGAAGTAGAAGTAGCTAAGCACTCTAAATATGGTAAATCTTGCACTTCATGGCAATTAAAACCTCTGGCCACCACGGCACCTTTCAAATACTCCACTGGTTTGTCTGAACCATTGAAAATTGGTAGAACAGAGTCTTCATCTAGATTTAGAATACAACGAGGAATGACATGAAATTGGGAAGGCCACGGTCTATGCTGCAAGTGAACAAAAATGTCGCCACTCTTTTGATCACTATGTAGTGTTATATGACCTAAATGATGGGAAGGTATAACCGTAGTTTCTTTAGCCCACAAAGTAACTTTACGGGGAGGTAGGACTGCAACAGCCCTTAAATCCGCTTTGTGTTTGTTAAAAAGTCTGACTTGTTCGCAGTGTACTGTCATAATGACGTTTTCATTATTTTTTTTCATTTTCATATTCACGTTTTCATTATTGATGAATGGCTGTCCAACTGTAATAGGTATCTGTTGGGTCTCATCCGGGACAACCAAAGTCCTAACCCTAGCTAACGCTAAATCGACACGTAAATCAATACAAATCTCAAAGTTTGCAAAAACGCATCCACCACCGTAACCACGTAACATTATTTTTACAGGTTTAAGGTCCAAATTCAACATTTTGGCTTTACTATAACGTAAAGTAACAGCACTGCTACCAGAATCAACATAACCCCTAAATATATGGTCATTTACACCACAATCAATAAAGTAACATGTATTATACTTATCAGAATTGTTTTCATTCATGCACAGTGATTTATTATTAGTGGAATTCATGCTATTTTTAATTACCGGTAAATATGGTTTGTACTCACTTTCAGTCGTCTTGGGATTACCTGACTTTAATTTAAAACAATTGGAGATGTCATGTCCTAGAAGATGGCAGTGCTTGCATTCCAGTTTTTCTCGGAAACATTTCGCTGCAACGTGTTCTCTGGTACCGCAATTGAAACACCTGGTATTTAACGCTTGACGACCATGCTGTACTGTTGTGCTACCTTGCTGTTGCTTTTTCACCTCCACAACCTTAGATGACATGCTTGGCTTTGTCGTCTTCCCAAGCTCGTTTTTGAATGTTTCTTTTCTAAACACCTGCGGATCTTCTCTTATTGCTGACAAATACTCTCGATACAGTGACTCAGGAGACTCGTACCGTCCTGCACGTGCACCATTTCGAACTACGTTCTCATCCAAGCCATCAATAAGACATGATACAGCTTCGTTACCTGTAATACGGCAACTCCGCAGAAGCTCCATCTTTTCAAAGTAATATACTGTCATTGTCTCGTCTTTGTGTTTCTTTCTATCCAACATTTTCCTTAACAAAATAGCGTAATCGTTATGATCCGGGAAGGATTTTAAAATAAGTCTTTTTCAGCCATTCCATGTGTGGTTGTATTCGGCAAGACTATGGTACCAGGACTTTGCCATTCCGACGAGTCTTGACTGCATATGGAATATGGTAGAGACATCATCCCATCCGTTTATCTCTTTAAGTTGATCGACTTTGTCTAGCCATTTTGAAGCAGACAAGTTCGGATTGTCGGGGGAAAATTCTGGAATACAATCGCTACGAATAGTATCTCTAGGAGTGTTCCGTTGAACATCACTTTTTCTAGAAAGCTTTTCCACCATTGCTTCTAATTTGGCTATTCTTCGGGTAGCATCAGGCATATCTCGTACATGACGTTCCGTTTCTCGTCGAGAGGATGAAGATCTTACTGTGGAAAGCACACGAGTTTGTCTTCGGTGTTGAGATTCAGATTTTCTCTTGGGTGTATAGGATTTCTCCACAGTTTCTCGCATTGTATTTCTCTTGCGATATCTCTCACGAGAACTCTCACTACTGCCTGACGAATAAGATCTTTTAGATCTACTTCTGGATCTACCCATGACTTATAAGTTATAGCTTAAACCGTATATTTAAACCGTATAATATCTAAAGTTAAAGCTTAAACATTATATTTAAACTATAACTTAGTTAATTCAAAACTTATTTTTAAATTAACAAATAAATAAATATCTATCTAAACCGTATATTAATGTTTAAAGTTAAAGCTTAAACCTTGTATTTAAACAAAGCAAGAAAAAACACTTATAACTTATAGTCTCCAAATTTTCAGGTCCAACCTTGTATTGAAACCAGAAACTGATTAACTTAAACCGTATATTTAAATTAAAAAAAACTTACTGTGTCGTGATTGTCCAAAATACGCACCAGCTAAAGAAGTCTAGACCGTGTATCTAAACAGCACAATGTGTATAATGGATAGCTCTCTAAAGTTATAGCCTTTTATTTAAGCTATAATTTAGTTAATTTAAAACTTATTTATTAACCTTTATTATTACCTGTTATTAACCTTTTATTTAAGCTATAATTTAGTTAATTTAAAACTTATTTTTAAATTAACAGATAAATAAATAACATATATATTTTTATAGTTAAAACCTTATATTTAAACTAAACAAAGAACACTTTCTTAGCACTTAAATTTCTGTACACTCTTCAGTATTTTTTTTTAACGGAAAACTTATTAATTACACCCAGACAAAAAAAAATTATCTGCATAGATTATAACGTTCGAACTGCACCGGAAGAAATAACAATAACATAAACGGCCAATGCGATATGTAAGGCACATGAATTATTTACCCCACACCTGAACTATAAACTTAAATTAAAAGCGAGATCAATTTCTAACAAAGATTTATTTTAGACCGCCTTATTATTCATTCTCCATCGGAAACGATAAATTCGTCACCAACAAAGAATGATTTCACATTTTGTACTTAAAAAGAGCCAAACGTATTTTTACATTGTATTTACAGGTCCGTCGTGAGTATTTCTTTGTTACACATTTAACAAAAATTTAACACATTTCAATGGCCTGGAAGTGAAATTTTACTTCTTATTACGATACCAGATCCTGTAGAATTTTAAATACATTCAATCCCTCGTAAATTATAAATCTTATTCTTAGATTAAAATGATTAATTTCTTAGTATTAGTACAATATACCGTTCAAAATTATGTGATAATGTGTAGGTGTCAATATTCTTTTAAAAGAGATTTATAAAAATACCGCGACATTGCACGGTAATGTGTCATACGGTTTCATCTTTTATATAAACATCGATTGTTTTTAGTTTTAGGTGTATTTGTAACATATCTACCTTAAACAGTTTTATTTTACATACATTTAGCACGTTGGCTCTGACAATGACCTTATATACATTGTTAAAAATTGTATACATTTATCAATTGAAAACGTTCTTTGTCGTCTTCTGTTTCTGTATCTCCATTTTGTTTATTCATATCGTTTCCACTCATAACAAATATTGAGTAGAGTATTATAAACTTAAATTAAAATCGAGATCTATTTCTAACAAAGATTTATTTTAGACTACCTTATTATTCATTCTCCATCGGAAACGATAAAATTCGTCACCAACAAAGAATGATTTCACATTTTGTACTTAAAAAGAGCCAAACTGATAAAACGTATTTTTACATTGTATATACAGGTCCGTCGTGAGTATTTCTTTGTTACAGTCGGCCAAACCTGACACCTTCGCGCCCTCGAGAAGCCTCAGCGACGTTTACCTGTAACAGAAACAAAAACATAAATTAGTTACCATAATAAGCCTAAGCTTCTTGGTGTAAGTTGACTTCTTCCTCGGACTTTTCCGAGCTTACACCCTTTTTATACAACTTTATCTTATCAGAGGGACGTATTCCCTTGTATGACAGGCGCGTACGTTTCGCTCCTGGTATATCTTCTACGACATATCGATCTTTATCGAGTACTTTCGTTATTATAAAGGGACCCTTATAGCGCGGCTCGAGCTTGGTACTTTTACCATCATTGGCGCTTTTCGTCCTCTTTACGAGCACGTGTTGCCCGACTTCATATACATGAGGACGGACATGTCTGGAGTCGTAGGCCCGTTTCTGAATCAGTTGCTGTTCTGCAATCCTATCAGAAACCTCCTCTCTAACTACAGCTAAGTCCTCATGTTCGTCTTCGCATACCTCAGCGCTAAGGAATGCGTCATTTATGCCTCTAGGCCGATAACCCAGAAACACCTCGTAAGGCGTCTTGCCGGTAGTAGAACAAACTGTTGAGTTTATTCCCCACCGAACCTTGCTAACCACTTCATCCCAACGCTCTTCAATTTCGACTGTTGCAGTCAGAGCATTAAGAATGACGCGATTTATGCGCTCTACTTGGCCGTTTGCCCTTGGAGTAGCGGTAGCACATAAAACGTGTTTTATTCCGAGGCTACTGCAAAAACTTTTGAAAGTCTGGCTTGTATATGCAGTGCCTCTACCCGAGATTATGTGCTGTGGAACACCAAAAAGCTCTATAATTTCATTTAGGAATTTTATTACAGGATTCGTACTTGTATTGGGCACTGCTTTCATAAAGGTGAACTTCGAGAATCCATCCACAGCCACGATACTATAGATGTTCCTTCTTTTGCTTTTAGTAAAGGGGCCCAGATGATCTAAATGGATCTTTTCTCTATTTTGCTTAGAATACCAGTCGGTTTACCGGCTGATTTCTTATTATATAGGCAACCTAAACAATACGAGATATAGTTCTTCGTATAATTTCGCATTGAAGGAAACCAATATCTTTTTTTGAATAGCCTCCAAGGTCTTATCCAACCCGAAATGGCCTGCACCATCATGGTAGTACGTTAAAATATTCTTTCTTGCTGCCTTGGGTACCAACCAAGGTCTTCCTTTGGGTGTTTTTCTATAAATTCTATTATTTTTTAGAACATACTCCTTATAAACATTTCGTTCTTCTTTACTAGTGGGTACTCCAGACAAGATTTTGTGTAAAGTTTTACAGCGGTTGTCAGTAAGTTATGCAGAGAGCACCCAATCATCTTCACTTATATTTACATGTAGCATTGGTAGCTCATCATATTCTTCATTGGTAACAACAGGATTCCTGCTTAGGGCATCGACATAATTCATTTTTAGTTAGGGTAGCACGCAACGCATAACAATCGGTAATAACCTTAAATTGAATACCTAACAAATATACTCTAAACTTTTTCAGCGAATTAACCACGACTAGCGTTTCTAGCTCATAGGAGTGGTAGTTTTGTTCTTCTTTGGTAGTTGACCTGCTAAAATATTGTATCGGCTTTAATTCTCCATTTGGTTGCACTTGTAGTAATATGCCTCCAATTCCTATTTTACTAGCATCTTTGTGAAGTTTCGTAACTACCTCGCGATCGTATATCGCCAGCAGTGGTCTTGACGTTAGTTTTGCTTTGAGCTCAACAAATGCATGTTCTTCATCAGTTGACCAGTTGAAAGAGATATTCTTTTTCGTCAGATTAGAAAGTGGCTTTGCAATAGCTGCGAAATTTCTGATGAACTTGCAAAAATATCTGCTGAGACCCAGAAACTGGTGGACCTGGTGAACGTTGGTGGGAGTAGGAAAGTTTGATACTGCCATTATCTTTTCCTTTCCAGGCTGTATACCATCTCCGGATATCTCGTGTCCCAAGTATGAAATATTATTTTGTAGAAAATAACATTTTTGAAGTCTTAGTGTCATGCCAGACTTCTTAATCGGTTCTAGCACTGTTTCTAAACTCTTAAGACCATCTTCGACATTTGCCGATGGTATGAGAATATCATCTAGGTAAGCAAGAGCAGTAGTAAAACAAAATGAGCCTAGAATCTCGTTCATTGTCCTTTGGAAAACTGCTGGGGCATTGACTAATCCAAAGGGCATTCGTAGATACTCATAATGACCGTTGGGAGTAATAAATGCTGTCTTAGCAATAGAGTCTTCTTCTACTGCAATATGATGGTATCCTGCTGCCAGGTCCAAACTAGTAAACCAATGACAACCCTTAAGGCGGTCTAGAAGATCATCGATTCGAGGTAGGGGATATTGGTCCTTAACTGTCTTCCGATTTAATGCGCGGTAGTCAACACATAACCTCACTTCTCCATTTTTCTTCTTGACTAGTAGTATCGGGCTTGCGTATGGTGAATTAGATTCACGGATAATGTCATTATCTAAAAGTTGTTGTACTACGTCACGTACTTTTACTCGTTCTGAGTAGGAGATTCGATAGGGTCTGTAAGTTATAGGAACATCGTCGGCTAATTTTATGGTCATTTTCGTGGTGGTACTTTTACCCAGTTGCTCAATGCTGTTGGCAAAACATTCGAAATATTGATTAAGAATATCCAGTAATTGTTCCGTGTATTCAGCACTCAGAATTTCATTGACATTGACGTCTTCAAATGTCAATTTACGTGTAATAGAAGTAGAAGTAGCTTAGCACTCTGAATATGGTAAATCTTGCGCTTTCATGGAAATTGAAACTTCTGGCGACCATGGCGTCATCCAACTATTGAAAATTGGTAGAACAGAGTCTTCATCTAGATTCAGGATACAACGAGGAATGACATGAAATTGGGAAGGCCACGGTCTATGCTGCAAGTCAACAAAAATGTCGCCACTCTTTTGATCACTATTTAGTGTGATATGACCTAAATGGTGGGAAGGTATAACCGAAGTTTCTTTAGCCCACAAAGTGACTTTACGGGAAGGTAGGGCTGCAACAACCCTTAAATCCGCTTTGTGTTTGTTAAAAAGTCTGACTTGTTCGCCGTGTACTGTCATAATGACGTTTTCATTATTGATGAATGGCTGTCCAACTGTAATAGGTATCTGTTAAAGCTAAATCGACACGTAAATCAATACAAATCTGTAATAGGTATCTGTTAAAGCTAAATCGACACGTAAATCAATACAAATCTCAAAGTTTGGTATCTAGCTAAAGCTAAATCGACACGTAAATCAATACAAATCTGTAATAGGTATCTGTTAAAGCTAAATCGACACGTAAATCAATACAAATCTCAAAGTTTGGTATCTAGCTAAAGCTAAATCGACAGGTAAATCAATAGAAATCTCAAAGTTTGCAAAAACTTATCCACCACCGTAACTACGTAACATTATTTTTACAGGTTTAAGGTCCAAATTTAACATTTTGGCTTCACTATAACGTAAAGTAACAGCTTTGCTACCCGAATCAACATAACCCCTAAATATATGGCCATTTACACCACAATCAATAAAGTAGCATGCATTATACTTAGCAGAATTGTTTTCATTCATGCACATTAATTTATTATTATTGGAATTCATGTTATTTTTAGTTACTAGTAAATATGGTTTATACTCACTTTCAATCATCGTAAGATTACCTGACTTATTTACAATTTAAAACAATTGGAGATGTCATGTCAAAGAATAATTCTTTGGTCATGTCTTAGAAGATGACAGTGCTTGCATTCCAGTTTTTCTCAGAAACATTTCGCTGCAACATGTCCTCTGGGACCGCAATTGAAACACCTGGTATTTGACGACCATGCTGTACTGTTGTGCTACCTTACTGTTGTTTTGTCACCTCCACGACCTTAGATGACATGCTTGGCGAATAAGATATTTTAGACCTACTTCTGGATCTACTCATGACTTATAAGTTATAGCTTAAACCGTATATTTAAACCGTATAATGTCTAAAGTTAAAGCTTAAACCTTATATTTAAACTAAGGTTAATTCAAAACTTATTTTTAAATTAACAAATAAATAAATATCTATCTAAACCGTGTCTTAATGTCTCAAGTTAGAGCTTAAACCTTATATTTAAACTATAACTTAGTTAATTCAAAACTTCTTTTTAAATTAACAAATAAATAAATATCTATCTAAACCGTATCTTAATATCTAAAGTTAGAGCTTAAACCTTATATTTAAACTGTAACTTAGTTAATTCAAAACTTCCTTTTAAATTAACAAATAAATAAATATTTATCTAAACCGTATAATAATGTTTAAACTTAAAGCTTAAACCTTGTATTTAAACAAAGCAAAAAAACATTTATAACTTATAGTCTCCAAATTTTGAGGTCCAACCTTGTATTGAAACCAGAAACTGATTAATTTAAACCGTATAGGTATTTAAATTAAAAAAACTTACTGCGTCGTGATTGTCCAAAATATGCATTAGCTAAAGAAGTCTAGACCGTGTATCTAAAAGTCACAATGTGTGTAATGTATTCTATAGTTATAGCCTTAAACTTTTTATTTAAGCTATAATTTAGTTAATTTAAAACTTATTTTTAAATTAACAGATAAATAAATAACATATATATTTTTTATAGTTTAAACCTTATATTTAAACTAAACAAAGAACACTTTCTTACTCTCCAGTATTTTTTTTAACGGAAAACTTATTAATTAGTCGCCCAAACAAAAAATTATCTACATAGATTGTAACGTTCGAACTGCACTGAAGAAATAACAATAACGTAAACGGCCAATGCGATGTTTCCTATGCTGTGATGTAAGGCACAATGAATTATTTACCCACACCTGAACTATAAACTTAAATTAAAATCGAGATCTATTTCTAACAAAGATTTATTTTAGACTGCCTTATTATTCATTCTCCATCGGAAACGATAAAATTCGTCACCAACAAAGAATGATTTCACATTTTGTACTTAAAAAGAGCCAAACTGATAAAACGTATTTTTACATTGTATATACAGGTCCGTCGTGAGTATTTCTTTGTTACAGTATTGTTTCAGTAAACTTTCTCCTTATATGTCCGTGTTATATAAGTTGTCTAGTTACTATAGTATATAACGTCGTATGTAAATTCTATTTTATTTAACAATAAAACACTGAAACCTTTATTTTTAAAACCCTCGACAAAATTAATTCTATCTTATCACGACAGCTGTTTCGGCAGAGTGCTCTTCTCAAGTCTCAAGTTTCTCGAATCCATCGATCAGCCATTGCGTTTCTTACACTTTTATTTTAATCCTCTCCAGTCAAAGATTTTGAAGCAGCTATGCTCCATTAGTCCATTTTTGTTGATTTTTGTCACTCTTTCTCCTTTCTCTTTATCATCATCATTACGTAGCGCTACAACACTGGGTGGGTCTTCGCTAACTACAAGTTTTCTTCAAGTTGACCGATCTTCCCACGAATCTACAATCAAATGAAATGTTTATTTTTTAAAATTTGATTGTATGTTTTCTCTCCATTATATATTGAGATGCCCAAGTGGCATTCTTCTGTGCTAATTTCCTTCCATACCAGTTTTAGAATTTTGACATCTTGGCGTCTATGCATGTGTCCGGTCTACCTTAAGCAATTTTTTTTCTGAACAATATCGTGATAAGAGCTTTCTTTATTCAGTATGTGTTCTTATTCGATACGGATTTGTAGTGATATGATAATGAGGTTAAAAAAATGTTCTTATTATTTTTGTTTTATTTATTTTGCTTCAACCGTTTAGGGTCATTAGCATAAGAAAAATACAAAAAGTGATAAAGACTTAAGGTATATACCAAATATCAATTACATAATAATGTATACAATATATATTTTAATTAGTGATGTATTGTATTAAATTTTATTAAAAAAGTTATAGATTTCAAGAATTCTATGAAGTCAGCTACGTATTTAGATTCTCCTAGAAGTTCTTTTAATGTTTTTGGAATGTGATGATATAGTCTTTCAACTGAGTATATTGGAAAGTTAATCAAAATATGCTTTACTGTCACTTTACATTCACAGACAAAACACACTGATTCCTCTTACCTCCTAAACAAGTATTTGTGTGTTGTAGAAGTGTGTCCTAATCTGAGACGTGTTATTAGGACTTGATGTTGTCGCTTTGAAGGCTAGAAGTTCCATGGAAGAATGGAAGATTTTATTTCTATCAATTTAGTGGTGCTTCTATTCCGTTGGTTTTGCCAAACATCGTGCAATTTTGATTTTAAGTAAGGTTTTAAATCTAAATGCACCGTTAGATTTTCGACTGATGCGACTGAATTGGTTAGTGCGGACCTAGCTAGACTATCTGCCTTTTCGTTACCATCTATTCCAACGTGTGACGGTACCCAGAGAAACTCTACTGTCAAATTGTTTTGGTATATATGGTATAAAATTAACTTTATCTGCTGTAATGTTGGATGAGAAGATAAATCTGAGAAATTGATGTCAGACAACTAAGTGAATCAGATATTATAAGAGATTTGGGAAGTTTTTTTCTAGAATAAAGGTTAGGGCCTTATTGATGGCAAATAATTCTGCTGTAAAAATACTTGTCTATGAGATAATTTATAGATGAAATGTTCATGTGATATTACAAAGCATACCCCTATTCGATTTATGGTCTTAGATGCGTCCATATATATATATATATATATATATATATATATATATATATATATATATATATATATATATAAAATGGTAATTTTTGTGCTATGTGAGAACATGGAGAAAGTGAGTTTTAAAAAAATTGGGTATCACGTTATTTTTGTTATATACTGTAAGTTTAAAGGTTATAAAGCGGAGAGGGAACAACCCAAGGAAAACATAAATTTATTTCACAGGTAGGATAAATGGGAGGTAGTTCAATATTAAAATCTAATAAGTATCTATTAGCTCGTTCATAGAAAGGTACAGGACCCCTATTTCTTTTTGGATAGACCTCCTAGAACCTGTTAGCAACAGCATGATGAAGAGCTGGATTTTTTGGGTTAGATTTTATATTCGAGACACACGATAGACTTAAGCATTTACTTCCTAGGTTTAAAGGTGGCTCTTCAGCTTCACAGAGTAAACTATCCAAAGGACTGGTGCAATATGCTCCTAGAGCAAGTCTAACGGCTGAACTTGGAAGAGTATCTAAAGTTTTGAGCAATGTTTGATTTGCAGTGTTATACACAATACATCCGTAGTCCAGTTTTGATCTAATTAAAGCTATATATAAATTTATGGGAGTTGGAAAATCTGCTTCCCAATTTTTATGTGATACAGATTTCATAATGTTTAGTCCAGCTTGGCACGATAGTCTTAGCGAGTGTATATGACTTATCTAACTTAATTTTGAGTCCAGTTCCATCCCTAGGAATTTTATTTCTTTTGTATATTCTATACGAGAATTGTATAAAAATGGTGGAAAACTGGAGCCCAATATTGTTAGACCACGATTCTATCGATTAAGGAGCTGCAGCAATACGATTATGAGCAGATAATATGTTTTTATTATCTGCTCATATTACCATATGTTAGAATTACCAGATCATTAGCATACAAAAAAGTTTTAATTGTGCCATTGCAGTATGATACAACATTGTTAATAGCAATTAAAAATTGCGCTACGCTTATTTTCGAGTTCTATGAAATCCCATTTTTCTGTAATTTAGATTAAGTCAAGTGGTTATTAATTAGAAATTGGAAATATCATTGCCGTAGAAAGTTTGAAATAAAAGCAAACATGTTACCATGAATCTTTCGATTAAGGAGTGTAGTTAAAATATCATAGCGCCATACTGTATCAAAAGCCTTTTTTACATCAAAAAATATGGCTAAACATTCTTGATTACTTATAAATGCTGCGTGAATTTCTGATTCCAATGATATTAAGCTATCTAATGTTGATCTATTTTTCCTAAATCCTTTTTGTTCGGATATAATGTTTACGTTCAGTATACCACATGAGTTGATTGGCAATGATCTTTTCTAGCAACTTACACATTGCAATCGTGAGAGTGATTGGTCTATAGCAGTGATTCTCAACCTGTGGTCCGCGAATGGTTTTCATGTGGTCCGCGAAGTAAACAGTCATAAAATAATCAATTTAAAGCTTGGTTCTTGAGACGTAAATTAATGCGTCGGCCTATCTTTTTAACTCAAAACGTTTCCAGACGACCAAGCGCGCCTGAACACAGGTTCATTCACCTCAATCTTCCGCGTATTTTCCCTCACGCGCCAAATAGTTAGTTGCATTATCTTCGTTTAGTTTCGGCCGCTGTCGTGTACGTACAGGACACTGCGACCACTGCGTTTATGATCGCGCCACTACTCAGTGACTCAGTGCTGACTCAACTGTCAAGTGACGAGCGTGCGTCTTTTTTGGCTTGGTGATTGTAGTTTACTAAAATGAGCAAACAGATGAAACTTTCGGGTTTTTTAAAGAAGACGGATAGTGACAACGTTAAAGCAGGATGTTCTACTTAGTAATATTGCCAGTGATAGCACAATATTAACTCAAACTGGTCCTAAAAGAAAGGCTGCTAACCGTAAGTACAATCCTGACTACATAGCATGTGGATTTACATTCATTGAAGAATTTGGTGTCCAGTTACCTCAATGTGTAATTTGTGCGGAGGTATTAAGTAATGAGGCAATGAAGCCGGCAAAATTTAACTAGACACTTTGAAACAAAGCATAAAAATTTTGCCGGAAAACATGTAGATTTCTTTAAGAGGAAGGAGACAGAACTAAAATCGTCAATAAATATCCTTAAGTCATACTCAACTTATGATAAAGCTACTTTGAAGGCGTCATATCAACTTTCACTTAGAATCGTAAAAACCAATAAACCCTTTACTGTTGGTGAGAAATTAGTTTTACCATGTATCGTAGATGCAACTAAAGCAATTTTAGGTGATAAATACGCTAAACAAATGCAAAACATTCCTCTTTCTAATGACACCGTTAGTAGGAGAATTGAAGAAATGGCATCAGATGTTGAAACCCTAAAAAACTTCTAAAGAAAATTCATTCCTCAAAGATTTTTGCTGTACAACTTGATGAATCTACAGATATTACCAATAAAGCTATTTTTCTTGTTTATATACGATTCATAGATAAAGACAACAAAAAATTATCTCAGGAGTTCCTGACCTCGATTGAGTTGCAAGGTAACACAACCGGAAAAAACATTTTTAAAGCCATTGACGAATATTTCACAAATAAAAATCTTTCTTGGAAAGACTGTGTAGGACTTTGCTCTGATGGTGCCGCGGCAATGACAGGTCACAAAACAGGCTTGCCAAGTTTTGTAAGGAAAGAAGGAAACCGTGATATTGTTTCAACACACTGTATTATTAATAGCGAAATGCTTGCTGCCAAAAGATTAAGTCCCGACTTAAACAAAGTTTTGACTACTGTGGTAAAGGCCGTGAACTTTATAAAAAGTAATGCTCTTAGTTCGAGATTGTTTGCTTTGTTATGCGAGGACATGGGATCCATCCATTCCAATCTCCTTCTACATACCGAAGTTAGGTGGCTGTCCAGGGGCCGGGTTTTAGCCAGATTTTATGAACTTCGATAGATACTTCGAGAAGAAGTATGTATGTATCTTGATGAAAAAAAAACCTGATTTAGCGAAAACACTGCGTGACGGAGAATTTATGGCCCAGTTAGTTTTTTTAGCAGATATTTTTGAACAGCTCAACATATTGAATCTAGGCCTGCAGGAACCATCTAAAACCGCATTTGACCTTTGGAAAAAAATTGATTCATTTAAGAAAAAATTGTTGCTATGGGAGTCCGAAGCTGGAAAAGGATCGTTTAAAATGTTCAACTTCTTTTCAGATTTTATCTCTAAAAATAAAGGCTTAAATGAGGATGTTTTACATTCACTGGGTAAGTCCTACATTAAGTCGTTTCAAGATTACTTTGAAAAGTACTTCCCTGCTGATACAGATGTAAGGAAAAATAATCTGTGGGTGATTGATCCCTTTTTAGCTACCCACAATAATAAACTGTCTATTCAGGAAAATGAACAGCTTATTGAAATTTCATCCGATGATCATTTAAAAGTGATAAAATCTCACTGCGAAAATGTTTTTTGATAGGATTACTTGATGAAAGTCCACTGCTAAGTAAAAAAGCTTTGGAACTTCTTCTTCCTTTTCATTCCACTTATCTCTGTAAGGCATCATTCTCAACATTATATGTCATTAAGAGTAAACACAGAAATAGGTTGCTAAATTTAAATGCTCCTATGAGACTGGGGTTAACTTCTTTCGATCCAAATATTGAGAAACTTTTAAGTGAGAAGCAAGACCAAGGGAATCATTAACGTCTTAATTTGGCGCTATCTATGACTTTTTATTTTGTTTTTTATATACCTTTTGTCTTTCACTATGTATTTTCTTTTTTTATTTTGTAAATAATAAATTCATTAGTAAAATCTCAGTGTTCATCTCATTTTACCTATTATTAGGAAATATTAATAATAATATCTAAGTGGTCAGCCAAGATTTCTGAAAGGTACAAGTGGTCCTCAGTGATGAAAAGGTTGAGAACCACTGGTCTATAGAACCAAATTTACTTCTGCTTCAAATTTACGTTTACCTGCTTTGTGTATTGGAACTATGATTGACGAGTGCCATAAGTGTGAGAATAATTTATTGGTCCATATAAAATTTAATAGTTGCAATAATAGTTCTTGGCTCACTGGTGGTAGGTTCTGTAGAAAAAGCACAGGTATATTATCTGGTCCTGGACTAGTATTTCTAACGGAGTTAAGAGTTTCAATAAGTTTAGTCAAGCTTATAGAATTGATTACTGGTTAAGTGTCATTGACTATTTGTATTCCTTTATTTTCTTCAAATCGTTTCCTATTTAAGAATTCTATTGAATAGCTTTCATCACTAGAAGCGGTACAATATTGATTTGCCATTATTTCAGATATATTGCATTTGGACGTAAATGTCTGACTGTCTTTTATTAAGTACTTTATAGAGTGTTATGAATTTTTTCCAGATATACTTCTAAACATGTTCCAGATTTGACCAATTGGAGTAGATCTATTGATTTCTGAAACAAACTTTTGCCATGACTCTTGCTTGGTTTTTTTAATAATAAATTTGCATTTAGCTCTTATTCTTTTAAATTACAAATGATTTTCAGATGATGACTTTACTGAAAAAGGATGTTTTCTTGTTAATATTTTGTTCTGAGTCTAACATTTCTCTATGATTCATAGCTGATAAAGAAATCAACGTTGAAAACAGTGTCTAGTTGGCTTTATTTAAGGGCCATTTGATGATGTGTGTATTGTGCTTGTGGTACAACAGATTGTAAATTAAGATGGGAAAGTGATCACTTTCATATAGATCAGGTAAAACGTCCCACGATAAACTAGGTTGCCAGTTTGGTTCACAAATTGACAACTCAATTGCTGAAAACTCTTTTGTTGCTACATTATATCGAGTATTCCTGCCGTCATTAAATAGATTTAAATTGAGATTAGTTAGGATAGTTTCTATTTTTCTTCCCATTTAGGTCAATTTTTTTGGAATAAATTAAGAATCTGACATACAAGATTAGAAATGTCTGCTATACTTGGATCTGAAGTAGGAGAGATGTAAAGACTGCAGATTTTAACTTTTAGTGGACCTACTAAGCACACCCCTACAGCTTCTAGATTTGTTATTAGAGGAATACTGCAATATTCATAGGAATTCTCGATAAAAATGAAAACTCCACCACTGGCATGTTTTTGATTTTGCCTAATTTTAGATACGCTTGTATAAGTTCTTAAATTATGAATTTTGTTGTTTTTAAAATGATTTCTTGTAGACAAATTATAGAAGGAGAATTTTGAGCCATTTTTAATTGTAACATTTCTAAACGGGTATAATATCCGTTCAAATTCGACTGTAAAATAGACTTGAATGTCAGCTTATGTAGAAGGTTCTATGGAGGATTCGCTATCGAGCTTATGTTTTAGTTATCTAGTATTTGAATTAATTATTTTAGTACATCGCGATTTTTATTTTTTATTGTTTTGATATAATGTGGGGTTTTTTGGTATAATAAATTAATTAAGCCTAATGTGTCTTCTGTATAAGTGTTAGATAGACTCAATTTATCTGGACATCCAAAAGCATTTTCAAAAAAATCAGTTAGTTGTTCAAAATTTAATATTGGTGTTACTAAGTTTATTAGTAATAAAATCTTTTACGGGTTTCATACTGTTGGCAATAGTCTTAGAATTATCAATAGTTTTGGATTTTTTAAGTTTTTGTATTGTAAGTTTTGTAAATTTTTATTTACAGATTTAATCCATAGAATAAATATTGGAATGCTATAAAATAATGCTATTAGCATCAAAAAAAAAAATTGTTTAATAATCAGTAAAAAGTAAATAACTGATGTATATATAACCCTTATAACACTTTTAAACCAGAAGTCTAATACGAATCTCTAAAATCAGGATATATATCAGTCGATGATTAAACCAGTGCTGCTGTGTGGATATGTGACGAAAACACTGACAAAACAATTTAAGTAAAACTCAGGTAGTAATTAGATCATAATTGCTAGAAAAGTCATCAGAAGTATTTTCCAACTTATAAAGGTCCGAGTACTAACCAATACCAAACGGAACTAATTCCAAGGTCAAACACATGTACAAAGATTGCAACGTCGTAGAAGAAACTAAATCTCAACGCCAAAGTTGCGCTGGCTATATCCAAAGGCTCTGTAATATCTGCATTGTCAAGTTAAATTGGGAGGATGCTCCGAGAGAAAAAATGCCCTCAGGACGTCCAGGAATGAAGGAGGAAGTAACATATGGTCAGATTTAGGAATAATGAGACTGCCTACATCTTATCAACATATGCCTGTTCAACCACCTGCTATCCTACCTACAATCAACAACTTATTCGTTAGGAATTATCAAATCAATTACATGTAATCAAATTAACTAGATTTAAACAAATATATCCCAGAAAAGGCACTTCAGAAATAGCAACATAAATTTTTCAAACGTCATTTACGTGGCTGAGTTTTTAATAGTAATGAGGAGACAAAAAGAAGAAAAGGTAATATAACCTTGTTGCGTTCTGACTATATGATGACGATGACCTTTATATAACATATAAAGAGAAAGAGAGACGAGTGTCTATGTTCAATCTAAAACTCGCAGGTTTTCTCCCTTTCGAATTGGGTTTATATATGTATTAACATAGAAAATAAAAGCAAGAGAACTATAATTATGAAATTTTATCTAAAAAGTAAAATCAATAAACAAATTATATACACAAAACGATTATATAAATACCTAATATTCACATATTAAAATATGCCCGGTAGAAGTATGCCGAAAGTATGTCTCCTAAAAATACAAAAAAAGTAGTTATTCATAATTCAGGTTACTTTACAAAAGGTGAACGAATGAGCATAAAAGCACAGCTGTTTTTAAAACTTAATATTATTAGACGAATTTTGGATATCTATTACCGCTTGTCTATAAAATAAATCAGAATACATACTTTGCTAAAATATGATACAGCAGGAAAAACGGCAATTTAAAGCAAATATGATGATTTTGTCACAGCATAAGAATATTACCTCGTACTCTTATATAGCAATTTGTTGTCACAAGTTTATAGTTTTTCGAAAAATGAACTCAGATTTAAATATTAAAACGTCAAATAAAATATATAACCCTATTGATCCTTAGTCCCAGCATTATTCTCCAACAGTGACATAACGTCGCAAGAAAATAATTTTAAAAAATCATTGCAAACTTCAAAATTCATATTCATACCGGTATCTCAGAAAAGAGTAATATTTGTATAAAGTACAGTCATATTTTGAGATAAAATTTTTAATTCAGAGATTGGATATTCTTAATAAATGTGTAATCTAATATGAACGCCTGTTTATGCTTGACAGACTTAGAAAACATTGAGCACACAAATATTTATTCAAATCATGAATTTGTTGCTTGTGTGAGTCCATTTCAAATAGGTAAAGAAATAATAAATAAGACTTACTCACAATCAATTTAATTTAACTATCCGACGACCGGTTTCGCTTTCTACAATATGCAAAGCATCTTCAGGTCTCGGTACAAAGTTAAACAAATGCTGAAATGATAAAAACCCATATTAGGGTGTTGTCTAATAAAGATAAACAAAATAGATGTTATAAATTACAATAATTATGCCAATATTACCTGTCTGTGGTTTTATTTAAATGATTGAGTTGAATAAAAGGTATAAATATTTTTTAAAAAAGTTAAAAGGACAAGGTAAGGCCCACAATCTGTCATAAAATCTCTTCTATTGTAATAAATTAATGAATGAGCAAATAAATAAATGAAATAAAATAAAATTACTTACATGCCGGTACTCTATTAATAGATGGATGGTAGAACATGTTTGAAACTACTGTATATTGTTGAATGGAGAACTCAATACTATTATTGCATTTAACAATATACAGTAGTTTCAAACATGTTCTACCATCCATCTATTAATAGAGTACCGGCATGTAAGTAATTTTATTTTATTTCATTTATTTATTTGCTCATTCATTAATTTATTACAATAGAAGAGATTTTATGACAATTTGTGGGCCTTACCTTGTCCTTTTAACTTTTTTAAAAAATATTTATACCTTTTATTCAACTCAATCATTTAAATAAAACCACAGACAGGTAATATTGGCATAATTATTGTAATTTATAACATCTATTTTGTTTATCTTTATTAGACAACACCCTAATATGGGTTTTTATCATTTCAGCATTTGTTTAACTTTGTACCGAGACCTGAAGATACTTTGCATATTGTAGAAAGCGAAACCGGTCGTCGGATAGTTAAATTAAATTGATTGTAAGTCTTATTTATTATTTCTTTACCTATTTTAAATATTTATTCTTTTATGTACTATGTTGTAAAAAAAGTATACACAAAACAAATAAATATTATCTACCAAGTACTCTACACCAGTTTAATATTAATTCATAAAATATTGTAAAAATTTCGTGATAGTTGTAACTTTACTTACTTTGTACTAAAGTAGCCGTACTCTAAAGAATAAGAATGTTTTTTTCTACTCTTTTAGTAAGTGATGGATTCGACCGTTACTTGATGAAAATTAATTTTATCTAGCAATAAAATTAGCCATTTTTCATATGGTTTAAAGATCGGCGAAATCGGCCCTTTTAAGGCCAACTATCCTAATTATGTCTATAAATATTAAGGGAATATCTAGAGATAAAGCCATATAACTTTATCAGACATATGTGCTTAACACAAATGAGATGTATTTCTAGAGCAGGAAACACATTGAGGGCCAAACATAGAGTATTTGGTATTAAGCTGATCGCTGAAAACCACATAATAAATGCTGGCAAAGACGCAAAGAAAAACTTAAAATGAGAGGGGACAAAACCAGTCAGCTGAGGGAATCTTTCAACGGTGTTGAGCTTGTATCTGCTATCTACGTATATAATGAACAATATTACGGCTCCTGACTAAGAATATGAGCACAAAACTAATTCTAAAATTTGGATCAAAAATACAAAAAAAAAACAATGGCTGATATCCACAGTCTGCAGACAAGCAAAGTAAAGACAAAGTTATTGCCTTACTTAAGCCTGGCAAAAACTCTAACGACCACAAAAGCTATCGGCCAATATATCTATTTATTTTGTCAGTTATAAAAATACTTCTGCACGTGATCCTCAATATAATTTTACTGATAATACAAGAAAAACTCAAATTAAAAGACTAAAGTGGCTATAGACAGAGATCCCGTACGTCACAAATTCTAAATCTTGACCAACAAAGCAAAGACGGGTACGAAAGATATCAGGTATGAGGAGTGGTATTTTTCAATGTAAATGCCGCTTACGGCACCTTACATTAGAGTGCATTTCCAAAATCTATGTGACATCCCCTTAGGTAATAAACTCACTTGTATTATCCGCGTATGCCTACACAACAGAACATTTTTCGTATTACTTAATGGTAAGGATAACAGATGGAGACCGCAGAAGAACGGTCTCCTTTGGGGTAGCGTAATGGCACCTACACTGTATAATATTTACACAACCCATACCAGTAAATACTAGAACTTTTATTATGTAGACGATACATTGCTGATACATTGCTGAAGTAGAGAAAAATCTAAATCATACCTTAAACACAATAAATATAGACTATGAATCAATTTTAAGCCAAACTTCAGAAAAAGTCAGTTGTGCTCCTTCAATGTCCCTAAGAGACGCTTTCACAAATCTAAACATCCAATAGTATCATGAAATTTTTAAACGAAGATAGTTTGAATCACACTTTGTCATTCACAGAACTTTGTTTAAAACTAAGAGGTAATCTGACGACTAGAAAAATAATCTCTGCAAGCTTGTCAGCTAAATTGCTGGGAAGCGCATTCTTTCATCCTTAAAACGTAGATGCTTGCACTCTATGCTTCTGCTGCCGAAAATACCTTGCAAGTATGGATGACACCAACACATACTTAACACGTAAATTTAGCTATAAATTAGTCAGCCAATTTCAGCGGATATTAAGACACACACATCCATACATAAGCTCTACAATATCGTAGCTATCAATTTACATATATTTACGTATAACAAAAAGTCTAGAATCGCAACATCCACTCAACAAATACCAGGCCAATTTATGACTAAAATCGAGAAAACACTGACCAGATCAACATATATAGACACTGCAAGATGTACAAAAAAAAATAAGCTGCTCCTCGCCATCTGAACCCTCGAGAGGAATTTCCTTATGGTAGTTATCGTCCTAAAATCTGCCAGGAGGACTCTTGCCTGTAAATACCGGTTAACATGTGTGAATGTGGGGCAGTACAAGATTCATCACATCTTCTTAGTTGACTTTGCCATTCAACTCGCTCTTTTCTGAAGTGAAAGGTTTAATTAATTGAAATGAACATATAAAGTACAGTCAGTAAGCTATTGATTATAAAGATTATTGTAAATTTGACACTAACTGTACTTATATTGATTACATATACCCCTAAATAGAAGATAAAACATTCAGAAGTATGTAATTTTGGTGAAGTGGTATACTCTTGTTAGATAAATTAAGCATTCTTCCCTTTTTGTGCACTACTACCCATTTTTACATAAAAATATAAATTTTAGCACTTAAATATTTATTTTAAGATAACCTATCCAGAATTATATGTAGTAGAGAGATAAAACCAGAAATAAAATAATAAAGAAGCTGTACACAATAGAGGTGTGCTTATTAGTTCTTTTAGACGAACTAGTTCAACAGAACTATTTCACAAAAATGAACTAGTTCAGTGAACTAGTTCGCGAAAGAACTATTTGTAGGACCGACATCGAAATCCAACCCTAACAGAACTGGTTGCCAGATGTCTCGTCTCAATCATCACACAAGCTCGGCGCTGGCCACCCGTTTACTTCAGTTTTCAGTCAGTCTTTCACTAGTTCACTACCGTACAAGTAGTTCGGAACTATTTCTTTCCATCGTATGTTTAGGTTTAAATGGTTAAAATAATTTATTTGATTAGTTAGTTTTTATTTGCAAAAAATTTTAAGTTTTGTTTTTTATTAACCGTTTTAAATTTAAATATGGTTCAAGTATGATTTATTTTTATATTTACGTATTTTTAAACTCATAGGTATTTATAATTAGGTTATTTCTAAAAGAACCTTTACAAACAGTGTATTTTCTAGGAACATTAAATAACACATTTTCATTCTCACTTTTACATAAAATTATATTTTATGTAAATGCCTCAATCATTTTAACCACAACTAAAATTTTTATTTCAAAATTACAATACAAGAAACAACACAGCATGGCAAAATCCAAGCCAATACATGGGCATAAGATCCGAACCATTATGACATTAAGATAATACTTTATGTTATTGTCACATTCATAAGAATTATGAATCTGTTATCTGAGGCTAATCGGCATTTTTTTAAACTAGTTAGTCCATCCATTCACAAAATAATAAATATATGTTCTAATTCATTCATTCATTATTTTCTTCTTTAGAAGTCGAGACATAATTTATAATGCAAATCGTTCGGAGTGAACTAGTTCTATGAAAATTAATGAACTAGTTCAATTAGTTCAGTTGAAAGAATCGTTCAATAGAACTATTTCAATGGTAAACTACACATCCCTAGTACACAAGATATCGTAAAACAATGGATAAAATAAGATACGTTCTTATTAATCAACAAAATACATTAGGAAATTTCAGTAAATGAAAAACACATCCAATTTGGTAATGAAATTATTTTGTATTTATAAAGTTATTTTTAGAATAGAACGTACCTACCAAAAACATGTATTTGGTAGTATACATAGTGAACTCCGCCCATGTTAAAATTCAGGTTCAAGTGAGCTCCGTGGTCAAGTGGACACCGATATACGGAGCTTACTTGTCCATTCCATAATATTGGCTCTGTCGATTCGTTAACATGTATAGTTTAATAATTTTTAAAACTTTTGTGGAGCTCACAAATACCCCTGTATCATGAATGTATATCGCTTAGTTCACGTGTATACATTATAGGGTTTGTTCAGATCTTTTTCACTGTATATTGGAACCATAAGTATATCTGTTTAAGTAAGCTCTGATAGTTTGTTAACTATAAAATTAAGCCGTATAGCTCCAGCGTTCTTGATATATATATATATATATATATATATATATATATATATATATATATATATTTATTTATTTATTTATTTATTTTAGAAATTTATTTTGTCAAATTGTTTGTAGAAGTTAATCCGAGACGAACGTTTTCAATATGGAACTGAACCAGAAGACGATTCTTTATGGCTACCAGCTCAGCTACTTTTAGCCACTTCATCATTTTTATCACAATGCGAGGATACGCAAGTTCATATCTTAAGGGTATTTTTAAATTTAGCCTGCTCTACAAGTTGGGCTTTAAACGGAAGACTTGTAATGCTAATATTGGGAAGATGTGGAGATGCATACGATATTGGTACTCAACCAGTTAAAGCGTCAGCTCAAGCTGCAGCAAGTCAAACTTTGACTGCATTTTGCTCATTTCTTGGTAAGTTTTTACGAACAAACTTGAACTGTCTTCATATATATATATATATATATATATATATATATATATATATATACACACACACACACACACACACACACACACACACACACACACACACACACACACACACAGTGTGTGTGTGTGTGTGTGTGTGTGTGTGTGTGTGTGTGTGTGTGTGTGTGTGTGTGTGTGTGTGTGTGGAATTCCTGCTTCCCTAATTATTTTACATCAAAATTTATAAGAAACTATTTGTAATGGACTGAAATATATATTAAAAATAAATGTTTAAATTGTTTTACGAATTAAATGTATTCCAAAATTTTGTAAAAATTCATTTTTCAGGCCATCCCTTAAAGTCAGACCACACGAGATACAAGAATGTGTATGACATGTTGCGTTTGGTCGTATTTATGTTTCTGATATTTGACAATATTTAAATTGCCAAAATTTTAATTTTGTGATGTATTGTTTAAAAATCTATTCAGTTGAGGAGAAAGTAGCAATAATAAAAATGTTTTATTCAGGCAATAGTGCGCGAATTGTCAGTTCTTTATTTAGCGTAAGACATCCCAATTTTACAAAATTTTAAAAATACTGGGACCGTGATATATAATTGTACCTGTACCGCAGAATAATCAACAATGAGAATGCCCACTCTCCATGGAAAATTAAGTACGCGCATCTCGTTCGCGCAGACGTTCCATCATGTTTGAAAGGGAACCAGTGTTGTTTATGTGGTGTGCATAGAAAAATTAACCCAGTTTAGTTGACTTACGGCAATCATAGACATACTATATTATTATATTAACATTGTTAAATATAATATCATAAATATAATATAATTAAACATAAATATAAACAATTACATAACGTCACAAATCATATGTCTGTGTTATGTGTTTCCTTCTAAAACATGGCGCGCGTGCTGAAAAACTTCAAAGGCGGCATCTGAGAGTGGGCATTCTAATTGTTTATTATTCTATGCCTGTACAAACAATATTACCAACAAATTTAGAAAATCAAAATGAAATAAATGTATTAACAGCAGTTGTAGAAAATCCTAGAATAAGTTCTCGGACCATTGCAGACCAGTTTAATATTCATAACTGTACGGCGTTAAAATTTTTGAAAAGAAATAAATTCCGTTCATATAAATTTCAATGTCATCAAGAACTAAGTGAAGGAGGTGCTAAGCGACGAGCGGAATTTTGTTATAAAATGTTAGAGAGGGTTAATGCAGACAGAAAATTTTTAAAAAACATTTTGTTTAGTGATAAATGTACATTTACATTCAATAATGAACCAAATGTTCAAAATTATAGGATTTGGTCGACAAAAAAGCCTGAGGGTATTATTGAAAGCCATACCCAATATCGTCAAAAAATAAATGTCTGGTTAGGAATATTTAGACACAATATTATTAGACCATTTTTATACGAGGAACATTTAAATTCAGAAAAGTTTTTAGACGTGCTACAAGAAGAAATTTTACCCAGACTTGCAGAAATAGTTCCAGATGAAGAAGAAATTTGGTTTCAAATGGATGGGTGCCCTGCGCACAATAACTCTGAGGTTAAGGAATTCCTTAAAAACAGCTTTATTAATTGTTTAATTATCCTGACTGTAATATTAAGTGGCTCCCGAGATCGGGAGATCTAGCTCCAAACGATTATTTTATCTGGGGGCATTTAAAATCAAAAATCTATTCTGACCAAAATTTACAGATATTGATGCATTAAAAATGCGCATTATTCAAGAGTGTGCAAAAATAACGCCACAAATTCTGTCTAATGTTAGACGAGAATTTTACAATCGAGTGGGATACTGCTTAGTACAAAATGGCTTATTTTTTTTATTAGAAAAAGATGTCGCATCCACCAAAAGGTTATTAGCGATGGAACAAAATATAAATAACAAAGTTAGACACCTACAGATTGTACAAAATGTTTATGGATCTGAGATAATTCACTATATTTTCATAGGAACAGTTTTGATCTAGAGCCTGTGGTAGAGCGTTTGGGATCTTGTAGCGCTGTCTTTCTTGGTCATATTTACTACAAATTAATAAAAAGTGTTCGACTGTTAATCGGACGTTACACTGATCACATGTAGGTGGATTATTCTTTGTGAAAAGGTAGGAGTGCGTTAATCTGGTATGTCCTAGACGTAAACGTGCAACCGCAATTTGTTCCCGTCTATTGCGCGACGATGGAAACCACTGAGACACATTATTTTTAATTTTATTTAGATTGGAATTAGTTTGAGACCACTCTTTTCGCCACAAACAAAGCACTTTATTTTTAAAATAAGCTTTTAAGCCACTTGAAACACACTTGTCTATCGGCTCCGACAAATCACTTAAAATAGCCTCTCGTGCAATCCAGTCAGCTTCTTCATTTCCTGTTATTCCAACGTGTGAGGGAACCCATAAAAATTGGACGCTTCTTCCATGTTCATGAGCTTGGGAAAGCTGGTATTTTATCAACTTTTCAAAAGGAAGTTTCGGAAAAATGTGTTTTAATGAGTTTAGAGAGCTAAGGGAATCTGTTATGATAAGGGCTTTTGTGAGTGTAAGCTCGTTAAGAAGTTTCACAGCACGGTATATGGCGTAGAGTTCAGCTGAATATGTGCTGCATGCTGAGGGTAAACGGAAAAGAAGATTGTTTTCTGAAGAAACGATTGATGCCCCCACTCCGTCTTCGGATTTAGATGCATCTGTGTAGATTTTATGGTAGCCGGGGTACTTATTTATGAGGGCCTTAAACTTGGACCGAATCAGAGAATGATGTGTATTAGATTTATCTATATACTCTAGAGATGCATCACAAGTTGGTATATCGATCAGCCAAGGCTCGGGGTATTTAATGTTCGAGGAGAAAACCTCCGGAAAATTAATGTTTAGGTTTTGAAGAATGGATTTAATTCTTTCGTAATATGGTTTTTTAGTATAGCGAATATCTTGGAATAAGTTTACATATTTATTTGTAAAAGTATTTTGATATATTGGCTTTGAAATATTTCCAGCGACTGAGGCTGCATGTGATAGAGCGAGGTACATGTGGCGGTGATGTAGCGATGGTTCTCCAAAAAGAGCATAAATGCTGGATACAGGTGTAGTTGGGAAAACCCCTAAGATTAGTCTAAGACTTTTATTATAAATAATATCTAATGATTTCAGTAGAGATTTATTAGCAGTAGAATAGGTAATTGCTCCATAATCTAGCTTAGAACGTATTAAAGATTTATACAGGAGGAGTAGAGTGGATTGGTCTGAGCCCCAGTTTTTATTACAGAAAGATCTTAATACCTTTAATCTTTTATTACAGGAAAGAATGAGTTGTGAGATGTGATTTTTCCATTGAATCGAAGATTAAACCCAAGAATTTGTGGCGATCTCTAAACTCCAGCTGTTTCTTATACATTCTTAGGTTAGGAGGTTGTGGCAAGGAGCTTGAAGAGAATATGACTCCTATTGATTTTTCTATTGAAAATTGAAAACCTGTAAAGTTGGACCAATTTTCGAGTGTATCTAAAATGTTTTGAAGAATTGATGACATTGAGGAAATATTTTTACCTTTAATAGATACCACTAGGTCATCAGCGTATAAATGAGCCTGTAAGGGTGCTTGAATGTTTTTAATGATGTCGTTTATTGCTATCAGAAATAGTGTTGGACTAAGTATGGATTCTTGGGGTGTACCATTTTCCAAACTATAAATATTTGAAGAGATATTATTTATTTTTACTTGAAAAGATCTGTTATTTAAAAAGTTTTGGATGAAAGCAAGGCAGTGACCTTGAATATTCCATTTATGAAGTTGTTGTTTATTTCCAAGCTTTATTAAATGCACGTTCCAAGTCAAAAAATATAGCAACACATTTTTGGTTTGTGGCAAGAGCTTCATGTATTTCACTTTCCAAATCTAAAATGTTGTCTGGGGATGACCGATCTTTTCTAAAGCCATTTTGCTCTGAGATTAAGAAATTTAAATTTTCTAAAACCCATGAGAGTCTGGAGTTAACAATATTTTCTAGTAATTTGCAGGTTGTCGATGTCAGAGATATGGGTCGATATGATTCTGGGTCATATTTAGGTTTATTAGATTTTAGGAGAGGAATGACTATTGCATTTGACCAAATAGCTGGCCATTGGTGGTAAACCAAAAGGCCAAATTCTGTTGAATGCGTTTAAGAGATACGTTATGGCTGAAACAGGGAGATGTTTCAGAAATGATGAAGGAATATCATCAGGCCCAGGACTAGAGTCCTTCAAGTTAAGAATAGATGAGTTTATCTCTTGAAAAGTGATGGGATGGTTTAATGAATTATTTTGTGCTTTAAACAGATAAATGGGATTTTGTTCGGCGAATTCTTTGGCTTTGAGAAAATTGGTAGTATACTGTTGATTCGATAAGTGGCTTTGATAGATTCTTCCAAAAATGTTTGCAATATCGCTGCTCAATGTTATGAAATTATTATTTTCTTTTAGCCCCGTGAAATTATATGAAGTATGTAACCCAGAAATTTTCCTTACTTTGTTCCAGACATCAGAGAGGGGGGTATTGCAATTAATTTCCGATACGTATTTGTTCCATGAATATTTTTTATCCGTTTTGACAGCTGTGCTCTTGCTTTAAGCATTTTGAATTTTAATTTATTTTCGCATGTTTTATGTTTTTTGTATCGGTTTAGGGCTGATTTACTTTCACGGATTGCTGTCGTACAACGGCCATTCCACCATGGTACAGGACATCGGCCTTTAACAGATTTAGATTTACCAATAAATTTGTGGGCGGCGCTTAAGATAAGTTGATTAAACTGCTCTACATTCGAGTTAACATCGTCTGTTATATGCAAACTGGAAATGTTATTATCGATATATTGGGAGAATTTTTGCCAATTTGAATTTTTTATTCTCCACTTAGATATGAATATGGGTCCTGATGAGGGATAATTATGGTTTCTAATTAGGATTGGAAAATGGTCACTACCATATGTATAGGTTTGAGCATCCCATCTGAGACAATGAGCTAAATTTGGGTCGCAGAGAGTTAAATCAATGCATGAGGAATATCCCGTGGAAATATTGAATCTTGTAGGGCTACCATCATTAAGAAAATTTATATTAAGTTGAGCTAAGATATCGGCAATACTTGAACCTCTGACAGACGTGTGATCTGAACCCCATATTATGTTGTGAGCATTAAAGTCGCCTTTATAGAATTATACGAGGACGTGGCAGTTGCTCTAATGACCTGCAAAGGCTATCAGAACTTACTTGTTTGTCACAAGGAAGGTAAACATTGCAAATAGATACTAAACTGGTAGATATAATTCTGATAGCAACAGCCTCCAAATCACTGACTATTGGAATTTGTATCGCCTCGATGGATTTGTTTACTAGTATTGCTACACCACCGCTTGCACGACTTGCATATGTACGGTCTTTGCGGAAACAGGTAAAATTTTTTGAATTGTATAACTGATTCGTCTTTAAGTTTGTCTCCTGTAGACAAATAATATCTGGAGAATATTCAGATAAAAGAAGCTGTAGCATAGGGAGGCGATGGAAAAATCCATCAATGTTCCATTGAAGTATTGAGTTGAATGCTGTTAACAGATTCGGAGTTAGATGATACTGAACAATTGTCTACAGAAGAGTCACTATCTAAGTCAGAAATCTCTTTCCCTAAATGGTTGAGCAGTTTATTTTGAAGTTTTGTAAACTTGCTTTTTGTAGATCTATCATTTGCATATTGATAGCTGCTTTTTAAAAGATGGAGTAAATTAGCCATATAAGTTGTGAATTCTTTAACGACGCTAATAGTGTCGGGGGAGCCTTGGAAATTATTAATCAGTAAGGACAATTGGTGGAAATTTAAAACGAATGGTGGGGTATGATTATCAATGAAATTTTCAAGAGTTTCCCGTGTATATGGGACTTGAGATGAGCGCGGTTTTTTTTATTTAGAGGGTTTAGGTTTTGCAAACAGATTTTCTGATCAAATTGCTGAGTCTAAAGGAGATGTGTCGATCTCACCAATACTGAGTTTTATGGAAGAAGTTGCGTTTTCGCAATTGCTATTAGAGTTTTCACGGAGATGCTGTGGCTTTATTACATTTGGAAGTACTGGAGCAAACTCATTGGTAGTAACAGAAGCCGAGCTTGAAGTTTTATTTGTAAGATTGATTGAAATGGTTGTTTCAAAAAATTGTGATGATGTATCAGTTTTATTAGAATTTGCTGCAGTTGTATCTAATGGAAAAGGAGCTGATACATTGGAAAATATTGCTTCCGAAGTTTGTGAAAAAGGTATTGCCGCTGAATGAGGTTGATTAAAAGTGTTGCTATGAGTAGGAGTATTAGTAATTTCTTTGTCATGGAGATTTGTAGGTGATATGCTCAGATTTAATAATGGATAACTTGATGAATGCTGGGTGTTTGGTATCTTGTGTAGTATACTTGTTGACGCTGTTTGATTTGGTACTTCATTGTTTGACTCAATATGAGTTGATTCCGTTACTGAACTGTTTTTGCATTGGGATGATATGTGCCCTGTATTTTTGCAAATAAAGCAGGTGAGTGTACCTTGTGACAAAAATATGCGGTAAGGTGTTTGGTCGAAATTTATTAGAATAGAATCTGGAATTGGTGATGTTATAGGGCTTATATAAACTTGCCTCCGAAAGCTCAATATGTGACTATATTCGGGAAGAGTCGAGCTAATTTTCAGAAATGTTATTGGGGAAATAAGCTTTAAACCGATATTCTGTAATTCTTCAACTAATACTTGATAAGGAATTGACGGGCAGACTCCAGACAAGACTAGTCTTTTTGCTGGAGAGACAAGTCTTCTTGCTGTTACCACTTCGCCGAGTACTTCTATAGAGCCATATTGTGTCATAAAGTTATCTACTACGGTCTTGTTTGCCAAATGTGCCAAATACATGCAGATTCTATTATGAGATAATCTAGATGAAAAAATAATATTTTTTGGGTTGTTGATTGTGCCCAAAGGAATGAGATAATCCTGCAGTTTAGCATCATCGATACAACTAAATACAATTGCTTGGTTCTTACTCGGAAAAGAATGTGAAGCGGCTGAAGCATAACTGTTGGTGATATTCGAACGTTGATTTACTGGACTGGTTAGATCGGAAGGTGTGTTTACATTGTGTGAAGTCATTTTGAGGTGCGGTGGCGAAGGCTTTACTCATTAATTTACTTTAATTAATTATTTATTTACTTTACTTTACTTTATTTATTTACATTAATTACTTTACTTATTAATAAAATAATAATTACGTATAGATGACTTACGTAGTAGTATCTAGTAGATAAACACTTTAATTATAAAAAAACTATTTAATAAAACTAAACTTGTTGTTTTTATTAAAAACTAGGAGTACGATATCAATACAACTTAACCGTACCTTGCCAGGGCCGGTCTCCAAAAATGGCTTATTGTTTGAACAGGTGTTATAGTTTTATGTTTAGAAATTATCATAAATTAATATTAGGAAGGATCACAGTAAAACTATATTAAAATTCTTTTAATTGTTGTATAACCTGGAATTGAATTGGATTGTATTATGATATCTTGTATTAAATAAAGATCTGGCAGTGCTCGCACTATTGCCTGAATACAATATTATTGCGATTTTTCGTAAACTGAATACATTTTATCAATTTTATTGCTTTGTTAACAATATAATTTATTGTTTACAAAGCACTATTTATTGTTCATTAGTAGTAGTAGTAGTAGTAGTAGTAGTAGTAGTAGTAGTAGTAGTAGTAGTAGTAGTAGTAGTAGTAGTAGTAGTAGTAGTAGTAGTAGTAGTAGTAGTAGTAGTAGTAGTAGTAGTAGTAGTAGTAGTAGTAGTAGTAGTAGTAGTAGTAGTAGTAGTAGTAGTAGTAGTAGTAGTAGTAGTAGTAGTAGTAGTAGTAGTAGTAGTAGTAGTAGTAGTAGTAGTAGTAGTAGTAGTAGTAGTAGAAGTAGTAGTAGTAGTAGTAGTAGTAGTAGTAGTAGTAGTAGTAGTAGTAGTAGTAGTAGTAGTAGTAGTAGTAGTAGTAGTAGTAGTAGTAGTAGTAGTAGTAGTAGTAGTAGTAGTAGTAGTAGTAGTAGTAGTAGTAGTAGTAGTAGTAGTAGTAGTAGTAGTAGTAGTAGTAGTAGTAGTAGTAGTAGTAGTAGTATTTGTGAAAATTTGCATATTTTAGTATTTGTGAATAATTTAATCACAAAATAAAAATATTGACAATTCAAAAATTTGTCAAATATCAGAATCATCAATATGACCAAACGCAACATGTCATACACATTTTTGTACCTAGTGTGGCCTGACTTAAGGGGTGGCCTGAAAAATGTATTATATTTTTACAAAATTTTGGAATACATTTAATCCATAGAACAGTTTTAACATTTTCCTATTGAATTTCCTATGGCCCGTTTGAGGATTCACCACCCGGTATATTGTAGCATGTTGAAATTACTTAAAATATCGATATGCAAGTATAAATTTTTTCTAATTAATTAACTCATTACCTATATATATAAATCTGTTTGTCTTTATTTACATTCAAATCTTCCCAAAAAAATCAAGTTACGAAGTTAAAATAATCAATATAATACGTGTTGTTTCTACAAATTTAAAAGCTGTTTGATTCCAGATCGTTTAGCGAGTTTTAAAGCCGTTCTAACAACAATTTAGGGTTCGCTAGTACCCTTTTAATGCGCGGGGTAAAGGATCGACTTGGTCGGATGACACATACTGCAAGAATCTCCTGGACTTCATCGAACATTACTTTTTTCTTGGCAAACATTTAAATGGCTTTGTGTTAATCGGCCGTGTATCTGTTAGCTCGATTTTCATCACCGCGTCTCGGGTAGTGGGTTGTTTGAGCTTATTGTCGAAGACGTGTTTGTACTCCTGCAGGAGTTTCCTTACAACTGGGACTGCAAATTGTGGAGCATCTTCATCTTGGATAGTCCTTAAGTTGCAATGTTTCGCTGACTGTAACTTCCAGTAGAGGACTTTTCATCAATACATCTTCTTTTTGGAGCCATGGCATCCCCGGAATTAGATCTTGGTTCAGATCTCCTACAACTGCACATATCGTTGTGGACTGGAAACTTCCAAAGTCGATAGCGACGTCGACTGTACCCTGACTTTGTATGGTGGTATGTTTACACGCTAGCTGAACCATTCTCCGCCTTTTATGTATGTCTACTGCTTGAACTAAGTCAGAATTGATGTAGTTCATGGATGCACTGGTATCGATGAGGACTTGTACCTTCTTTAGTGGGTGAGTCTTAGTGGGTGCCCCTCTCGTCGTTTCCCTGGTTGTTAGGCTGTTGTCGAGGTTTCAGCGTCGGTTTCTGAGTTAAATTTCTATTTATCCAATCATCTATAATCTCAGAAGTTCTCGGTTGCCTTTGTGAATATTGTCCCCTGGCTTGGTTCTGGTTCGGTTGGTGCGGCTTGCAACTTTTCAGAAATTCGCCTCAGGTCTTCTTCGGTTCTCGGCATGTTGTTGCGGAGATGTTTTCTCAGTTCTAGGCGAATCAGATTCGTAATGGCCCTGCACCTTTCTTCCACGTCGATGTGTGGTAGTAATCGTCGAAATAGAGCCATCTTGGTAGAAATTAATTCTGCTATTGGCTGATATTTTTGGTAATATCCGTATAGCTTAAACATTAATGATAATCTCTTCGTTGTGTTATCGAAGTGATCGGTCAACCTGTTCAACAATGTTTTATAATTCAGACCAGTCGTGAATTGGCTCTATGCCCATTGCGCTGCCTCTCCTATTAGTGATTTTTCTAGGATGTAGGCTATCCAATGTTTGGTGTCGATGTTCAATGTGCTCATGTGGTCTATTATGTCTTTAACGAATTGTGTTGGATTTTCTGTATCATCGCCGGAGTATTGAGGTAATGCAGGGGTTCATTTTGGTTAAATTTCCACTTTTTTCTCCTGGGCTTCGGGTTTGGGTTGTACCAGTATTAAAGCTGTGACTGCTTGTATCAGCGTGGACAATACTAAAGCCAGGTCTGGGGTGTGGGTTTCTCCACTAAGTTGGGCCCCATGTCGTACGGTCGTAGCATCCTCCTAGTTTTCAGGGGTTTCTGGACGCTTAGCGACTTCGCTCTCGAAGAGGATCTCAAATTACGAGTGTCTATCTTCGTACATGAGTTATTTAGGATTCTGGCTTATTCATTTGAGAAGCTCCGCTGAGCCTCTGTGGTAGGTGAGGGGACATTGGCAATCAGAACTCTCTAACATTTCGAGTTTCCTACAGACTTAATTTTTACCATGACAATTTATGTGTGTTCGAGTTCTGTTGCGTGGTGTATGTCTCAAATCCACAGAGATGCCGGCCGCGTTCCCCCTTCTTGAGAGAGGCACAAGAAAGCCAGTCGTGGCGACTCTACTAGCTGCCCGTCGCTTTGTACACCACTTTTCAAAATCACTATTCCGTATGGTTACTATTTGCCTAAGGTTTTAGGTGACGAAGACGAAGGAGTCGTGGCTTGACTCTAATCGTAAAAGCAATTACAAGTCTCCGTCGGGCCTTTTATTTGCTTTTTACCGTCGTCGTTCAAAAGAATGCTGTTGGCAGTTCGACACAATTTAGAATAGTTATAAGACCACTAAAATATTTTTTCTCATTATCTTCACCATTTGGGCTTCACTTGGGTATACTTCTAAACGTTTAAAAATGTTTTTTATTACTGCTGAATAAATGGTTATGGGTTTATTTCTTTTCTGCTTTCTACTTTTAATTTCATCTAAGAGATTATCATTATAATCTGGGTGCAAAAAAGCAGATTTGAGTAGGGCTACCAACTCATCCCAACTATTAATTTTATCTCTACCACTCCTATACCAAATAGCAGCATTGCCTTTAAATAATTGGATGTCGATCAATCGTTCAATGGTTGAACGAAACAGGATATCTTAGGAAATATTCCTAAACCTAGCAAAATCTCTAACTTTTTCTAAAAAGGTGAGGGCGGCTTTAATTTTACCATTAAACTTAATGTGTAAATCAGAAATAATGATAGGAGTTGAAACCTGCATTATTGGTGCTGGGACTGTACAACTGGTAACTAAATGGGCTGAGACTAGAGTACTAGTAGATGGTTTTACTAATGCATTAAACATTTTCTCTTTTTCTAAAACATCACCCTTCAACAAGAACAAATCAACTTTAAACTCTTCGACAAACTTTAATACATGTTCCCCAACATCATTCATAGGAAAATTTTCTAATCTGGTATCTAGATGTGTAGACTTTGTCTCAAATCTAGCAAAATCAGCATTAGTTGATTGTGCATTCATTGATTGAGCACTACTATATAAATCTTCCATAATTAACTTAATCTCATACAAATCCTTCTTAGGATCTACTACATTATTAACCAAATCGACTAAACTTAAAGACGAAGTGGCTTCCTTGGCCAACAAAGCCTGTATAAAGCTTAGCCAATGAACCTTGCTAATATACAATTAGAGTACGAACAGGAATTATGTTCGTAGCTAAACTTATTTTAGACTTTACTGTTTTTCCAGGGCTGGTTCACTAATTATGATAAATAACTACAACGTTGGTATACTACAAAATTCTATTACACACAGTACAGTAGCATTAAACAAAATTCCTTATCTACGGAGGCTGGTAATACAATTTTTAGAGCGTCATTGCGTAAAACGAAGGTAAAACCCCATACGGTACGCACTCAACCGCTGTTACTTGGTGACTGACAAAAAATGTGTTCTCCTCGAGGCGTAGCGGGGTAAGTACCTGCGTTTTTAACAGGTCAAAAGGAGATATAGACATAGCAGATAACATACGGGCAGTTCAAAAACTATGTACATTTCATTAAAAATATTTTTAACTGTTGTAAGTTACAACATCCTGCCCACACGTTGAAGGGTTCCCTTCAAAATTAAGAGGATTTAACAACAAATTGGAATACTTCGGTCATATTATGAGACACCCTGAAAAGTATGATCTTTTACATCTGATCATTCAGGGAAAGATCCAAGGTAATCGTGGTCCTGGTAGAAGAAGAACATCATGGCTGAAAAATCTAAGGCAATGGTATGGAAAATCAACTACATCGTTATTTAGAGCTGCTGTCAATAAAGTCACGATAGCGAATATGGTAGCCAACATGATATCCAACGATCGATAACGGTCATGGAACTAGAAGAAGAAGAACAACAAATTACAGAAAGAAAATAATATATACGTAATAATATAAACTAAGAAAGAGGGTTGTTCCATCATAAGTTCGAAAAGTAAGACGACACTACAAACACTAACCGCACTCGCGAACAAGCACTACCTTAAAAACTATTCTTATACTAATTAACATTAACGTTTATAATCTGGTAAGGGACATAGTTTTGCAATTGAGCGAGTAAAGATTCCATCCTTAGTTTGTACCTTGACAACTCTAACTCTCATATTGTTTCCTGGAAAAACTTCAATCACTCTTTCCAGGGGCCACTTCAAAGGAGGATTATTCTCATCCTTTAAGAGAACCAAATCGTTCAATTGCAAATTTTCCTTAGTTAAGGTCCATTTGGGCCTATTCTGCAGTCTATTTAAATAGTCAACAGTCCAGCGTTTCCAAAACAGCTGTTGAATTTTTGTACTCCTTTGCCAAATTGACAATCTATTTTCGGATATATCAGAAACATCCCTTTCAGGAAAAGAAGTGAGAGGCTTACCGATTAAAAAGTGTCCTGGAGTTAAACAAGAGAGATCTGAAGGATCGTTAGATAAAGAACATAGAGGACGTGAGTTCAGAACAGCTTCAATTTGAGCGAGTACGGTACTGAACTCTTCAAATGTCAGTTGAGAATTTCCTATCAGTCTAAAAATATGATATTTTGTGCTTTTAATGGCGGCTTCCATAATCCGCCATGATGAGGAGAGTGAGGGGGGTTAAATTTTCAACTTATTTCAGAACCAGCAAGAAAATTTTGGATTGAGTTAGACGTATCCTTATTTTTTAAAAATGTGGAGAACTCCTTGAATGCACAATCAACTAAGGCTGATTTTGCTAGATTTGAGACAAAGTCTACACATCTAGATACCAGATTAGAAAATTTTCCTATGAATGATGTTGGGGAACATGTATTAAAGTTTGTCGAAGAGTTTAAAGTTGATGTGTTCTTGTTGAAGGGTGATGTTTTAGAAAAAGAGAAAATGTTTAATGCATTAGTAAAACCATCTACTAGTACCCTAGTCTCAGCCCATTTAGTTACCAGTTGTACAGTCCCAGCACCAATAATGCAGGTTTCAACTCCTATCATTATTTCTGATTTACACATTAAGTTTAATGGTAAAATTAAAGCCGCCCTCACCTTTTTAAAAAAAGTTAGAGATCTGTTTCGTTCAACCATTGAACGATTGATCGACATCCAATTATTTGAAGGCAATGCTGCTATTTGGTATAGGAGTGGTAGAGATAAAATTAATAGTTGGGATGAGTTGGTAGCCCTACTCAAATCTGCTTTTTTGCACCCAGATTATAATGATAATCTCTTAGATGAAATTAAAAGTAGAAAGCAGAAAAGAAATAAATCCATAACCATTTATTCAGCAGTAATAAAAAACATTTTTAAACGTTTAGAAGTATACCCAAGTGAAGCCCAAATGCTGAAGATAATGAGAAAAAATATTTTAGTGGTCTTATAACTATTCTAAATTGTGTCGAACTGCCAACAGCATTCTTTTGAACGACGACGGTAAAAAGCAAATAAAAGGCCCGACGGAGACTTGTAATTGCTTTTACAATTAGAGTCAAGCCACGACTCCTTCGTCTTCGTCACCTAAAACCTTAGGCAAATAGTAACCATACGGAATAGTGATTTTGAAAAGTGGTGTACAAAGCGACGGGCAGCTAGTAGAGTCGCCACGACTGGCTTTCTTGTGCCTCTCTCAAGAAGGGGGAACGCGGCCGGCATCTCTGTGGATTTGAGACATACACCACGCAACAGAACTCGAACACACATATTGTCATGGTAAAAATTAAGTCTGTAGGAAACTCGAACTGTTAGAAAGTTCTGATTGCCAATGTCCCCTCACCTACCACAGAGGCTCAGCGGAGCTTCTCAAATGAATAAGCCAGAATCCTAAATAACTCATGTACGAAGATAGACACTCGTAATTTGAGATCCTCTTCGAGAGCGAAGTCGCTAAGCGTCCAGAAACCCCTGAAAACTAGGAGGATGCTACGACCGTACGACATGGGGCCCAACTTAGTGGAGAAACCCACACACCAGACCTGGCTTTAGTATTGTCCACGCTGATACAAGCAGTCACAGCTTTAATACTGGTACAACCCAAACCCGAAGCCCAGGAGAAAAAAGTGGAAATTTAACCAAAATGAACCCCTGCATTACCTCAATACTCCGGCGATGATACAGAAAATCCAACACAATTCGTTAAAGACATAATAGACCACATGAGCACATTGAACATCGACACCAAACATTGGATAGCCTACATCCTAGAAAAATCACTAATAGGAGAGGCAGCGCAATGGGCATAGAGCCAATTCACGACTGGTCTGAATTATAAAACATTGTTGAACAGGTTGACCGATCACTTCGATAACACAACGAAGAGATTATCATTAATGTTTAAGCTATACGGATATTACCAAAAATATCAGCCAAAGCAGAATTAATTTCTACCAAGATGGCTCTATTTCGACGATTACTACCACACATCGACGTGGAAGAAAGGTGCAGGGCCATTACGAATCTGATTCGCCTAGAACTGAGAAAACATCTCCGCAACAACATGCCGAGAACCGAAGAAGACCTGAGGCGAATTTCTGAAAAGTTGCAAGCCGCACCAACCGAACCAGAACCAAGCCAGGGGACAATATTCACAAAGGCAACCGAGAACTTCTGAGATTATAGATGATTGGATAAATAGAAATTTAACTCAGAAACCGACGCTGAAACCTCGACAACAGCCTAACAACCAGGGAAACGACGAGAGGGGCACCCACTAAGACTCACCCACTAAAGAAGGTACAAGTCCTCATCGATACCAGTGCATCCATGAACTACATCAATTCTGACTTAGTTCAAGCAGTAGACATACATAAAAGGCGGAGAATGGTTCAGCTAGCGTGTAAACATACCACCATACAAAGTCAGGGTACAGTCGACGTCGCTATCGACTTTGGAAGTTTCCAGTCCACAACGATATGTGCAGTTGTAGGAGATCTGAACCAAGATCTAATTCCGGGGATGCCATGGCTCCAAAAAGAAGATGTATTGATGAAAAGTCCTCTACTGGAAGTTACAGTCAGCGAAACATTGCAACTTAAGGACTATCCAAGATGAAGATGCTCCACAATTTGCAGTCCCAGTTGTAAGGAAACTCCTGCAGGAGTACAAACACGTCTTCGACAATAAGCTCAAACAACCCACTACCCGAGACGCGGTGATGAAAATCGAGCTAACAGATACACGGCCGATTAACACAAAGCCATTTAAATGTTTGCCAAGAAAAAAGTAATGTTCGATGAAGTCCAGGAGATTCTTGCAGTAGGTGTCATCCGACCAAGTCGATCACCCTATAACAGCCCAGAGGTGATCGTTAAGAAGAAGGCACACCTCGATTTTGTGTTGATTATAGTAAAATCAACAAGATAACAATCGACGAGGTCTCCGCCCTGCCGACAATCCACGATGCAATTAAAGAGCTAGGAACGGCGAGAATATTTTCGACATTATACTTGAAGAGTGGTTTTTAGCAAATACCACTACACAAAGCTTCGATTCCACTGACAGCATTCAGTATACCTGACAGATCGTCTTATGAGTTCGTAGTCATGCCATTTGGACTCAAAAATGGACCTGCAGCCTTTCAAAAATTGGTTACATCAGTCTTCGCTGGTTTAATAGACGAATTTGTAAAAGTATACATGGATGATATAATTATATATTCCAATTCCTGGAAAGATCATCAGAAACATCTTCTCCTCGTCCTAGAGCGACTCGGAACACACGGACTCTAAGTTTCGTTGAAGAAATGTCGATTTGCTACCAACACGTTAGAGTATTTGGGCCACAAAGTAACCGACACAGACACTTAATCCTTGGAAAAACATTGTAAGAAAATTCAAGGTTTTCAACGACCAAAATCCGACAAACAACTGAGAAGTTTCATTGGGACGGCGAATTGACTCCGAGATTTTGTTCCGAATTCTGCAGTCGTTAACACTCCTTTGACTGACTTAACACTAATAAAGAAATATTTTAAATGGACGCCAGAAGTCGAAATAGCTTTCAATACATTGAAAACAGTCCCTATCCAGAGATCTTCACCTAGAGCGACCTGACATAAACCAGCCGTTTAGCCTGCAGATTGATGCCTCCGAATATGGCATGGGGGCCGTCCTATTTTGAGGCTCGACCGAAGGCAGGAAGATAATTGCCTTCCGGTAAACTTGGACCAACCGAAAGAAAATATTACTTTCAAGAATTTAATTTCGAGGTGGTTCATATACCAGGAAAAGAGAACCAACTTCCTGACCATCTCTTACGAAATCCAGTAGAAGATAAACAAACTACAGAAGACGACGTAGACAATCAAATCGACAGAATCTCCTGGCCAACCCAATTTCCAGTGGACCCGAGACTCTTCTCCATTGGAAGCCGAACCTTCCAGCTACTCTGTCTCTTGGACGACGAAGAAGAAGGTGCAGAACATCTCATCCTCGACACCTTAAAAAATATGCCTCTGCAAGCCCGAATCGGACGAAATCACAAGTCTACTCCGGCCTACAAAGATTTATTCGTTGACGGCATCGAATCACCGCTATAGGTCCGAGGAACGAAGTCGAGCAAAGTCTGATAGACGAATTGAAGGTAGAAAACAACATAGTCTACTACACAGCCGGCCAAAATGCTTCAGATTCGAAGTTTTGAAATGTTACCACGACAGCGAGGAAGCCAATTACCCCGGCCAAGAGGAGACTACAAGAGCCACCAAAGAAGTTTATTATTGGCCGACAATTTCAAAAGACGTGACGAAATCCGTAAAATCATGTCTGATATGTGCCATGACAAACCCGTAGCGAGACAGCCGAAGGTATAAGTTTCTATTTGTTTTGCTTGCCCTATCTCCACCCCACTAGTTTCTGTCCCCAATTTTCAATTACCTATAATAACACCCTATGTGGTAGGCAAAATATGTTCGATACAACATACATGGATAGAAACACACAAAACACATACATGGTTAAACAAAGAATAAATTATTTTTATAAATTATATTCAATAGAAATAGTTTCAGAATAACTTATTTTTGCAGATACCACTCATCTACATGTATGTACCAATAAACTTGTCTAAGAAATTCTATATTCATATTATAATGAATTTCTTTTATATATGCATAGTTTCAAAAAATATTCATCACCCAAAATGTTTGCTATTATTAACTAATATTTCTAGAAACTAATGTTATAGATCATTTATAAAAAAATATCATAACGTTGAGTGATATTCTTTGTTTTAAAAAATATTTTTTATACATAAAAAATTTAAAACAAAATAATTTATTTCTAGTTATATGTATTTAACAATTTTAATATCGTATATTTCCACCACGGGTACCGATGCAAGCATGGATTCGTGCTATAATACTGATAACAAGTCGATCAATCATTTTCTGTGACAGATTCTCCCATTTTTCTCTGCAGGCATTTTAAAGTTTATGATGGGCTATAGGAGGACTGCTTCAGATATGAACAGCTCCGGAGAGCACATACATTGTATGTTTAATAGGGTTAATGTATGAAGAGATCGGAGGCCACTTCAAATGGCTAATAAATTCTGTTTCAAGATAGTTATTAACTGCTTGAGACCGATGTGGGTGAGCGTTATCAGCCATAAATACAAAATTCAGCTCCTCGGCACAATCTCGCATGAGGTTTTAAAATCCGTGTGATGTACCTTTCTCCTGTTAGAGTCCCGTCAATAACCACCAATTCCGTGCGGCCACTTATCGTAGTACCTGCCCAAAACACAACACCATGCTACCAGCGAAAGGAAATATGGGACGGACATGTGCTAGCTGTGCAGCTCTTATTGTCCAAATGTCTAAATACGAATCCGACAGGTATCACTATTTAACTAGATTCTGGTCTAGTCTAAACAAATCACAAAATTACAAAACTGTTGACTGAGCTGTATAGGACCCTTAAGCTAGCGGTGACAAATGAGCGGAATCCAATTTAACCTACGTAAAATTTTTTCACCAATTTTTCACTAATTTATTACCACCCTAATAATTGTTCACCACTAAACCACCCGGGGAGCGATTTGGCTGGCTTACGGTCGAAACTAGTAGAATTCCAAAAAAATATTTATGCTATAACACAGTGCTCTGCTAGGTTTTTATGAATTTATTACCTCCTTAGTAATTTTTCACCCGTTAACTACCCCTTATGGAAAGTCAACAATTCTGTTAGATTAAAATTTAAGAGGAAAAATTCTTTTTTCAAATTCAAATTTTCAAATTTCAAAGTGTTTTTTAAATGTTTACCAAACTTTAACCAACCTGATAATCTTGCACTCTTAAACCAATGTTATTTGGAGATGATTTTGTTAGCTTAATATTTGAGCCATGGGTTGGGTTAAAATTTAAGGTAAAAAATATTCTTTTACAATTTCACTCCCATCTACTTATAACTGAAATAAAAAAGTGTTCTGTTAGGTTTAGACTAAACTTTGATCATCATGATAATTTGTCACCACTAAACCAATTTTATTTGGAAAAGTATCTGCTAGCTTAATATTCGAGTGAGCGGGATTATTAAAAATTATTTTTGAAATACCACAGTGTTCTGCTAGGTTGTTATGAATTTATTACCACCCTAGTAATTTTTCACCCTTAACTAACCCATATGAAAAGTCAACAATTCTTAGGTTAAATTTATGGTGATTAAATATCTATTTTTACAATTTTACTGTATTATATCAATCAATAATTCTGTTAGGTTAAAATTTATGACGAAAATTTTTCTTATATTCCACTGTACTTTACTTATAATTGAAATAAAACAGTGTTCTGGTAAGTTTTTGCTACACTTTCACACAAGGATCTACAGACCGAGTGTGTCTTATAAAATTCACGGCTTCGCGCAATCGTACTTGAGACATTGTGTCGGATGTTTAATTGTTGATTCTGTTTGAATATTTGCGTATAACTAATATTCTGTGGTGTGAATACTTTTAAGTGTGGTTTTTGACCGTTATGACATATTATAAATTTAGTTTTGTGTTTATAATTTGAACTCTTGTGTTTTTTTTTGTGTAAATGGAAAATGAATCGAATGAATAAATAAAGGGTATTTATTTGTGAGCATATTTCTTATATTTTCTTTATTTGTGTTAAGCGACTCGGATGTGAGTCGTTGTCATAATTATTCAAAAAATAATAATTTGCAATAGTTTTATTAAATCAAATGATTTAATAAAAATAAACACTTAAGATGAAAACTTTCAAATAAAATTTGGATAATATTGTAGTGTATTTTATACACTGAAATTAATTTATTATATTGTTACGAACGTGCATTCAACGAGGCACATATAACGGTTGCATCTCGAAACAGCACCTCATGCTTCCATGCGGCGGCATCTCGAAATCGACTCGATATTTCGAGAAAGATCAGTCATGTACGCCTAGAGGTGGGAACTTTCTAGAAAATAGTAACTTTGGTATATATATGTAACGATCTTAGGAATAAGTTTGGTTGATAAGAGAATACCGAACTGTAAAGTTATAAATAAATATATTTATATAAATTCGAACCGCTCGTTTTATTTAAAAACGCTACAATTGGTGTCACAGTGTGAGGACAATAATTGATTTATTAAAAAATAAATTCAGCAGTGACTTTGAAAACGAAAAGACTTTTGAACTTTTGAAAAGTAGTGTTCGTCGGGAACATCCGCGTTGTTCGGTAGTGACCGTTGTACGAAAGAACATTTAAAAAGTACGTGTGTGCCTGACCAAAGATGCTGCTAGTAGAACTTTCAGTGAAACAGTTGCGTGAGCAACTAGAAGAACGCGATGAAGACTGCAGCGGGTCCAAGAAGATACTCCAAGAACGACTGAAGACTGTTCTGAACAAGAATGGAGACGACCCAGAGATATTCCAGTTCCAGTCAGCAGAGGAAGCAGTTTTAACAAAAATAAAAAATGTGTCACAAATGATTGAAGAATCTTCAAAAGAAAAATGATGATAAATTCGAGACTGTTTCCAAAAGATTCGATGAAACGTCTCAAATGATTGAAGAATCTTAAAAAAAATGATGAAAGATTCAATGAAACGTCTCAAATTATTAAAGAAACAGCTAGACAAAACGACGAGAAATTCGAAAATATGTCTAGAAGATTCGACGAAGTATGTATTCAGAACAGTGAGAAGTTTGAAGAAGTCTCTAAAACATTCGATAAAGTAGAAGAGAAGATCAAACAATTAGAGACCATGATAACTAACACGAAAGTGCTACCACCAATTAATACGGTAGCTTTAGATCCGGTAGTAAAAGAAGAATCACCGAGAGACGAAACGACACATCATATGAGATTCAAATTGCCACCATTTGATGGAAAGTCCTCTTGGTCTATATACCTTAGACAATTTGAAGCTATTGCGACAGCCAATCATTGGACAGAACAAGAAAAAGCTGTTTCCTTGACTGCTGCTTTACGAGGTGATGCTGCAGATATCCTAAGATCAATTCCTAAGGGTCAAGAAAAATGTTACCAGACCTTGTTCACTCGACTAGATAAACGTTACGGAGATGCCCATCTACAACAAGTCTACAAGGCGCAACTAAGAAGTAGAGTTCAACGAGCAAGTGAAAATTTGCAAGAGTTTGAAGCAGATGTTGCTCGTATAGTGCGGTTGGCTTATCCTGAGGTACCAGACAACATTTTGGAAGAAATCGCTGTAGATACCTTCGTCAATGGGTTAAAAGAAAGTTAATTGCAGAAAGCTTTACGAGTAGCAAGACCGAAAGTTCTAGATGAAGCGCTTGCTATTGCTTTAGAACATGAAACAGCTAGTCAAACTTCACGGAGACATCGAGTAAGAACCATTGAAGAAGGCGACGAACCAAACAATGAACGTCTAGAAGAAATGGTACGAAAAATAGTTCATAACACGCTGCCGAAGAGACGCGAGCCCAGATGTTGGAATTGTGGTGACGTAGGTCACATTCGCCGTAATTGCAAGAAAATGATACAACAGTAGGAAAACTAGAACGGGTCGACACTAAGGGGCAACTGCCGACCTCGAGAAACACAGCCCCCATAGTAACTGTGAACATTACGTCCTCCGGTGGAATTCATAGCTTGTACATCGAGGGTCGTATTAACAATAAATGTAGATCGTTTTTGGTAGATACAGGTGCAACAAGAACTATTGCACGGCCAGAAGTAGTACGAGATCATCTTAAATTATCGCCTGCAACAGTAAAGCTTAGAACAGCAACTGGTGAGATAATTAATACATATGGTGAGGCTAATATGTCAGTATCCATTGGCCAGACCACAGTGAAACATAGAGTATTAATTGCAGAGATCTTCGACGAGTTCATATTGGGGATGGATTTACTAAGGAAAGTTGGGACTGTATTGAATGTCAAAGATGGAGTTCTCGAGATCAGTGGTGAAGAGTTGCCGTTTCATGAAGACAAAGAAGATGTTATCAGCTTAATAACTACTTGCGACGTAACAATACCCGGTAATAGTGAGAAAATTTTGATGACCAAACCTGATGGTTACTGCCGAGAGGGAAGTTTAAGGATGGTCGAAGATGTGAACAATGCCGAGTTCCTAACGGCAAAAGCTTTGGTGAGAATTCGAGATGTCGTTCCTGTAAGAGTTATGAATTTAAAGGGAACTGCTATTAAGTTAAGTAAAAGAACTTTGATCGGACAGTATGTTCCCGTGGCTTCGATTTGTTTCATGAGTACTAATGAGAAACCGTCGAAATCTAAGTATCCAAAGGAGCTTGTTGAGACGATGATTAAAACGTGCCAAGATCTTAATGATGAACGAACTAAAAAAGTGAAGTCTATGCTAATAGAATTTCAAGATGTTTTTGCCATTGATAAGAAGGATAATGGCAAAACAAGCATAGTAAAGCACAAAATTATTACCGGAGACACTCAGCCAATCAGACAACAACCTAGACGACTTCAATTTGCGAAAAGAGATGAAGCCGAAGACATCATCAAAGATATGAGCAAACAAGGGGTAATTGAACCATCAAACAGTCCATGGACATCACCAGTAGTGCTAGTAAAGAAGAAAGATGGTTCAACACGTTTTTGTATTGACTACCGACAGCTCAATGCGGTAACTAAAAAAGATAGTTATCCTTTGCCCAGAATAGACGATACTTTGGATACACTTTCTGGTTCTCGTTGGTTCTCCACACTCGATCTGAAAAGTGGATATTGGCAAGTAGACATGGAGCCAGCTGATCGTGAGAAAACCGCATTCTCGATAGGATCAGGGCTTTGGCAGTTCACAGTTATGCCCTTTGGTTTATGTAATGCTCCGGCCACATTTGAAAGAATAATGAAGGCAGTTTTAAGAGGTCTAACATGGAAAACATGCCTGGTTTATTTGGATGATGTAATTGTAGTTGGAAGATCCTTCGATGAACATGCCAATAATCTGACAGAAGTCTTTCAATGATTGCGGGCAGCGAATTTGAAGTTGAGTCCGAAGAAATGTCACTTGTTTCGACGAGAAGTGAAGTACTTGGGACATATTGTAGCAAGTAATGGTGTAACAGCTGATCCTGAAAAACTTGCAGCAATTAAGGATTGGCCAGTACCAAGAGATAAACACGAAATTAGAAGTTTTCTTGGCCTATGTACATATTACCGACGTTTTGTCAAAGGATTTGCCAACATCTCCAAGCCATTAACAAAGTTGACAGAAGAAGGCAAAGAATAAACATGGAGCGAAGAATGTCAAAGAGCTTTCGAACACTTACAAATGGCTCTGATCAGCGCACCAATTTTAAGCTACCCTAGACAGGCAGGAAAATTTGTGTTGGATACCGATGCAAGCAACAGTGCAATAGGAGCTGTCCTCTCCCAAATCCAAGATGGGCAGGAGAAAGTCATCGCTTACTTTAGCAAAGTCTTGTCGAAATCAGAGAGAAACTATTGCGTTACCAGGAGAGAATTGCTAGGCGTAGTAAAGTCTTGCGAGCATTTCCATAAATATTTATACGGCAGAAAGTTTCTTCTTCGCACGGATCACGCTGCTCTAAAATGGCTCCTACAATTCCGTAATCCAGAGGGCCAGATGGCAAGATGGTTAGAACGATTACAAGAATATGATTACGAGATCGAACACAGGGCTGGAAGAGTTCATTTAAATGCTGATGCGCTTTCGAGAAGGCCGTGCAGTGAACATTGTAATCACTGTCTTAAATTAGAAGAAAGACTTTGTCCCGTGAGACGAACCACCGTCATTAATGATCAATGGCAGCCTCAACAGCTACAATACGCTCAAGCAGATGTTCCATGTATAAAAAGAGTATTGGATTGGATGCGTCGAAGTGAAAGGCCCTCTTGGCAAGACATTAGTGCATGTAGTCCTGAAGTCAAGTGTTACTGGAGCCAATGGAATTGCTTAGTGTTAAAAGATTATCTTCTTTATAGAACCTTTGAGAACGATGATGGTACAGAATCTAAGCTTCAATTGATTGTACCTAAAATTAAAGTGACAGAAGTATTGCGTCAGTTACATGACGGTGCATCAGGTGGACACTTTGGTATTACGAAGACTCTGCAAAAGGTTCGAGAACGGTTCTATTGGGTGAACTGTAAAGATGATGTAAGAAGATGGTGCCGGAAATGTGAACTTTGTGCAACCAGTAATGGTCCAGTTGGTAAAAAGAGAGCACCCATGAAACAGTACAATGTTGCTAGTCCTATGGAAAGAGTAGCAATCGACATTGCAGGTCCACTTCCAGAGACAAATGATGGAAATAAATATATCCTGGTAGCCATGGATTATTTTACGAAATGGACTGAGGCCTATGCGCTACCAAATCAAGCAGCTGCTACCGTTGCAGAGCTACTTGTTAAAGAATTCTTTAGCCGATTTGGTGTTCCCTTGGAGATCCACTCCGACCAAGGGCGAAACTTCGAATCAACCCTTTTCCAAAACGTTTGTAAATTGATTGGTGTCAATAAGACCAGAACGACACCCCTGCATCCTCAATCAGATGGAATGGTCGAGAGAATGAACCGAACGATGGGTAAACACCTGTCCAAAGTTGTATCAGAACATTAAAGAGATTGGGACCAGCACATTCATTTATTCCGAATGGCCTACCGCTCGGCCGTGAATGAAACTACCGGCCAGACTCCAACCTGCCTGATGTTAGGTCGTGAAGTTCGTTTGCCCTGCGACCTAGAGTTTGGCTCCAGACCTTCCGAGGAACATGTTGCAAGCGAAGATTATGTCGACCGCCTGAAGTTAAGAATGAACAACATTCATGAACTTGCCCGACAACACATACAGTTAGCCAGTGACAGAATGAAAGATCAATATGATTCTCGATGCAAAAATGAAAGCTATAAAGTAGGTGATCTTGTTTGGCTTTATAATCCACAACGTCGTCGTGGCTTGTCTCCTAAACTGCAAAGACAATGGGAGGGTCCGTATGAAATTAAAAAGAGAATAAATGACGTAATATACCGAATTAAGAAGTTGCCGAAAGGTAAACCAAAAGTAGTTCACATAAATCGTCTTGCACCTTATGCTGGCTCAAATGAAACCGAAGAAGTCCGAACCCTTCAACATGAGATCAAAGATGATCGGCGACCAAGCTTTAATAAATTTATGTCAAATTACGCAGAGAGAAAGAGTGCTAGATTCGGCGTGACGACAGAAGTACAGCAGGATCTTTTTAGTATTCCGCATAACGTCTCTCTAGCCCACTGTGTTGCCCAAGATCTTGAGATGACTAAAGGAATCTCATCCGTATTTTATAAGAAATTTGGTCGCTTGGACGAGTTAAAAAACCAGCAGCCTAAAGTTGGAAGAGTGCTGAGATTAGAAGATGGTTCTCGATCTGTGCTGTATATGGTGACCAGGAAGTCGTATACAGACAGGGCAACCTACGAGGATATATGGTGTGCTCTAACTAATTTGAAGAAAATCGTCTGCAATTACGACATTAAGAACTTGGCTTTACCCAAGATGGACCATGCACTAGATAATCTGGATTGGAAGATTGTCAGAAGCATGCTTGAAGTGATCTTCCGAGAAACCGGTGTAAGAATTACTGTGTGTTGCATTAATCCGAAGAGATCGTGTCCTTCAAAGACAGTAGAGACAGTAGACTGTTATTTCTTTCTGAGGGGTTCATGCAGAGCTGGAGAGTTCTGTAGATTCCGCCATCCTGGGCCTATATATAGAGTTGCTGATCGGGACGCTCAGATCTAAGAGGGGAGCAGTGTTACGAACGTGCATTCAACGAGGCACATATAACGGTTGCATCTCGAAACAGCACCTCATCCTTCCATGCGGCGGCATCTCGAAAGCGACTCGATATTTCGAGAAAGATCAGTCATGTACGCCTAAAGGTGGGAACTTTCTAGAAAATAGTAACTTTGGTATATATATATATATATATATATATATATATATATATATATATATATATATATATATGTAACGATCTTAGGAATAAGTTTAGTTGATAAGAGATTACCGAACTGTAAAGTTATAAATAAATATATTTATATAAATTCGAACCGCTCGTTTTATTTAAAAACGCTACAATATATTTATTATAATTAATTGTGTGGAATGGTAATGCATTAGAACACACAAACTAACCCATATATCTTGGAGTAACTCTGGACCGGTCCCTCACCTACAGACAACATTGCACAAAAACAAGAGGGAAAGTAACAACTAGTTACAGCATACTTAGAAAGCTAACGGGAAGTAAATGGGGCGCACGTCCTGGCGTTTTAAGAACAACGGCACAGGCACTGTGTTTCTTAACTGCTGAATATGCGTGCCCCGTTTGAAGCAGATCTGCCCACACCAAACAAGTTGATACTGCAACAAATGAGATATGCAGGATAGTAACGGGGTGTATGAAACCAACGCCACTTTCAAATCTAAATAGAGCAGCGGGTTTTGCAGAACCTTCAACACGCAGAGACGCTGCAGAATATATAGAGAAAATTAAACAGATCTCGGATGATCGGTATGCCCTATACAAAGCTCGAACACTACGAAAGCGACTAAATCTAGAAAAAGCTTCCTTGGAACAGTGCAGGATGAACCGCCTGAGTATTTTCCACTTCCCCAGGTTCAATGGACCGGCCAGACCCTAGACTTTAAAACGTGGAAAACCTTGAATAGGATAAGAACCGGGATTGCTACAGTAAAATCAAACATGGCAAAGTGGGGAAAAATAGACCAAGATGATGTGAACTGTGACTGTGGAGAAACACAGAATATGGAACATCTTCTTACATGCAGAAACTGTCCTCATCGATGTACCCTTGAAGATTTGTGGCTCGCCAACAAAGATGGAACCGACGTAGCCCGATACTGGGCCAAAATTTTATGAATGACATGTCCGGACACGATAAAGTAAGTACTGAAATTAAATTAAAAAAGAACATGAAAAAAGTGGAAAAATAATAAAAAATTTCCAAATTTAAATTTATTTCAAAAACAAAATACGATCTGGAACAAGAGTACCTACTGGAAATGTTTAATTTTTTTGAGCTCTTCGATTGTGTAGTACCTTCAATTTTAATTTTTTTCAACAATACTCGAGTATTCCGATTTAATACACTCAGCCTTATAAAATTTTCCAAGAAATTAATATCGGATGGAGTTTCAACAGGCGAAATGAAAATCCTAATATTAAACAGCATTGTAACCAGGTACAATATCTGACTGTTATGCAAATTAGTAATTAGAAAGTCAGTATGGGCAAAACCAGCTTATTCAAATTATAGGTACCTATCTATAGTCTTTTATTGAACTATTTTAATTTATTACCCTTATATACGTAAAGATTTTGAAGAAATTAATATCAGGTTCAGTTTTCAATGAAACAAAAATCTTTAAGAGAATTGTGACTCTGTAAAATACCTGCCTAATATGCTAATTAGTAAAAAGAAAGTCAAATCGGCGGTTTTTTTGTCACAATCAGCACACGCGTTATTTGTGTTTTTTCTAATTTTATCGATAGAACATATTCTACATCGTTTCCTGTCACGTACTGGTTATATTTCTATATTCTTAATAGTCTGACATTCCATCCTCTCTTGGTTGTATGTTCAGTCAAAGAATTGGCAAATTTATAAGATCTTTTTGTGTGCGTTGAATTGTTGTATTTATTGTTGTAAGAAAAGTTGTATTTATTGATTTGCGTTTATGTGTATATATGGGTATTTGTATGTATGTGAGTATATGATCGGCGTATGTATTGTCTTATGTAAACAATCACTAAAGTTAAGCAAGTATCTAAAATTTTCAGATGAAGAATGTGAAGAAATCCGCCAACAACAACAAAAACATATGAATTCTGGTAGTAGTACAGAAATGGTATACACAAAAACTTCAGCTGTTGCTTGTTTTAATGAAGCAATACCTGTTATGCAGTATATATGCAGTAAACTTGAGGAAACAAAAGTGTGAGTGAATTTTTAATTTATATAATTTTAATCCTATTTACGTTCAAATTCTTTTCAGGTTAACTAAATCTACGGATATAAAAATTTTTTTATTGGAATGTTTGTTAACATTTGTTAGCACTTTACCTAATACGGTACATTCCAACATTCACTTTACAACATTTTTATGGCAACGATTCTGCCCATCATTAATAGCAATCCTTGGCATCCCTGGAGATTCTATGGTCCATTCTTTAACTACAAATCAGGCTAAAATTATATACAGGTAAGAAAAATCATTTAAAACTGATTAATATAATTTGTACCTATTTATATTTTTTATAAATAAAAATATAATCACATGTTCACACCTACACTCAGAATTTGATTATTATTCAGATTTAAGCCACACGGCTCTCACTCTCTCTAAGTGTAAAATTTTATCATCCCAGATACCTACAGTATCAAAAGAAATGATCTCTCCTGGGGCTCTTTCCGTCTTATTAAGTCCTAGGTTGATTGGTACACCGGAGTATTTTCCAAAAATTTTCTTACGCATCGTGATGTGAAGAATAATACCGATTTCTGCATGATCTAATAGAGATTGTTGGGGAGGATATATTTCTTATCAAACTTTCCACATTTTAGAGAGGCGTAGTTAAACACCTAATTGCTTCAAAATATTTATTAAGGACTACTGAAGCAATAAAACACTTAAGACGTATTTTTCCTTCGATTTATTTATAGTAAACCTAACGACTGATTCTACATTGATAATTATCGCAATTGGGATAATATCAAAAGAAGTTATACAAATATCATTAGCTTTACAGTGCTAGGAGGCAGTAAAAAAATAGAGTATTGAGAGAAACAAAACTGGTAACGGTTTAACCCAAAACACCGTGTTTACAAGCGCATCTTTCGCTTACGCATTACACACTTTTAGAGATCGACAACATACCCCAGTCCATTTTTATTTGCTGAAAGGTAAATTCGCACTGTCCTAAGTTATATAACGCGGAGTAGAGAGAGATTATGAAGGACTGGATCGCAAACACATTAACATGAGAGCTGACGATATGAGCGCACAAGATAAAATAACTATATTACGATTACAATATTACAAATAGGTTGTTTTTAAAACATACTGCGCCCCCCCCCCCATGAGCACTAGCAACATTATAAAAAGCATTAAAAAAGAGAACATAGAAATCAATATGAATAATAGTAAACAAATTCATATAAAACCATATGAGTAAAAATACTAAAACTAATAACATTAACATAATCTTTCACTACGAATAGGCACAATTTTGTTATTGTGCGTTTAAAAATCCCATCCTAAGTTTTAACCGATGCAATTCTCACTCGGCTATCTTTTCCTTAAAGACTTCCATAACTCGTGCCAATAGCCAGTAGAGCGGAGGGAGATTATCTTCTGTAACTAGCACAAGGTCATTAGGTTGAAAATTTTCTTTTCATTTTTCCCAAAAAAGTTGCTGAAGCTTAAAGAGATTTTTACCAGATGTTATTTTCCGGGATAGATGTATACTCCTGGTCGGGGAACGAGGTAAGAGACCTTCCAATTAAGAAGTGACCATGAGCAAGATATGTGAAATTGGAGGGATCATTAGAGAGGGCACAAGTGGGCTGAGAATTAAGTACGGCTTCAGTTTGGGTCAGCATGGTACTGAATTCCTCGAATGTAATTTTGAGATTGCCTAATAATCTATAGATATGATGTTTAGCGCTCTTTATAGCGTTCTTCCAAAGTTCGCCATGATGAGAAGATCGAGGTGGTATTGTTTTCCACCGAATTTGAGAGGAGGCTAAAAATTCCTGAATGGAGAAGTTAGGTTTAATTTAATTTTTCAAAAAATTATAGAGTTTGAATAGCTGATCTTTAGCCCCAAAGAAAGTTGGTCTAGTTATCAGAGAATATAGTCTGTTGGAGAGCTCTTCACTGATAAAGCGCTTGAGAGTAAGAAGAAACGCTTCTGTTGAAAGACCACTAACTCATATAAATCAACTTTGATGGTACACAAGGTAAATATCGAACACAGTAGTTAATCAAATCTTGCCCAAGTACTTTCGATCACAAGATCATCCTCAGGGGCATTTCGTCAGTTGTGGCCTATCCAGCAGTAATAGAATGTTATAAATGTAAATTGGGACATAACAAATACACTAAACAAAGAAAAATAAACACTTTAAAATTTAAGAAATGGAGAAGCTACAATTTATATAGAAGCCGGAGACAGAATTGATTCTTTCTGTCTTTTTACATTGAAAATTGACATCTGTTACTTGACTTTCTTCTTCTTTGCTCTATACCTATAATAATATACTACAATACCTTCGCACTATAAGTTTAAATGCACAGGTGGTTTTACATTTCTTTTTGATCTACTTGGAACTGCTGTCACACTTTATTTGGTCTCTGGTTTCCCATTAACCTCACTAAATACTGATTCACTTGCTACTTTATTACCAGACTCTTCAAAATTTATTACTTCAATATCACTTTGTTTTACCACTTCCCCTTCTCTTATAGCTGAGAGGGTACAACACTGGTACTAATTGTATTATCATGATTAGTTATATCAGTTACAATGGTTTCATTAAGACTATATCGTAGTTAGATTCAAAACCTTTATCTCGAAAAATCTGGTATAAATGTCTTTCCCAAATTAAATCCTCCTGTGTTAACTTACACAAATATATCCTGTCACTTAAAAGTTCATCTATCATTGCTTTTGCCCAAGTTTTACGATTAGGATAACGATAATCCCTACAACGGACTTTATCCCCCACTTGAAAAGTTCCAATTCGTCTATTACAATTTAATTTATTATCAATTAATTTAGAACTCTGAGTCTCGTTACATGTCCATAACAAATCTAATCGGGTTTTAACTTTATGTTTAAATACAAGACTGGAGGGTGATACACCTGTAGTACAGTATACTGAACTTCTATAATGGAACAATAACTTACTGATTATATTTTATAAAGAATTATTACAGTAGTAATCACCCTTCAATGCTTTTAAGGCAGAATTTTTAAATCTTTTAACAAAATTCTCTGCTTACTCATTTGTTGCTGGATCATATTGTGGTGATGTAGAGTGTTTTAATACCATTATTATGTAAAAACTGTGAAAATTCATCTGATGAAAATTGGAGGCCATTATCTGTAACTAAGTGTTGTTTTCCAATAAACCTTAATCTTTTAATATTTTCAAACAATACGGAAATTCTTCATTGCATTTACAAACATGTTAAAATATGTAAATACAAGTTGTAAATGGTATATAGGCATAATCTGTTAATATGGTTTGAAAAAAAAAAACAAAAAAAGTATACGACAAACTAATAAAAAAAAGGGGAAAACAAAAAACAAAAAAACGCAAAAAACAAAAAACAAATAAAAAAAACAACAAACAAAAAAAGAAGAGAATAAAAGAATAAAAAATCAAAATAAAAATATATCAAAACAAATTTTATGTTTGTTTACCATAAAAATATTAGGTGTATCTAGTACTACCATTGATAACTGATGACAAGAAAATTTTGACTATGAGTCTGCAATCTATAATAATTAAAATTCAGTCGATATTAACAATAAACACAAACAAGTCTGGCTAATTGGCTCTGCCAAAGCCATTTTTTCAGAAAAAAAAACTAGTTTAGGTAAACCATACTGAGCAAAACAATCTCTAAATTTTTCAATAGTCTCCCCAGTGGTCAAATTACTCATAATACATGCTTCTAGCCATTTTGTAAAAGTATCAATGATTAACAAAATCATTTCGTAGCCATTTTGTAAAAGTATCAATGATTAACAAAATCAGAAAATCAGCATGCACCCTCTCAACATACATCTTTGAGAGGGTGCATGCTCTAAACCTGCTCTAAGCCCTAAACAAATTTTACAATTATTTACATAAGATCCAATATCTGTATCTAAACTTGGCCACCAAAAATAAGCTCTTGTATTTGCCTTCATCTTGGAAATTCTTTCATGTGTATTGTGCAACTCTAACAGCAATTGTTTTTGTAACTTTTTTGGCACTACTATTCGAAATCCCCACATAATCAACTCCTTTTTCACAGATAGTTCTTTTCTATTTAAAAAAACGGTTTCATTATTCCATCTACTGTCTCCGGAAATCCATACCTAATATGGTTAAACAAACGAATTAACACCGGACATGTTTTGGTTTCTACCCTAATCTTGAGGGTATTGATTGGAGCCAACCCTTCTATAAAAAATAGATATTCAACGTCTTCCTCTTTTTCGCTTACTGTTTTCTCTAGAGGAAGTCGACTGAGTCGGACTGAGGCTATTTTGGGAAGACTTTTAAACTCACCAAAAAATTCCTGCAGGTGTTTATAATCACACTAATAAAGATTTTAAACTTTCTACCTGCTAAGTAATTATAAAGCTTGTGTACTGCCCAAACAATTGCTAAGTCTTCTTTATGAACCATTGCATAATTTCTCTCTGCCTTAGTCTAATAGGTTTATTTAAATCAAAATGCATTAGCACGTAAAGTTATCTCCTTCTTAATAGCATCAACTGAATTTTGATAATTATCTGTCCATAAATATTACCTATTTTTTTTTATAGAAGTTTATATAATGGATTCACCCTATCTGCCAAATTTGGAATAAATTTAGAATAATAATTTATTATACCAAGAAATGATCTTAAATGTGTTAAATTCTTTGGTTTTGGCAGTTTCACAATTACTTAAATTTAATCTAAATCCTGCATTTAAAAGTCTCTCAAGAATTTCGGCTAAGTTCTCTAAATGTTCTTTGTTATATTTTCCTGTAACTACATTATCTAAATAATTGACTGTGCCCCTACATCCCTGCAAAACTTTCTCCACTATACACTGAAAAATAGAACAAGTTGGTTTTGTTTCATATGGGAGTCTTTTAACTCCGTTAACTACGTCTCTTTAAATTCCGTATAGTGTACTCCAAGACAGTAAATGTGATGTTTCAGGATCTAATTGTTATATGGGTTTTTGAAATCTAGTTTAGTGAAATCTTTGAAATCTTTTCCCCACCTTTGAAAGCAAAAAAAATATCTTCTATTAAAGATGTGGATAATTAGAATCTTTTAAATATTTGTTGTTACTTTATAATTAGCACATACCCTTTTTTCCTTACCATTACATTTGATCACAGGTACCAATGCAACTCTGCCTTTACTTTCTCTTTAAATGCAAAAGGGATTTGATGTGGTTTTTGAAAATTTTTCTCATATTTTCTTAATTAAACATTTAATTGTAATTTAAAGTCAATTTTAGTAGCTTAGTAGCTCCCTCCACTACTGTCAATGAAACATTTTCAACTCTATCACCTATTTTAGTTTATATCTCAATTTTACCTTTTGGTATTGCCGCTAGTCCATCATAATACTTTAATCTAAATAAACTTGGTTTTAGCTCGACCATCGAAAAACATTGATTATACATACTTATACATACATTGGTTTAATATACGCCTCAACATTATAAACATCCATCTGCATGTTTTTAACATAAAAATTTTGCATCCCTGCAAAACTTTCTCCACTATACACTGAAAAATAGAACAAGCTGGTTTTGTTTCATATGGGAGTCTTTTAACTCCGTTAACTACGTCTCTTTAAATTCCGTACAGTGTACTCCAAGACAGTAAATGTGATGTTTCAGGATCTAATTGTTATATGGGTTTTTGAAATCTAGTTTAGTGAAATCTTTGAAATCTTTCCCCCACCTTTGAAAGCAAAAAAAAATATCTTCTATTAAAGATGTGGATAATTAGAATCTTTTAAATATTTGTTGTTACTTTATAATTAGCACATACCCTTATTTCCTTACCATTACATTTGATCACAGGTACCAATGCAACTCTGCCTTTACTTTCTCTTTAAATGCAAAAGGAATTTGATGTGGTTTTTGAAAATTTTTCTCATATTTTCTTAATTAAACATTTAATTGTAATTTAAAGTCAATTTTAGTAGCTTAGTAGCTCCCTCCACTACTGTCAATGAAACATTTTTAACTCTATCACCTATTTAAGTTTATACCACAATTTTACCTTTTGGTATTGCCACTAGTCCATCATAATACTTTAATCTAAATAAACTTGGTTTTAACTCGACCATCGAAAAACATTGATTATATATACTTATACATACATTGGTTTAATATACGCCTCAACATTATAAACATCCATCTGCATGTTTTTAACATAAAACTTTTTAACATAAAATTTTGCATTTTTAAAACTTTTTTAACATAAAAAATAATTTTTGTTGATAAAAATAGACAATTTCAATACTTATTTTATAGATACGTAGTTATGTAATCTTAACATTTTTTTAATTCGTTGTCGGATAATAATAAAATTATATTCTTTTGGTGATTTTTTTATAGAAAAAATAAACATTTTATAACACCTACCGAACATAAAAGTGATATTTTTTTAAATTTATATTTAGATCAATATTTTTATTTCCTTCACGGAGCCATCATAATGAATAACAGCCGTGTTATTTACAGTCAGGGCCGACATATTGTTTACAATGTGTATAAGTTTTTAAAAAAGGAACAAGAAAAACACAACACAAAATCTTCGGTTTTAAATATGGTTGTTGAAGCACTGGAATTTCTAAAAGTAGCGTCCAAAGAATTATTAAAGAAGGAGAGAGAGTTTCCGATTTTTTATCTCCTTAAGGCAGCTCGGGAAATGTCTTTAAATCTCCCAGAAAAAAAATTAATCAGCCAAAACCGAAAACCAACGTCAATGGTTATGAGGGAGAAATTATAAGAAAAACAGTGCATACCTTTGCAATGATTCATGGCAGCAGACCTACAACGTCAGCTGTTTACAACGCTGTTAAGAATGAGATTAATTATCAAGGTAAACTATCCTCGTTCAGAAAAGTGTTGAATAAATTAGGTTTTAAATGGCAAAAAACAAATGACAACCAAAAAATACTTATGAAAAAAAAACGGATATTCGAGCCAAACGAACCGAATATCTAAAAAAAAAATAAAAAAATATAGAGCTGAGGGTTATAATGTTATCTACACTGATGAAACATATCTCCACAGCAGCCATACAACATCTAAATCATGGGATGATGGTTTAAGCAAGTGGCTATCATAACGTAGCCTGTGAAGTTGCCCCTACATCTTCATGAAAAAAAAAAAAGGACATGCAGCGATGGCTAACAGAAAGATGCATTAACTTTGCAGTGACTGATACAAAATCAGAACTTTATGCAAAAATTAAATTGAATAAACCAGAACATAAACAATATGTAGTAGACACTATAATGGCGAAACAAGGACACATTGTATTACGCCTTCCTTCATATCACCCTGAACTAAATCCCATTAAAAAAATTTGGCAGTAGTTAAAAATCATGTCGCTTCAAAGAATGGTCGTTTAAAATGTCCGACGTTAGGCAAATAGCGGAAGAAAAATTTAAGAATCTCGGAGCAGATGTGTGAAAGAATACATGTGAAGACGTTATTGAAGTAGAACAGGAATACCTTAAAAAATAACAATTAATAGATGACGTGGCTGAACTAATTATACACGTTGGCGAAGATGATTCTGATAGTTCGTGGTCAGACACTGACGATGATGAAGGTGACCTAGGATGTGAACTTTTAGAAAAATCTGCTATAGACAATTAAAACTCTTACGAGAACTACATACTCTTACGTGACTATAACGCGTGTGAACAGTGACTTTGGGTAAGGTTTTTTACTTATATTTAATATAACTTATATTTCTGTATCATCATACTCACTCAACAATCTATCTATATTCCTTAAAATTTTATTTTAAAACTTGTTTATTAGATTATTTATTATTAAAATTAACGCACTGCCTTAAAAATGTTACATTTTGATGTCTCGTATTTATACGAGATACAACTGTTTAGACATTTTAAAAATAAATTATTACATTAAATGTGTATTAGTTATTCATCCCATAATATTAGTTATATGTCTCAACTCAAAATAAGAAATTGAAAATACATATATAACCAATAATTTTGCAATAAATAATAGGGCTTTTTTCACGTTTAATATCGAAAGTTAAATTTAAAATAACAAATTAAAGCCAGTTTAAAAAAAATGAACAAAAATCATTGAAAATATAAACGAAATGCAGATAAAATAATTTTTTTATGCACCATGCAATTTTTTATTTATTACTCAGTCCAACACTGTAATTATTTCGACAATTTCGAAGTTGCAGTCGACGGTAGAACGTTTTAGTTTGGTTAGTATAATTCCACTTACAATAGAATCTTTCTACCTTTACGTGAATTTTGACTCCTCCTTCGCGCAGCTACATGCTCAAGAGTGCTTGCTAGTACTATAAGTAGCTGTTAATAATACATCAAATTTATCGCTCAGTACTAAATAAGCAGGCAGTAGGTGTCAGGGTGATAACAAGCGGCTCGAAAAGATGACTGGTTTACCAGTGTAATCCACGCGACAAAGCACGTTACGTATTTTTGGTTTTCTGCTGTGTGTAAAGTTCTATTAGGTAAGTTAATTTTAGAATAAATCTTAATATTAAATGAGTAAAAAAGCTTCTATATTTTTTATATTAAGTGGTACTGTCATTTTGCTTATTTTATTGCAGATAGAAAAATGTCTGAACCTAAAAAACAACGTTTGCATACTAGTACAAATCCTCAAGATTGGTTAAAATGGTATGAAGAGCTGTCAAGTGAAGAAGAAAGTGATTTGGACGTAGAAGATGAAAATGAATCAGAAGAGGATATTGTAGTCAATAGTGACCTTCAAACAGATTCCGAACAAGAAGGTTCTTCAGATGAAGACCAAGAAAACTTTAACACCCCTTCCAATTTTTTTCTGGGAAATGATAAATCAACAAAATGGAAAAAAACCAGGAACAATCTAAATATTCGTATTCGTTCACAAAATATCATAAAATTACTTCCTGGACCAAAAGGTAATGCCCGAAATGCAGTGTCGGAGATTGACTGTATAAAATTATATCTAACTCATACTATTATTCAAATAATAACGAATTCAACAAACATATACATCGAAAAGATCAAGGACAAGTTTCGGAGGCAGAGAGATGTACGACTAACAAATGAAACTGAAGTTCGGGCATTTATAGGAATTCTGTTTCTTATCGGGGTATTGAGAAGTTCCAGAAAACATATTCACAAAATATGGTATAAGTCAAAAGGCAGTGGTGTAGAAGAATGCTATTTATCTATGAGCGAAGGTCGATTTAAATTTCTAAAAAGGTGTATAAGGTTTGATGATATCAGAACAAGGAACGACAGACGAGAAATTGATAAGTTTGCACCGATAAGAGAGGTTTTTGAAATGTTTCTTCATACATTTCAAACCAATTTTATTGCCAGTGAATTCTTAACTATAGATGAGCAATTATTGGCTTTAAGGGGTCGCTGTTCTTTCAGACAATACATTCCTAATAAACCAGCTAAGTATGGAGTGAAGATGTTTGCATTGGTAGATGCAAAAACAGCTTATACATTTAATCTCGAACCTTACGTGGGCACTCAACCTGATGGGCCTTACAAGGTAAGTAACTCTCCATACGATGTTGTTCTCAGATTAGTGCACCCTGTAGAAGGAACAAGCTGAAACATAACAGGAGATAATTGGTTTTCAAGTATACCACTAGTGAAAAAATTATTGGAAGAAAAAAAATTAACCCATGTTGGTACATTTCGTAAAACCAAGCGTGAAATTCCAAAAGAATTTTTACCACGAAAAGATAGACAACCGAAAACTACACTTTTTGGTTTTCAAGAAAACTACACCATAGTTTCATACTGTCCGAAAAAAATAAGGCTGTACTATTAATTTCTTCATTATATAATGACGATCTCATTGATCCAGAAAGTGGAGATAAGAAACTACCAGAGATAATAACGTGCTACAATAAAACAAAAATAGGCGTTGATCTTATAGATCAGATGTGTGTAAATTACAACGTAGCACGAACAACAAATCGATGGCCAATGGTTGTGTTTTATAATCTGTTGAACATATCCGCAATAAATGCTTGCTGTGTTTATAAAGCCGCCCACCCTGAAGAGAAAGTTAAAAGATCTGACTTTATTGAAACATTTGCGTGAATTATGGTACAATAACCCCAGTTGTCAGCGGTATTGCAGTTCAATACTCCAGCCGATCAGCAGTTTCGACACATATTGCAGACAGGTCGTCATCAATTAATTTTATATAAATACTGTTCATTTTTATTTCAAAGTTAGTTGTAATTATATTAAATAAAGTGCTGTTACTCTGTTAGTTGTACCTTTAAAAGGACCTTTTTAAAAAGTACCTTCGGGAGTGACAACCCTTAATTGGCGCATTCAGTGGATTAGTGGGAGAGTCTCCAGAAGATCCTCGTCGTTTTCAAACGTTTACCCGCTATCGAACCAAAATCCAGGGAAAACTGCAGCTGTTTAACCCACGGATCCCAGGCAAATTGGCACAGAAAAATATTTATGAAGAAAGCCGAAAAGAAACTTAAAGAAGAAAAGAAACTTGTACCAAAAAGGAATGCATCCAGGCATCATCCTCTACCTGTAAGCAAATTTCATCTTATTTCTAATTCAAATATCATTTCACAAGTATCATCATTTAGAATAAGCGATTCTCTTGCAACAATTTTTGAATCTAATATAGAATCTAGTGAAAATATTAAACCTGATTTAGATTTAGTTGATACTAACCCTATTTTTAAGTCCAAAAATTCGTTCGAAATACCTTCAATAATTATTACTCCAGCATCCTGTTCAAATAACTCCAATATGGCACCAATTTTTGATGTAAGCAAAGACCTTTCTATCGTATCAGAGTACGACGGCAATCCCAATGAACTTCAAAATTTTATTGATGTTATTTCTATGCTTTTAAACCATTTCTGGGATCATACAAATCCCGAAAATTTTCAAAATCATATGCTCACCCGAGGAATTATGAACAAAATTAAAGGAAGAGCCAGAGAAATAATTTCTGTATACGGCTGTAAAGACTGGCCGTCAATAAAATCAATTCTTGTTCAAAACTTTTCAGACCAACGTAACGAAAACTCGTTAACCAGAGATTTAGTCAATCTTCGTCAAGCTCCGAACGAAAACCCGCATCAATTTCATGAAAAAGTTATGAGTCTCTTAAATACTATCTCAAATCACATTGAATTACATACAGAAATTGAGGAAGTTAAAAGAAGTAAAAAAGAATTTTTCCAACAACAAGCTCTAACCACATTTTTGGCAGTCCTTAGAGAACCCCTAGGATCAACAATTCGATCCATGAGACCACCTAATCTCGCCCTTGCTATCCAATATATTCAGGAAGAAAATAACATTAGATATCTCCAAAAAAATAATTATTCCCTATCATCTAATAAACCATCTACTTCACAAACACAGAGACTAAATTTAACTCATACACCCGCTCCTACACGATGGCAGCCTGAGGTGCCCAAGCCCCAATGGCCACAGCCATTCTTTAGGCCAAATCAAATGCCCCTGCAACAGCAGCCATTTAACAATAATCCAAGAGGGACATTTCAACCCCCTAGATTTCAACAAAATCAACAAATCACTCCATATGCACAAAATTCTAGGGCTAATCAACCCAATTTTCATAAACCAGTGCCATCTCAATCATATAAGCCAACACCTATGAGCATATCTACACGCCAAACCGGCTTTAATAGACCCCAATCTCAAAGAAACTTCCGCTTTCAACAAACAGCCAGCCCCCGATTTACTGTAGAAGAACTTTTTAATATCGAACAACAAGAAGAAAATAATTACGATGAAAGTATAGACAATGACACATACACAGATTACCCTTATTATGAACAAGAAAGCCAAGAATATGATGAAAATGTAAATTTTCAAACGTTTCTAGAAGAAAAAGAAGAAACGTAGTAGAATTACATTCCTATGCTGATAAAAGAGAGCTTCCTTACATTAAAATTCAAAACCCACCTCTTAAACTTCTTATTGATACAGGAGCCACTAAATCTTTCCTTAATCCTGATATAGCCAATAAATTCTACAAAAATAATATTAAATATGAACCATTTATCGTTACATCAATTTTTCAGAATCATTCACAAGATTATTGTGTAGAAATTCCAATTTTTCCCGAATTTAACTCTGATATTAAATTAAAATTTTATCTTTTTAAATTTCACAAGACATTCGACGGTCTTATCGGCCTCGATAATCTTAAACTTCTAAAAGCAAATCTCGATTTTACCCAAGCTACTCTTACTACAGAGCATTCTATTCTTCCTATTAATTACTATGTCACAAACAAAGCCCAATTCTATACAGTCCAGCTAGAGCCCCAAACAATTACCCAAGTCAGATTGCCAGTAAAGGAAGCAGCCGGTACAATCGTCATCCCAAGACAAGAAATCGAAGGTGCCATCCTAAGAGAAACTCTCACTGTTGCCTGTAATCAACTTGCCTGGACCGAGCTAGTCAATAACAGCGATGAATACATCCAAATATCATTAACTGATCCCATCAAAAGTCAGGCAATAAATCTCGAAGAATATCATATATACACGTCAGATATCATACCTACCGAAGACAGTAATCTAAGAGATGTCGATCCTCTTCTTAGAACCGATCACCTTCATACAGAAGAAGAATCTCACCTAAGACGACTGTGCAGGAAGTTTGCAGAGATATTTCATCACCCAGATGATCCTTTAACATTTACTAACCAAATAAAGCACCATATACGAACCAAAGACGAAGTTCCAGTTTACACCAAGTCATATCGGTATCCACACATCCATAAAGAAGAAGTACGTAAGCAGATCACTTCGATGCTCGATCAAGGAATCATTAGACCGAGTCAATCACCCTGGTCATCCCCAATCTGGGTCGTTCCAAAGAAACCAGACGCCTCAGGAAAAATTAAATGGCGAATAGTTGTCGACTACAGGAAGGTGAACGAGAAAACCATCGATGACCGATATCCAATTCCAAATATAACAGACATTCTGGACAAACTAGGACGCTGCCAATACTTTTCAACCCTAGATCTAGCCAGCGGATTCCATCAAATTGAAATGGCCGAAGAAGATATCCAGAAGACTGCATTTAACGTTGAAAATGGCCACTATGAATACCTGAGAATGCCATTCGGACTCAAAAATGCACCCTCAACATTCCAGAGAGTAATGGAGAACGTACTAAAAGGACTTATAGGAGAAATATGCCTTGTCTACATAAACGACATTATTGTATTTTCAACCTCTCTTCAAGAACACATGGTAAATCTTAAGAAAATTTTTGAAAGATTAAGAGAAACAAGATTTAAGATACAAGTTGACAAATGTGAATACCTTAAGAAAGAAGTCGATTTCCTAGGTCACGTCGTAACTTGCGAGGGAATTAAACCAAACCCGACTAAAATTAGAGCCATCATAGACTATCCTATACCAAAAACAGCGAAAGAAATTCGAGGATTTTTAGGATTACTTGGTTACTATAGAAAATTTATAAAGGACTTTGCCAAAATTACAAAACCACTGACCATATGTCTTAAAAAGGATGCAAAAATTGAACATACCGAGGAATTCTTAAACTGTATCAAAACCTGTAAAAGCTTATTGATTAATGAACCACTTCTGCAATATCCAGACTTCACTAAACCCTTCAACCTTACGACTGATGCAAGCAACTTCGCTATAGGAGCCATCCTATCACAAGGTCCAATAGGAAATGATAAACCCATCGCCTATGCATCCAGAACTTTAAATGAAACTGAACTGAAATATTCGACTATCGAAAAGGAGATGTTAGCAATTGTATGGGCTACTAAATACTTCCGGCCATACCTTTTCGGACGAAAATTCAAAATTTTATCCGACCATCGACCACTACAATGGCTATTTTCACTTAAAGATCCAAACTCAAAACTTGTCCGATGGAGATTAAAGCTGGAGGAATTTGACTACGAAGTAATATATAAAAAAGGTAAATCCAATACCAATGCAGATGCTTTATCCCGTGTCGAAATTCACACGAAAGAATTAAACAGTGTAGATGAGAACATGGAAGAAATAATGAAACTTCTCTCAAAGGAAGATGACGATGATATCTCTATGATTAATCACCCCAGTTCCTTATCCGATATAGAAGAATTTCTAACCGACCGAGCCGAAGAGTCTCAACAAATTTCGAATCCGTCAACCCCTTTAGGCGACTTAGATAAAATCATCCAGAAAAATCAAACTGCAACGTTAACTCCCGAAGAAATGAAGATAATAGACGAAATCCTACATGAAGACAGTAAACAGCAAAAATCTAAAGCTCAGCCATCAAACTCCCAATACTTACAAGAAGATAACGATACAGATGTAACCAAACATTCCACGGCAGAAAATCCAATAATGGGAATTCCAATTAGCGAGAAACCACTAAATTATTACAATAACCAAATAATTTTCAAGATAGTAAATTACAACCCGGCGAAACCAATCACAGAGCAGTGTTTTGTAACAAAGAAGAGAATGTATGTCCAATTGGGAAAAAATGATCTTCACAACGACATTTTCCAGTTTTTCAAGAACTATATAGATCCGAAAAAGAAATACGCCATTCTGTTCGAGAATGATGAACTCTACAAATCCCTATGCAATATTCTACGAGACACTTTTAAAAATTCCGCTTTCGATCTTGTCAAATGCAACATCCTCCTAGAAGATATAAACAGCACAGAGAGACAAAAAAAATTATAGAGAACTACCATCAAGGGAAGACTAACCACAGAGGAATTAACGAAACCGAAGCTCAAATAAGAAAACGCTACTACTGGCCTACGCTAAAGAAAGACATCGAAGAAGTTATCAACCTTTGTGATACGTGCCAAGCTAACAAGTATGACAGAAATCCAATTAAGCCGAAATTTATGGTAACACCAACTCCAACGAAACCATTAGAAATAATTCATATGGACACATTCCAAGCTAACGGACAAAAATTCCTTACAATCATTGATGCATTTTCGAAATATGGCCAAGCATATCCTATAGAAGGATCCAACGCAGTAAATGTCCTTAATGCCTTCATGCTCTTTATAACCCACCATGGACTGCCACACATGATAATCGCAGATAGCGGAACCGAATTCAAGAACGGCCTTGTTCAGGAATTTATCGATACACACAAAATTTCGATTCACTACACAACACCAGATAATCCACAATCAAACGGAATGATAGAACGTTTTCACTCTACAATTTTGGAACACCTACGAATACTTAGAGAAAAAAGAAAGACTCTGGGTATTAAAGAACATATGCTATATGCTATTTTAGGATACAACAATTCCATTCATTCATCAACTAAACAAAAGCCAATCGAAATTCTCAATGGCCATATCGATCCTCAAGACCCATTCGACATCGATATTAACAAAACCCTAATAAATAACTATACACAAAGCCACAGATTAAAGACAAAAGAAATCTACAGTGAAATAAATAATAAGCTACAAGAAACCAAACAGAAAAATATCGAGAAAATAAATGAAAAAAGACAAACACCAATAACTTACAAACCTAGCACAAAAGTTTACACGAGAAAAACAGTAAAAAGAAACAAACTTCTTCCGAGATTTTCTTCCCGCATTATGAAAAATAACAATCCCGTAACAATAGACACTCAAGATACGTCGATACACAAAAAGAACATCAAACACCAGCCAAAGACTAACGCTAAAACTACTTTACAGATGTACCTTAGTAGCAGCCCAACAAGTTCAAATTCAAAACCTGAAGGACAATCCAGGAATCCTCCCAGTTAAACTTGGACAAGCGAGAATACAGACCAGCACTCATGACTTCATCCACTATTTCCATCTAGATCCCATCGCAGAAGAGATTAAATCCATAGAATCTCAATATATCACTACCAACAGAGCAATAGAAAATGGACTTAGCCAACCATATTTTGACAGCCTACAAAACTTTGATAAAAACTGTACAGTACCTTCTCCAAACAGCAAAAGAAAAACTAGACACAATATATCCAATATCCAGAAGCAAAAGAGGACTTATAAACGGATTGGGAAGCGTAATAAAATCTATTTCTGGTAATCTAGATCAAGAAGATGCTGAAAGATACAACGCCGCCATCAAATCACTTGAAAATAACCAAAAGAATATTATTACCAACATCAATAGCCAACTCAGTCTCAATAAAAGAATAATGACAAATTTTAACCAAACAATTTCACTACTTACACACAACCAAGAAATCATAGCTGAAGAGACAAACAAAATTAGCTTAGAGATGAACCAATTCGTTTTCGATTTCAATGATTATATGCAAGTTCGAAACATCCTTGACCAGATAAATCTAAATTTACAAACAATTATACAAATACTGGATGATCTACAAACAACAATTACATTTGCAAGAATCAAAACTTTACACAACAGTCTTATCAAACCTGAAGAAATAAAATGGACCGTGCAAAAGATGCTTGAGCACCACCCTGCATCACAGATTCCCTATATTCAAGAAGAAGACTTAACCAAATACTATGAAATCATAGACATTGATGGTTATTACACGAACCACACCCTTGTTTTCATTTTACATTTTCCTATCCTTCATTCCAAGTCGTTCACATACTTCCATTTATACTCACTCCCAACTAATAATCACACAATAATCATTCCACCTGGTCCATACCTAGTCCACAACTCAGACCTTTTTCAATATATGGATCTACCATGCAAAAGAAGCGGATCCAAATCATTCATCTGTCCTGAGAAATTTCCACAAGAGAATGACCAGACTAATGACTGCATCATCGAAATTCTCCAGTTAATCAATGATGCTGCCCAATGCCAAAGTGTTCCTGTCACTGTCACTACAACGATCATCCAAAAAAGTATCAGATGCACATTACATTGCTGTTTTTTCAAAGGCCACGAAAGTATCTACCCGTTGCACCACCACCGAAATAGAAGTACTCGAAGGGACCTATCTAATTGAGTTACCACCAGGATGTGAACTACGAACCAATAATGAAATTTACACTAATTCCAAAACAACAATTAAAGAAGAACCACTTACATTACCTAAAGTCAAGACCACCACTATTCCAAAGAACCATCCAATAGTCAAACCCCTAAAATTGGACAGAATTCCTTTAGACGAACTACACAAGTTATCACAGGAAGAAGAAAGGTTCCAATCCATTCTCCCAACACAAATAGACCACAGCTACATATGGACACCACCGCTGTATATCCTGGTAGCAATCCTTTTAATTTTTGGTTTTCTCAAGCTACGCAAACTAAAAAAAGAAAAAGATGAGCAGAATACAACCACAACAGAAGACATACCTGACCAAAGCCAAGAGTCCTCAGAAACAGTACACAGAGTTTTGTTCATCCCTCACAAAACTTCCTCAGGGGATGGAGAAATTATGGTACAATAACCCCAGTTGTCCGACTCAAAAATGGCAAGTCCCCAGGAGTGGATTGTATCCCCGCAGAGCTCATCAAACATGGAGGTAACAGCATTATGCACCAAATTCACAACATAATAGTCAAAGTCTGGGAAGAAGAACAAATGCCAGAGGAATGGTGCACTGGAATCATATGTCCACTACACAAAAAGGGAGATTTGTTGGAATGTAAAAATTATAGGGGTATAACTCTTCTGAATACAATGTACAAAATATTCTCCAACACCCTGTACTTGGTGAGTATCAAAGCGGTTTTAGGCCAGGTAGGTCAACAATTGACCAGATTTTTGTGCTACGTCAAATCTTAGAAAAAACCAATGAATTTAATATTGACACGTTCCATCTCTTTGTGGACTTTAAGTCAGCGTATGATAGCGTCCTAAGAGGTAAACTATACGAAGCCATGAACGAACTTAACATTCCCCATAAATTAATAAGGCTCGTAAAAACAACTATGAGTAAAGTGATCTGCAGAGTGCAAATACAAGGCGATATGTCACAAGCGTTTGAAACATATGCAGGGTTACGGCAGGGAGACGCGCTGGCGTGCCTTCTCTTTAATATAGCGTTAGAAAAGACTATAAGAGATGCCGAGTTACACAATAGGGGAACAATCTTTAATAAATCAACGCAGATTATGGCGTACGCTGACGATTTGGATTTGATTGCACGTACTACACGAGGACTTAAAGAGATGACTTCCACCTTCTTGACAGCCGCACAAAATATGGGCCTTAAAATAAACGAGGAAAAAACCAAAATGCTAGCATCTATTCCAAATAACAGAGATAGAGCTAGAAACGCCGAACAAAACTTCAGTATAGACCAATATAATTTTGAGGTAGTAAATAAGTTTACATATTTGGGTTCTCTCATAACAAACGATAATGACACATCTGAAGAAGTTAAACGGAGGGTACTGCTAGCAAACAAATGTTATTTTGGACTAAGCAAGCAGCTAAAAAACAGAAACTTAAGCCAGAAAACCAAACTAATAATATATCGAACACTCATCCTACCAGTGCTGACATATGGGTCAGAAACATGGACCATCTCCAAAACAGACGCAAATCTTCTGCTCGTCTTCGAAAGAAAGATACTAAGAAGAATAATGGGCGCATACTGTGAGAATGGTATTTGGAGAAGGCGATATAATTTCGAATTGTACGAGAAATATAAAAAAATAGTAAATGGTAGAGATGTAATATCCTTCATAAAAATAGGCAGGCTTAGATGGGCTGGACATGTGTCAAGAGCAAATGAGAATTACCCACCAAGACGAACTCTATTATCGGTCCCAGTGGGAAATAGGAGTAGAGGCAGACCACGACTGAGATGGAGGGACGGTGTGGACGAGGACGCAAGGAAAATCGGCGCGGCAAATTGGCAACGGTTGGCGATGAACAGAAACGACTGGCGAAATAGACTGGGGAAGGTCAAGGCTCAACTAGAGCTGTAGCACCACTGATGATGATGATGAACCCCAGTTGTCAGCGGTATTGCAGTTCAATACTCCAGCCGATCAGCAGTTTCTACACATATTGCAGACAGGTCGTCATCAATTAATTTTATATAAATACTGTTCATTTTTATTTCAAAGTTAGTTGTAATTATATTAAATAAAGTGCTGTTACTCTGTTAGTTGTACCTTTAAAAGGGCCTTTTTAAAAAGTACCTTCGGGAGTGACAACCCTTAATTCGTGGGAACTTATCAAACCACAAATAGAACAAAGGTCAACTATTCCTTTTATACCAAAGGAACTTCGACGTCGAGCGCGTTAAATACTTGGGCTTGAAGACTTACCCCCTCCACCCCTCCCGATATGTCGGTAAATGTGATTCGTCGCTGCTACATTTGTCCAAGAAGTCGTAATAAATTGACAAAAAAAATTTGCCAACAATGTGGCAAGCATACTTGTAAAGAACATATGCGAGATGTCTGTACGGCCTGTTTGTCAGAGTAAACTATTTGATATATTTACCATTTATAGTTTTTTATGTATATGTATATATTTGTCAAACGAGTTTATGGTTTCATTCGCATATGCTTATAGTTTAAAAATATGGAAAAGTTGTTTAGTTTTTTAAAATTGCGTTTGATTTTTCACCTATTTGTTAACAAAGTGTAAATAAAGGTCTAAAAATACAAAAAGATTTTGTTTTTACTGTCACATAAATTACAATGTTTTATATACATAAGTTAAATATAGTTTTGCAAAGCTTATTGCGCAATAATTGAGCAATACCTATACAACACAGCTTTTTACAGATAGATATACATGTGCTAAGCCGATTCTATATAAACAAGATACCGACAGTTTTAAAGCTTTCATACCAGTGAGAATTTAACTACATATAATTTGCTGTGTAAAGAAAGATAAACTAGGGATAGGACAGTCGGTGCCGATTCGCTCCATCTAAAATTTGCGCCTACGCTCTTAAAATCAATTAAATTTTCTTCACTATCTTTAGAAGAAAAATTAAAAGTGCCGGTCCTCCTAAACCAAATTTGTTAATTTCGAAGGTAACAAAATGCAAAAGTCGGGATTATAAACGATCATTTAACATTGAGATTTATGAAAAACTGACTGGTTGTGTGGGTGTGCTACTACCAATACTCTTTACTGTTTTCCGGGTTTACTATTTTGAGATGAGGAATCAGAATGGATAAAATATGGCATTAAAGACTTAGTTCATTTATCCGAAAAAATTTAAAAGCATCAACATTCAAAGTCACACATATCTGCTAAATTAGGTTTCAATTTATTAGGTAAACAAGATATTCAGCAACAACTAAATAGTGCATACCGATTAAATATTGCAAAACATAATGAACAAATAAAAAAATAATAGGTACGTCTTATCAAAAATTATAAACTGTGTTAAATTTTGTGGTGCTTTTGAACTTGCTCTCCGCGGCCATGATGAAAGAAAGGATTTAATAAACCCTGGTATATTTAAGGGTCTCATAAATTTTTCCGCCGAATTGGATTTAGCTCTCAAAGACCATTTGCAGCAAGCTACTGTGTTTAAAGGAACGTCAAAAGACATTCAAAATGATTTACTCGATTGTATGCTTTCAGTGTGTCAGGCACATACAAAAAAGAAATTGCTGCTTCAAAATTTGTTTCTATTGTGAGTGATGAAACGAGTGACATTTCAAATATTTTTCAAACGGTTTTTTCCAAAAGTTTATCGTTAGACTTTACAAAACGGGACCCCTGTTGAAAGATTGTTCAAGACAGTATTCACACTATAAATGAAACCGAGTTAACAGACATCGACGATAGTCAATCCAGAAAGAGACGGAAGAAAGATGACAGAAATTCTTATCTCTCCACAATTTTTCAAGCTAAGCAAGTTTGCGATACTATACTATCTGAAATTAAAAGAAGGGTTTTGTTTACAGGACATTTGGAAATAGCAAAATTATTTACAGTGCACAATTTTGAAATATACAGCTCAAATTTTCCTACATTGACATTGAAATCAGCAATTAACAATTATCCTTTTTTAAATAAAAACAAATTAAGGACTGAATTGGAAATTGTTTATAGAAGATCCCATTTTAAAGAACTTTCCGGAGCAGTTCACTTACTTAAATTTTTTATTGAAAATAATTTGCAAGAAGATTTTTCTGAAATTAATTTAATTCTTCAAGTACAAGTTACGATGCCAATGACAACAGCAGAAGCAGAACGATGTTTCTCTACATTGAAACGTATCAAAACTTTCCATAGAAGTACTATGGGCCAGGATCAGAGATATGTAAGAGAGGGGATATGACACAAACGGTATTTCTGCATTTACTAAATGGGACCACTTAATTTGACAGATTGTCTACACCAATATGGCGACGGGCAGGTCCCGATTCAAATTAATTCAAACTGTATTTACTGTTTAGTTTGGGAATAAGCATTGGGTTAGATTAATAATAGTTATTTGGAATGAAATTACTTTAATTTTTAGTAATTTTCAAGTACACTTTAATAATAATAATAAAATTTATTACATACATAAAGTTTTAAAAAATGTACAAAACCAGTCAATGATATGGTTTTAAAATTATAACTTTTACAATTAGCAAGTAAAACACAACAATTAGCAAGTGCACTTACATAAGTTTATAAACGTTTAGAAATGTTAGTTTCATGTACTATTAATAAAATTAGTTATTGTGTATGGGTAGGTAGTTAAAGAATTGTATCAAAGGCATGTCGTGATCTTTATCCTTTTTTAACTTATTGTGGTTTCTATGGTTATATATATATATATATATATATATATATATATATATATATATATATATATATATATATATATATATATTTATATAAACTATCAGGTATAGTGGTTATTAAAAATCTTTGTTTTTTCTAAAGAAACTGAATATTTCGCTATTTATTTTATAGCTTCATCAGGAGTACACTGTAAAACAATTTTAAAATTTCAAAAATGGCGTAAAAATATAATTTGGCACAGGTGATAACTACAAAAGTAGATTATTTCTTGAGATGTATACCATCAACAAAAATGAAAACGCTTTAAATTATAAAACGGACACTGGACAGTTAAGTAACTGTCCAGTGTCCGTTCACTGGTAATTGTAATATATTAAACAAAATTTATAAATATTAAAAATAGCTAATATTCACCTTAATAAAAACCAACCTTGATAATTCATCAAAGAAATATCATTCTTCTAACGTTTCTTTTATTGCTATTTTTGTTTTTACACCCAAAGTCATTTTAAATTTTTAATCATATTACTGTAACTAACGTGCTTAAGACAATTTAATCATGACATTTATTACATACTTCAATGTCCATTTTTATATGTGAAATCTTTCAATCTGTAAGTGTTTTTTAAATGTATTTGTATACCATTTTTGTAATGTTAAAATTGTTTCACAGTGTACTCCTGATAAAGTTATAAAATAAATAGCAAAATATTGAGTTTCTTTAGAAAAAACAAAGATTTTTAATAGAGACCACTATACCTGATAATTTCTATGTTTATAAATTATTTATTGATTGAAATAATCACTTGTAATATATATATATATATATATATATATATATATATATATATATATATATATATATATATTAAAATAAAAAACATAAAATAAACATCATCCTCAAAATAAAACTTTATTTTACATAACGTGTCAGTCAATAATACCTAACTACTTTATATATTTATATATATATATATTATATATTTATATATATATTATATATATATATATATATATGTATATATATATACATATTATATATATATTTATATATATATATATATTATTTGTAGTCTCAGCAATTGGTCTGTATGAAATAAAACTCTATTTGTTATTTCTCAATATTTCGTCACGATTTTGTGACTTCTTCAGGAGAAAACTGTAAATTTATTATAATTATTATATGTAAACAAAATGAATATTTCAATACTTACAACTTAAGATTAAATATTTAAATTTTGATAACATATCCAATTACTTAGATAAATGACATTTTTTTTAATTTTAATTTATTTGGGAGTATTTGGGGTACAATTTTTAGCGAATAAGTTTTAATAAACAATTACATATTGTATATATATATATATATATATATATATATATATATATATATATATATATATATATATATATATATGTATTATGAACAGCAAGTTTTGTATTGAAAATCAAGTCGCCTGTCTTTTTTTGAGATAAATTCTTTAATAACGAATTCATTAAAATTTGGAATTTCTTTAATAATTTTTTTTTTCAATTGATAACATGGCGAGTGCAGTTAGGCGATCCTGGCCAGAGATATGTAAGATACCGTGAAATAGATTGGATCGGTTCGGCCATTCATATTGGTGTAGACATGACAGATTGTTGTTTGTGTCAATACTTCTGTGCATAGAAATTTAATTTTAAAAATATTTTGAACTTAATTTTGTACGGTTGTACGTTATTTTTTATTTTGTGTCTAAATAACAGTTGAAATAATAAGAAAAACTCCACTGGAATATCTTTTCATCGGTTAGTATAATAATAATAATAATAATGTATTCAACAATCATACAAAATTTGTTTCAATAATTAACAATATGTGAATAAATTAACCCGTAGGTCTCCGAGAGGTGTGGGGACACCTGTTTCGGTAAATGTAACATACAATAAATAAAAATACAATATACTAAAGTATAAACATATAGGGTAAACTGTGCAAATACCGGTCAGTGGGTAATGGCGGTCATCCCGATTGTGCGAAATCTATTCAATCTGGCTACCTCCTATAACTGCCAACGTGTCGCTACACTACTCTATATTCAGATTGTTGACGAGCGTTAAGTTGGCGCAAACCATTGTCATAGAAATATTATTAACCTATTTTCAGTGTTTTCGATCTTATTTTTATGGTGAGTAATATAAGGTCTTAATGCATTTTTATTTACTTGTAGATCTTGAAAATGGTTACAATTGATTATAATGATGTTAGCTGCCTATTCCTTTTTTAAAGATCAATATTTTAATACATGTTTACGAGTAAAAAATTCTAAGAAAAAAAATGCCAACAGGAGGCAATGCCGGTCAGTTGACCGGTATTACCCCCATGCTATAATTTATACCCTATACTATTAATCCTTAGGGATTAGTCCATCCATTTTTCGACATTGCAAAGAATAAAAAATAAAAATCTTCAAGGTGTCTCATTAGGTAGAAAATCAGTATTTTCTGCCGAACAAGAAGCTAAAATAGCCACACAAAAAAATATTTAGCTTAATTTTTTATGGCGTAACAGCAATAGAACTGAGAAAATTAGCATTTGGGTTTACAAGATAATTTTTCTTGTAATAAAACACCTTTTTCTTGTAATTGGCATTACAAGAAAAAGGTGTTTGATTCTAGGTGTTTGGAATCGGATATCGATATATCATGTGATAACAGTGACGATGCATACGAAGATAGATGCCTGGTTTACAGCGAGTTTGGCAAAAACAATGAATTGTGGTATAGATTTACCGTTTGCTCACGATGGGCTTATTCAGAGAGCAGTGGATGGGATTCTGCAGAGAGTTATACCTGCGATGACTGTCAAATATTTTTACATTAAAACACATATTTTTGTTATTTTTTGTTTGTTTTGTAATAAAAAATATTTTTTCACCTTTCTTACTGATTTACTTGAATTATGACCCATTAAGCCACATTCGTTAATCGTTTTATAACAAAAAAATGTTAAATAGATATTGATTTTTATTTTAATAATAACACAAACAAATTTACTGGCATTACCCACACTCATGCCTGGTATTGTCCATGTATGGTGACAATACCGGTCAAAGATACTTTTTTACGTTTTGTCTCTGTCAAAGACAAAAATTTTATATTTTTGAAATTAAATGTGTCTTGCAATAAGTTAAAACCCCAAATTACGGATTGACGGCTTAAATTTGATTCACAGAGTTTTACTTTTTTTTATATTAAATTTTCTTCTTAGGTGACCGCGATTTGCACACTTTACCCTATACACATATACACATATATACACATATATACATATACATATATACACATATACACATACATACATATATATATATATATATATATATATATATATATATATATATATATATAATATAAATATAACCATAAAAAACAAGCAGATTGAAAATTTAGATACTATAATCAAAGATGTATAATAAAATTAAACTTAGATACTAATAAATTTTTAACGAGATCTGCAAATACACAAATTATGTTCTGGTATATATGCTAAATAAAATAAACAATACAACGTATACAATACAATAATATATGCTGCTTTTTAAATCATAAAATAACCATAATTAAAATTTTAGTAGGAACCCTTGGTATGAATACAGCACTTACGTATGAATCAATTAGTTAACAAGATTTTTGAAAGGACAAAAGTGTAAATACACATGCTTCAATATAAATATGATAAACACATTAAATAAAACAATAAAAACAACACGATATATTATATTTTTCATTTTTTTTTAAATTATCTTTGAAAGGAGTAGATTTAAAATTAAAGTTTTTTCTTTAAGAAAGTTTAAGTGAATATGGCTTTATAACTTATGCTACTATAACGATATTACAAAAATGTCTTGTCTGTTCCATGAGATATAATCTTAATTTATTTTTAAAGAGAAAGACATTCTTCGTATTTTTAATATCAAGGGGAATATGATTGTATATTTTAGGGGCTAAAAATAAGAAAGATCGTTGACAGACAGATTTCGTCATTTTTGGAGCCATATAGAGGTGCTTGCCTCTAGTATGATATCCATGTGAAGGTAAGTTGCTTTTAACTTTCATGGTGTGAAATTTTACAGATATACAAAGAAAGTATAACTGCTTTAAGTCAAATATTTTGCTCTCCTTATATAGTCTATCTGTAGAGCAAGTGTAGGGTTTAGCCATAATTATCCTCATAAATCTTCTTTGCATGATTTCTAGTGGAAGAATGTGAGTTTTTAGGGCGCTTCCCCAAGCCAGTATACCATAACGGAGATGACTTTCTACTAATCCATAATATAGTGCGAAGGTATATATCCGGTATGTGTTTTTTTAGGTATAAAATTGTAAACAGTGTACAGGGCGGTATTACTTCCGTTTTTAGTGATGCTGCGTATAAAAAAACAGGTAATCTTTTTAATTTGGTTTATGTGGTTGTAGATTTTCTAAAGATGTTGAAAGGAAAAAATGCCTGGATACAGTTTGTAAATAGTGTGAGAACTGGGAACCATCAAAACATAGCAAATTGTGTTCCAAACATTTTGTGGAGGACTGTATAGATAGGACCTCATTAGATTTTGTCCGTTTGCGTGAGAATGCAATCCCTACAATTGGTGAATCTTAGGTAGTAATACTTATAAATATTTATAAATGAAGTAGGTTATTAAAATAATGTAGGTACTATTCTGAATTACACCTGGACATTACACAGTACTTTGTATACAACTTCAATTGTACATTTCACATGCTTTCATTTGCAAATAAATAAGTTTGTATAGGTGTGAACAAAGATATTTTAACTAGAAGGTTCTTGATATTTTGTATAAAGTGCTAGTTAATAATTAACCACATTTTTGTTTTGATATTCTTTACATATGTACCATTTGACATTTTTTATTGATGTAACAACAGCAGTTCTTTGCGATTCAATTTTTTGGCGATTTATTATAAAGCTGCTTACTTTGTGTACAAAATGAAGGTTTATATATGTTATGGTATTTTAGGTTTATGAAGTTTCAGAACTTTTTATGAATAAAACTAATATTAAATATGTTTTCAAATGCAGACAACTTAAGATTCAGACCATTTACATACTTGTATATTAATTAATACTAGGTACACCTTAAACTACTAGTTAATTAAAATTAAGAAGGCTCCTATTTTCTAAACCTATAATATATATATATATATATATATATATATATATATATATAGGAAAAAGGAGTACGACCGTCAATCCAATATATATATATATATATATATATATATATATATATATATATATATATATATATAAGGATCACTCAGACGAGTGGTGGGTTCTTATATCGGTCTCTAGGTGGAGAAATAAAAGACAAAGTTGATAGGCTACTTTATCTATTTTGAAGACGTTTCGCTTTCGAGTTTTGAAAGCATCATCAGTTCATCTAAAAAATTTTACAATATGAGAACCACGCAATCATGGAAACGATGTTAATTGTTACCTTAAAAAGACATGTAGCAGTCAATGTTATTAACAATAATGTGAATGAAACTAAGTAAATGGACTTAATACGCTGATTTTGTATAAACAGTTAAGTAACTAACAACATATATGAACTTATAAAATTAGCACAGCAAATGACCATGTGGTCTAAATAAATGAAATGTTATTTAATGTTATTTAGTGAGAAAGAACCAAGAAAATCATAGATAACTTCCAACTATTTAATGAATATTAAGCTTTGATTTTAACTTCAGGTAGCATTATAAGTGATATTAATAAAATTTTAAAAAGTAGTATAAATGAAGTTACCGATCAAAGCCCTATGAATGTCGCCGGGAAAATGGCGTTAAATGAAACAGGAACGAACTAAACCGCGAAAAGACAGCCAACCTTGAGGTCAAAAATACTTTCGACAGATCAACAAGGTGTAGGTACCAACCCAAATTTTGGGTGGTCAATTTAAGTTTAAATGAGTTTGGATGTACGGTCGTACTCCTTTTTCCGATGCTTTCTGTTTCAGAGGGGTTCTATGCTACCACCAGACGCATTCATGGAGACCTAGCAGTGAAGAAGCTGAAGAGATGGACAAGCCTTACAGAAAAGTTAGCAACAGCCGAAGCCAGAAGAACCTTCCTTCTTGAGTGTAGGAGAACTAAGAAAATCCCACGTTTCATTGATGACACCACTTCCAACATCCTTACATCGACATCTAGTTCCACAGACAACGGACTGTACCGTAGAAGCCAAGCTTTAAATAGACAGGTGAGGGTACGATTATTTAATTTCCATATTTCTAAGGTTCACACAGATATTAAATCTTTAACTTTTCAAATAAATAATGTTACTTCGTTTCTGGATAGTCACCTACCTGACAATTTGTTGGACACTTTTGAGGCTTCTCTACATAAAAAATTTAATTACACTTATAATAAATCCATGGTAAAACTTAAAAATAAACTTAATAACTTAGACACACCTGATTTCAAGAAAATCTCCTTTAATCCTAAGTGGATTAAGAATTTATCTAACATTGAGGTTCCTCCTGACATACTTAAGCTGTTATCTTTGGGTCCTAAATTTGGCCTTCAACCTTCTTTCAAGGACTACTCAATTAGTAGAATCTTAGCAAATGTTGAGAATATTTTGTCTCATGCGGACAATTCCGACCTTTTATCTCTTAGGTCTTCTTCCAACAACATCTTGTTGAATTTCACTAAACGCCCTAGGCAACCCTTATCGGAGTTAGATAAGATTTACAGGGAGACGGTATCGTTTTTAAAAACCCACCCTAATCTTCTCGTTCTTACGAGTGACAAAGGTAATGCTACTGTCCTTATGGATAGAGATCAATATTTCAGTTTGAGTAAATCACTGTTAGATGATGATAGATACTATCAACCACTCTCTACCAATCCTTGTTCTAAATTCACAAATAAAATAAATAAATTTATAACACATTTAAAAAATATTAAGATCATAGATCAACCTTTAGCTAAATCTTTACATAATTATGATGGATATGCTCCAAGATTTTATTGTTTACCAAAAATACATAAACCTACGTTGAGCATGAGACCTATTGTGTCATCTATTAATTCACCTAATATAAAAATAGCTAAATTTCTAACAGACATCTTATCTAAATCATATAATTACAACAATGACTTTAATATTGTTGATTCTTTCAACTTTAGTGAATTTATTAACAATTTTCAACTACCTCAAGGTTACATTTTAGTAAGTTTTGATGTTGTATGTCTTTTCACTAACATACCTCGGTCCAGTGTAATCACTTCCTTAAAAAATCATTGGAATTCTATTAAACCTAACTGCCCTGTGTCTTGGGATATATTTGCAGAACTGTTGCAACTTGTTTTTGACACTAATTTTTTGGTGTTTGATGACAAATTTTACCTTCAAACATTTGGTACACCTATGGGTTCCTCAATCTCTCCCATCCTAGTTAACTTCGTATTGGATGATTTGGTTTCTGACCGTTTACGTCTTTTGGATATTCAAATCCCTTTTATTAAAAGGTATGTGGATGATTTACTATTAGCCCTACCACCTGACAAGGTTCAGGGTACCTTATCCCTCTTTAACGAGTTTGATCCTCATTTACAGTTCACTGTTGAACTTGAGGACACTACCACCAATAGTATACCCTTCCTTGACATGCGTGTCATCAGAATGGGAGACAACACCCTAACCACAAGTTGGTATAGAAAATCAATGGCCTCTAATAGGTTCCTTAACTACCATTCCTGTCATCCCATGAAATACAAACTAAACCTTATAAAAGCTTTGAGCTACAGATAAATAAATTGACATATCCAATTAATCGAAGGGAATCCTTTAAGTTATTGAGAAATATTCTAATAGAGAATTCATATCCTTCCTCTATCATCAATAAATACCTTTATTCACATAGTTATGGATCCTCAATTTATGACATACCCGATGGTGACCAACTTAGAAACATCTCAAATAATTCAATAAATAGCACTGTTCTGCATAATACTGTTCTTGAGAATACTATCACACATTATTCTTCTTTACCTTATTTCCCTCAAGTTACTGAGAAGCTTATTAAATTGTATAAACAAAATAATATACCTGTTAAAATTGCTGTTAAGAATGCCAAAACTGTTAGAAATTTGTTCTCTAAAACTAAAACACCCTTGTCCACTTTGGAACAAGTGAACACAATTTATAAAATTCCTTGCGCTAATTGCGATTTATGTTACATTGGTCAAACTGGTAGATCATTAAAAGGTCGTCTCACTTCACATCGTAGTGACATTAATTTATCGAAACACACTTGTGCCCTAGCACAACACGCGATAAATACAAAACATGAAGTGGATTTCAATGAAGTTAAGATCCTTGCCACTGAACGCAATCTAGCTAAAAGACAGTTTTTGGAAATGTGTTCAATATTAAAACACCCTAATGCTTTGAATAAGAGAACTGACATAAGTAACTTGAGCCAAATATATCATGCTTTAATTTTGCAGAATTAGGCTACTTGATCTTTTCACTACATTAATGTCATATTAGGTGTACTATTTGAACCTTTTTCCATTTTTCATAAAATAATTTATATACATAAAATAGAAATAAAATACATAAACATCTCAATAAAATAATTTAATATTCTTTACTTAATTTACTATTACATATGCAACTTACATTGCATTTCCATACACTGATTACTTTGATTAGTGTTAACAATTTTATACTGAAATAATACAAATACTGTAATTGATTCATAGAATCCTTTGTAAATCACAGTTCCAAGTATATTGAACCTTGGGCTGTTTGGAAATTAATGGATCGTTAACCACCTGTGGTTGTTTAACTAGCCATAATGATTAACGTTATTACATACTTATGAGGTTGAATGAAAATCTCCTGTTTGTAAATCTGGACTGATTAGTGAGGGGAGTTGCTATTACACTACCAACTTCTTTCACTGTGCTGTCTTTTACAACCGGGTAGTCATCCAAACTCATTTAAACTTAAATTGACCGCCCAAAATTTGGGTTGGTACCTACACCTTGTTGATCTGTCGAAAGTATTTTTGACCTCAAGGTTGGCTGTCTTTTCGCGGTTTAGTTCGTTCATGTTTCATTTAACGCCATTTTCCCGGCGACATTCATAGGGCTTTGATCGGTAACTTCATTTATACTACTTTTTAAAATTTTATTAATATCACTTATAATTAGGGTGACCATAATTTTTTAACAAAAAAAAGTACATTTATAATTTTTAAGAAAATATGTACACTGTTGGTGCCCTAGGAAATTTTTCTGGTCAAAATTTTACGAAATCCACAAGGAAAACAATTCCTGTAGCTGGCTGTATACCATGTATCACAAAAAAGAGGTTAGTCTTCGTTAATGGGTATATTTATTTAAAAACCCTTAAAAGGGCTCCATCAAACAAACAAACGTTTTTGGACTAAACAGTCCATCATCAGGTTAAATTTTAAAATTGCTAGGTTATAATGCCTAAGCCACCAAAATACCTGGGTAAAAACCCTTTAAAATACATATAGTTGTAAAAGATTATACATCATGTTGTAAAAAAACTGTGATGTTCAGTATTAAATTAAATATGACTTCAGGTAACATACATGGCTGAAGTGAGTTCCAGAGCCGGAGAGTAAACCTCTTCACACGGACAACAGCTGGTAACTTTTTTACGAATTTTAAAATTTTACGAATATTTAATGAAACAATGATAAGAACGATGTTTTTAATTAAACATAAGTACATAAAAAGTGTATGATAAATTTTAATAGTTAATTTTCTTTCGACGTTCCTTTGTGAACATCTTGATCATCATTTTCGTACCAGTCGTACTTTTTGGAACTATGAATTTTCTTCAGAAGTTGTGGTTTACTTTTTAAGAACTGAAACATTTCATTACACGAAACTTTGAAGTTTGTGTAGACTTGCCTGATGGCTTCCAGAGTAGATATTTTCAACTGCGATTTGTTGGGACTCCAATAGTTACTGATATTTGAGAACAACCGCTCAATCGACGCACTGGTCTCGACAGACAAAAAACAAACTCACATAGAATTTTGGGATTTTTCAAAGCCCTTTCTTTTTGGAAGATTTCGAGACATCGATCTTCGGTAGAAATATTTTTCGAATTTCAGTCTGTGACTTTGAAAGCCTCACTCGACGATAAAATTTCAGCCCAAAAAACTTGTTTTTTCAAGTTAACTCATCCAAATAGCTTTAGTTCACTTAAATTTTCACTCCAATTTTTCAAATATGTTACACAATTTGAATAGAACTGCTTGACACGCGTGATAAAGATATCCCGATAGCTCACACTAAGGTCAAGGTCTTGGTCTCTCACCATATTTTTAAGTTTTGAAAGGGACTCTCTTACTTTAAGCGGTAAAAATAACTTATTTAAGCGATTTTGAAGCTTATTTATAACTTCGAAATACTCCAAAGCGGCTTCCATTGCTCTTATTTTGTCACCTTCTGCATCTAAAATAACTTTGTGGACGAGAGACGCAATGTTATGCACAAACCACATCCATGCTTCACTGATTGGGTTTTGAAAAAACTGTTTTAGAACTGTTGGACAATTATCAATCAAAAAAAAAAATATGCTTTCAAGGGTTCGAACATTTGTATAATTGGTTCAGTGGCTGGCATTAGGCTAAAAAATATTGTTTTTGAAAACGACAACATTTTTTGTACTCGATATCAACAAAATCGCAAAACTGTTTTAATTTCTCCACGCTGACTGTAAAAATATAGAAATACTTAAAAATCTTTACCGCAGTAACCTCGATAAGATATAGATATAGATAAGACGACCGTCGCATTTTGTAAGCAGTTATTAAAAATGTGTGCCACACAACCAATTCCAATCACGGGTTTACCACGAGAAGCATTTAATTTGCTGAATAGGTTATTCACTCCTTTTTTTTCTTACTCCACCAAAATTTGTATTTGTATTTTCAGCAGACATTCCGATGAATTTTTGAAGTAAATTATGGTGGTTCAAAACATTGACCACGTAATCTTTTAACTGCTCTGATGTTTCACCAGGTAAGTCACGTAGCTGAAGTAATTTTACTTGGACACCATTTTCTCCATCAAAATATCTTACCATTAAGGGCACAACTTTAATTTCTCTATGATTCGACGAATCGATTGTGATGCTGACGAAATTTGCTTTTCGAAGGTCAATTTCTAATTGGGATTGAGCCTCTTGAGCTAAAACATTTTTAACAATCGCCTCAGTCTTGGTTCGAGCTGCCGCAAATTTAGGTTCAAACATGCTTACAATTGGTTTTGACGTGCAGTCTAAGGACCTGAAACTTTGCAAATGCTTAATTTTATGATAAGCAAAAGTACCTTCCTTGGCAGCAATCAACATATTTTCAGAACTTAAATTTTCTTTTTTACCAAAGGTTTCCAATTTGCTGCTCTTCGAGTACGCATTAGTAGACAACACGTGTTTCTTCTTTGACAAATTTTGTTTGATATTACACTGTTAGGAAATATCAACATCACTTTTACAAACTTGGCAAAACACAATGTGCGGTGAAACATTTGATTTTTGTTTCATAAAAGGATACTCTGCTTGCAACTCGACATTAAAATGGCATTTTCTTCTAGGCGGTGACTTTGGACAAAAAGTAGGACTTAATTTTGTGTGCTTAAAAAAAAGAGTACATCTAGGTGTACTTCATAAATTTTAAAGTACAATAGGACAGCGTTTGAAAAGAAAGTACTGTCCTACTAAAAAAAGTACATATGGTCACCCTACTTATAATGCTACCTAAAGTTAAAATCAAAGCTTAATATTCATTAAATAGTTGGAAGTTATCTATGATTTTCTTGGTTCTTTCTCACTAAATAACATTAAATAACATTTCATTTACTTTGACCACATGGTCATTTGCTGTGCTAATTTTATAAGTTCATATATGTTGTTAGTTACTTAACTGTTTATACAAAATCAGCGTATTATGTCCATTTACTTAGTTTCATTCACATTATTGTTAATAACATTGACTGCTACATGTCTTTTTAAGGTAACAATTAACATCGTTTCCATGATTGTGTGGTTCTCATATTGTAAAATTTTTTAGATGAACTGATGATGCTTTCAAAACTCGAAAGCGAAACGTCTTCAAAATAGATAAAGTAACCTATCAACTTTGTCTTTTATTTCTCCACCTAGAGACCGATATAAGAACCCACCACTCGTCTGAGTGATCCTTATATATATATATATATATATATATAATATATATATATATATTATATATATATATATATATATATATATATATATATATATATCTTTATTAATGTGATATTTACTGTTTTGTTTTTCATACAGGTGCTACATATCCAGGATAATTCGAAAATAAGAGTACGAAATGTTTACCATAAATCAAGAGCCCCAGAGGTCACCAATTTAAACTTAAAAAAGAGAAATTTTCTACAAGATCAAGATAGAACTTTCTATCTTGAGATTACCAAATAGAGTTTTCTAGAGCTGGAATAACCTTAGTGATAACATTGTCTCGGCCCCTTCTACCAACATGTTTAAAAATAGACTGGACCGTTTTCTATTACAATTGTAAATTGTTCATAATATATATATATATATATATATATATATATATATATATATATATTCATATAAACCTTCATTTTGTACACAAAGTAAGCAGCTTTATAAAAAATCGCCAAAAAATTGAATCGCAAAGAACTGCTGTTGTTACATCAATAAAAAATGTCAAATGGTACATATGTAAAGAATATTTAAAACAAAAATGTGGTTAATTATTAACTAGCACTTTATACAAAATATCAAGAACCTTCTAGTTAAAATACCTTTGTTCATTTATAAATATTTATAAGTATTATTACCTGAGATTCACCAATTGTAGGGATTGCATTCTCACGCAAACGGACAAAAGCTAATGAGGTCCTATCTATACAGTCCTCCACAAAATATTTGGAACACAATTTGCTATGTTTTGATGGTTCCCAGTTCTCACACTATTTACAAACTGTATCCAGGCATTTTTCCTTTCAACATCTTTAGAAAATCTACAACCACATAAACCAAATTAAAAAGATTACCTGTTTTTTTATACGCAGCATCACTAAAAACGGAAGTAATACCGCCCTGTACACTGTTTACAATTTCATACCTAAAAAAACACATACCGGATATATAGCTTCGCACACTATATTATGGATTAGTAGAAAGTCATCTCCGTTATGGTATACTGGCTTGGGGAAGCGCCCTAAAAACTCACATTCTCCCACTAGAAATCATGCAAAGAAGATTTCTGAGGATAATTATGGCTAAACCCTACACTTGCTCTACAGATAGACTATATAAGGAGAGCAAAATATTTGACTTAAAGCAGTTATACTTTCTTTGTATATCTGTAAAATTTCACACCATGAAAGTTAAAAGCAACTTACCTTCACATGGATATCATACTAGAGGCAAGCACCTCTATATGGCTCCAAAAATGACGAAATCTTTCTGTCAACGATCTTTCTTATTTTTAGCCCCTAAAATATGCAATCATATTCCCCTTGATATTAAAAATACGAAGAATGTCTTTCTCTTTAAAAATAAATTAAGATTATATCTCATGGAACAGACAAGACATTTTTGTAATATCATTATAGTAGCATAAGTTATAAAGCCATATTCACTTAAACTTTCTTAAAGAAAAAACTTTAATTTTAAATCTACTCCTTTCAAAGATAATTAAAAAAAAAAAGAAAAATATAATATATCGTGTTGTTTTTATTTTTTTATTTAACGTGTTTATCATATTTATATTGAAGCATGTGTATTTACACTTTTGTCCTTTCAAAAATCTTGTTAACTAATTGATTCATACGTAAGTGCTGTATTCATACCAAGGGTTTCTACTAAAATTTTAATTATGGTTATTTTATGATTCATAAAGCAGTATATATTATTGTATTGCATACATTGTATTGTTTATTTTATTTAGCATATATACCAGAACATAATTTGTGTATTTGCAGATCTCGTTAAAAACTTATTAGTATCTAAGTTTAATTTTATTATACATCTTTGATTATAGTATCTAAATTTTCAATCTGCTTGTTTTTTATGGTTATATTTATATTATATATATGTATATATGTATGTATGTGTATATGTGTATATATGTATATGTATATATGTGTATATATGTGTATATGTATATATGTATATATGTGTATCTGTGTGTATATGTATATGTGTGTATATGTATGTGTATATATGTTTATACTTTAATATATTGTATTTTTATTTATTGTATGTTACATTTACCGAAATAGGTGTCCCCACACCTCTCGGAGACCTACGGGTTAATTTATTCACATATTGTTAATTATTGAAACAAATTTTGTATGATTGTTGAATAAAATATTATTATTATTATACTAACCGATGAAAAGATATTTCAGTGGAGTTTTTCTTATTATTTCAACTGTTATTTGGACACAAAATAAAAAATAACGTAAAAACGTACAAAATTAAGTTCAAAATATTTTTAAAATTAAATTTCTATGCACAGAAGTATTGACACAAACAACAATCTGTCATGTCTACACCAATATGAATGGCCGAACCGATCCAATCTATTTCACGGTATCTTACATATCTCTGGCCAGGATCGCCTAACTGCACTCGCCATGTTATCAATTGAAAAAAAAAATTATTAAAGAAATTCCAAATTTTACTGAATTCGTTATTGAAGAATTTATCTCAAAAAAAGACAGGCGACTTGATTTTCAATACAAAACTTGCTTGTAGCATTTAAAAAGTAAATTATAATTTTAAGTTTAATAAAATACATTATTAATTGTAGTTTCTTAATAAGATCCTTTGATTTTTACAATTTGACGACACTCAAAAAACTTTTGCTTACGGAAATAGGGCTGAAGCGGAGGCCTATGGTGTTATCTATTTTTATATGGTATATATAATATGTGTGCACCCCCAATACTTTACACCAGGCGCCGCCACTGAGTTTACATTGTACCAACCTTAACTTACTGTAAATGACATAATATAGCCCTAATATGTAAATTTTGTTTAGTTGATATTTATATTTTCTTGTTTAGTTCGCCACAATAGTTAGTGTTGTTGGTCTCTAATGTGTCACTGGTTCGTCTGTAAATATAGGAAGGTTCCGTCTAGTTTGTAGTTATCGTTGTCACCCATACTATCTGGGTCACATTGATAATAAGGAAGATGGTTAGATTGAAGAAGGTTCAATTTGTTGACTAGCTCTTCATAAAGGATCGTTGCTACTGGATCATGCCATTCGTTTTAATTTGTTCTGATAAGTGCCTGGCTACTTCCGACCTCTTAACTTCTCCAAAACACTAATGTCAACCAAAAGTGCGACGCTATACTGTCAACATAGTCCTGGCTGACATCATTGGGATACTGCTCACGCAAATGTTTTTCCATTCATAATAATATGCGCATTTTTTCTTCCATAGATAAATGGTTTTTGCGCATTTCTTGTTTCCTCAGTTTAAGCGGTGTTTGATATTGTTTTTACTCGGTATTTGAAGAAAAGTTTTAGTTTTCCAGTCTGTCATTCTTATTCTTCTAAATGTGCCTACCTTCTAGAGGTGTGGGCGACCAGATTGACTTATCTTATTCTATTCATAGCAGCTCGAAATAAGTCAGTTGACGTTAGACCAGACAGCTTCCTAAGATTAGCCTACCAGGCTATACGCCTACGTCTAGGGCCTCTCTTACCCTTAATCTTGTCTTGTAGAATCAACTGTAAAAGTTGGTATTTTATAAGTAAGCCAATTTTCTGTTCTTTACGGTGTTGATAATTTCTTTGTCTTTTCTTAGCCTCTGGAGAATAGTTATATTACTTATGTAGTGTATATATGAGACCCTCAACATACGTCGGTAGCACCACATTTCAAATGCCTCTAATCGTTTTATGGCATCTTATGTAAGGCTCCAGCTTTCTACTTCATAGAGGAAGACACTAAAGACTAACATCTAAGAATTCTTAGGCGTATATTGTTACTTAAAGATAGGTTGCAGAGAATCTTTATAAGGCTGTTAAAAGAGCTTCTGGCTTTTTCAATATGAGTTTTTATTTCGTAGCTGTGAGCCCACGTATCCTTTATATTGCAGCTCAAATAATATATTTTTTCCACTCCTTCTAACGGTGTATCGACTATTGTAATTTGAGCGTTTATGTTGGTGTTCTTAGTAATAATCATTATTTTAGTCTCCTTGCAATTAAGATTTTGGACGTATTTGTTACATGTTTCTACAACTTTATCCATTATCCTTTGGAGCCACTGCGCACCTTCTGCCAGCAACGCTGTATCGTCTACATATCTAATATTGTTTATATGTTGGCCATTTACAGTCATTATATGATTTAAAAAGGTTAACTTATTTATCATTACTTTTATATATCTATAAGTTGTTCATGTGTCGAATATTTTTATGTTTCATTCCTTTAAAAAATATATTAAAATTAAAGTTATGTATTCTAATCTTAATTTTATAAAATTATGAAAAAATGTATTTGTTTGTTGACAGTATAACTAAATCTTACGTTAGATTCATGTAACATGTAGCATACAAACTAATTTAGAATTTATTTTACATTCTAGCATTGGCATTCAGGTAGTTCGTCTTGTTGGTCGAGAAAGGGCCCTTAGGCCAGTATTAGAAGCACTGTTTCACAGAATGCTTTTATTACCTAGTCCTCAGAAGAGATTAGAACCATTAAAAGCGGTAAAAGAGCTATTGCGCTCACCCGGAAGACTCGCAGATTTACTTTTGTTAAGTGGACCAATAATCCGCCACGCTGGGGACGATATGGCAATTATAAGATTGTAAGTTTTATTATTTGTTATTATTTAATTCACGTTCACAAGTAAAAAGGTCAAGGAAAGCTTTTGAGTGAAAATTGTATTTTTTATGTATCTGTATAAATGTTAAATTCAAGTAGGAATCGAATCAAGTATGAAAGGGGTCTACCAGATAGAAAATACTATAAATTTAAAGATGTAGAAGCTGGAAAATCCTAATATAATATTGTATATATTGTTATGCTATGTAAAATTGAAAATAATATTGGTTTGCTCAATATATTTCAAAGTACAAAATATAATAATTCAAATAATTCGACTAATAAACTATAAAAGATATTTCAAAGAAATGAAAGTCCATTATCCTGGATTACTTGTAGTAAACAAAATTTTAAAGATATGCATAAATTATTTTATTTGTAAAATATATTCGACTGACGTAAGTGAGCTTAATGAAATCATGAACAATGGGAGCGGGTTTTCCAAATGGACTTGTACAGTGAATAAGATAATAGAATAAAATATTTAGAAAATATATTTATAATTGTAGGTAAAATTGTTGTTTGTTACCTAAATGAAGAGATGGGGATACGTGTGACGAGCTTTGATTGGATTAAAAAAAGTGGGATAGGTATCTAAGAATGAGAGTTTAGCTAGATTTTTGAGGCAAAAAAGATAATCAGTTGTTTTTCCAAGTGTGCAAGGCGAACAGCCATTGTTCTCTGGTGGTTCCCGAGAGGTAGTAAGCAGTAGAAATGATTGTTTGTGAGTTTTCGAGAAGTAAGTGTATCTGACAGAAGCTGATCCAGTAAAATATTGTAAGTTATATTTTTCTACTTATATTCCAAGAGTCACTGTTCAGGCCAGAACGAGAGATTCAGTTTATCGAGAGGAGAAGATGCTAGCATCATTTAAACGATACGTGCATTGAAGGAGATTATTAAAGACGATAGGCTCGCAACAATTTGTTGTAAGATTGCTGATTACCTAGGAGACTGCTAAGAGTATATAGTGTGGGCTACAAGGAACAAGGATTTGGACAAATCATCATCAGAGAGATAGTTTATTATTAGTCAGTTTTTCTTTATTAACAACACAATTTTTTAACCATTGCTTTAAAAAAGATATGAATATTTTGATCAGGAGATTAAGAACAACAATTTTCATTTGAAATTTTAATTTATATTGTATATACCATTAATTTTTGAAGGTTCACGTAAGTATAACAAAAATTTTATATGAGATAAAATCATTATATGAGATATTTTTTTATTGAAGGTATTTGAGTGTAAATTTTATTTCAATATATTTTGATTTCAATATATAATGTTGTATCATATATGTTTTTTATTATTCCGGTAATCTTTGGACCTTACCTTTATATGTAAAGCATAGATATTGAAGCACGAACATAACCCTGAGATAAGATAATTAAATAGTGTAATAGAATCTTAACTGCATCATTTAATTAAGTTTAATTGATTAATTAATTAGCTATTTAATTGCTTGGCACACCTCAGACTTTGAATATCACATTAAATGGCTTCCAAAAAAGATCCGGAATAAGTACACGTGATCCAGAGATTGGATCCAAGGGGTGTAGGGTTGTGTTATAGAGGTAGTACCTTTTATTGGAAAGACCACATCGAGCGTCATAGACGGGAGGTGGTTCTAGACAAGTGGTCCTTATTAGACACCTAACTCTCACTTATGGTTCCACGTGCCACACCCCGGACAACTGCATTTATCTGCAGGCTAAACTAAGTGAGAGTAGCCAGATATGGCGAAAATTTCACCCAGTGATTACCGAGTGATACCCTGATGAAGGGCAGCAGCGATCATCAGTACCAGCTCAAGGCGCAAAGGAAATGATCCTGGATCGGCTTGAAACTGGACTACCACAAGCATGACTGGATCAATTTGAATGGTTGTGGTACTGTGATGGGGAAGGCAACGGAAAAACACCTCATAAGAATTTTCTAGAATAGTTATCATGGCAATACACTACGATAACAAAAACATTACTGATCATGGTGATCGGATCCCAAGACCCGGCAGAGGAGGATGCACACAAACAAATAGTAGGGCCTCCCTGGTCGTCAGCCAGCGAAATCTCTACTGCCTAAAAAAGGAAGCAAGTCCTCAAAATCTAAGGATTGGAACTTGGAATGTACGAAGTATGTACGAGAGCGGCAAAACTCATAACATTGTAAAAGAGATGAAAAGATTAAAAATTAATATATTGGTAATTAGTGAAACACACTGGCAAAACTCTGGACAATGCGATATACTTGGATATTAAGTTTACTATGCTGGAAACAACACAAGACATCACAGAAACGGCACTGCAATAGTAGTTGCCCCACATATTAATTCGGCAGTAAAATCTTTCACTCCCCATTCAGATAGAATGATGCTTTAACAAATTCGAGCAACACGAGCAACAATATTAACATATTACAGGTATACGCGCCAACGGCAGATAAAGATGAGGCAACCAGCGAAGAATTCTACGAACAACTGGGAAGCCTGATGAAAATGACAAAAAAACATGAAGTAACAATAGTGATGGGGGATTTCAATGCAAAGGTTGGCAGAGGCAAGGTGAATGAGATCGTGGGAAACTTCGGCCTAGGGGAGAGAAACGATAGAGGTGATAGACTTATATGCTTCTGCCAGGAATATAACCTGCTGTTAAGTAATACACTCTTCAAGCTCCCCAAATTTTACACATGGAAATCCCCCGCTGACTCACCTGACAACATCATTAGAAATCAGATAGATTATATATCAGTACCAACGTGATATAAAAACATGATAAAATCATCAAAAACGTATCCAGGTGCCGATGTTCCTACGGACCACAATTTGTTGGTATGCAGAATGGTCATGAGAGTAAAACGGCTCGAGAGAAGATCTAATTTAAACACAGTCGATATTAAAAAACTCACTAACCCAGAAACCGAAATAAAAGTACGAGAACAATTAGGAAAGAAAATAAAGGACATTAACGAGAACACGTCGGACATAATAGAGAGATGGGATAAATCGAGGGAAGCAATCCAAACAACATGCGCGACTCTATTAAAGCGTGACCGACGGAAAAAGAAAGAATGGATGTCTGATGAGATAATGGATATGATGGATGAAAGACGTAAATTCAAGAAAAAAATGCAGAAAAATACCAGCAGATCCACAAAACCATAAGAACGAAAATTCGATAAGCCAAAGAAAAATGGTTTTCCAACGAATGCAGGGAAATAGAACAATACGAATGAAAATACGACACTTACAATATGCACAAAAAAATAAAATCGATGACAAACAAGAGGAAATTCAATAAGTCACCCAACAGCATAAATGGTAGCGATGGAGATCTTATCTCGGAGCCATCAACGATCTTAAAAACATGGAAATCATACATAGAAAAATTATTTGCATCTGACAGGACTGATGATCACCTATATGGAGAAGGAGAAACAGGACCTTCAATCCTTAAATCGGAGATAGAAGATGCCATTGCAGCACTAAAAAATAATAAGTCAGCAGGTCCGGACAATGTACCCTGCGAAATATTAAGGCCGGTCGTCCTTTGGATGCGTTTTCGTCCGAAATATTTTCGTCAGAAATCGGAGGAATAATTTCGTCAGATTTCGCATATGTGGTATCGTCCACTATAGACAAGTTTTCGCATTGTACGAAGTCAGTCATATGTAGTAATTTATCAAATAAGCATACTATAATAATTATTAATACTTAATATGGATCATATTCTTTTGGAAAATAGTTACCTTGTTAGACGGCGATTAACATTAAAAAGAAAAAAATGTTGGGTTAATGACATATTAGCAAAACGAAAAGAATCGGAGAATTTCATCATTTATATGATGATTTGAAAAAGGACGAGAAAAAGTTTTTTGATTACTATCGCATGAATCAGGATACATTTAACTATATTTTAGATGCCATAAGAGAACCAATTAAAAAAATGTCGAATTTCCGTGAGACCATTTCACCAGAAGAACGATTGAGTGTGACTCTAAGGTAAGTTATAATAAATACAGTAGTTGCAACATTTCCAATTTTATTATTAAAAAATACAAAGAAAAGAAATACATTGTTTTATGCGCTGAAGTGAGTAATATAGTTCTGAATGGATAACGGCTGTTGAGAGGAAACATCTTCTCTTCTTTCACTTGAATATTGTGAGACCACGGAAGATTCTGTATTTTGCAAAGATGAAGAATGATGTGGTGTTGATATTAAGTCATTACAATAGAATGACGCTCTGGAGGAATCGGTGTCTGTGTAAGACATTGGAGAAGGCAACGGTGTTGATGTAATTGTTTCATTGGAACGATATGATGCTCCGGGCGCGTATCTTGTAGATAATTGCTCCTCATCAAGAAATACTTGCTGCAACTTACTTCTTATTAGCATTTGTCGATTTTGAGGTACAGCCTTTAAAAAGGGCAGGAGACTGAGTAGGAATTGGCGTTCACTGTCACTATCTTCTCTATTTTTATGTTGGCACAATATTTCCAATTTGGCTCTTTCTATTTCGAGGAACTTGTCGTCCATTGAATTTGCCTCGGAATTCCTAGCATATTTTAGACGACTGTTTGTGTTTTTCTTAGTTTGCATAGTTGTACTACTAGGTGTACTGAATGTACTTTTAACCTCATTACCAGATGTGGATGGCTGCTGTATATCTGTATTTACAATTTGCTGTGATGACTCTTGAATGGTTGATTGAGAGTATGCATTGTCTGCATCAGGCTCCAATGTCGATTCTGTTTCGGAATAAGAGTTGTTATTGTCTTCCTTTTGCGGAGATATATTTCCATGCAGTTTACGTCGTTCAACAGTTTTAGATAAAAACAACAGTATTTTATAATATGGCCATTTGGAGGTAACTACCGATTCTGCACCATCTCCAGATTTCTGTTTTTTCGACTTGTTGAATTCCTTCCGGAATGTGTCTCGCAGCCCCCTCCATTTATTTTTTAGTTCATCAACTGAAACAAAAAAAATCGTTACAAATTAATCACGTTTTTTTTTCATTTCAGGTATTTGGCAACGGGCTCCTCGTTTAAGACATTGGGGTATTCGTTTCGAATATCAGATGTCACGGTGGGTAGAATTGTTCACGAAACGTGTGATGCTATTTGGGACAAGTTGGGTACTGTACATATGCCATTTCCGAAAAATGAAGACATGGAATCTATATCTGAAGGATTTTGGAATAAGTGGAAATTTCCAAACTGTGTTGGATGCATAGATGGGAAACACATACGCATACAGAATCCAAAGCACTCTGGAAGTATGTATCGAAACTACAAGCAATACTTCTCAATTGTTTTACAAGCTGTGGCTGGACCAAACTACAAATTTATAGCAATTGATGTGGGAGCGTACGGTAAAGAAAGTGATGGTGGTATTTTTTCGCATTCAAATCTTTGCCAAAAGCTTGAAAACGGAGGATTAGGTGTTACAAGACATTGTGCACTGCTGGGAACAAATATTAAAGTACCTCATGTTCTTTTGGGAGATGAAGCTTATCCACTAAAAACTTATTTAATGAAACCTTTTCCAGTATCAAAATTAGGACCTTCAGAAATAATTTTTAATGAGCGTTTGTCTCGAGCAAGACAAGTTGTTGAATGTGCATTCGGAATTATGAGTAGCAAATGGAGATTATTACAAAAATCAATTGAAGTAAATCCCGAATCTGCCGATAAACTTATTAAATGCATATGCCTCTTGCATAACATTATAATTGATAAAGAAGGAGAGCAACAAGTAGCATGTACATTCGAGCAAATCCCTCATCAAACACATTCAAGAACGGGAAGATTTGGAACCTTGGGTGAAAACAGAGGCACCAGTTCAGCTTATGACATCAGGGATAAATTTAAAACTTATTTTTCATCTCAAGAATTGTATAATGCATAATTTAAAATCAATAAAATATTCAAATACATTTTGGATTTCAATGAGCCTTACCCATATATGCCTTTTCTACATTATAAACAACAAAGACAAATATTTTGTTTGTTTGCAAATACATATATCATAGGTACCTGACACCTAAATTTGATTTAACTTACCCTTAGTATTCATTTCAACTGCCACTTCTTGCCACAATTTTCTTTGTATATCTCTCATGTGATATGATTTATCGGTCATATCTCATAGAGGCTTTTTTTCATAAATTAAAGTAATTAATTTTTCAACATCCATCTCGTTCTGTTACAAATACAAATCGACTATCAATTCGTCATAACAACTGCGAAAAATCCCATTTGTTTCGGATAGATCGCACTTCGCATGTTTTCGTCCGAATTCGTACGAAGCAGTTCGGACGCAGTGTACGAGCATCAATAGGTTTCAATGAAACGGGATGCTTCGCACTTCTTCGTCCGATTTCTGACGAACGCAATTCGGACGAAAACGCATCCAAAGGACGACCGGCCTAAAGATCCTATGTAAATCAGACAAACAGTTCCTTGATAATCTAGTACTTTTTAACAACATATATAATAGCGGTAAAATCCCGGAGAACTGGCTGCAGTCAACATTTATTACAATCCCGAAGAAACCAAATGCCCAGATTTGTGATGACTACCGGCTTATAAGCTTGATCAATCATATCACTAAAGCGTTCACTAAGATCACTCATAGAAGAATATTTGATAAATGTGAATCAAATATTGATAGATCGCAGTTTGGTTTTCGGAAAGCACTTGGAACTAGAGAAGCAATTTTCGCTCTCCAGGTGTTTATACAGCGGTGTAGAGACGTTGATAAGGACGTGTATTTGTGCTTTGTAGATTTTAGAAAAGCATTTGACGATGTCAATCATGAACAATTGATAGGTATTCTGCGAAAGACAGGTATTGACGACAAGGATATTCGAATTGTGGCAAACCTATACTGGGGTCAAACAGCAAGAGCAAAAATTGGCAACGAACTCACTGAATGCGTGCAGATCAAAAGAGGTGTCCGTCGGGGGTGTATATTATCCCCACTCCTATTCAATATTTATTCCGAGGAAATATTTAACAAATGTATGGATAATGCAAATGAGGGCATAAAAATAAACGGCGACTTAACGAACAATATAAGATATTCCGACGACACGGTGATCCTTGCCAGTACCATAGACGAATTACAACAAGTAATGGAAAAACTTTATTCAGTTAGTGAAGAATACGGCATGAGCCTTAACTTCAAGAAGACAAAGTGGATGCTGATAAGCAAAAAGCAACAACCTGCTCGACAATTACGAATAAGTAACATACTAATTGACCATGTAGAATCTTATGTGTACCTTGGCACCAACGTTAATGCAAAATGGGAACAGACCATAGAAATTAAGGCGTGAATAAAACGAGCTAGAGCAGCATTTAGCAATATAAAAAAGCTCCTCATAAGCACGGATTTGTCTCTTCCCCTAAAACTACGTATAGTTAAATGCTACATTTTTCCGATCTTGCTGTATGGAGGCCTGGACGCTGACGGAGACGAAACGATAAAACTAGAAGCATTCGAAATGTGGGTGTACCGACGCATTCTTTGTATATACTGGACCGAACATGTCACCAACATAGAGGTACTCCAAAGAATCGAAAACGAGAAAGAAATCGTGAATACAATTAAACAAAGAAAGTTTGAATATCTAGGCCACATATTGAGACACGATACTAGGTCGAACTATTCAGAAGCGCCGCAAACAAGATCAAAATTGCCATATTAATAGCCAACGTTCGCAACGGACAGGGCACTTGAAGAAGAAGAAGATCCAGAGATTAAAAACATAACATTGAGAGAATTTGGATTACAGTAACAAACAGTAACGGGGACTAAAACAGTAACGAAAAGAAACAACATGTCGACCACAAGGAGTCAAAGCAAAATGCAAAAAAGGAAGGAGGATTACAGAGAAGAGGAAACAATTGTAGGAGAAGGATCGGATAATGAAGGAAATGCTACAATAATGGAGGAAAGAAAAGAAACAGGGATGTTAGAAAAATGATTAGCAATGATGCAAATACAGACCCAAAAAATACAAGAATCATCACAAACAATGAATGAAACGTCAAAGAAAATGGATAGGAATCAACAGGAAACAAGACAACCAATAGAACTAAATAACAGGAATATAGAGCAGTGTTCAAGATAGTGGCTGAATAATCAATAAAAAGGGGAAATGAAGGTTGCTAATAGTAATTATTATTAATTATGTATCATATATGTGTGTGTCAAAAAAAAAAAAAATAAAAAAGTCAGATCTTGAAGTTCATTTTAGTATAATTTTAATCTAAGAATTCTCACATTTACAAATAGATAAATCTAAGAAATCATATCTAAGAAAAAGAACAAATCAAAACATTGGTCTTTAGAGCTTCGGATATTTGTGCTATTCCACGCCATACAACCTATAAGATCCACGTTTGCCGACAACGTTGAACGAGACAGTCGCAGAAATACATCGAGTGCTCCTTTGCCCCAGGCTTCAAGTCAAGTATACAATCCGATTGAACACACTGACGATTTCACTGGACGGGACATCGAATCATCAAAAATCAGGGAAGTGAGCTTTTGTTCCTTACTTATCTGCCTTTCATTTCAATTTCCTAACTTATACTTTTTCAATCTTGAAATTTATTGTTCATTGTTAATTTACTTTGACACATAATAGTTAAAACATTTAAATTTAAATTAAAATGGGGTATTTGCCTACGTTAAAAAAGATAAGAGCATCTCTTAAAGCGCGATTAACCTCATTTATTAAATTCATTGATAGGGACTCAACCCAAGGTGAGATGAATGAGCCAACTCGCGCTGAAATTGAATTGCGCATCGAAAACGCAAATAGTATTTATACTCAATATCAAGAAACCCAATTAAAAATAGAAAGTTTACTGTACGCAATAACTGAGGAAGAAATAAATTACAGAAAAACGTTTGAAACATCATTTTATTCAGTTATAATTAAAGCAAAATAACTGTTGACAACAACCTCAGCTAGTGCCTCCAGTACATCTTCCTTCTATTGAATTGCCAAAATTCAGTGGCAACGTAGAAGAATGGTTAGATTTTCATGACTTATTTGATTCGTTAGTTATAAAAAATAATAGTATATCTGAAATTCAAAAATTACATTATTTAAGAGCATGCATAACAGGTTCTGCTGAGAGAGTTATTACTTCTATACCTCTCTCTGCTTCTAATTTTACTGTTACATGGAATCTTTTGGTTGAGAGATATTCTAACAAGGAATTGTTGTTGCATAACCATATTAAAGCCATCTTCAATTTAAAAGCAATCAATAAAGAAGGTTCATTTTCAATCAGAAATTTAATTGATAAATTTTGTAGCAATCTTAGAGCTTTGGAGGCATTAGAACAACCAGTCGAACATTGGGATGCCCTTTTCAAATATATTCTTTTGGAAAAATTAGATTCTGAATCTGTGAAAGAATGGGAGAAGGCCAACAATGGTAAAGTCAGTCAAGTTTCGGACATTATATATTTCCTAAAAACGAAGGCAGATACTCTAGAAAGATATAATCTAAATAAACCCAATATTCAAGGTATTTCTGTCAATAATCATGTCAAATTCAGACACAACAGTACCAAGGCTCTTGTAAGCACAAAATCTTCTTTTCTTTCTTGTCCTTTATGCAACCAGCAACACAAACTGGTTCACTGTAGTCAATTTCATTCATTAGACATTCCTGCCCGTATCAATAAAGTACGTAGATTTAAATTATGCTTGAACTGTCTGCATTCTGGACATCAACAAGCTACGTGCAAATATGGCGAATGTAAGAAATGTAACCAGAAACATCATACTCTTCTCCATGAATTTATTGAAAATCCACTAAATCCATATTCTCAGGTCAATGATCAAGTAGTTGCTTCTCAGAGTAGCCCTCAGACACTTTCTAATACTTCTCAAAATCAACAAATCCTTCTATCAACAGTTGTTGTCCAAGTTCGTGACCATTTAGGGGTTGCTCATAATTGTAGAGCTCTTTTAGATAGTGGAGCTCAATCTAATTTTATCACATCAAGTTTAGTTGATTTGCTGGGTATTTCAAGGAAGCAGGTTAACATTTCTGTAGTGGGTATCGCTCATGTTTCTTCTAAAATAAATCACAAATGCAATATTGTTATTAACTCTTTACAATCTATATATTCTTTCCCCCTAGAGTGTTTAATCATTCCACAAATATGTGGACAACTTCCAGTTTGTAAAATTGATGCATCTTCGTTGCCCATACCTGCAAATATTCGTTTATCAGACCCAAATTTTCATACTCCTTCGGAAGTAAATATTCTGATCAGTGCTAGTATTGTTTGGGACCTGCTATGTGTGGGTCAGGTCAAGTTAGGTCCTGAAAAACCCATACTTCAGAAAACTAGATTAGGGTGGATCATTTCTGGTCCTTTAATAAATACCAAGGTGAATAGTCAGCAATCTACCATATGTGGATTATCACACAATATCGAAACTGACGGCCTTTCTAGGTTTTGGGAGATTGAGGAGTGCTCAGGTACTAAACTTCAGTCTCCAGAAGAGTTATTGTGCGAGTAGCAATTCAAATCAACCTTTAGGAGAAATTTGGATGGTCGGTTCATTGTGTCCATTCCTTTTAAGTCACAGGTTGACTCTTTGGGAGAATCCAGATCAATAGCTCAAAGAAGGTTCTATAGCTTAGAAAAAAGGCTTCTTAATGATCCTATCATGAAGGAGCAGTATGTTGCATTTATGCAGGAATACTTGGCTTTAGGCCACATGTCAAGAGTTACTGATTGTACTTTGCCAATACATAGTTATTACTTTCCTCATCACGGGGTGATGAAGCAGGACAGTCTCACTACAAAACTCAGAGTAGTGTTCGATGGTTCCTGTCCGTCATCATCTGGTCATTCGCTCAACGATCTTCAGATGGTAGGTCCCGTCATGCAGAATGATTTGATATCTATCCTGTTGAGATTTAGAAGGTATCCATTTGTTGCATCTGCGGACATTGCCAAAATGTACCGCCAAATTCTTATTGATGATACTCAAAGGTGTCTAAAAATAAATCTTATGGAGAAATCTTCCGAAAGATCCTCTTCATTCATATGAATTAAATACAGTTACTTATGGCTCTACGTCAAGTAGTTATCTAGCCACTAAATGTCTCTATTAGCTATCATTAGAGCATTCTGATACATTCCCTCAAGCTTCTAAAAGCATAGCTGAAGACTTCTATGTTGACGACTTGTTAACTGGTTCTGATTCGTTAGAGGACTTAATCCTTAATTGTAAACAAGTCTCTGAAATTCTTTCAAAAGGTTACTTCCCACTTAGAAAGTGGACGTCAAACAATTCTTTATTTCTTAAGTCCATCCAGGAATCTATTTCATTAGACACTCTCTTCCTTTTTGGTGCCAATGAAAACACAAAGACACTTGGGTTACAATGGTGCCCTAAATTAGATTCATTGTCCTATTCTATTGATTCAAATGTTACTCCCAAAATTATCACTAAAAGATCAATACTTTCTGGTATCGCTCAAATATTCGACCCTTTAGGTCTCTTAAGTCCATCAATCATTAAAGTCAAAATCCTTATGCAAATCCTTTGGTTAGAGAAGTTAGACTGGGATGAAGGAGTGCCATTGCATATTCAGTCTGAGTGGTTATCTTCCAGAGATCAGTTGCATGAGTTGAATAAATTGCAAATTGAAAGAAATGTAGTTCTCCCTAATTCTGTTCTTATTGAAATGCACGGATTCTGTGACGCAAGCGAAGTTGCTTATGGCGCTTCCATATATATTCGCAGTGTTGATAAAAAGAGTAACATTTTTATAAATTTACTTTGTGCTAAAAGCAAAGTAGCACTTGTAAAGAAACTGAGCGTACCTCGCCTGGAACTTAGCGGAGCTTTGATCTTATCACGTCTTTCTAAAATGGTTATTACTTCTTTGAATATTCAGTTCAATAAGATTTTTCTGTGGTCTGACTCAACCATAACGTTGGGCTGGATAAAAACTTCGTCACATGTACTAAAAACTTTCGTTGGTAATCGTGTTTCAGAAATTCAGTCCAACACAGATCCCGAAAATTGGAGACATGTACCTACGGATTGTAACCCTGCTGATTTACTCACTCGAGGAATTGAACCTCAGGTTCTAAGCTCTTGTTCATTTTGGTGACACGGCCCATCATTATTGCTAGATTCTCCTGAAACTTGGCCAGTTCAAGTATCTTTTGATAAAGAAAATCTTCCAGAGTTTAAAACTATTAGCAACCAATTTATGATAGTTTCGTCTACTCCATTATTTGATTTTGAAAAATATTTGAGTTTTTCAACCTTGGTAAGGTCAGTGGCTTACTCTTTGCGTTTCTACTACAATTCTCAACGAAAGAACAAAGCCACTCGTGTTTTGGGGCATTTAACCACGCAGGAGATTAACAATTCTACCCTTACTCTAGTTAAGTTGGTACAAGCTGAAGGTTTCCCATCTGAGATTCAGTGCTTAAGAAGAGGTAATGCAGTTTCTTCTAAAAGCAGAATCTTATCACTTAATCCCTTTTTAGATTCAGAAGGATTACTCAGGGTCGGTGGTAGATTAAGTAATTCAAACTTTTCTTATCAAAAGAAACATCCTATTCTAATTCAATCTAATCATAAGTTTACTATTCTGTTTTTCCGTCAAGAGCATATCAAGCTGTGCCATGCAGGACCTCAACATCTCCTTTACATGGAAAATCATTGGCTAAGAGAACGGTTCGCGAATGCTTGCGTTGCTTTCGCTTCAATCCCGATCAAGTTAATCCCATCATAGGAGATCTCCCCCAATCAAGAGTCACCCCCTCATTTCCATTTGCTGTTACAGGAGTTGATTATGCCGGTCCATTTGTCCTCAGAACTAGTCGTCATAGGGGCGCTTCTTCATATAAAGCTTATATTAGTTTATTTGTTTGCCGATCAACAAAGGCCATTCATTTAGAGGTGGTAACGGATCTTTCCACCGAAGCCTTTATGGCGGCAATAAAACGATTTATAGCTAGAAGGGGCAAACCATGTCAGATGATGAGTGATAATGGAACCACATTTGTGGGTGCCAACAATTCTTTGTTGGAAATGGGTAAATTTTTAAAAACCAATGATAATAAATTCCCTGATATGTGTGCTAAATCTGATATAAATTGGAAGTTCATACCGGCTCATTCTCCTCATTTTGGCGGTCTCTGGGAGGCTGAGTCAAATTGGTGAAGACTAACCTTAAACGAGTTATGACAGATACGAAATTAGATTATTAAAGATTTGTTACATTACTAACTCAGATTGAAGGAGTATTAAATTCTCGTCCTTTGAGTGCTTTGTCTTCTAACCCTTCTGATCTTTTGCCTTTGACACCAGCTCACTTCCTCATTGGAAGAGCCATGGATTCCGTTCCAGAAATAAATCTATCAAACTCATCCATTACCAGTTTGTCTAGATTCCAGCAGTTGCAGCAACTTCGCCATCATTTTTGGAAACGTTGGTCTCTGGAATACATCTCCGAATTGTAAGAACGGAAGAAATGGAAAGTCAACCAATCTAAAATTCAGACTGACACACTCGTCCTTATCAAAGAAAGAAATTTACCTCCTTTAAACTGGTGTCTTGGGCGCGTAGAAGCTTTTGCATCCCGGCGCTGATGGAGTTACACGAGTGGTTACCATAAGAACTTCAAAAGGACTTATAAAGCGAGCTGTTACAAACATTTGTCCACTTCCGGTTCCTAGTAATCAAAGTGAAGGTGCAATCACGCCTTAAGTTCTAGAACTGTTAATGCGTCTTAGTTAAAGAACATTTGTTTGATTTTTAAACTTAAAGGTTTATAATAATTATTGTTCATAAGATGTATTTGTTCATTTTATTGCATGTAATGCATTTCCTCATTTACTAGCTTACCTGTTAAATTGAAAGCGATCCTTTCAAGGTGGGTGGCATGTTCAAGATAGTGGCTGAATAATCATTAAAAAGGGGAAATGAAGGTTGCTAATAGTAACTATTATTAATTATGTATCATATATGTGTGTGTCAAAAAAAAAATAAAAAAGTCAGATCTTGAAGTTCATTTTAGTATAATTTTAATCTAAGAATTCTCACATTTACAAATAGATATATCTAAGAAATCATATCTAAGAAAAAGAACAAATCAAAACAAGCAGCGTTTGGAAAACTATGAACAGAAAATTAAAGGATGTGTTAAGGGGATAAAGAAAGAACTGATTCAACAGATAAAAGAAATAACCCTAAAGAATGCAAAACAAGAGAGAGAGAGAGAGAGAGATCAAAGATATCCAAAACACAATAAAGGAGATACGAAATTGCCAGAAAAGTAACTAGAGAAATTATAAACAAAATTTGAAATGGCGTTACAAGAAGACAGGAAAGAAGTAGAAAGAAGATTAAAGCAAATTGAAAAACATATTGCAGAAATAAAACAACAAAGAGGAAGAGAGAGAAAAGAAGTTATCGTCCATAACACAAGTGAGGCGAAAGTACAATTTGGCAGGGACATTAGAACGACACACCCAGTACCATTTGTTAAAAATTTAAAAACCAAATTGCAACATTTTGGATATTTTGACGATTGCAAAGAAACAATTAGGAACTATGTGAAAGAAGGAGCAGCATTATGGTACGAAAGCAAAGAGGATGAATTTGAAAATTGGACAGATTTCGAAAACAAATTCCTCAACTATTTCTGGGGGAAAAATAAACAAAGGAAAATTAATCAAGAACTACAAAATAAAAAGTATACTAAGGAAATAGGGATATCTGAAGAAAGATATGCATTACACATATACAATAATTCAAAATATCTGGAATACAAATATTCTACCGAACAGCTGGTAGAAATGATCAGCAGACATTTTGAGGAATCTTTGGAGGATCACGTGATCTTAAGAAAGTATAAAGATATTGATAGTTTGTGCCAATTCTTTCAATTAAAAGAAGCGAAAAGAAGAGAAATGAGAAACAGAAGACAACATGACCAATATAATGGACCGGAAAGAAGGTATCAATCAAATTATGACCAGAGAAACCGACATCCCCGATCAACAAATGAATATAGGCCAAGAGAATACCAAAATTACAATAGACAACAAAATTATGATAACAGGAACGACACACAAAATAGAACATATGAAAATCACAACAGGAACAGAGCTGCACAAAATCATCCGAATAGAAATATTAACGAAGAAAGAGACGAGAGAAACAATCAAAGCTTCCAAAGACAAAACAGAAGAGAAATGAATCATGTATCCGGAAAACGAGATGAACAAGAATGCAGTGAATGCAGTGAACCCAGAAGGTAAATGAGGAATAAAAGACAGACTGACCAATATAATAGACCGGAAAGAAGATACCAAGCAAATTATGACCATAGAAACCGATATCCCAAAACAACAAAACGAATATAGGCCGAGAAATTACAACAATTACAATAGAAAACAAAGTTTTTTACAATATTTTTAGATGCATTTATAAAACATAAAGCGATTAAAATTTTGATTGATTTTGGATCGGAGATATCGTTAATCAATTAAAAACTAGTAAAAGAATTACATTTGGATAGATTTGTGTAGTAAGATTCCTAGGGTTATTTTAGAGGGTGCAAACAATAAAAAATTGACGACAGTAAACGAAGGTTTGGGAGTTCGGATCAGAGTGGGAGACCATTTCTATATTATGCAATGTGTGGTGATCGAAGATTTAAATCATGACATAATAGCGGGAATTAATGAATTGAGTGAAAAACATATCACCATTAATTTTTCGGAAAATAAACTGGAAATCAGAGCAGAACTAGACAACACAGAAGAAGAAAAGGAAACAGATAAAAAAAAATCTGAAAGGACAAATGAACAGGAAAAATATAAATAAATCAATATGACTGTAGAGGATAAACCGAAAGTACAAAAAAAATCAATTAGAAGAGAAAAAGAAAAGGAAGAAAAAGAAGAAGAGTTCAAAAAGAAAGCAGGAAAACTTATGTCAGACAAATAAAATGTGGAGAAAACATGGAAAAGGAAATAGAGAAGATTTTAGAAAATTATGGAGATCTTATTAATGAAGAAAGCCGAGTGGCTAAAAATTATGAACATTCTTTTCAAGTTAAAAACAGAAAATTTTAAATCAAAAACATATCCAATCCCGTATAAAGACAGGCAATATACGGAGTATTTTTAACATTCACGACTTCTATCAGTATCATGAGTAGATTTTAATAACATAATGAAATAATTTGATCCTGGAAAACTTATGTCATTTAAAAAATTAACAAAGAGTTTTCGGCAGATCAAATGGCGGGGATTTTTGTTATGCTATGTAAAATTGAAAATAATATTGGTTTGCTTAATATATTTCAAAGTACAAAATATAATAATTAAAACAATTCGACTAATAAAATATAAAAGCTATTTCGAAGAAATGAAAGTCAATTATCCTGGATTACCTGTATTAAACAAAATTTTAAAGATATGCATAAACTATTTTAATTGTAAAATATATTCGAGTGACGTGAGTGAGCTTAATGAAATCATGAACAATGCGAGCGGGTTTTCCAAATGGACTTGCTCAGTGAATAAGACAATAGAATAGAATAGTTAGAAAATATATTTGTCCGTTAGTTCTTAAGAATTTGTAGAAACCGATTAGCATGTTAATGGTTTTTAGGAAATTTATAATTGTAGGTACAATTGTTGTTTGTTATCTAAATAAAGAGATGGGAATACGTGTGACGGGCTTTGATTGGAGGAGACTGAAAAAAGTGGGATAGGTATGTAAGAATGAGAGTTTAGCTAGATTTTTGAGGGAAAAAAGATAATCAGTTGTTTTTCCAAGTATGCAAGGTGAACAGTCATTGTTCTCTGGTAGTTCCCAAGAGGTAGTAAGCAGTAGAAGTGAATGTTTGTGAGTTTTCGAGAAGTAAGTGTATCTGACAGAAGCTGATCCAGTAAAATATTGTAAGTTATATTTTTCTACTTATATTCCACAAGTCCCTGTTCAGGCCAGAACGAGAGATTCAGTTTATCGAGAGGAAAAGAGGCTAGCATCATTTGAACGATACTTGCATTTGAAGGAGATCATTAAAGATGATAGGCCCGCAACAATTTGTTATAAGATTGCTGATTACCTAGGGGACTGCTAAGAATAGATAGTGTAGGCTACAAGGAACAAGGATTTGGACAAATCATTATCAGAGAGATAGTTTACTAGTAGTCAGTTTTTCTTTATTAACAACACAATTTTTTAACAATTGCTTTAGAAAAGATAGGAATATTTTGATCAGGAGATTTAGAACAACAATTTTGATTTGAAATTTTAATTTATATTGTATATTTGTATTGTATATTTTAATTTATACTTAATTTTTGAAGGTTCGCGTACGTAGCACAAAAATTTTATTATCAATATATGAGATATTTTTTTATTGAAGATATTTGAGTGTAAATTTTATTTCAATATATTTTGATTTCAATATATAATGTTGTATCATATATGTTTTTTATTATTCCGGCATTCTTTGGACCTTACCTATCATATGTAAAGGATAGATATTGAAGCACTAACATAACCCTGAGATAAGAGAATTAAATAGTGTAATAGAACCAAATTGGAACCTTATAAAAGACTACACGACATTATCTAAAGGTAATTTTCTACTAAAATTCTCAGGTTCATTTTTAATAACACTTATTTAAGTTTCAGTGAAAAATTTTACTCTCAAATTTTTGGAATACCTATGGGTTCCCCGATTAGTCCCATTCTTGCTACTATTGTAACTGATCATCTCTTAGACAATGTGATCACGCAATTATCTTTTGAATTACCATTTATATATAAATATGTCGGATGACATCATATGTGCAGTTCCATCTTATCACATCAATATCACATTAAACATCTTTAATTCATTTAATGAACATCTTCAGTTCGCAATTGAAACCGAGACAGATCTTAGTATACCATTTTTAGACACAAAGGTAATAAGAACAAATGACAATATTCTGACATTGGATTGGTACCAAAAGCCAACAGCATCGGGCAGGTATATGAATTACTTTTCAAACCACATCACTCGTCAAAAATATAATACAATATTGGGTATGAAAAACAGGGTAATGTCCATTGTTGATGATAATTTATAACAAAAAAATCTGGACATATTAACAAAATTTTTCGAAACAACGACTATCCTAAACATATTTTAAACAAACTCATTTACAGCAGTAATTTCTATGATGGTCCTGTCCTTGATTCCAACAATGAGTCAATCAAATATAAAAAACTCTTCTTTATCAATGGTCTAACTCATTCAGTCATATCTATATTTAAAGATGTTTCCAATATTAATATAGCTAAATACAATACCATAAATAGCAAACAACTTTTTTCTCAAATTAAAGACCCAGTACGAACCTTATATAGGAGTAATGTGGTATATGAAATACCGTGTTTAGGATGTGAAAAAAGCTACATTGGCCATACATCGCAGTGGCTAAAACAACGTATCACACAGCATAAAAGTGATTGCCGCTTAGGAAAAAATACTTGTGCTGTAGTCGAGCACTATAAAAACACCGGTCATCTGTTATATTACAACAATGCGTGTATTATGGCACAGACTGAAAATTACAAAAATAGGTTATTTTTGGAGATGTACCACATCAACAAAAATAAACAAACTTTAACTTATAAGACACGGGACAATTGAGGAATATATATTGCAATAAATTAAACAAAATTTAAAACTCACTCATCTTAATGATTAATCATACTAACTAGCCTTAATGATTAATTAAAGAAATTATATCTCTCTAATGTTTTCTTACATTGTTATTTTTTGCATTTGAAATAAATTTGAGTTTTACAGTTACTCCCGATGAAGCTATGTAATAAATGGCGAAATATTGAGCTTTAGAAAAAACAAGGATTTTTATTTAATATAAACCACATACCTGATATTTCCAACAGATAAATTGTTTTTGGTTATATATATGTATATATATATATATATATATATATATATATATATATATATATATATATATATCTTATCTTAATTAATTAATTAATTAATTAATTAAGATTATTTTAATGATATGACTATGATTCTATCACACCTTTTAATTCTCTTATCTCAGGGTTATATTCGTGCTTCAATATATATGCTATTACATGTGAAAGATAAGGTCCAAAGAATACTGGAATAATAAAAAACATATAGGATCTAACGTTATATATTGAAATAAAAATAATGAACTAAAATTCACACTTAAATGTTTTCAATAAACAAAATCTCATATAATGATTCTCAAAATTTTGTTCTACGTACGTGAACCTTCAAAATTACTGGTACAAACAATATTAGTTGAAATCTCAAAATCCAAATATTATTCTAAATCTCCTAATCAAAATATTTATATCCTTTCTAAGTGTAAAAATTGTGTTATCAATAAAAGAAAAACTGCAGAAAACAAAACTATCGCTCTCTGATGATGAGTGGTCCAAATCCTTGTTCCTTGTAGACTATACTATTTACTCGTAGCTGCTCCCTAGGTAATCAGCAATCTTACAACAAATTATTGCAAGTTTATCGTCCTTAATGATTTCCTTCAACTGCACGAATCGTTCAAACTATGCTAGCTTCTTCTTCCCTCAATAAACTGAATCTCTCGTTGGCCTGAACAGTGACTCTTGGAATATAAGTAGAAAATATAACTTACAATCTTTTACTTGATCAGCTTCTGTCAGATACACTAACTACACGAAGACTCACAAACTTTCACTGCTACTGCTTCCTACCTCTGGGAAACTACCCGAGAACAACGGCCGTTCGCTTGCACCCTTGGAAACCAACTGCCTGTCTGTTTTTTCAAAAACTAACTAAAGTCTTATTCTTAAACCAATCATCCCACCTTTTTCAATCTCATCCAATCAAAACGCGTCATACATCTCCCATTTTTTCATTTCGATAACACACAAATTTTTACCTACAATTATAAAATTTCCTAAAACTTGTTTACAAAATAATATTTTCCTACCAATTCTTAAATACTAACAAAAACATATCTTTCTAAAATCCTAATTACTGCACAACATTTATTTGGAAAAACCGCTTCAACTGTCTATGGATTTCAATTCAGCTTATTCACGTCATACAAATATATTTTAACAAAGAAAATAATTTATGCATATCTTACGTTTTGTTAAATACAGGTAATCCAAAATTAAAAGACTTTCATTCTTCGAAATGTTTGTAGTTTATTTTTTGACTTATCTGAATTATTTTAATGTTTTTGAACTTTGAGATATTTTAAGCAAACCAATACTTTTCTCGATTTTACATATCATAACTATATATATATATATATATATATATATATATATATATATATATATATATATATATATGAAAGTTGTTAAGTTCTCGGGAAGAACCGCGTTGAGAATTTGAAACTAGCGATCATCTTCTTAGGGTGCCTGTCCGTTCCGAACGTTGGCGATCATTCTGGCTATGATGACTTTGTTGGTTGCTATACGAAATAGCTGTGTTGAGGTCTTTCTATACCATGCTCTCAGGTTAGCAAGCCAGGATATTCTTCTTCGTCCTGGGGCCCTTTTTCCTTCAATCAAACTTAGTGATAACATTCACAGATCATCCGAAATCAGTTCAATAAGGCAAACACTCTTATAAAACGGCTAACAGCAAAATCCAAATACATAGGAGCATTCAAAAAAATCTAAATCCCTTTCCATCCAAAAAAGAACCTTATAGCCTGATCAACCAATCTTTCTACCTTTGAATAAAGGTGTCACTGACAAGATCAGCAAAACTCTTAACCCTCTAAATATCAAAACCATCTTCACTACTCACTTTAAGTTGTCCAATCTCGTCAGATATGTAAAAGACCAAATCACCAATGAAGACCATGGTGTTTACGAAATATTTTGTTCGAGTTGCCCACGTTAATATATAGGACAGACAAACCGACGAATCTATAACCGTATTTATGAATATTCTATATCTGTCAGATATTCCGATACTACTTTAGCCCAGCCCATCATATTCAGACAGGCTATAAAATAGAAAATCGATAATCATTCGTGAATCGAAATTGAAAAACAGCCTTACAGGGTAAGACCGGTCGTCACTCGATACTGAGGAGTATCCAGATTGAGACCTCAGTGCGGTTTATAATTTTAAATCGTGTAAAATATCTTTTTTAGAAGTGAGTATAGTTCTGTTATCATCTTTAATAGCAAAGTGGTTTGGTGTAAAGGAACGTGTTATCTGCTTTATTTTTTTAACCATGACTCTGGTCTCAATTTTGGTTTTATGCCCTTTTATTTTCATGCAGATTTTGTTTAAGTGTGTGTTATTATACCTTTTGCCGGGTCGTTTTAAATGAACATTCAGCGCTTTATGTGGCTTTTCAGCACTTCCTCTGCTGTATTTTAGTCCATGAGGAGTCTGTTATCCATTGTTTCCTTTTTTCTTCGTTATCATTCTTAATGTTTTTGGCGGCACGGATTTTGTTTTTGTACATGTGTTGTTTGAGGACTCTTCTGGATTTCTTGATTGTTTAAGATCACATAGTTTTTGCATTGTGGCTTTTTTGTATGGATTATTTTATCTTAGATGCCATTTGGTTTAAGCTTTTTTTCTTTTTGTATTGTTTCTTAGGTTTATGTGTAATTCAGACGATAAAAATTGATAGTCGCTATTACAATCTTTTCCTGTATAAGTTATCACAACAAGAAGACGCCAGATTTACGACGGAACATGACGCATGAAATAGCTCGTAAAGTTTCTAGTATAAAGTTAAAATAAATGAAGTACTAACTGAAAGTTTCAGGGTCACTTGTCGTACGGTCGGCTCAGCCTCCACAGAATCTTGGATTCGTTGGAGAAATTGATATAGTTATGATTGTAACAAACCAGAGGTTTACCGAGGGCTCTGCTGTCAAAGGAGTGCTACTAGCATTATAGAGTAGGTACTTAAGCAGTTCGAAATGTCTTATATTTAAATACGTATCTTACATAACAGAGACTCCACGACATGTCTACCATATTAGGAGGCCATTTTTATGAATTTTGGTTTCCTTTTAATAACGAGTAGATTCCCTCTTTTGCCTTTTTGCTTGACGGTTTTCACATACATATATTTTACCCACAGAGAGTTGACCAAGCTAAATTTTTCTTAGCATATTAATTTTGGGACCTCAAAAAGATGCAAAAAAGTTTACCAGTTTTACCTCCGAGCTTTCCCCTAAAATCCCCCCTCAGGGGGGTAAAAAAGCAAAAAACCGATTTACAGAATCTGCATATCGTAGAAAAAAATGTAGCAAATAAAAAATGTAGCTGAAATAATTTAAATAAAAATGTTTATAAGCATTTTTTGTGTACAATGAACCGTTCTCTTAGATACAACGCTTGAAGCGACCGCCGATTTTGCATTTTGCAAAATTTGTATCAGCTCGATGGTAAAAATCCGATATCTTTCGATTCAAGTGACCTATCGACAAAAATTAAGATGCATTTTAAAGGTAAAGATTTTACTTTTATTGACCAATTGTAGTACATTTTTCATTTTTAGAGATTAATCTTTAAAACCCATGACATGAAATTTCAATTTTGATTTGTGGTAACAAATATGACTCATTTGAAATATGCTCACGTCAGTAGAAATGCATTTAAGAAGAGATTTTTGGGTGAAGTTTATAGAAGAAGTTTTGTTTTCTTAAAAACGTACTAGTGTAATAAAAGTTTTAAATGTTTTAGATCGTTTGTTGTGTGAAAGTTTAAATCCAGCGTTTTAAGTATATTTCAATTGCCTCTCATTTTTTGCCAAAACTTAAAATTTTATACTATAGGTTTTCAAGGTTAGGCTCTAGTAACCAAAACTTCATAGTATCTAGTCAACGAAAGGGATAAATTGTATTGATTTCGTAAGAATAATAAAAAATGGGAAAATCGCGTCACCTTTATTTATTTAACTGTATAAAATCTGAATTTATTTGCTGCAAAATACAAACTACATTCAAAAGTTGAACTCTTTGCCTTTAAAACATATCTTGATTTTTGTTGATAGATCACATGAATCAAAATATATAGAATTTTTACCATCGAGCTCACACAAATTTTATTGAACATTGATTTCGCGCGCGTAACTGACATTCAAAATCGGCGGTCGCTTCAAGCGTTGTTTCTAAGAGAACGGTTCATTCTACACAAAAATACTTATAAATATTTTCGTTCAAAATTATCTCAGCTACATTTTTTATTTGAAACATTTTTTCGACGGTGTAAAAGATCTTGATAAATCGATTTTTTTGCGTTTTTAGGGTTTTAGGGGAAAGCCCTGGGGTAAAGTGGTAAACTTTTTTGCATCTTTTTTGGGGTCCCAAAATAATATCATCATCATCATCATCATCATCATCATCCAGCCCCATTTTCACATCCATTGTTGGATATAGGCCTCCTCCAAACGTCTCCAGTTCTCTCTATCTTTAGCTGCGGCAATCCAGTTTGTTTCTATTCTCCTTAGGTCGTCGGTCCATCGGGTGGGTGGTCTACCTCGACTTCGTTTGTCGGCTCTTGGTCTCCACTCCAATAATCTCTTCGTCCATCTTCCGTCTTCCATTCTAGCAACATGTCCAGCGCACCTCCACTTTTGTGTATTGATTTGCAGTATAATATCGTCTACGCCAGTTCGTCGGCATATCTCCTCATTTCTCACGCGATCTTTTAAGGTCAGGCCCAGCATTGATCTGTCCATTCGCCTTTGAGTTACCCTCAGTTTTTCGGCAGTAGCTTTCGTTAAAGTTAGGGTCTCTTCTCCATAGGTCAAGACTGGTAAGATGCATTGGTTAAATGCCTTCCTTTTAAGGTGAATTGGGATATTTGTTTTAAAAATGTGTCTCATCCTTTCATATGCCGCCCATCCCAACGTGATTCGTCTATTTAGCTCGTAGGTTTGGTTGTCTCTGGTTATTCTAATTTCATGACCCAAGTATGTGTATTTATCGATTAATTCGACCTTGTTGTTATTAATCTGTATCTCTTCGCTGGGAACCATATTGGTCATCATTTTGGTTTTCTCGAAATTTATCTCCAGCCCAGTTTCTTGTAGTATATCATTCAGTTCTTGGAGCATGTCTTTGATCTCTCCCAGATTTTCTGACAGAAGCACGATATCGTCCGCAAAACGTAGATGGTTTAATCTTTTTCCATCGATGGATATTCCTTTCTCTTGCCATGTTAGTTTTTTAAATGCATACTCAAGAACGGTAATGAACAGCTTTGGTGACATGGTATCACTTTGCCTGACTCCCCTTTTTATCTTTATTTTATTAGTTGCAGAATGTAGACTTATGGTTATTGTGGCATTTTCATATATATTTTTGACTATATTACAATATCTGTGGTCGACCCTGCAATCTTGTAGTGCTCTTAAGATGGACGGTAGTTCCACTGTATCAAACGCCTTTTTAAAGTCTACAAATATCAATGCCAAGAGTTATATTCGTTAGTTTTTTCTATCGGGGTTTTTAGGCATTGCAGGTGATCGTTTGTGCCGTAATTAGGGCGAAAACCAGCTTGTTCCCGAGGTTGGTAAAAATCCAGCTTTGTCTTTAATCTGTTCGTTATTATTCGGGTGTATAATTTATAAAGATGGTTAAGAAGACTGATTGGTCTGTATCTTTCCAAATCTGCTATATCTTCCTTCTTGTGTAAGAGTACAGTTATTGAATTATTCCACTTTGTTGGTATATTTTGATCTCATAGGCATATATTAAAGAGCTTTTGAATTTTGGCTATCAGTACTGAGCCTCCTATCTTTATCGCTTCCGTGACGACACCGTCCTCCCCCGGAGCTTTGTTATTCTTCATCTTTTTTAGAGCCTTGTAAATTTCGTCCAAGGAGATTTCTGGGATATCTTCGGAACCCTGATTTTGAACCTTCCTTCGTTGAAATTCAACTATATCTTAAGTCGATTGGTTGCTATATAATGTCTCATAGAATGATTTCACACTTTGTAACAAATGTTCTCTGTTTGATGTGATGTTGCCATTTCTATCCTTGAGTTTGACTATTTGTTTATTTCCATTTGTGAATTTGCGTCTCATTATTTTCATACTCTTATTTTCCTCAATGGTTTTCAGGATTTTTTATCATCGTTGTATTTTCTTAGGTCTTTTCTGATTTCTCTTGATACTTCCTTGTTCATTCTATTTATATCGTCGTTACTAGAGTTTTCGTAGCTTCTCAGTATTCTTTGTTCCATTTTTGTCTGTGTTTGCAGACTATTTTTTTCTTCCTTCACGCTTCTTGGGCAACATTTCTTTTGAGCTTCTGTTACTGCTTCTACTATTATGTCATTTAGGATGTTAATATTATTTGTTAATGATTTTTCTTGAAAAAATTTACCGATATGGTCTTTAAAATTTTTTTCGTTGTTTGGATGTGTCCATATGTTTATTTGCTTCTTTTTAATCATATTGTGTCGTTCATAGTTGATATTCAACACAATTGTGGCTCTCACCATACGATGGTCGCTTGATTTCGCAAATTTATTTAGTGCTGTCACATCTGTAAATATGTATCTTTTATCAGTAATAAAGTAATCGATCTCGTTTGTCGTCTTCCCATCTGGGCTTTTCCACGTCCATCTGCGATGAGGTTTCTTGTAGTAGTAACTGTTCATTAGGAATAGATTTTTCTCTAGTAGAAAGTTTAAAAGAGTGTCGCCACGGATACTTCGTCCCTGACTTTCAAAATTCTCAAGAGCAGTTTCTGCTGGATCCAGTTTTGTTCCTATTTTGGCGTTAAAGTCTCCACATATAACTGTGAAATGTGTGCGGTTGCTTGTGATGGCTGTGCTTAAATCATCATAAAAGACTTCGATCTCCTCGTCTGTATATTCTGTTGTTGAAGCATAGACTTGGATAACTTTTAGTTATATCTAGTATTTATTTTGAACGTGGCATATGTAACTCTAGTGGATACTGATTGGACAGTTTTTAGATTTCCTGCTAGCTGTTTGTTTATGAAGAATCCGACACCTCCTACTGACTCATGTTGTTCTCCGTAATAGTAAAACAAGTGACCGGATTTTAGGGTCTCGAGGCCTTCACCTCACCTTCTCACTTCACTAACTCCGACGATGTCCCATCTGATCTTTTCTAATTCTTCTTCCATTTCTTTAAAGCTTCCATCAGAAAGTAGAGTTCTAGTATTCATGGTTGCAATTTTGAAAACTGTTTTTTTTTAAAGCATACTCTTGTCAAATTTGTATCTCCCCCCAGAATTCTTGGGACAGATTAATAAATCAGTGTGAGAGTGTCTACTCACCTGGGGCAGTTTCCGTTTTGTTTTAAAATCTGACATTTGTAAAATCTGACATTTGTAAGGGTTTTTGGCTAAGTTCAATGCCACGCGAGCCACTGCGTGTTGGCAAGGTTTCAGTTTCAGCCGCCCACTTTGGGAACAGACGCTGTTTGCTGCCGCCCACTCTGGGTCAGACGCCGCTGCTGTCGCAGTATCCCAGCCGCTTAACTCATAATGTGAGTGACGCCTGTGAGTATCTGGAATTAAGCCTACAGGATTTTTACTTCCCATAGCCTTAATCCAGTAATGACATTACTGCTGCCTAATGTCATATCCTCAGTTGATCCGCGGGTACTTATTTGGCAATGTCTTATTCGTACCTGTCCTGCATATTTGCAGGAACTTTCCCTATCAGCCATATGGGACGTGCCGTGTCGAGGTTGAGGACATTCCCCGTCCAGTCTGTCTTCCGTGGAGTACAGAAGAGCCCCTACTCAATTCAGAGTTCCTCCTCCACGAAAGCTAAGTCCAACACGGTCAAAAAAGTTAATATGCTCAGACAAATTCAGCTTGTTTGTATGATTTTTAAAGTATCAGTGGCATTTTTGTCTCTGACGACTGAAGTAGTATTTGATTACCACAGCCGATCCAAGCCCAAATAAAATGTGGAAAGTTGATTAGCAAGGCTAGCAACCTACCAATCGTAAATACAAATACTGCTCAAAGAAAAATGTAAAGCCTCGAAACCGGATTGATACTATAAAGACGACTACGGCAAGAAATAAGAACAAGCGAAAAACATCCAAAACATAGATGAGAATTACTATTTGGAATATCAGATCGCTCAACTCAAGGGACCAAGAAATAACCCAAGTGCTGAAAGAGAAAGAAATATACATTTTTGCTCTACAGGAAACAGAAAAGAAAGGAAAAGGTAAATCAAAATTAGTTGTATACATAATAATCTACAGTGGTGTAGCAAAAGAAACCAGGGACAAAGAAGGTGTAGCCTTATTAATACACCAAAGGTACCAAAATCACATCAAAGAGTGTCAATATATATTACAAAAAATAGTAGCAGCAAAGATAAGAATGAAGAAGAAAGACCAATATACATCATTAGAGTATACGGCCCAGAAATTAACAAGCCTTAAACAACAATGGAAGAGTTTTATGACCAATTACAACAAGTATTCGATCAAGTCAGAGGAAAGATTATAATATTGGGGGATTTTAACACTCGAAAAGGCAATCAAGTAATACCCGGCATTAAACAAAAACATAACGAGAATGTTAAAAACGAAAATGGAGCACTGATGATCAACTTCTGCACGAATAATGAACTAAGAATAAACAACCCACTCGTTGAGCCCACTTCTCTTTAATATATTAATGGAAAAAATAAGACAAGCAGTACGTAAAGGTCATGACTACAAAATGGGGAACAAAGAAATCCAAGTATTATGTTATGCAGACGACGCGCATTAATCGCCGAGACAGAAGACGAGCTCCAAAGATTACACATATCTTCAATACAACAGCTAAGAAATACAATATCATAATATCAGCAGACAAAACCAAATGTATGACAATATCTAAATACCCACTACGGTGTAAAATCGAAATTGATGGGAAACTAATAAATCAGGAAGAAAAGTTTAGACATTTGGGAATATAGATAACTAGTTACGAAGATGTTGAAAAAGAAGCACGACAACAAAGCTTAAAATCAAGTAAAGTGGCGGGATCTCTTAATGACACAATCTGAAAGAACAAACACCTAAGACAAGACACAAAAACAAGAATCTATAAAGCAGCAATTAGACCTATATTAACATACACGACGGAGACAAGACCTGACACATCTGAAACGAGCCGACTGCTAGAAACAACAGAGATACAAATATCCCGACGAATATCAGGGAGAAGCGAAAACATAAGAAAAGCATACATATAGAAGACACACATGGATGGGTGACAAAACAAAAACAGAAGTGGAACGAACATATCAGTAGAATGGCAGAGGATAGAATAGTACGAATAGAACAAGATAAGTTACCAAATGGACGAAGAAGTATTGGCAGACCAAGAAAAAGATAGTGCAACAATTTTGGAGCATAATATTGAAAAAGAAACAGACTGTAAAGCCTATATACTAGAAGGAAGAAGAAGAAACACCAACACAAATATACATTTAATAACACCCGTGGACAAAGATCTATGCTAGATTATGTTATAACCAACAGTGATATACATTCATCGAAAATAATCGACGTCAGATGCCTCAACTCAGCAGATGTAGGTAGCGACCATATCCTAGTATTATGTAAAATAAGAATCATCCTGAAATACTTTACACCCAAGAGAAAGGCCTCAACACAAACAAAAATCAAAGTCGAAGGACTAAATACGGAATCCACGGAATACTTATACAGTAAAAGAATATCAGAGAAAATCGCTGCAAATGAAATATTAGGAGACGATAACATCGAGGATAGCTAAGAAAAACTCAAAAATAACATAATTGACGCAGCAATAGAATCACTTGGAGGGAGGAAAGTAACAAACACTAATATATAACAAAAACACAGGCATACAACTACTATAAACGAATCAGAAATGAAAAGAATACTTTAGTTTAGTTAGTTAGTCGGAAAACTACAGAGGATTTAATTAATTAAACACAACACTAAAACTAACAACCAAAGTGATAACAAATAAACTGAATGAAATGATAACACTAGCAAAAGAACAACAAGGTTTTAGGTCGGAAAGATCATGCACTGACGCTATATTTACAATGAGGCAAGTGCAAGAGAAATCATTAGAATACAACAAACCGGCATGTCTATGTTTCGTGGACCTTAAGAAGGCATTTGACCGGGTCAAATTAAAAGACGTTATCCACTTACTGTATGCAAGAGAGATACCTCTACAGGTCTCAATAAATATCCCTTAGCTATCTTAACTTTGCACAGTTAAACACTTCCATCTTTACCAGTAAAATGTTCAACAACTTGTCCAGTAGGTCAATCTAAACGTTTACTGGCATCATCTGAACTCGACACACTTTCCGACACAATGAATCATTGTCTATAGCATTACAATCTGGTAGCCCCCAGTCCACCTAATCCCGCAAAAACATCGCCGGTGTCAAGGCAACTACCTCTTGAGGATCCTCCGCTAGATACATTAATGGTCGCGAATTAATTATTGCCTCACACTCACATAACAAGGTTAGCAAAGTCTCATAGTCCAAACTGGCACGACCTAATGTTTTTCTCAACAACTGTTTCATAACACCCATGAAGCGCTCCCAGAATCCCCTCACCAAGCTGGTGTAAGTGGATTAAAATGCCAACGAATACCTTGCACAGATATCTCACGAGAAACAATGTCCAAGTTCAGACATGATAAGGCATTTTCAACACCCACAAAACTCGTACCGTTATCACTATAAATCGTTTTCGGCCTACCACGACGAGAGACGAACCGGCGTAACGCCTGAAGAAAATCAGAAGTTGATAGCGAACAACAGAGTTCTAGATGAACCGGCCTAAAAATCGCACACGTGAACATACAAATCCAAACTTTTTCACCGGTCTTAAGAAATAGTGGTCCCGCGGTAAGTCAATAAAGGTCACTTCAAAAGCTACAGCGTCACGCACTGGACAACGGATATAACGGATATAACGGATCTTACACTTTTCCTTCCTAAGAAAATCCAAAACCTTTCTCGGAGCAAACTTAAAATACCTTGGGTCCCAACATGATAAGACTTCAAGCGATAATACTTAATCAACTTAATGGTTACCTCATGTTTGGATGGTAGTACGACTTGAAAACGGTAATACTGTGTATCTTCTCTGTTACAAACTCTAGATCTCAATCTAATCAAACCCCCTTCTTCATAAAATGAGTCAAGATAATTACTTCTTTTATCATCCACACCTAGGAAGCTTTTCTGCTGCACTTTTCTCAAAATAAATTTCTCTGCAGCTTCAAACTCTTCAGAGGTCAACTCACTTTTATACTTCTGGCCACCTTTGCGACTATTTTTTACAAAACGTTGAATCCAAGCCACCATTCGTACCATCTTAGTATATTGTGAAAAGTAGCTAAAATTTCAGTCACATGAAATATAAACAAAAACAAGAGATGTCACAAAAGTCTTCTTACGCTCTGCATTAACTTCTTCTTCATCACAAGTAACCGCACTAGATGGCCACCTATCACGGCTTTTATATAACCACTTCGGCCTCTCCCACAATCTCGACTGAAACAAATGTTTAGAAGTGTACCCTCGTGATGGCAAGTCTATCCAGCATGAAGCTTTCCATTGAAGTTAAGCTACGAATTTCTTTACCTCTATTCAATATAAAAACTCCCCATTCTTCTTAGTGTTGTATCCAGGAATAATAGTGCTTGAGTCACTCCAAAAACAGGATTCTATATTTCCAGGCAAGTTCTCTGCAACTTGGACATACAAACGGGCACCTATAGTTACAGCTAGCAGCTCCAGACGTAGAATAGTCATTTTTAAGGTTTAATTGGAGCCAATCTAGCTCTCGAGGCCAATAGAGATACAAATACATTACCAGCATAACTCACTCATAAAAAGATGGCACAAGCATAGGCCAGTTTGCTTGCATCACAAAAAACATGGATACTTAAATTTTGTACTGTTTCACCATTCATTTGTACCCATCAAGGCAATTCAATCTTCTCAAGATAAGGTAAATCTTTCATCCAAATTTTAAACTCTTCAGAGATGACTTCATCCGTTGGTTCGTCCTATGCCAAGCTCTTCTCCCATAACTTTTGTAACATGAGTTTAGCGACTAATAGAGCTGCAGATAAATACCCAATAGGATCAAACACTTTATGTTCTATAAAAAGGATTGATTCTACGTTTAGTCATTACCATATTTTCCCAGACAGTGTCCTCTCTTAATAATTTCAACTTAACTATTAAAACATCTCGTACAGCATGCCAGTTCATACCAATAACAGGACATATCTCTTCAGTTCCACTAACTTTATCATTCCTTGTACGCTCCCACCCTCTTTAACGTCGTTCTAGCTACGACAGACATATATAACGTAGATTTTTTTTCAACCTATTCTCTATCCTTCCATTGTTGGATATAGGTCTCCCCCAGTTCTCTCCATCTTTCCCTATCTTGAGCTGTTCTCTGCCATGTGGGACCTCCTTGTTTCCTGATGTCATCTTTCCACTTGTCTTCTGTCTGCCTCTGAGTGTTTTTCAGTTTTTGTTTTATAAACAATATCTTTTAATATTTATACAGCTTTTATTTCTTTAAAAGGAAGCAGTTTTTGTTAAGGATTTCTATTTATGCATTTATGCAGTCTTTATTAATTATGTAAGATATCTTACTATATATTTAAACAAACGGCATCCAACATTATATTGGTATTCTGATATAAAATTTGTTCAGTTAATACTTTTATTGGTTTTAACAATAGTTTTATTCTAAGCCTCGCATATATCGAGTTTTAAAATGTGATACATTTGGAATATTGAAGTGTTTTTATTCTTACTTAATAGTACCATTTATTATGGAATCATACAATTTTTAATATGAACAAAAACAGATTTTACAAAAACAAATTATTGTAGGATTATGGACTCAATTGAGGAATCTGCCCAATGTAATGACACTAGTGTGTTACTAGCTAGTGTTGACTGTGTAGGAGCCCTTTTAGAAACACTGGAGGCATTGTGTAAAGGTGAAGGAATAAATCATGAATCGGCCGATATCACGAATAGTCGATATATAACCCTAAAGCAAGCGGATTATTCTGGACCTCTAACTTATGAGTCCATGGCTAGACTTCCCACACCATACAGGTAAATAAATAAATAAAAAATAAGTAAGGATTATAATTAATATTATAATTTATTTTAATTTTACTAGCCGTTGCAATTTTAGTATTTGTTACTCTCGTCGTCAGAGACGAAAATGCCAGCGAACCTCTAAAAATTATACGAACAAGCTGGATTTTGCCGAGAATATTAATTTTAGGATGCCAAAAAAGATGCAAAAAAGTTTATTATTTTTACCCTCGGGACTTCTCCTAAGTATTGTTTTGAAGCTATTTTCTTGTGGCATTGTAAATTAATTACTATTAAACTGGGAATAAGCCACAATTAAAGATAAAAATACGTTTATTGACGTTTCAATTTCCACTTCGGAAATCGTTCTTAGGTTTGTATTTTGAGAACGATTTCCGAAGTGGAAATTGAAACGTCAATAAACGTATTTTTATCTTTAATTGTGGCTTATTCCCAGTTTAATAGTAATCAATTCTCCTAAGTAGAGGGAATAAATCGAAAAAAAAAATAATTTACCAAGAATCTGTACGCCATAGTTGGTAGTAGCACAAAGTTGATTTTAAAAACTTCCATATCATAGCCTCCACTCGCTTTTATAAACCAAGAATTATCCAAAAAGCCATAGAAATTAAAAAAAGGCTAAATTGTATTAATTAAAGAGATGACGGCATCAGGTTACCTTCGATATGGTGACTTCTAATAAAGAAAATATCGTCCGCTCGATCCTCCTTTGAAAATCCCGCCAGCAAAAATGTTCGCGCCAAAATCCATGCCAACCTCCAGCCAAACCACGTTACCATTGACGGTATAAATGAACCGACCGCTGTTTCCAGTAGTAGTAATGCATTGATTAGTGATCAGTGTAGTAGTGTATGGGGTCTCGGGAGACTGAGACCTCGGTAGCCCTGAAGAAGATGTCGAAAAGTCGGCGTGGTGGTAATCGAGGCGGTTCAACCCGAAAATCTGTTGAGTTTAATAATTATTATTCTTGTAATATTAATAATCTTAACTTTAGGTTATATAAGGCCAAATTATATTTGTAAAACTTTATTTTTCAATTTTTTTTAAGGGATGTTGTAGCAAATCTGAAGTATCATAGTGATTCTGATAGTAGTGGTATAGAAGGAAATATGCCAGAAAATGAAGGTGGTACAGAGTCTGATTGTTCTGGAGCTACCGAAGGGCCTGAAGATATTATTACTTCAGACGATAGCATTATAGATGATGAAAGTTTTTTAACTAACCAAGAGTTACAGAAGTTGTACAAATGGCCTAGATCATTTAACTTGGTAAGTAAAATGTATTGTTTAGTAAGTATTAACGTAATTAAGATATATTTTCAGCGATTTCTTTGGCGGTACATTGCATTTTCGGTTTTACATAAATGTAAACTCCTGCTAGATGCATGCATATACAAATTTTATAGGTTAATATATAACATAAATTTACTCAAATTCATTTAAATTTGGTTAAATTTTAGTTACTTAAGTTTACTTTTAAATTTTACTTAAATTTAAATATAAAATTATTTTAGACTAGCAAAATAGATAAAAAACAAAAATGTTTGAAAATTTTAAACACAAAACAATTGGTACATGCCTTTACCAAAGTGTTTGGCAGTAATAAATTAAATCCAAAACTACTAGAAGTAATAGTAAGAACCAAAATTTGCTTCGTTGCCTCTCAGTATTATAAAATTATCAGCTGGTGGGTTGCTGCTCTTTCAAATCCTGTACCGTTAGTCCCCGAAGCTGATCGACGACCAGAAATGGAAACAGAAAATTTGACGTACCTAGAATTGAAGCCAATAGCTGAGGTCATTACCGAAAACGATGGAGGCCACGAGAATTACGAAACTGAAGTGGGTGGTGAAATTAGACCTAACAATTTGAAGATTTCAGCTGAACAATTACATTTACCGTCCAAAGCCTTCACAGAAATTAAGAAGAAAAAAAAAGGAAAGGCTGAGCTCACGCCATGGAAAAAAAAAGAGGAACCTTGGCTTGGATTATATAACCCCTAGGAAAAAAACATGTAAGAAAGAGAGAACTAAAACCAGAATGTGGGGAGACATGTGTATTTAAATGTTCGGAAAATTTTAACAATTCTTAGAGTCAGCTGTTATTTGATGAGTACTTGACTGTGGGCTATTTGCAAGCCCGAAGGGTATTAATACACAACAATACCACAAGTGTAAATCCGAAGTACCGGAGGGTAGTGCATAATCCAAAAATAAATAGGTCGCTTAACCACATGTTTTTTTTAAACATTTCTAAAGGAGACAAAATCACAGTTTGTAAGATATTTTTTAATACTCTGGACGTAACCGATAGGTGCTTGCGAACAACCTTTTCCAAGGTTGGCGAAAATACAGTTTTAGCACGAGAAAAAAGAAGATGCAAAATTCCAGAAAAACGTTAATACCTAAAGAAGACATTCAAAATGTGCGCAAGCATATAGATAGCATCCCAAGAGTGGAAAGCCACTATTGTCGAAAGGAAACCTCTAGAGAGTATATAGATTGGGGCAAGACAGTTGCAGATTTGCACAAAGACTAAGAATAATATAAACTATATACATCAGGGAAAAAAGCTCTGTCTTACCACCAATATCATAAAATATTTCAAACCTGTAACATCAGATTTTACAAGCCCAAAAAAGATCAATGTGACCATTGTGTCATCTATAAAAATACTCCACAAGACAAGAAAACAGATATTCAAATATAATACGAAAACCATAATTTAGAAAAAGATCTTGTCAGATTAGGTAAACATACAGACAAAAAAGAAACAACAAAATCAATAGTTGTCTCTGCTGGTGGTCTCTGCTTACGACCTGCAGGTAGTCTTGCCTTTCCCACAGAGTGAAATATCATCATTTTATTATTCTCAAAAGTAGCGATGTATGATTTGTAACATAAAAAATATGGAGACTTATTGTTATACATGGACACAAACAGATGGGAAGAGAATATGTACATTGCTTTATGCCTTTAAAAATATTTAGACAGTTTGAAAGATTATTCGCTACAAATTAAAAAACCTTTGGATATAATTTTTTAATCTGACAATTATGCAGGGCAACAGAAGAACCAATATGTACGTCGAATGTACTATCATGCTCTTAGGAAATTCGACTATAATATATCCAGTATGACTCATAAATTTTTAGTAACGGGACATACTCAGAATGAAGGTGATGCCAACAATACATTCATACAACCCAATAAAACGGTTGAACTGTCATTCAAAACTTCAAAAGTTTTAAAATGCTACCAGCAGTAAAGCTTAATAATTTTAAAAGTAGCCAAACATCTATGATTAGAGTGAATAAAAATGAACCGCAGAAAACCATGGTTCTGAATGGGAAAGGGAAAACTGGCGACCTTGAACTTCTACTGCTATCAATGAGGAGGTACCAGCTCTTTACAGTAACAAAATTCAAGTCAAGGGAAGCAAAGTGAAGGCCCTAATCAATTTAATACATATGGGTGTAATTCCTGAAATGTATAGAATTTTTTAGGAAAACTTGTGATTTGCTTATCTTTTTTGTAAGCTTAAGCAGTTTAATTTTTGTTCCTGAAAATGTTTTTGTTTAAGACTTAGTTTTGCTTGGTGTTAACAAATTTAAGTTAGTTACTAGTGTTACCAATATACTAAATAAATTTCTTATAAAACTTATTTTTACGTTTTCCCCTTTATTTATGGGGTAATATAATATAACAATTCATATCAATTATTCTATGCTAACATTCCTATCATTATTTCAAACCCTTGGTATTTTTATTACCTTTATGTTGGCATCTACAAAACCTCTCCTTCAATCTCACCAGCTGATTGTCAGTTCTGACATTCGAGCTTTCAAATACTTCATTTCGCATGTTATGGTCATAACAGTCAAGAACACTGAGCAGTGCCGTTGTTAATATAACATTTCAAAATTGAAAAGTACATTTTTTGATAGATTTTATAATCAATCAATGTTTTCAAAAGTTAATTTTTTTTTGTGTGTTTTGGCTTGGACAATTGTCATTCAGCCAGTCTCAATCAAGATAAGTTTATTAATGTAGTGTGTGTGTGTGTGTGTGTGTGTGTGTGTGTGTGTGTGTGTGTGTGTGTGTGTGTGTGTGTGTGTGTGTGTGTGTGTGTGTGTGTGTGTGTGTGTGTGTGTGTGTGTGTGTGTGTGTGTGTGTGTGTGTGTGTGTGTGTGTGTGTGTGTGTGTGTAGAGTAATAGTCTTGATACTTAGCAAAGTCGACGTCATTGTCTTTGCTAAGAGACGCTTATTGTATCCGAACGTCTGCGGTCCCTCCGGTGAGCACCGATCAGACAAGGATAGAAATTATTTTCATTTATTAATTTTTTTAATAAACGAAAATTTCCAGCCAGGTGAGATTCGAACTCACGACCTTTAGGTTTAAAGGTAGGCGCTCTTACCACTGAGCCACAGAAGGTTAAAAAAAACTAATTGATGCACTAAGATGGAAGAAAATACTAGTAGCTATAATGTTTTTAACGATGTTAAAACCCATAAAGGTGGAACCGTATAAAATATATAATCCGGTACCAGGATTTTTCACAGAAGACCTTGGAGAGGTCGTCATAGACCGGGGAACATTTCGAAAAAGGTGTTACTCGAAAAGGGAAGAATTCGAACAGAGCACCAACTAATAGGAAATATGATACAAGGCGTACGAGAACTGTGTCAGGAGATAAAAATCGTGAATTGTAAGGATATAATAGGGAAGTTAGAGGAAGGACAAAGAAAGGCGGAGTCAATAAGCGAGGGGTTGACAGTAGAAATAAAAGGAAGGAAAAGAAGAGGAATATTAGGAACAATATTAACCTCAGTATTTAGAGTCAATGACGAAGCCTACAGTAACATTGAAGCATTAGATAATAACCAAAAGGAGCTAATAAAGGGATCACAGCACCAGGCGAAGATAATGTTAGAAACAATAACATCACTCAATCACACAGAGGACAGGATAAACGAGCAAATGAACAAGTTTAACAAAGCACTAATCACAGGTCTGCAAGAAATATCTAAAGGACTCAACGAAGTAGAAGACAAAGCACAAAGACTAGAAACCGAATATAGCACGTTACGAATACAAACTATAGCATTACAAGTTATGGACTTCATAAACGAATATACTCAATTTCACGAGGGAATTTTAAACCTTCACTATAACCACGGACACTTCATTGATATAGTGAAGCCGGGTGAAATAACCAAATTAATAGAGAAAGCAGGGCAGATACTGCCTCAAGGGGTCGAAATACGACGACAACCCATTATAGAAACAGAAGTCAGTCATGACGACAGATATATAACAGTCATCGGCTACTTCATAGTGACAGGGAGTCACTATGAATACATAGTCACAAAATAAGTACAGCCTGCTCAAAGTTACGGCCATACCACTTAACATTGAGGGGTCGGTGTTGCGCACATTTGTCGCTCCAAGGAATCTATTGGTCGTAGATTATAACACACTGCACTACTTCGAATTGACCGTGGAAGATAGAGAAAAGTGCTTACTGTTGACAAAGGCGCAGATAGCGTGCTCACCAACGGCTATAAGAAACATGGATACCCAACCAAACTGCATACTTGAAGAAATTTATGAGCGATCTAAGAATAGCACATGTCCACTGGTAGCCAGGACAATGCAGACAGCTCAATGGAGTAAGATGGGTAATCCCAACCTCTGGCTAGTTATCACGCCAGTCACGATACACATATCCATTATTTGCGATGGAAATCGGAGCGAAAGAGTACTGGAACGAGTCACATTCCTGAAGCTTTCACCCAAATGTATCGCCCAAACGAAAAATATTACATTACTCTCCACTAGCAGCGGGGTGGACAGAGCGGTGACGAGTTACCTGAAGTCGCCAATCACTTCCGTGGCCCAACTGGTGGCGAGGACACCCCGCAGGTTTAACACGCCTCTAAACACCTACCTTGATATACCAGGAGGAGAGCTACGTCATGTGTTACTTGAGGAGGAAAGTCTGGAACAAGAAATGACGCATACGCAGTGGCGATCGATTCACGAATCTAATTGGCATTATTTTGTGGCCACCGGGACCATTACTATAATGGTAATAATTGGGATACTCACGTTATGGAAGTACCGTACTGTTGCACGACTATGTCGTTCAGAGAATCCACAAACTCAGACTAACGAACAGAAAGTACCTGTATTAGTTAGTAATCGGCACAACAATGTACCGTCGACTTCCCGAGCCTACATCCCACCCTCCACATTTTCATCCAATTGCCCTAATTTTAATCTAGAGATAGAGTCGGACATTGATAGCTAGGGTAGCGGTTGGAAGATTATTGATTATTCTTAAACTACTTATAATTTATCATGTTTGAATTTTACTGTTATGTTATACTTATATGTAAACTTTGAGTATTGACACTTGGGCCAGATTGCCCGATTCCGCAGTATGTCCAATATCAAATCTTCAGAATTCATATCCGAAATTGGACAGTATAATTTTATCACCCAGTAGACCGAATGAATTTATTTGTTATTAAATACACACACGTAGTTAATTAGGTTACATACGGATTTGGTCAATTATCAACAATATAATTTGGACATCAGTCAAAAGTGCTGACAAAGTTAAACAATTTACATAAATTAGACACATATATCACGCGAGGCCCGCGAATATATTGACCCAATTAAAACTTATATAAAACTAATATCTCTTGCCTAAAGAAGCATTCAATCAATATTCACTCAACAAACTTGATAGTCTTCAGCGATAAACTGCAACAGTCTCTACTCAAAGTAATCCCGGGTCAACACCCATAGTGTACGTCTCATCAATAAACTCTGCTACTATTATTTGGTGTTTCCATTACAACTGAACGAACATCTCCACTGAGCCAACGAAGGGGAATTTGTTCACTCATTTTTTGATTTACATTGTTTAGCTGAGTGGCCATATCTCAGACATTTGAAACACTGTACAACAGGTTGTATGTAAGATTCAACATGAAAATTGCATAAATTTATTTATATACACTTTGGAATTTTATTTCCTAAAAAGTCTACCATTATCATTTGTCTGTTTACCAAAACTACATTTCCATCAGAGTCTATAATTTTCCTTTTCATACGATTGACGCTTGATACCTGTTTGTTTGATATGATAGCAGTTAATAAATATTCTTTAGAAAAGAAAGTATCTATCATCCTGACAACTCCTTTTTGTGTGTATAAAATTTAGGTATAAATGCTATTAACACATTTTTTAATATAACTTCGTGGTTTACTAAGCTATTGGCTATTTCTAATGTATTAAAAATAACCTTTACCCTATTAACACCTACCGGTTTAATATCTATTACATCATTTTTTAAAGTTTCATCTTTGAGGAGAAAGTGCCCTATTTTAATTGGAAAAAGTCTCCCTAAATTTTTATTTTTGTGTTCAACAAACACATAAAATGGACCATTATCTCCTGGTCTATAACTGTTATTTATATCAATTAGTTGAACATACCTGTTGTTTTCACTATCACTTTTATCAAACGTGTTTTTTTCATTTGGGCGGTCTACCGCCGCCCGTTTTTTCTGACATCACTTACGCTTTAAAAAACTCTAATATGCTCTTTGTAAATATCAATACCAAAACTAACAACTAATTATACTTATATTTTACAAGAATCAATCACCAGTAAATTCACAAAAACTCGAATACGTCCACCTACCTTGACTAACGAATTCGAACTGGTTTTCAGAGTTCTCTTTAATTTTATGTGGTTTATTGTGATCCTACCGAAAGGTTTCTACTGTCTTAAACTGTTACACGATTACTCTACTCGATATTCGTACATTTAGAGACTAAATGTTTAAGTGCCAATGCATTTTAATAAAAATAATAATATATTAAATAGAAACTAACCTTTTCCAAGTTTATAATAGATACTTTTTTAAGTTTGAAAATAATTAAAGCAGTTAATAAGTTCCAAAATGTACCTGCTATAAAATTTGAAAATCTACTACTAATACAATTATTGGCAACATCGCAGGAGTTTAGAAGTGTACGCAAAAAGTTATATACGGGTCCCAAAAATATTTTATCCTATTTACGGGGATATGTTATATATATATATATATATATATATATATATATATATATATATATATATATATATATATATATATATATATATATTAATAAAACCCGCTCTGAAACCGGTCGGAACGGCCTTTGTGATAATTTTTTTGACTTCCAGAATAGTTTGTATTATGTATAATTGAGAATATTAATTTTACTCACTGCAATTGCAGACCAATCGATGAAAAGCACTGTAGATTTTTGTAGCACACTTTTAACTATTTTTGATCACTTTAATCTATTAGATTTACACGATATTATCGGAGCTAACCTAAATGCGGTTTATTAAACCAAGGTCGGAGCCGTCTCTATTTTTACTTATTATATTCATAAAAAGAATATCTAAAGTAAAATTTAACACATTTCAATGGCTTGGAAGTGAAATTTTACTTCTTATTACGATACCGGATCCTGTAGAATTTTAAATACATTAAGGCTGTTTTATCGGTACACTTAAACCTAGAGATAGTGTTTTCTCTGTTATTTACCGACAAAATATCTCGAAATTTGGACACCTTATTCAAAATTATGTTGCTTTTAAACTGGTAGTTTTACTTTTTTAATGTTTTAGAAAGTTCTTTTGAAATACCGCATTATGCAGTTTAATCATTGATTAAATTGCTGTAATCGTTGATTTTTTTTCACCTTTCTGTGTCCAATAATAATCGAGAAAAGCGTGTTCAACCTTTGAGGAAAATTGCTAAAAAATACTGAAATCTAATAGTGAAACGTGTTACTCATCATTGGCACTTACTTCCAGCGTTATCGGCTTCGTGACGTCAAATCTCATGAACGTACGGTCAGTTAGTTCGATTTGAAATCATTTTCAAGCTATAACTGCGAAATTGTTTATTTCTTTGTGACAAAAAATTGTAGTGTTTTGATGATAATATTTTTATGTTATTTTAAATTTATTATAAATAAACACCATGGAGAATATATGGAGAATAATGCATTTATTGTCGTTAAACTATCCGTGGGCCGGCGCCACTGTACCCGGTGTACCCGTAGTCGGCTGGCGTAAGCAGTGTAGAAAAGTAATTGATACGCCCATTTCAAATCGCAGTGTGCTTTGACTGCTAAAACAGCCTTTAATCCCCCGTAAATTATAAATATTATTCTTAGATTAAAATGATAAATTTCTTAGTATTAGTACAATATACCGTTCAAAATTCTGTAATAATGTGTAGGTGTCAATATTCTTTTAAAAGAGATTTATAAAAACACCGCGACATTGCACGGTAATGTGTCATACATTTGGGTGTATTTGTAAAATATCTACCTTAAACAGTTTTATTTTACATACATTTAGTACGTTGGCTCTGACAATGACCTTTAAATATACATTGTTAAAAATTGTATACATTTATCAATTGAAAACGTCCTTTGTCGTCTTCTGTTTCTTTATCTCCATTTTGTTTATTTATATCGTTTACACTCATAACAAATATTGAGTAGTTTATTGTTTCAGTAAACTTTCTCCTTATGTGTCTGTGTTATTCGCTCCGAGGGTTAACAAAGTGTCAAAGCAAAATCGACTGCCCTGCTCATGGTGGCGATAACTTGAAATTTTATCAGGACGCTTTTGTGCATGGTACAATGAACATATTCATTGTACCATGGATGTTGATCATTGGTTGATCATGTATATATAACCTCACTTTCGTATATTATGTTAATAAATCTCTATTAACGACAAAAAATAATTTTTGTTGAACTATAAATGTCACTATAAATAGATAACTAATTAATTCTAAAAATTGTATCCGGATATTAACACTACAAAATAAAATATTTAAGTTTAACAAAATAATCCCATAAGACTCAATACTAAAACGTCCTCACAAATCTGACAGCGTGTCACGTGACTGTAAATAGAGGGGAGACCCACGGAGCGAATATAAGTTGTCTAGTAACTAATTATAGCATATATAATGTCGTTTGTAAATTCCATTTTATTAAACAATAAAACATTGAAACCTTTATTTTTAAAACTTCCACAAAATTAATTCTATCTTATCACTACAGCTGTTTCGGCAGAGTGCTCTTCTCAAGTCTTAAGTTTTTCGAATCCATCAATCGCCATTGCGTACATTTTTATTTTAATCCTCTCCAGTCAAAGATTTTGAAGCAGCTTTGCTCCATTAGTCCATTTTTGTTGATTTTTGTCACTATTTCTCCTTTCTCTTTATCATCATTACGTAGCGCTACAACACTGGGTGGGTCTTCGCTAACTACAATTTTTCTTTAAGTTGACCGATCTTCCCACGAATCTGCAATTAAATGAAATGTTTATTTTTTTAAATTTGATTGTATGTTTTCTCTCCATTGTATATTGAGATGCCCAAGTGGCATTCTTCTGTGCTAATTTCCTTCCATACAAGTTTTACAAGTATGACATCTTGGCGTCTATGCATGTGTCCGATCTACCTTAAGCGATTTTTTTCCTGAACAATATCGTTATAAGAGCTTTAATCAGTATGTGTTCTTATTCGATACGGCTTTGTAGTGATATGATAATGAGGTTAAAAAAATTTTCTTATTATTTTTGTTTTATTTATTTTTTATTTATTTTGCTCAACCACTTAGAATTATTAGCATAAGAAAAATACAAAAAGTGATTATCAATTACATAATAATGTATACAATATATATTTTAATTATTGATGTATTGTATTAAATTTTATTAAAAAAGTTATAAGAATATACATAATTTCAAGAATCCTATCAAGTCAGCTTCGTATTTAGATTCTCCTTGAAGTTTTATTGTTTTTGGAATGGGATGATATAGTCTTTCAACTGAGTATATCGGACAGTCAATCAAAATGTGCCTTACTGTCACTTTACATTCACAGACAAAACACACTGATTCCTCTTATCTCTTCAACAAGTATTTATGTGTTGTAGAAGTGTGTCCTAATCTGAGACGTGTTATTAGGACTTGATGTTGTCGCTTTGAAGGCTAGAAGTTCCATGGAAGAATGAAAGATTTTATTTATATCAATTTAGTGGTGCTTCTATTCCATTGGTTTTGCCAAACATCGTGCAATTTTGATTTTAAGTAAGGTTTTAAATCTAAATGCACCGTTAGATTTTCGACTAATGCGACTGAATTGGTTAGTGCGGACTTAGCTAGACTATCTACCTTTTCGTTACCATATATTCCAACGTGTGACGGTATATAGAGGAACTCTACTGTCAAATTGTTTTGGTAATATATGGTATAAAATTAACTTAATCTGCTGTAATGTTGGATGAGAGAGATAAATCTGAGAAATTGATGTCAGACAACTAAGTGAATCAGATAATATAAGAGATTTGGGAAGTTTTTTTTCTAGAATAAAGGTTAGGGCCTTATTGATGGCAAATAGTTCTGCTGTAAAAATACTTGTTTTATGAGATAATTTATAGATGAAATGTTCATGTGATCTTACAGAGCATGCCCCTACTCGATTTATGGTCTTACATGCGCCCCCATATATATATATATATATATATATATATATATATATATATATATATATATATATATATATATATAATGGTAATTTTTGTGCCAAGTGAGAACATGGAGAAAGTGAGTTTTAAAAAAATTGGGTATCACGTTATTTTTGTTATATGCTGTTAGTTTAAAGGTTACAAAGCAGAGAGGGAACAACCCAAGGAAAACATAAATAGAAAGGTACAGGACCCCTATTTCTTTTTTGATAGACCTCCTAGAACCTGTTAGCGACAGCATGATGAAAAGCTGGATTCTTTGGGTTAGATTTTATATTCGAGACATACGATAGACTTAAGCATTTACTTCTTAGGTTTAAGGGTGGCTAGTAGATAGGCTACCTGTGTCTGGGCTCATCCCCTAAATCGCAAACCCTAAAATCGCAACCCCCGGTTGCAAATGCCAAACGGCTTAACCTAGGATGACGTACGAGGGCTCATTGGAAAGGGGATGAAAAATGGAGTTGAACGCAGTATGTGCCGTGCGCATCGGAGCATGCCAAAAGGTCATTACGGCATATCTTTGTTTCTATTGGTCTGATCGCGGCGTACGAGGGGTCGTTGGAACGGGGAGAAGGTAACGAATACGTTGAGACTAAAAACAAAGATGGCGGCGTTGCCAAATGGGCGCTAAAATGTATCTTCGTTGCTATTAGTCCGATTGTGACGTACGGGGGCTCGTTGGAACGGGGAGAAGGCAGGAAGACAAAAAACAAAGATGGCGGCATTGCCAAATGGGCGCTAAAACGTATCTTCGTTGTTATTGACGTATTGGCTGATTTTGACGTATATTGTGTCAAAACGTTGGTGACACACACACACACAGAAGCCATGTCATCGCTTGAACATTATTCTTCTTCTTTTCCGTACAGTAGCTAAGAGAACGTTGACGTAGGACGTGACATTCGACGGAAGACATCGCTTAACATACATACAGAGTAATGGAATTTAAATAAAATAACAACATAAACGGTGCATTTTTATTCGTATATAGTTACAATTTTGTTTAACAAAGTTCTTAATTGTTTTAATAGCCCTTCGTTGGGGCAGGGTATCCTAAAAAGTTTCCAGCTAAACGTTCCTGCTGCTACAACTTTACGTGTGTATTCGCTGTACTTATAATAGGTGTTGTTCTGAAAAAAGTAAATAAACCCATCAGTATAGCGGAATGCTGATGTTATTGTATTTAGTAGTCCGGGTAAGAGATAATTCATGGGTCAACGGTTTAAGACATCTCCAGCTTCATTAAATTTAATATAGGAATCATCATTGTATAATAAATACGTTTGACCTCTGTTTGTTTGAAATAATGCATTTATTTTGGTTCTCGCAGGTATAGAAGGAAACATTAAACGTTTTTGAATTTTTAAATTGGGGAAAGATGCAGCGTAATACTGATTATTCCGTATAGTTACTAAGTGTCCTTCGGAATTCTGAAAAACATGTGAAACGTGCGTAGACCTCAACTCTTTAGGGAGATAATCGGTAATTAATTCGGGATGTTTTGGAAGGCGCATCTCATTTAAATTAAACTTCCATATATATATATATATATATATATATATATATATATATATATATATATATATATATATATATATACGGTCCTTATCCAACGTACATTCTATAATTTGGAAACTGAGGAGAAGTAGCTAGAAACATGAAATCTGGATACTGAATTAGACATAATATGTTTTGTATTGCAGGTGTGGTTGTTGTTGTTGTTGTTGTTGTTGTTGGCAAATAGGTCCTGTGTTTTATTGTAGATGTTTTCGACATATGGATCCTGTTGTGTGAAATTGGTGTTTGTGCTAGCGTAACTGGTGTTGTTGTTGTTGTCGTTGTTGTTGTTGTTGGTATGTAAGAGGGGGCTATTTTTGGCCCATATAGAATACTCATTGCCTTTTTATCATCACCACCAAAAGCTGGTACATCTTGTTGATACCAAGGATACATAATAGACGAATCAATAGTACTTGTTCTAGTCCGAGAGAATGACCAATTTCATGAATTAGGACAGCCAAAAAGTTGACTTCACCATTGGGAGCGCTGCCATTTCCTACATACTGTCGTTCATTAACATCAAGATGAATTTCGGTACACTCTCCGTTTGCGCTTGGAAAGTATGCGTAAGCCAATACTTTTCCAGGACCATCGAAATTAAATGAACATTTAGAGGTTCCTTGACAACTTGCTCGAAAACTATGAGTATCTGGTACCACAGTTATAGTAATATCTGGCCTCGGAGAAGGTATTATTACTTGTTTAAACTTTAAATTAGATATTGTCTCCCAACTAGCAAAAGCTTCTGCAGCAAGATTTATATAATCGGGATTACTAATAGCCTGAGGGAAATACCAACCTAAAGTCATTTTATTCCACTTCGAACGAATTGCATAGTTATTGTCGCCAACAAAACATCGAGGCTTATTCATCATCATATTTATAGTATCATTATTTAATATTCCAGTCACCGGCAGATTGTATTTTTCTTGAAAGGCAACTAAGGCCATATCTATACTAGAAAGAGCATTATTTGATGTATTTAGATATTCGAAACGTTTAAGAAAAGAACTAGCATATCCCAGAGTGCTATTCTCTGCACACACAGATACAGAGAGCAACAATAAAACATGTAAACAGACAAACAAAAATTGTTACTGTAGATATTTATACAAAATTCAAAAACGGAATTATATACAGAAATAAGACAGAAATATTTAAAATATAATAATATTTAAAATTGTGTATTTGTTAGCAAAACCGGATGAAGACATAGTGATAACATGACCTCGCATGGTTAAAAACACGTAAACAAGTTTGATAATAAATTTTATTTTAATCATTGGAAAAACACGTACACCGGAAAGAAAACCGCAGTTGCTACATTTTGTAAAATGTATGATGATATAAGCAACCACATCAACAAAATTTTAAATTGATCAACGATCCTCTTACCGCAATATCTATTTATTGTATACCATAAAAATTATTTGAAGAAATAAAAATAAATATAAAAATGTTAGTATTTTTAGAACACCACACGTTGCTTATCTATGAAACAAATCAGTTGAAGGTACCGTAGGCGCATTAGGTTGACGCAACTTGGGCTCGCGTGGGGCGATATGCTGTTATGTTCTTTAAAAGGCCGAGGAGCGCATACGTTGTCACAGTTCGCTTCGCAAACGTACTACAACAAGTAGTTCAACAAGTACTTCACAGTATTCAAACCCTATGTGCAGTGTCGTACATATTTGATAAAGGTAAGCCGTTTTATCTTTTTATATTTTTATGTATTTATTATGTCCTTTTTATCAATGTATTTATGAGAATTATACATCTCTTCGTATTTCATGCAGTATTTTATGAAAAATTTATACTTTTTTTGTATTTATTATATTCTTTTTTTCTATGTGAGTGTTGTAAATCATTTCACGACTGCTATTTTTTATAAGAAGTGTTCTCTTCTGTTCGTATTTTGATTTCTTGTAGTATATGGTACTTCTCTATTCCCAAGTATGTATTGCATCTTTCTATTTACGTTAAGCGGAAAAACTATAGTTTATTCTATTGTTGTAGATGGATCTAGTAAAAATAAACGCAGTTTCTTTAGTTGCAGAACAAAAAGCTACAATAAAATTAGACCAACTGTTAATAAACGAACCGAAGAAAATTCTAGCCGCCAAGCTGGTAAATGCTAAATTTGGTCAAGCAGTTTTGCTGGAACTGGAGGAAAACGTTGTGTTTCTGCCACATAGAGTCACAGACGTATATAGTCCATTCATCTCAGACTTCAAAACTAAGAAGTATTCCATCATATTCCGAGGACTAGTCAACACTGGGGGTGTTCTTCCAGCAGCAAAATTTGAAATAGTAGAATAAAGAAAAAACAGTAAGTAATTTTTTCTTATTGTTCGTTTGTGTAAGTAGCCATGCATAACCAAGTGATTAAACAGTCTGATTTGATGCACATTATTAAAAAGCTTAGTAAAATAATTTTTGACAAATTCACTGAAAGGGATAGTAAAGTTTGGACAAGACGGTTAAATAATCAAATTTTTAGATGTAGTAAAGTAATTAGAAACAATAAACTATCCGTAGGAACAGTTAGAAAATTGCAAACTTACATAGGACATTTTAAGCATTTTAGGCAAATTATTTTAAATTTCAATAATAAGTACGTTGGGTTGGGGCTTAATTCAAAATTACGCTAAATGGGAAAATTTCATTTCGTGTTTTGCTAGTCGAATTAAAACTGGAGTTATAGTTAATTTATTGCATAAGGACTTAACACAGTTCCTAAATAATTGAATTCCTTAAAGCGAATTCATTAAAAAATCGAGTGATAGCGAAAGTTTAGATTTAAAATATTTTAACACTAAAAATGCTATTATATATGCATCGACCGATTTACATCTTTGGTTTAGTGAAAATGTTAAGGATAAAATTTTTACAAAGCTGTCTGAGTTTGCAGAAAAAGATTCGGGTGCTGCTCTGTCTAAAGTAATCTCATTAGAAGTTAATATTAATAAAGTAGAAATAGGAAACGGTTCATCGTTCATTGACTTACCAATAGAGATTTAGAAAAAACGAGCGTGTATTAATGTGCATAACTTTGATCAAGCTTGTTTTTATTGGTCTATTGTTAGCGCTTTGTACCCTGTAACCAAAAATGCCGGAAGAGTTTCAAAATATCCACATTATTCTACTGTTTTGCAAACAGACAAATTAGAAAGCCCAATGCCATTAAGCCAAATTTCAAAATTTGAAAAATCAAACGCCATATCTGTCAATGTTTTTGCATTAGAATTAAACGTAGTGAAGGACAAATAATTTTACGAAGTAGTACCAGCCAGACTGACACCGCAAAAGATGGAAAAGCACGTGAATTTGCTCCTAATACAGGATAAGTATTTCCCAAAGTTAAACGATTACGATGCTCCTCGAGAAGATGATGATCAGACTGAAATACGCCTTCATTATTGTTGGATTAAGGATTTAGGAAAATTGGTAAAATCGCGATTAAACAAAGACACACGTAAAAAATATATTTACGATCGATGCTTAAACTATTTTAGCAGTGAAAGCAAACTAGCAGAGCACGAAAAAATGTGTTCAGATATAAATAAATGTAAAATGACTGTTCCCAAATATGGTCATGTGGCTTTTCGCAATTTTACATACAAACAAACAACTCCGTTTATAGTTTATGCCGATTTTAAATGCCAGTTACATAATTTTACAGATTCTAATGTCACATTGAATAAAACAGCAAAATATCAGAAACATGTACCTTTTAGTGCAGGTTATTATTTGAAATGTGCGTACGATGATAGTTTATCTTATTTTAATAGTTATAGGATAAAAATTGCATGGAGTGGTTCGCAAAAGAAATGACCGAAATTTCCAAATTTGTAAATTCCAAAATAAAGACAATTGTACCTATGGTCGAAAAGCCTAACACAAATGGAGCAACTGTTTGCCATATTTGTGAGAAACGCTTTTTGGCTACAGATACAATTGTTGTAGATCACGACCATTTTACGGGACAAGTACGGGGATTTGCGCACCAAGCATGTAATTTGAACTTTAAAAAATTGGTTGTCGTCCCAATTGTATTTCACAATTTTAGTGGTTACGATTCGCATTTTATGATTATAGATCTTTGCAAGCATGGGCACTTGAGCTTACTTCCCATTAATAAAGAAACATATATTTCATTTACATTACAATCTGACGAACATCAAATTAAATTACGATTTATTGATTCACTTAGATTTATGGGAGCTTCACTCGATGAATTGGCATCGCTTTTAGATACATCTGAAAAGAAGATTTTAAAAAGAGAATTTAGTCATTTGGATAATGATACATTTAATTTGTTAACGTGTAAAGAGTATTTTGTTATGATTATATCGATAGTTTGGAAAAATTGGATGAAACTTCTTTACCCAAAATTAACCATTTTTATAGTAAGTTAAATAATAAATACATTAGTGAAGAGAAGTATGCTCATGCGCAAAATGTTTGGAAGAAATTTATTTGTACAAATTTGGGTGAATATAGCGATTTGTATTTGAAAACAGATATTCTGCTGTTGGCGGATGTGTTTGAGCAATTTCGACAAAAATGTCGAGACACATATAAATTAGATCCAGCATGGTATTATACCATGCCAGGATACACGTGTATGTTGCGATACACACAATGTAAATTAGAATTGCTAAGAGATATGGATATGATCTTGTTCATGGAAAAAGCCATAAGAGGTGGAATATCTGTGTGTAGCAACAGATATTCGGAGGCCAACAACAAATACATTTCGTCTTATAATCCCACATGGCCCTCTAAGTACATCCTCTATTTAGATGTGAACAATCTGTATGGCTGGGCAATGTTACAATTGCTTCCGTACGGAGGGTTCAAGTGGATCGATGATGTTACGATTTGGTGTTGGTAATCTTCCCGAAGGCCATATAGATATTATGTCAATACCGGATGATGCAAAGGAGGGCTATTTTTTCCAAGTTGACTTGGAGTTTCCACGTGAATTACACGACAAACATAAAGATTTTCCATTTGCTGCCGAACACCGCATTCTGTCCGGTTCAAAATTGCCAAAGTTAATACCAACCTTATATCACAAAACCAAATATATTATGCATTATAGAACTCTTAAACAGGCATTAGCCAACGGGTTAATTTTAACAAAAATACATAGAGTTTTGAAATTAAGTCAATCTGCGTGGCTGCAACCGTATATTGAGTTAAATACAACTTTACGGGCGGTAGCCACAAATAGTTTCGAGAAAAATTTGTATAAATTAATGAACAATGCCGTATTCGGGAAGACATTACAGAACCAAAGACGTCATCGTATTGTAAAATTATGTAAAAAATGGCATGGAAGGTACGGAGTCAGAAATCTGATTGCAAGTAGTCGATTTCACAGTCGTACGATCTTTAGCGAAAATTTAGTAGCTATCGAACTTAAGAAATCAGAAGTATGCTTTAGTAAACCCTTGTATATAGGCACAGCAATCCTCGATATATCAAAATTGTGTATGTACGATTTTCACTACAACTTTATGCTTCCAACGATGGGAGAGGAAAACTGTTCATTGTTGTACATGGACACAGACAGCTTTATTTATGAATTGCAATGTTCAGATATATATATATATATATATATATATATATATATATATATATATATATATATATATATATATATATATATATATATAGAGGTTATAAGAGCACATCCAAGTAAATTTGATACCTCCGACTATGCCGAAAACAACTCATACGAGATAGAACGGTTAAATACAAAAATCCCCGGATTAATGAAGGACGAGGCAAATGGGAAAATAATTACACATTTTATTGGGCTAAGATCAAAAATGTACACATTTAAACTGCAAATAACTGACGAGAAGAGGGAAAAAGAGAGACAGCGCCTAGAAAGAAAACAACTAAACAAAGAGAGAATTGAATGTGACATAGGAAATTTGGGAATAACAAAAAAGGCAAAAGGAGTGAAATATAACGTTGTTCGAAATAAAATTACGTACGAAGACTATGAAAAATGTCTTAAAGAATTCAAAATTCAAACCGCGAGCCAAAGATGTATTCGGTCGTACTAACATTCTGTATTTAGCAGCGAGCAATCCAAAACGGCTCTAAGTCCTTATGACGATAAGAGGTACTTAATACCAAAATCATTTAATACGCTTCCGTGTGGACATTATCTTGTTGAATAACATTTATTATAAATAATTTTCTTCTTTTAGTATATGGCTACTCATAAGAACACAAAAAAGAGAAAAGATTACTTATCTCAAAGTTTTTTTGTAAATTGTAGATTCAACTAGTATTGTAGAACTGTATAATTTAGAATTTTGTAATGTAATTTTTATTATTAATAATAAAACTCGTATAATCTTACATTTTGGATTTATTTATAAAAGATTAAAAATAAAAGGCAACATATCTAATAAATGATATTTATTCAGTTAAATGATTTAATGTCTATGTTCATAATAATATATATATATATATTCCTTTAGAGCTTAACTTAACCAAGTGTTTGGACAAATATCGATATATGCTGCGAAGGCTGCAACTGGTCAATGTACAGAGTTTTTAGCACAAAAATTTTGCTTAATGAAAGTTGAAATATTTAGATAGTATTTCTGGAATTGTAAACTCTGTAACATTGCCACTATATGGTACATTATTCTGTAGTTTGCGTTTAAAATGTGGTAGACGTCATCTTCCTGTAAATAATATTCGACTACAAATTTTTCAATGGTTAGCAACTTTACATTTTCTTTTACCAATTGTCTTAGTTTGCAAAAATCACCATTCATAAATTCGATTGGAACATACTCATCCGCATGGGTAGCATAGAAAAAGTCACTCATTTTTTCTCTTAACCACACAATTATGACGTTCCACTCGCTTATACTTAAACTGATTCTTTTAAAACTATCACGTTGGCACAGAATGATGGATGGTAGAAAATCTCGAGCTGAAAATAGACCAATTTTTATGTGGAGAGAGCCGCTTACTGGATATGTAGTTTCCAATAAACAATACTGCTCGTTTGTGGCAGCTGCTTCATATGTAGCCAATACTCGATCTAATTCGGCGCCAGGACTATGTGGTGGTTGACTGTCTTCATCGTAGTTAAATTCTATACTAAATTCACTGCTATCATCATCATCAAAATTAACAGGCTGACTGTCGTATCCGCTATCTTAATAGCTCATGTTACTGCTGTGTGTTTCGAACACACTTTTCATAAAAATGTATGTCTACGCGGCGTATTAAAATATAGTTCCTCAAACTATATTCGAGTTATTTATCCACCTGCTGTGTTTGCTGTCCATTCCTAACCATTTCACATGCATCTTATTGCCTTTCGTCTGAGTACTTTTTCGACCAGGTATATGTCCGGGTTTGATGTTTTCTGCAATTCTTCTTCGTAAAAACCGCCACTAATCGGCGTACCTTGCATGTCTTCAAACAAATACGTTATAGGATTTGTTATCTTAACTTGTACAATTCTAAATAATTCAGTAGTCCAATTGGGCGTGTATGCCTTTTCGAAGAAATATTTTGCCTTTGATACACGTACAATGTCGCCAACTTTAAACGATTTAAACGGTTTTTTCGATGGATTTGTTAACCTGAGACGGTTTGTATCCTGTTTTACTGTGTTTTGTGTTGTTGTATTCCTCGGTAATTATGGGTAGAGCATCTAACCATTTGTACGATCCATGTAAACTGAAATACTTGTACAACTTTGCTTTCAACGTTCTAATAACTCGCTCGCAAATGGCAGCTTTTTTGATCGTGTATGTGCTATAATGATTAATATCGTGTTTTGTCATTAAATTTTAAAATTTTCTGTTGTAAAATTCGGTACCCTGATCAGATTGTAGGTTCTTCGGATGTTGTCGAGTATGAGCGAGAATATCCGAAAATTACGAGTAATTTCCTCGCCAGTCTTCGTTTTTAAAAAGTCGTGTCCACACAAATTTTGAAAAACAATCAATTACAACTAGTATTAGTTTGTAATTTTTATTTTGATGTGCATAAGGACGCATTTCAGCCAAATCCATTTGCCACAAGTCATCGATTCCTTTGATTATTGTTCGTCGACGAGGATAGTTTTTTCGTGCTGGTTTATGCAATTCGTTTATCAGCTGTTCTTTAGACATTATTTTTTTAACGCACCTTTCACTACCGTTAGACGTTTGTCTATATCCCATGAATGAATGCTATCTACTATGCTTTTTAATGATTGTTCCACTTGTTTTATCCGCTGTTCCATCTGTATATCGTATATAGTATGCTTTGCAACTGTTTCTGCAGCAGATTTTAGATTGTTCTCCGTATCCTTTTTCAGTGTATTCAAATCATCTTTGATTATTTCTTTCAATTTTTGCTCGAGAAGTGGAACTGTACTTTTATGAAGCTCCTTTCTCACATCGTTAAGGCCAATAGCTAAATCCTGCATGTCATCAGTTTTTTGCTGTAATAGCACACCATGTGTAAACCATGGATTAATGGATAGTGCAGGTTACGCAACTCATTAATTTGTTAATCAACGTATTTATTCGTATCCTTTTTCAGTGCATTCAGATCATCTTTGATTATATTTTTCAAGTTTTGCTCGAGAAGTGGAACTGTAGTTTTATGAAGCTCCTTTCTCACATCGTTAAGGCCAATGACTAAATTCTATATGTCATCAGTTTTTTGCTGCAATAGCACACCATGTGTTTGAATTAATGGGTAGTGTAGGTTACGCAACTCATTGATTTGTCCATCAACGTATTTTTTCGTTGCAGCATCGCCATTGTCTGATGGATCCTTGACATTAGATATTTTAACATTTTCGGCACTAATATTTCCGTCAGACGTATGTGGAAATGTAACTCGCGCCACCTTTTGGGCGGTACTACTACTACTAGTTTGTCGACTCTCATAGTGGAAATGACGTTGTCGTTCCCAGTTACTCTATTATATTGGCTTCTCTTAGTTCATTGATGATGGCTACGATTTCGTTATCGAGAGATGTGTTGCCGGCGTCTTTCGAAGCCACCAATAGTTTAAGACGTTCATCTAACTCATTTGGATCATCCCAATAAATATACTCCATGAGTGCAGTGTTGTATATTAATCGAGAGTCATCCAATCCTGTTCCTTTAGCCGTAGATGAAGATGATCGTGTTGTTGTTGTTTTCGTTCTGTGTTCGAGTTCTTTTTTGGGATCGAGTTGCAGGTGGTGCATGCTTTTTCATGGCTGCATCAGATGGTTTGAATAGAGGTTTAATAATAGAATGGTATTTTTCGCTGGAATCTTTAAGATGTCCCAAGGAATCCAGATGAATCTCTGTGTTTTTCAACAGTGTTTCATACTTTTGTAAACCCTCTTCATTATACTGTTCTGGGTTGGCATAAAATAAAAGTTGATATAGACCTGGCGTACCACCTAACCTACGTTCTTTTAAATTACGTTTTTGAATTATTATTATGTCGCCGTTGCGTTTGTCAAAGTTTAGTCGACGTTTTCCCATTATCCAACCACTAATAGAATCGTAAAAGGGACCATAGTTTTTATCAATTTTATCGTCTTTTTTCACATACTCTTTTATATACTTGTGACTTATTGGAGGATATTGATCCATATATTCGTCTGGCATCCATCGAAATATTGTCAGAGATTGGTTCTTGAATAATGTTTTCATAAGACATCGCTTGATCGGGTGAGTCAAGAAATACATCATCATTCTCGTCCTCCCCCTCCTCCCCTCCGTCCTCCTTTTTCACCTCTTCTTTTTTAACTTGTTCAAACTTGTTAGTGATAGCATGATGTAACGTTTTTGATGATTGTGCAATATCTTTGAGAGGCTTCGAGAGTGGTTTAAACAGTTTATTTAGGGACTCGCCATATTCTGTTCGACCTAATTTCAATGCCAAATATTTTTTGCGAATTGATCTAGCCAATTCGGCAACTTTCTTCTTGCGAAGGGCAATGGCAACCGCATCATCTGACATGTTGTTAACGACTAACCAATCACCTTATAATTTTATATATTTATCAAATCCTTTGCGATATCGACCATTATTGAGAGCAAAATCTTTTATAATTACCAAATTACCATAACTATCACACCAACATTCAGAAGAAATTTTTTTAAACTCATCAAATGTCATGTCTGGTAATACGTGCTCATCAAATACATGCTTCAAATTTATCTCGTCTTACTTGAATAGTACAATCTAGTTACAGTTGTATCTAATTAGCTGCTTTGGTATTTTTAAAATATGTTTGACATAAATAAGCGGCATCGATATCTTTATGTCTGCACATGGAATAATACTCGCGAATCTTTTGCTGGCCATCACACGCAACATCGTCAAATAAAAACAGAGTGGAGTTTAGCGTCGCTGGGACTAATAATTTCTTCGTTGTTTTTAAACGGATAATATCCTACACCTTTAACTTGCGCTAATACATCTGGCAGTATTTCAGTTAAAAGAGGGATTTCGAATAAACATAGACATTTTTAAACTTGGCGCCATTCGAATTGAATAGAAGAGATAGCATGACATTCGTTTTCCCACATCCACTTGGACCGCAAATAATGGCTCTAAACGAGTTTGGTAGTAATTTACCATGTTTACTGACTGTCACTTTCTGGACAATGTCCAGATTATCAATTGGTAGCGTCTGCTCTTGCTGAACGATCTTCATCGTGTGACAAGTGTAGTACATATGTACGACAATATATTATAGATGTCTCCACTTGCATGGTATCAGTCCAATGTTGGTCGTCGAAGGAAGAGGTCTCGTTAACTCTCTAATTAATAAACTGACAATTGAACTACATATTCCTGGTTATCAGTACTGTGGTCCCGGAACAAAACTACAAAAACGTCTTGCACGTGGAGATCCAGGAATTAATCCATTAGACGCAGCTTGCAGACGACACGGTATCGCTAATTCGCAGCATTTATCTCTCGAAGAACGTCACAAGGCCGATAAGGAATTGGAAGATAGAGCCTGGAAGCGCTTCAAGTCGAAAGACGCTAGCATTGGTGAAGAAAGTGCTACTTTAATTGTAACTGGCGGAATGAAGACGAAAAGAAAGTTGGGAATGGGATGCTCTCGTCGACGTGGACGACGGGGACGTTACTCTTTCAATCGAGATGTTGTCTCAAAAATTGCAAAGTCCATAAAGAGAGGAGCATCGTTAACAGATACTGCTTTGACGGCTGTACGAATAGCCAAATCCATAATCAAAAGACTTGGTGGTCGTAAAGAAGTTGATGTTCCTCGAGTACTACCACTAAAATCTGGAGGTTTCCTACCCCTGATACCTCTATTTGCAGGTCTTTCCCTTTGGAGGCCTTAGCGGGGGGCTGCAGGAGTAGCAAAAACAGTAGTCGACGCAAAGAATGCCCAAAAGAAATTGGAAGAAGATATACGTCATAATAAAGCAATGGAACACATCGGTTCGGGTCTGTATCTACGTAAGAAACCCAGAGGTGGATTCGGCTTGTATTTGAAAAAACACTTCCAATAAAGCTACCCAATCGTCCGCTATATGATGTGTAGATTGCACATTATGCGAAAATACTTAAAATACCACATTTTCGAGGCGTTTTCATGAATGACACTCTGCCTAGCGATGGTCCTCGACAACGAGAATGTGCAATAGTAAACATGGATGTGTCCACACATAACGGAACACATTGAGTAGCATATAGAAAGATAAACAGTGACGTAGAGTATTTCGATTCATTTGGTAATTTGAAGCCGACCAAAGTACTTGTTAAGTATCTGGGTGGTGCACGTGCCAACATTTCCTATAATAACCATCAGTATCAAACCTACAATCAAATTATTTGTGTACATTTATGCTTAAAGTTTTTATATAATAGAGCCTACTAAAAGTACGGAACTGCTTATGGACCATATGTTTCACAAAAAATATTTTACAGAATTCAGTGAAAAAGAACTAAAATACATACCGCTAGATTATCTTATACGAACTGTACGACCTTCAGAATTGTTAAGTATATGGCATAAATTTCCTGAAGAATATCGAGGAGAATTTAACTTGCAGATACTACTTCCATACTTCGTACATTACAACAGACCGGATTGGAAGACTCACTGGGATGGTCCACCTGATTCTCAAGCTTCATGTCATTTATGTAAACTTGCTTTGGAACACATAAAACTATTAAAGTAAATATTGTTGTTTTTTTCTAATATAATAACCTATTAATAGATTGACTTGAGTCAGTCATCATGTCGCAGTTGTTAAGAGTAGACAGCACCAATTACATATTCTCATTTCAACCTCCCACACCGATCGTATTGGATCAGAAAAAATATTATGAAATAGCTCTTCATGCTTTCCATTCCTACAACAGTATACCAAATATTAAAAATAAGTTTTATTACTCATCATCATCATCATATAACGGGGGTCCTACGGCGATTGCCGCTTCCCGCATTTCAGCCTCCATCTTTTCCTATCTCTCCAATCTCCCTCTTCTAAGCCTCTAGATTGCATTGTTTTTGTAATTTCTGTTCTCCAGGAATTTGGCGGTCTTCCCCTTTTCCTTATTTCTGGCGGAACATACATTAAGGCTTTCTTTGGCCACCGCTCCTCCTCCATTCTCATCACGTGACCATACCATTGTAATTGCCTTCCTTGTATTCTATCTGAAAGAGTATCTCTAATTCCTGTACGGTTTCGTATTTCTTCATTCCTGATTCTTTCCATTCTCGATACTCGACATGACCTTCTAAGATAATCCATTTCCACAACGTCTACTTTATCTCGTTCATTCTTTGTCATCGTCCAACATTCGGCACCATATGTGGTAATTGGTTCTACAATTGCTCTGTATACGCGAAGTTTGATATGCATCTTTATTCTATTAGACCACAGTAATGAATTCAGTATTCGGATGCATTTTTGCCTTGGGTATTCGGTTTTGTACATCTATCTTAACTCTGCCATCTGCTGATATGATGCTTCCTAGATATTTATACTGGTTGCAGCCTTTTATGACTGCGTTTTCAAGCCTCAGATCTGTGGTATTTCCTCCAATTTTTAAATATTCTGTTTTGCTTATGTTTACAGTAAGAGTAGTTTTATTACTACAATGACAAAAACCAATTACGAAACTTTGATTTCCTCGATGGATATTATGAAATTGCCGATATTGAAGATTATATACAAAAGAAATTGGGTGCTGATAATGTGCTTAAGCCGGAAACGATATTTAGTCTGAAACCTAACCACAACACGTTGCAGTGTCAAATTTTCAGCAAATATAAGATTTCGTTTACGCAACCTGACAGTCTTGGTACAGTTTTGGGGTTTTCTCCTGCAATTCTCAATCCAGGACAGACACGTTGCATGTTGAATGCAACATTAGTACCGGAGCCTTCGATGGTAACAGACCTGCTCACACGATCTACGAATTTGTCATACAATCAAATCCTGGGTACGCAATTGACGAAACTCCACACAATTTGTTGTATTTACCTGTTGTACCGCAACGAGAAATTACCAATATCACTGTGTTGGCTATCGATAAAAAAGGACGCCCTGTAAACTTTCGAGGGGAACAGAGCACATTGGTGCTGGAACTTGGATCACGAGGGAAATGGGATTAGTAATAAGACAATCTACTGCCCATAGTACACCATTAGTTGTGCAGCCGTCTGAACATCTTACGTCCTCTTCTAAGTGGCAACATCTTACGTTTGCAAAACAAATTGTTTTTACAATCACTTGGTTTTAAGCTGAAAAAATGACGACCATGTATGGAAAACGATCTCGTTCAAACAGCATAATGCCTCCAATATTTGATATTTATCGTAAGCCGATGTTTGACAAGACAATTCGATAGGCCGAATACCGAACATATGCACCATTCATCAAATCATTCAACTGCAATGACATTGTAGAATTTAGCATCAATCAAGTCGACTCGTTTTTTGCAATGAGCGAAACCTTGTTATGCATTAAAGGATCGTTCGCAATAAACGGAACTGGTGACGTCAAACTAGCAAATAATGTGGGTGCTTTTCTTTTTGATTCGTGTACGTACAGCGAAAGCGCAAGGGAGATGGAAACAGTGCCGGATCCTGGTATCGTAAGCGCTGTACGTGCAATGACATTTTATACTCAAGACGATTTTAGTCATATGGCAATGGCGGGCTGGAATTACCCTAAGGATCCAATTCTACACGCTGTTGATCATTCATTTAACATACAGATGCCTCTTAAGCACGTTTTCAACATTTTCAATGATTATCCTTTGATTACGTGTAGCCGCCAAACAATAAGACTAGTTCGAGCTCGAAATGACAACGATTGCATAATTGTCAAAGAAAAAACTCCAGGTCATGTTACAACTGTTAAGATTAACATTACCAATATTGAGCTCAGAGTCACGCACATATTTCCCAATGATGATATTAAATTGGAACTTTTAAAATCCATTCAACAAGATCAACCTATAGTTATTCCGTTTAGAAAGTGGGAATTGCATGAATTACCAGCACATACCAAAGACGCTAGACGTGAAGTTTGGGCTGTAAAAACTAGCAATGCAGTGGAAAGACCACGTTATGTCATTGTTTTCTTTCAAACCAATAAACGTGACAAAAGCGACGCCGATCCCACCTTATTTGACAATATCCACATACAAAGTATCAGATTATCTTTAAATGGAGAATATTGGCCGAACGAGAGAATGCAGTTGAATTTTAGCAAAACTGACTACAATGAGGCTTATTTAAATTATACTGAATTCTATCCTAGCTACACACATTCCTAACAAAAGCGTCCTTTGCTCAATTTCTCAGGTTTCGCACATCACACATTGTTCGTCATCGATTGTTCGAAACAAGAAGAAAGCATGAAAGCATCCACTGTTGACTTAAAACTCGATATTGAAGCGAATAATGGTTTTCCCGAAAATACCAAGGCTTATTGCATTATAATTCACGACTGCGTAATGGAGTACTTCCCTCTCACCGAAATTGTAAAAAGCCTAAATTAGATGCATAAATTGTCAGTAGTACACGAGCAGTCATCATGAGAGTAGCATTCGTAGACATTCAGGGATTCGATGTGGACGGATGGTTTGTTCCCAAAGAACTTATCATTGAAATAGGTTTTAAACGAAGTCATTACATCTTTTTGCCTCAAAAACCTTTTAATGCGCTAAGTAGTGGGGATAAGAAGACTGCATCATACGTGGAGAAAAAACTGCTTGGAATTCCATACTCTGATGGACAAGTAGAATTGTCCAAAATCAATGAAATACTAGAAACCAAGTTGTTGTATGCAGCAGATTACATATACGTTCGAGTAGAACAAAAAGCAAAATACTTGGATAAGAAACGTCACATTTTTGGAGTTTTTCCCCTTATTATTGATGTTTGCAAGTTTGATGGTACGCCTCATGCTACTGGAAACGTTGGCCCTACTGCAAACCCATGTCATGCCGCTGGATTATTTTCATGCACCGAAAGAAATGTGGACCGTCTACGTCACTGGTTTGCCAATAACATAATGCCTGTATAATTTTATGTATACATAAATATATTAGAAATGAAACGCTTTTTTATTTATCACATCTTTATTGATCAAGTCTTATATTACATGAAGATTCAAATTTTCTCCTTACAATTTCAAAAATAATTTTTAAAATTAAGATAAATACAGATGCTAATATTACACAAGACATTGCAAAGACATTGTCTATTTTACTTTTCATATGTTCGCTGGTGTTGTTGTTGTTGCTAACGCCCATGGTATTGGTTGAATACGTCTTAATGGATATGTAGCGGGTGGCAGTTTTCTAAAGGCGAAAATCCAGGTGTCTTGCTGTAGATTTAACTCTTTTGGTTTCCACGTTTTGTCCTCAATATGCAGGCTATCTAATTGTCTTTTAATTTGTTTTATATTCTCATATGATTTAATGTCTTTATTTAACTGATTAAGTTTTCGTTGAAATTCCATAATCCTATGTATGTACTCGATGAAATTCATAGTACTACTAAATATGTCCTATGTTGAATGTCAGGTTTTATCTCAAGCGACAACTTGACTGACATATAACTGTTACGTCATTCCTACATTTTACTTCCTTTGTCGAAGGTCACATCCTACGTCGAATGTCACGTCAATTCACGTGACATTTCACGTTCTGCGTCGAATGTCACGTCAATTCACGTGACATTTTACGTTCTGTGTCGAATGTCACATGAATGTCACGTCCTGCGTCGAATGTCACGTCATTTCACCTGACATTTTACGTTCTGTGTCGAATGTCACATAAATGTCACGTCCTGCCTCGAATGTCACGTTATTCACGCGACATTTAATGTTCTGCGTTAAATGTCACGTCAATTCACGTGACATTTTACGTTCTGTGTCGAATGTCACATAAATGTTACGTCCTGCGTCGAATGTCACGTCATTTCACGTGACATTTCAGGTTCTGTGTCGAATGTCACAAAGCTGTCACGTCCTGCGTCGAATGTCACGTCCTACGTCAACGTTCTCTTAGCCACTGTACGGAAAAGAAGAAGAAAAATGTTCAAGCAATGACATGGCTTCTGTGTGTGTGTGTGTGTGTGTGTGTGTGTGTGTGTGTGTGTGTGTGTGTGTGTGTGTGTGTGTGTGTGTGTGTGTGTCACCAACGCTTTGACACAATATACGTCAAAATCAGGCCAATAGCAACGAATATACGTTTTAACGTCCATTTGGCAACGCCGCCATCTTTGTTTTTTTGTCTCCCCGCCTTCTCCCCGTTCCAACGAGCCCCCGTACGTCACAATCGGACTATTAGCAACGAAGATATGTGTTAGCGACCATTTGACAACACCGCCATCTTTGTTTTTAGTCTTAACGTATTCGTTCCCTTCTCCCCGTTCCAACAACCCTTCGTACGCCGCGATCGGACCAATAGAAACAAAGTTATGACGTAATGACCTTTTGGCATGCTCCGATGCGCACGGCACATACTGCGTTCAACCCCATTTTTCATCCCCTTTCCAACGAGCCTTCGTACGTCATCCTAGGTTAAGCCATTTGGCATTTGCAACCGGGGGTTGCGATTTTAGGGGTTGCGATTTAGGGGATGAGCCCAGACACAGGTAGCCTATCAACTGTGGCTCTTCAGCTTCACAGAGTAAACCATCCAAAGGACTTGTGCAATATGCTCCTAGAGCAAGTCTAAGGGCTGAACTCGGTAGAGTATCCAAAGTTTTAACAATGTTTGATTTGCAGTGTTAGTGTACACCTACATTGGAACCGTATTTCTCCCGATCCGATATCGGGCGACGTCGGCCGACGTCGGATTGAAAACAAACTCAAGGTATTAAATCATGGTGCCTATACTGCTTCCGTGACGAAGCAGTATAGGCACTCTGATTTAATACCTTGAGTTTGTTTTTAATCCGACGTCGGCCGACGTCGCCAGATGTCAGATCGGGAGAAATACGGTTCCAATGTAGGTGTACACTTATACACAAACACATCCGTAGTCCAGTTTTGATCTAATTAAAGCTATATATATATAAATTTATTGGAGTTGGAAAATTTGCTTTCTAATTTTTATGTGATACTGATTTCATAATGTTTAGTCCAGCTTGGCACGATAATCTTAGCGAGTATATATGACTTTTCTAACTTAATTTTGAGTCCAGTTGCATCCCTAGGAATTTTGATTCTTTTGTATATTATATAGGAGAATTGTATAAAAATATATTTAGAGCTTTTGTGTATTTAATGTTCGTGAAAAATGTATAGCTCTTGTTTTTGTAGTGGAAAACTGGAGCCCAATATTGTTAGACCACGATTATATCGACTGAAGAGGTGCAGCAATACGATTATGAGCAGATAATATGTTTTTATTATCTGCTCATATTACCATATGTTAAAATTACCAGATCATCAGCATACAAAAAAGTTTTAATTGTGCATTGTAGTATGATACAACATTGTTAATAGCAATTAAAAATAGCGCTACGCTTATTTTCGAGTTCTATGGAATCCCATTTTTCTGTAATTTAGATTAAGTCAAGTGGTTATTGATTCGAACTTTGAAATATCGTTGCCGTAGAAAGTTTAAAATGAAAGCAAACATGTTACCATGAATCGTTCGATTATGGAGTGTAGTTAAAATATCATAGCGCCTTACTGTATCAAAACCCCTTTTTACATCAAAGAATATGGCTAAACATTCTTGATTGCTTATAAATGCTGCGTGAATTTCTGATTCCAGTGATATTAAGTTATCTAATGTTGATCTATTTTTCCTAAATCCACTTTGTTCGGATATAATAAGATGTTTACGTTCAGTATACCACAGGAATCGATTGGCAGTGATCTTTTCTAGCAACTTACACATTGCAATCGTGAGAGAGATTGGTCTATAGGACCAAATTTACTTCTGCTTCAAAATTACGTTTACCTGGTATGTGTATTGGAACCATGATTGACGAGTGCCATATGTGTGTGAATACTTTATTGGTCCATATAAATGGTTGCAATAGTAGTTCTTGGCTTACTGGTGGTAGGTTCTGTAGAAAAAGCATATGTATATTACCTGGTCCTGGACTAGTATTTCTTACGGAGTTAAGAGTTTCAATAAGTTCAGTCAAGCTTATAGAATTGATTACTGGTTAAGTGTCATTGATTATTGGTATTCCTTTATTTTCTTCAAATCGTTTCTTATTTAAGAATTGTATTGAATAGCTTTCATCACTAGAAGCGGTACAATATTGATTTGCCATTATTTCAGATATATTGCATTCGGACGTAAATGTCTGACTGTCTTTTATTAAGTACTTTATAGAGTGTTGATAATTTTTTCCAGATATACTTCTAAACATGTTCCAGATTTGACCAATTGGAGTAGATCTATTGATCTCTGATACAAACTGTTGTCATGACTTTTGCTTGCTTTTTTTAATAATAAATTTGCATTTAGCTCTTATTCTTTTAAATTACAAATGATTTTCAGATGATGACTTTATTAAAAAAGGATGTTTTCTTGTTAATATCTTATTCTGAGTCTAACATTTCTCCAAGATTCATAGCCGATAAAGAAATCAACTTTGAAAACAGTGTCTATTTGGCTTTATTTAAGGTCCATTTGGTGATGGGTGTATTGTGCTTATGATACAACAGATTGTTAACTAAGATGGGAAAGTGATCACTTCCATATAGGTCAGGTAAAACGTCCCACGATAAACTAGGTTGCCAGTTTGGTTCACAAATCGACAACTCAATTACTAAAAATTTTTTTGTTGCTGCATTATATCGAGTATTCCTGATATTATTAAGTAGATTTAAATTGAGATTATTTAGGATAGCTTCTATTTTTCTTCCCATTTTGGTCAATTTTTTTGGAATAAATTAGGAATCTGACATACAAGATTAGAAATGTCTGCTATACTTGGATCTGAAGTAGGAGAGATGTAAAGACTGCAGATTTTAACTTTTAGTGGACCTACTAAGCACACCCCTACAGCTTCTAGATTTGTTATTAGAGGAATACTGCAATATTCATAGGAATTCTCGATAAAAAATGGAAACTCCACCACTGGCATGTTTTTGATTTTGCCTAATTTTAAAAACGCTTGTATAATTTCTTAAATTATGAATTTTGTTGTTTTTGAAATGATTTCTTGTAGAAAAATTATAGAAGGAGAATTTTGAGCCATTTTTAATTGTAACATTTCTAAACGGGTATAATATCAGTTTAAATTCGACTGTAAAATAGACCTGAATGTCAGCTTATGTAGAAGGTTCTATGGAGGAGTCGCTATCGAGCTGATGTTTTAGTTGTCTAGTATTTAAATTAATTGAAGTGATCAGAGCCAAAAGGGATCAAGTGCTAAATATAGAAATGAAAGTTATAGCGGTTTAAAGTTTTTTGATTATTGTAAAATATATGTGACAAATTTGTAAAACCTTTTTTCAAAAACCAAAAAATGTTTTTAGGTTAATGTCTCATTACCTCTCAATAAAATGTTTAGAAAATCCATATTTAAAAAAATGCACTTGAACCCTTTTGCCTACAAAAAAAAAACAAAAGAAAAAAGCGTTTAAATCATGTTTATTAGTACAGAGAAGGTACAGACAAAAATTAAAAATTGTAATAAAAAACACTAAAAAGGTGTTGTTTCTGTGTCGCTCGAATTTGCGCGCGATTGTTTTATGATGTTTTTTTTTCATGGGGTAATTCGTTATAAAACTTATGGTGGATAGGCGGTACATAGGGTAAAAGTTGTTGCAAATTTTCCCATTTTGCATATTTTATTTTTATACAGGTCGTATATAATGTTTTGTATAAATCGGTAATCTTAATAGATGGTCTTCCTTGTGGAAGCTTAGAGCATTTCTGGGCCTTAAAAAAGTGAGAAAGGGAACTTTTTGTAGTTTTAAATAAGAATGAGAAAAACTCATCATGTTTGTAACAAAACCATACTATATCACGCCATTTAATAGGGTATTTCTCTGAATCCTTTTTTGGATCCAATATTAAACTGTTTAAATAATTAAAACTTACAAGGTCACAACTGTTCATGTTGACTACGTAAAAGTTTTTTGATGTTTTTCGAATAATATCTGACCAATGTTCAGGAATAAATACACTTACGGATTGTTTTTTCTTCTCAATTTGACCAAACGATCGGTCACATTCCATATAAGAATGTCCAGATTCAAAAAATTTATGATCGATTAATTTCATATGAATACACTGAACTAAAAACATAAAAAGCTTTGCTATGTTTTTATTCTTGTTCTGTTCAGCGCACGAATCACTGTAGCAAATGAGATGCTCGATACTGTCAGGGAGGGATTGGATAAACTGAAAACAAAAACGTTATTTAATTAACTCGCCTCTTCATTAGCATTTGGAAATAACTCACCTTAAGTAAGCAGGATCCGATTTCCTGTGAGCCTCTAGATGCTGTAGTCTCATTTTAGACAAACATATACGATTTTCCAGAAACCAAGTCATATATGCAAAAGTTGTATGTCCATAATTGCCGTAGATAGTATACTTTATTTGTAGTTAATAATGGAGTAGGGAGTGTTTTCTGCAAATCAAAGCAAATAACCCTTACTTTTTCTGGATTTTGTATGCCATAATTAATGTCATCAATTTTTGATTGTTTGACAGCTTCAACCTTTTTTTGGTGTAATGTCAGCTCAACTTTACTTCGTATCTTAACTTCTGCATGGAAACTATTAATAACCATATTATTCAACTTGTCACATGTATGGCAGGTGTCTGAATGAGGCCTATGAAATTTTAAGTTGAATTCTGTGGCAAAAATATGTCGATAATATAATAATAATAATAATAATAATAATTTATTCAACAATCATACAAAATTTGTTTCAATAATTAACAATATGTGAATAAATTAACCCGTAGGTCTCCGAGAGGTGTGGGGACACCTGTTTCGGTAAATGTAACATACAATAAATAAAAATACAATATAATATACTAAAGTATAAATATATACACACATATATACATATATACATATATACACATATATACACATATATGCACACACATATACATACATACACACACATACACATATATATATATATAATATAAATATAACCATAAAAAAACAAGCAGATTGAAAATTTAGATACAATAATCAAAGATGTATAATAAAATTAAACTTAGATACTAATAAGTTTTTAACGAGACCTGCAAATACACAAATTATGTTCTGGTAAATATGCTAAATAAAATAAACAATACAATGTATACAATACAATAATATATACTGCTTTTGGATCATAAAATAACTATAATTAAAATTTTAGTAGAAACCTTTGATATGAATACAGCACTTATGTATGAATCAATTAGTTAACAAGATTTTTGAAAGGACAAAAGTGTAAACACACATGCTTCAATATAAATATGATAAACACATTAAATAAAACAATACAAACACCACGATATATTATATATACATATATACACATATATATACATATATGTACATATATACACATATATACATATATACATATATATATATATATATATATATATATATATATATATTTTTTTTTTTTTTTTTTTTTTTTTTTTTTTTAATTATCTTTGAAAGGAGTAGTTAAAAAATTAAAGTTTTTTCTTTAAAAAAGTTTAAGTGAATATGGCTTTATAACTTATGCTACTATAATGATATTACAAAAATGTCTTGTCTGTTCCATGAGATATAATCTTAATTTATTTTTAAAGAGAAAGACATTCTTCGTATTTTTAATATCAGGGGGAATATGATTGTATATTTTAGGGGCTAAAAATAAGAAAGATCGTTGACAGAAAGATTTCGTCATTTTTGGAGCCATATAGAGGTGCTTGCCTCTAGTATGATATCCATGTGAAGGTAAGTTGCTTTTAACTTTCATGGTGTGAAATTTTACAGATATACAAAGAAAGTATAACTGCTTTAAGTCAAATATTTTGCTCTCCTTATATAGTCTATCTGTAGAACAAGTGTAGGGTTTAGCCATAATTATCCTCAGAAATCTTCTTTGCATGATTTCTAGTGGGAGAATGTGAGTTTTTAGGGCGCTTCCCCAAGCCAGTATACCATAACGGAGATGACTTTCTACTAATCCGTAATATAGTGTGCGAAGGTATATATCCGGTATGTGTTTTTTTAGGTGCTTAAATTTATAGAGGATAAACTGTAACTTTTTAATAACGTATTTAATGTGACAATCCCATTTTAGGTGTGTATCTATTATAACACCTAAATATTTAACATTCGTTACTGGTTTGATGCAAGAATTGTGTTGATTATGTGTTATTCGAAGAGTTTCGAATAGATCAATATTCGGAGTATAGTTAGAAATTGGTAAATAAACAGTTTTTTTTAAATTTATTGTAAGTATTTTATAATCAAACCAGTCTATGAATTGTAGATCAGTTTCTGCTTTTATTTTTAAGTCATACCAGTTATCAGCTTCATAAACAATAGCCGTGTCATCAGCAAACCCAATTATATGCCCTGTACTTTGCAATGAAAATAAACCATTTATATATAGATTAAATAAGACAGGTCCTAACACTGTTCCCTGAGGCACTCCATACGTTATACCTCTTTGTCCGCTTATTGTTTCGGAAACCCTTACTACCTGCTGCCTTTCAGATAGGTAACTTCTGAATAGTTGAAGACAGTTGCCTCTTATACCAACTTTCTCTAAGGTTTGTAAGAGTTTACTATAACTGACAGTATCAAAAGCTTTGGCCAAATCTAGAAATACACATAAGCAAACTTTATTATTGTTGAGAGCTTCATACACTTTTGATGTTAGATTCAAGACGGCATCTTGTGTGGAAGTATTTAGCTTAAAACCAAATTGGTTAGCAGAAATTAAATTATACTTTTTGATGTATGCTGTAAGTCTATTATTAAGTAATAATTCAAATATTTTAGACATGTGTGGAATAAGCGATATAGGTCGGTAGTTTAAAGCAAGAGTTTTGTCTTCACTTTTGTATATTGGTATGACTACTGTTGTTTTGAAGGCTTTGGGCCATATTCCTTCTTCCAAACATATATTGAAAATGTGAACCAATGGTTCGAGTATGTATGGTGAAATTGTTTTCAGACATTCTGAATTAATATCGTCAATGCCAGTTGCTTTTTTACTTTTCAGTTGATTTATTATTGTTTTCATTTCAAATGTATTTGTAGGTAGTAAAACCATTGAGTTTGCCAAGGAGGTATTATCATATACCTGGCGGGAGTTGCTAATGATTTGTTCAGCCAATATTTTGCCCATCTCCGAAAACGTCTTATTAAATTCATTTGCAATATCGGAGGGATGAGTCAATATCTTTTCCATTTGGTTTTTAAGACTGTCGATAGGCATTTTTCCTTTTTTAGTACCACTAAGATCTTGCACTACACTCCACAATTGTTTATTGCTATTTGAATTCTCTAAAATCTTATTTTTATAATAATTCCGTTTTGTTTTATTCATAAGCGAATGCAGTTTATTTCTATATGCTTTATATTTTAGCAGTAAATCATGGTCATTCGGATGAAGCTTCGTTAGTCGATACAGTCTATCTTTTTCACTAGCGGATTTTACTAAAGCTTTTGTAATCCACGGTGAAATTTTCGTGTTTTTCCTTTTTCTTTTTTCATAATACGTACATTTGTTGATATTTTGCTGGATAACTGTTATTAATTGATCTGTTGCTAAATCCGGGCTACTATTTTTTTGGATAAAGTCCCAAGAAAGTTTAGAGATAATATCTATTAGCCTTTTGTAGTTGATTCGTTTAGCATAACAGTCATTTGTCTTTTTAGTTGTTTTTTTGCTAAAAACTATTTGTAATGCTATTGCAAAGTGATCTGTTATGTCAGTTTCTATTACTAGATTAATAATATTCTCCAAGCAATTGGTTTTTGATTTTACAAATATATGATCTAAACAAGCTGTTATTCTAGTTGGGTTATTTATAATGGATGTAAATCCGCACTCACTCAGAGTACTTGTATATTCCATGGTATCATCGTTTAAATTCAACAGATCAATGTTAATATCTCCAACAAAGAGACAGTAACTTTCAGAATTGGTAGCATTGTTGTGTAAAAAATGTTGTAAATTATTAATAAATTCAGAAATACTCGAATTATAGTTTTCCTTAGAGGGTGATCGATAAAACGCAAAAACCATTATTGTATTGCTATTATCAACAGTTAGTTTAATTTTTAAAATATTGGTTGGTCCTAATTTTACTATATCGTAGGTGAAAAGATATTTGCACCGTATGTATGCCACAACTCCGTCATTTTGATTTAATTCTCCCTTATTATATATTGCGTTATAGCCTGGTATGTTAAACAAATTAATATCGTTAATTTTCCATGTTTCAGTTAAAACAATTACATCAAAGCTTGTAGTAATATCAGTTATATGTAGCTTAAGTTCATCTAAGTTTTTGGAAATACTTCTAATATTATTATGAAGTAGAGTAAAGTTGTTGTTAAATTGGTTTACCCGTAAGATATCATCACATTCACTAAAGTTTTTTACAGTGTATGTATCAACAGTGGGCAAATCAAAATCTCTTACATATTGATCCATAATAAAACAAAAAAACAGAGAAAAAGAAAAAAATAAAAATATTAAATATCTTGTAACAATGACTTAGTACAATACTGACTGAGTACAATAGTAGGGTATAGTTAAGAGAATATCGACGCAAACGTCTGCGTAAACAATAAACAAAATCAAAATTAGCTATCAAAGATCAATACTACAACTAAGAAGAAGCAGTATAAATATATGCGAAGGAGTATTAATTATAAACTAGTTTCTCATTTAAAATATGATTAGAATAATTATTGTTAAGTAAAAGACAAACACCAATACATTAATATGTTACCAATTAATATAAACACCAACTAATATAAATGGTAAAATAGTACAAATACAGAAGTAAAAAGGAATAACAAAAGGCAATACATTTATTTTCCTGTAGATCCGGTTCTGTTTCTGAGTCCAATATGGGTTTTACTCTCCTTAGGATTTGGTTCAGCTAATGTACTTTGGTTTGATTTCGTTCTGAGGGTCGGTTTATGTTTGGAACTGATATTAATATTTTAAGAGTGTAGAGTTTCTGACTGTACCGTAACTTCTTCGAATTTTTCCGGTTCTTGGTGTAAAATTGAGATGTTTGAGTTTGAAAAGGAAGTACCTGGATCGCTTTGAGGTCGGCTATTATTTATGTCTTCCGTCTCTCCCTCGTAAATGGACTTTATTTCTGCAGCCGAAAGTGATGTATTATTGACGTACAGTTTTCCGTTTTTAATGTAAGGATTGGTATCCCCTTTGGCTTTAGACTCCAGCAGATATCTTCTTAAAATGCGATTTTCTTCACGTTGTGTATCTGTATAATCATGACTTATCCTAACATTAGTACTCTTCAAGTTTTTGATATTTTGGAACACCTTCTGTTTATTTAAATATGATATAAACTCGATTTTTATTGGTGTTTCAAGTCCCCTTCCGAGACTGTATATATTGTTGATGTCCGATGTCGTTAATTTAATATTAAGTAATTCGTTAATGTTCGTGAGTATATCACTAACGTTAATTTTATCATCGGATCGTTTTAAACCAAATATCAAAATGTTATTTCTCTTTAGTTCTCTCTGTGTTTTTTCCAATTTTCCTTTAAGTTGCTTGTTTTCAGTTTCTAGTGAATAGATTTTGTTTTTAATTTCCTCTAACTTTAAAGTTAGACGAACTTCTACAGCATCAATTCTTCCCTTTATATCATTGTTAGCGTTTATCACAATATCTTCGAATCGTTTTATTAATTCTTCATTCATAATTTATTTTTGATAATTATTCGTGTATGGTCACCTTTAAAAGTTCTTATTGAATTACAAAAAGTTGAGTTTTGCTAATGATTTTCTATTTTTATTTTGAGGTTAGTCAGCACTTTATTTTCTATTGTTTCTTATAAAACCGATTTATCAGCATGTAATTATGGTAGAATTGTGAGAATTAATATATAACTTTAACTTACACCTAACTTTTCTTCTTAATTCGCCAGTTTGACCAAGATATCTTAAGAATACTGAAGAGTAATTTTCACACACATCTACTGACCATACGACCACACACGAATGTGACTCTTTTACTTTGGCCTTATTTTTTTCTGTACACCAATCACTATAAAGGGAGTACATTTTGCTAACATTAAGATTTTCTGGAAGGTACCTGCTGCAGGGATTGTCAAGTCGAGAATAGTGACTTCGATATCGAGGAAACATTTTAATGTGGGTAACGACATCATCTCGCATGGCATCACTAATTTTATTTATAGGTGAGACGCGTCCGCGTTGATCCGTTTCAATAAAACCTCCATCTGTTTTCTTATTACAATCTATTAAAAATCTTCTAGTAGTAATATCTAGAGTTTTTAAGAAGAATGGTTTGCATACCCTAACACCCATCAGTTTAATTATGGTGCTAAACTGTTTATGCGATACTGACTGGACTATTTTTCATTTGGGAGCAATCTTTGAAATACATGAGGCGATGAAGTTGGTTTGTAAATCATAAGATTTGAGTTGATAAAATCTTGTGAACAACATCTGTCTATCTGCTTCGTTTATTTCATGACATTTATATCTACATCTGTGTTCATAGGCTTTCAATTCCTTTTTCATAACCCTTTTCCCCTTTGCAGTCTCATATTCTAAACCCTGCAGTTTCGCATTTTTCCTAATTTGTTTTTTATGGCCTTTAATATTCAACCTTCTCTTTCTCGTTCTTTTAGGAGTAACTGAAATAAAATATTGTTAATTAGATAAATAAAACTCTTTACAATATTTAAACGTAACATACCATAAGCACTGTCTGAACTATTATTCTCTAATAATCCACTAACATGCTGGTTCTGATTAACGTTAAGGTGGGGTACACTTGGAGGTTCATAATCAGAATTCTCATCAGTCATATATGGGTAAGAGTCACTAGCATTATAACTGCAACTAGCTAAAAGAAATAACAAAAAACTTAATTTTATGTCGACCATATTTTTTTGAGGTTATGTTATTTAAACAAAACAAACTAATATTATTTTGTATTATAATATAAAGCGCTACCTTTAGGAGTAAAGGATTTACTCATTTTTCCTCAAAAATAGTTTATAATCAGTGGAAAATTTCAAACAATGGCATAAACTAACAAAAACACAATGACACGTTGCCACTGTCAGATAAACTTCCAACAATAATTATTTAGCACCAAACAGGTTTAAATACACTTGAACCGTTTTGCCTTAAAGAAATTCAAGACGTTTGTTTACATGTTTTTTCTACCGTTAAAGATGACGTTAAAACATCGAAAATCAGTTGATTCTTTTTTTCACAAAAGAAATACATTTTTCAAATACCTAAATATGTACTTAACTCATTTTTTAAGAAAACGTCACTTGACCCTTTTGGCTCTGACCCCTTCAATTATTTTATTAATTGATTAATATTTTTGATTGATATTTAATATAATAATTATTTTAGTACATCGCGATTTTATTTTTTTTATATATAATGTGGGGTTTTTTTGGTATAATAAATTAATTAAGCCTAATGTGTCTTCTGTATAAGTGTTAGATAGACTCAATTTATCTGGAGATCCAAAAGCATTTTCAAAAAAATCAGTTAGTTGTTTAAAATTTAATATCGGTGTTACTAAGTTTATTAGTAATAAAATCTTTTACGGGTTTCATACTGTTGGCTATAGTCTTAGAATTATCAAGTTTTGTAAATTTTTATATACAGATTTAATCCATAGAATAAATATTGGAATGCTATAAAATAATGCTATTAGCACAAAAAAAATTGTTTAATAATCAGTAAAAATGAAATAAATGTTCTTTAACGTTTCTTTAACGTTTCTTTAATGTTCAAAAAAAGATTATGTAGAGTAGAGCATAACGTAACAATAAACCCATATTATTTTAAAAGATTACAGCGTTTTAGATATCGTAGATAACGTTCTCACATAAGAAATAAAAGGAAATATTCAGGCAGCTAACTGATGTATATATAACCCTTATAACACTTTTAAACCAAATGTCTAATACGAATATCTAAAATCAGGATATATATAAGTCGATGATTAAACCAGTGCTACTGTGTGGATATGTGACGACAACGCAACGCTGACAAAACAATGTAAGTAAAACTCAGGTAGTAATTAGATCACGATTGCTAGAAAAGCCATCAGAAGTATTTTCTAACTTATAAACGTCCGAGTATTAACCAATACCAAACGGAACTAATGCCAAAGATAGCAACGTCGTACAAGAAACTAAATCTCAACGCCAAAGTTGCGCCAAAGGCTCTGTAATAACTACATTGTCAAGTTAAATTGGGAGGATGCTCCGAGAGAAAAAATGCCCTTAGGACGTCCAGGAATGAAGGGGGGAAGTAACATATGGTCAGATTTAGGAATAATGGGACTACTTACATCTCATCAACATATGCCTGTTCCACCACCTACTATCCTACCTACAATCAACAACTTATTTGTTAGGGATTACCAAATCAATTATATGTATCAAATAAACTAGGTTTAAAAAAGTTATCCCAGGAAGGGCACTTCAGAAATAGCAACATAAATTTTTAAAACGTCATTTACGTGGCTGAGTTTTGCTGAGTTTTCAATAGTAATGAGCAGACAAAAAGAGGACAAGGCAATAGAACCTTTATATAACATATAAGGAGAAAGAGAGACGAATGTCTATGTTCAATCTAGAACTCGCAGGTTTTCTCCCTTTCGAATTGGGGTATATGTATTACCATAGAAAATAAAAGCAAGAGCACTTCTTCTTCTTCTTCTTCTTCCTCTTCTTCGTCTAGCCATTCACGTCCACATCTGAACATAAGCCTCTTCAAGTCTTCCTTTCCATTGCTTTTTATTGTACGCTACTTGTAGCCAATATTTCCCGGCAGTCCTTTTCAGATCATCTGTCCATCTCATAGGAGGTCTGTCTCTGGGTCTTTTTTTGGGTTGGTATGGTCTCCGGGTTAAAATTTCAACTTTAATGATTTTTGCACCACATCGGTGACTTTGGTTTTCTGTCTTATCCATGTGTTTGTTTTCTTGTCCTTAAGTGATATACCTAGCATTGCTCTTTCCATCGCGTGTTGAGTGACTCTAAGTATATTCATATTCTTTTTTGTGATTGTCCATGTTTGTGCCGCATAAGTTAATATCGGAATAATGCATGCATCAAAAATTTTAGATCTAAGATGTAATTGAATTTGTTGATTTCTGAGTATATAGTTTAGTTTACTGAATTCTGCCCAAGCTAACTTTCTTCTTCTTTTTATTTCTTTAGTTTGAATTTTTCTATTTAGTATTATTTTTTGTCCCCTAAGAATATATATTCTTCAACTTTTTCTATAACTTTATCGTTTATTATTGTCACGGCGTCTTCGGAGTGCATGACTTTTGTTTTGTTTAAATTCATTTTCAGTCCTATTTTAGAAGATTCGGTATGTAGTTCTAGAAGCATGGTTTGCATTTCTTGTAGGTCAGTAGCTATCAGGATTATGTCATCTGAAAATCGTAGATTACTAAGGTAGCGGCCATTGATGTTTATTCCCTTATATTTCCAATTTAGGTTTTTAAAAACGTCCTCCAAAACTAAGGTGAACAGTTTGGGTGATAAAGTATCTCCCTGTTTGACTCCCCTGTTTAATGGTACAGGGTTCGTGTGTTCAATTTCATTTAGGTAGTATGTAGCTGTAGCTTGGTTCATAGTTTCTTTTATTAAGTTAATATATCTGCTGTCTATTCTACAATTTTGCATTGCGTTTATTACGGCCGTGTGTTCTATGGTATCGAAAGCTTTTTCGTAGTCTTCAAATGCTAGGAAAAGTGGAAACTTGTATTCATTACATTTTTCTATTAATATCTTTGTGGTTAACAGGTGATCGGAAGTTGAATAGCCTTTTCTAAAACCTGCCGGTTCATATGGTTGGTATTCGTCTAACTTCCTTGTTAGTCGAGTAGTTATGACTTTGGTGAGTATTTTAAACAGGTGTGACAGTAGGATGATGGGTCTGTAGTTTTCCAATTTTCGACTATCACCTTTCTTGTGTAATAAGATTACTTTAGAGTTGTTCCAGCTCTTAGGGACTTTGCCCTGATGGAAACAACTGTCCACAAGCTTAGTTACAATTGCAATTAGTTCCTTACCTTCTTCTAATATCATATCTGTGGTACTAATATCTTCTCCTGCAGCTTTTTTTCTCTTCATGTTTTCCAATGCTGTAGTTACCTATGAAATTGTTACTTTCGGTATTATTTCTGATCCAACATTTTTATTAATTTTCGTGCTGGTCTCATCTCATCATCTTGTTGATGTGTTCTGTAAAGTTCTGTGTAAAATTCTTTTATTCGTGTCAGTATGTTTTCTCTAGTTGTGATTTAATTTTCTTCTTTTCCCATTAATGATATCATCTGACGTCGTCCTAGTGTCGGTCTGAGGCATTTCATACTCTTATTTTTTTCAATAGTTGTTGTTATTAATTTTTAGTTTTCTTTTCTTTTTTGTTGTCTGATTCCTTTTCTAATCTGCCTATTAAGTTCTCTATATTCGTCGGTTCCCCTATGGTTAAATTTATTTAAGATCTTCCTTCTTTTTATTTGTTGTAATATTTCTTTGTCTAATTTATTGTATGTTGTTTTTGGTTTTTTCAGTTGCAGAAGGCTTTTATTCACTGTTTCGGTAATAAGGTTATTCAAATCATAAATATTATTGGAGTTTATCTGCTGCATGCTAACTTGATTTAATGCATGCGCTATATTTTTATTAAATTCACTATTTTGGATTTCTTCAGATGTCTATTTGTATTTTTTTTCATGTACTCTTTTTAGTTTTTTTGTTAATTATTAGTTTTGTTCTTATTAGTCTATGATCGCTTCCTAGGTCAAACTGATTTAATACAGATACGTCTTCTACTAGGTTTCTATTCTTCGTTAAGATATAATCTATTTCGTTCTTTGCCTTTTTAACGGAGGTCGTCCATGTCTATGTTAATCTTCCTCTTTTTGCCCAATTTAGCATTAAAATCTCCTAATAGTATTTCGTAATTTGCTTTATTTGTTTCTATAGCTGTTCTTATTTCATCATAAAATATTTCTACTTCTTCATCGTCGTGGCTTTTGGTCGGAGCGTACACTTCTATTACTTTCAGAGTGGTTCTTTTATTAATCCTGATGATGAGATATGCTACTCTGTCTGGATACACTGTGTGAGGCTTTGTTTTACCAAGAATCCCACTCCCGTGTATTCGCCACCTTTATGCATAAAATGTGTACCATTTTTTAGTATTATATACTCATCACTTTTTCTTCTGGTCTCGCATATTCACTTTCTATTTCTGGGAATCTATTGTCGTCCGTCAGTGTTCGAATATTGTAGGAGCACAGCCAAATTGTCATCTTGTGGCAGCCGGCTCGTACCCAGGGATTCTTAGCACCCCCCCCTTCCGTTAGGTTTGATCGCTGCTGTGATCAAGACTTTGGGAAGTGCTGAGCACTGGGGGCCTTTTCTGTTTTGTCCTGTACATTGACTTGAAGGTTTGGACCGTTATCTCTTCACGCTGGTCCAGTGAGGGTTGAGGAGGGAAGGGAAGGATTTGGGTAGGTCTGGGTTGGTTGGTAGGATTTAGGGATTAGGATCCGTTTCTCTCCCAGAAGAGGATTGGGAGAAAAAGCCGAGCTCGCGTGGGCAGGGGCGCATCCCTGAAGCAGACCTGTCTTTACCGGTATCGTAAAGAGTGTCTGCCCGCTACCCTCTGCAACAGAACTATAATTATGAAATTTTATCTAAAAAGTAAAATCAATAAACAAATTATGTACACAAAAAGATTATATAAATCCCTAATATTCACACATTAAAATATGCCCGGTAGAAGTATGCCGAAAGTATGCCTCCTAAAATACAAAAAAGTGGTTATTCATAACTCATGGTACTTTAGAAAAGGTGAACGAATGAGCATAAAAGCACAGCTGTTTTTAAAACTTAATAATATTAGACGAATTTTGGATATCCTTAATATCTTTAATTCAGAGATTGGATATTCTTAAAAAATGTGTAATCTAATATGAAAGCCTGTGTACGCTTGACAGACTTAGAAAACATTGAGCACACAAATATTCATTATTTTATGTACTATGTTGTAAAGTAAGTATACTCAAAACAAATAAATATTATCTACCAAGTACTCTACGCCAGTTTAATATTAATGCATACAATATTATAAAAATTTCGTCATAGTTGTAAATTTATGGAGATAAAACCAAATGTAGAGCATATAGTGAAATCTGAATATCTTAGAATAACTATAACGAGGGAGGACATTAGTGATGAGGAAAAGGCAGACCCATCGCTGAGAAAGTGAGAAAGCAATTGGCAAAAGCAAAGGGTACTTTGTACTAAAGTAGCCGAACTCTAAAGCATAAAAATATCTTTTTTGACTCTTTTAGTAAGTGATGGATTCGACCGTTACTTGATGAAAATTCATTTTATCCAACAATAAAAGAGGTATGCGCTTACACGTTATAGTTTGTAACTGAATAAGTTAAGGAGGGGATAATTGTTTGTATGATTCTGTTTAGAATTATGTCTTGATTTTTTAATTTGCTAATTAATAAATATACTTTTTTATGAATGAAAATACGTAAATAGAACCTAAAATATCCATGTAACGTAACCTTTGATCTCTGAGATAAACCCAACTCCTGAACAATGGCGCCGATATATGTAGTTAAAATTTTGTACACCTATTTTAACCGTTTATTTCGTTATTGCCCATATATGAGTTGTAACCGATATTACAAACTCATTTGTTTTTCACAAAGAAACTCTATATTAACTACAGTTAATACTATACAAATCTGATCGAAATATTGTCTAAAAGTAACAGTATGTAAAATTTAAATTTTTAATGAAAAGTAAAAGATTGGCCAATTTTTATAGGGTTTAAAGATCGGCCAAATCTACCCTTTTAAGGCCAACTATCCTAATTATGTCTATAAATATTAAGGGAATATCTAGAGATCAAAACACATTACTTTACTTAACTTTATCAGACATATGTGCTTAACACAAATATGATGTATTTCTAGAGCAGGAAACACATTGAGGGCCAAACATAGGGTATTTGCTATTAAGCTAATCGCTGAAAATCACATAATAAATGCTAGCATAGACGCAAAGAATAACTTAAGACCAGATAAGAGGGGACAAAACCAATCAGCTGAGAGAATCTTTCAACGGTGTTGAGCTTGGATCTGCTATCTTCGTATATAATGAACAATATTACGGCTCCTGACTAAGAATATGAGCAAAAAACTAATTCTAAAATTTTGATAAAAAATACAAAAAAAAACAATGGCTGATATTCAAAGTCTGTAGACAAGCAAAGTAAAGACAAAGTTATTGCCTTACTTAAACCTGGCAAAAACTCTAACGACCATAAAAGCTATCGGCCAATATATTTATTTATTTTGTCAGTTATAAAAAATACTTCTGCACGTAATCCTCAATATAATTTTACTGATAATAGAAGAAAAACTCAAATTAAAAGACTAAAGTTTAGCTATAGACAGGGAAGATCCCGTACGTCACATATACTAAATCTTGTCCAACACAGCAAAGACGGATACGAAAGATACAGTGCGTTAAGTTTTTGATTAGGTATTGCACACTATACGGAGCGCTAAAATGGTCAACGTTGCAAATGTTCGTTCTCCGACCCGAAAATCTACACTACACCGACAGAAAATCATTTATGTGACATCCCCTTAGGTAATAAACTCACTTGTATTATCCGCGTATGCCTACACAACAGAACATTTTTCGAATTACTTAATGGTAAGAATAACAGATGGAGAACGCAGAAGCACGGTCTCCTTTGAGGTAGCGTAATGGCACCTACACTGTATAATATTTACACAACCCATACCAGTATATACTAGAACTTTTATTATGTAGACGATATATTGCTGAAGTAGAGAAAATCTAAGTCATACCTTAAACACAATAAATATAGACTATGAATCAATTTTAAGCCAAACTTCAGAAAAAGTCAGTTGTGCTCCTTCAATGTCCCTAACAAAGACGCTTTCACAAATCTAAACATCCAATAGTATCATGAAATTTTTAAACCAAGATAGTTTGAATCACACTTTGTCATTCACTTTGTTTAAAACTAAGAGGTAAACTGAGGACCAGAAAAATAATCTCTGCAAACTTGTTAGCTAAATTGCTTGGAACTGCATCCTTCCATTCTTAAAACTTGCACTCTATGCTTCTACTGCCGAATATACCTTGCAAGTATGGCTGACACCAACACATACTTAACACGTCGATTTAGCTATAAATTAGTCAGCCAAATTCAGCGGATATTAAGACACACACATGCATACATAAGCTCTACAATATCGTAGCTATCAATTCACCTAATATCCGAAGATAAGTAGCTATAGAATAAAAGATACAAAGTCTAAAATCGCAACATCCACTCAACGAAAACCAGGCTAATTTATGACTAAAATCGAGAACAGATCAACATATATACACACTGCAAGATATACAAAAAAAGATAAGCTGCTCCTCGCCATCTGAACCCTCGAGAGGAATTTCCTTATGGTAGTTATCGTCCTAAAATCTATCAGGAGGACTCTTGCCTGTAAATACCGGTTAACCTATGCGAATATGGGGCAGTACAAGATTCATCACACCTTCGTAGTTGACTTTGCCATTAAAATCGCTCTTTTCTGAAGTGGCAAGGTTTAATTAATTGAATTGAACATATAAAGTACAGTCAGTAAGCTATTGCTTATAAAGATTATTGCAAATTTGACACTAACTCCACTGATATATTGATTCTAAATAGAAGATAAAACATTCAGAAGTATCTAATATTGGTGAGGTGGTATATTCTTGTTAGACAAATTAAGCATTCTTTCCTTTTTTTGTGCACTACTACCCATTTTTACATAAAAATATCAATTTTAGCACTTAAATATTTACTTTAAGATAACCCATCCAGAAATATATGTAGTACAGAGATAAAACCAGAAACAAAATAATAAAGAAGCTGTATACAAGTTATCGTAAAACAATGAATGAAATAAAAGACGTTCTTATTAATCGTATTCTTATAGAGAGAGAGAGAGAGAGAGAGAGAGAGAGAGAGAGAGAGAAAAGCTAGTTATAGAATAGCACGTACCTACCAAAAACAAGGATTTGGTAGTATACATATCTATTACATATTGTAATTCGTATGAATGATAACAAAAATCAGGAGTCCGTATGAACCGTTTAAAATATATATATATATATATATATATATATATATATATATATATATATATATATATATATATATATATATATATATATATATATATATATATCGTCGGCTGACAAGTAAAACTCACTAAATGCAATTTTGATAGAAGGCCGATCCTCGAGACTCTGGGCATAGTTAAATTCCAATGTAAAAGTTTATATCAAATAACGCAAAGACTATGGCAGATATTGAGAAGATTATTTTTTTATATGTAAGGTCTTAAAAAGTTCTAGTGCACTATTAAGTTTATTGGTTGTAAATTAATAAATTGTTTAAACAATTTGTTTTAAAATATCTTTGGTTAAAATAAACGTAAAGTTTTTTTTGAAATAGGGCACTAGAGAATTTGACCCACTTTCCGAATCTGTTTTTATTTTTAACATGAAGTGTAACACAAAGCAGCTATTTGGTATAAACTTTTAAAAAATTTCAAAGTTCTGCTAAATGTAATTCTCTATCCGTCAGCACAAGCTGTCTTTGTCGGTAGCTTCTTGATTCTCGCCAGCAGGTAGGTAAGACCATCGGAAGAGGATAAATAATGTTGAATAACATTATTAGAGCTTATTCCGACTGTTTACAAACCAGTGTGTTTATTGTATTTAAAATAGGAAATTATATATAAATAAGCAGTAAGTAGGTACCTATAATTTGATTAAATTTTTATATGAATAGAAATATTTTCTGTTAATTCGTGACATTTTCCTTATAAATATGTATACTGTTTTTATAATAATACTATTGCTTCAGTATTTGCTTATATAATAATAATTTATTACATAGAAACAGCGTAGAATTTTGGTCAATCAGCAAGTACATTTTTTTTGTATCTCAATCAGAATTATTATTTTCTGTTCTTCTTTACATGAGCTCAGAGTAATAACCAAATATTTTGCAGTATTTGAATATGAAATTTAATTATATATATTTATTGGTTAGCAACCTACCAATCGTAAAAACAAATACTGCTCAAAGAAACAATGTACAGCCTCGGAACCGGATTGATACTATGAAGACGACTACGGCAAGAAGTAAGGACAAGCAAAAAACATCCAAAACCCAGATGAGAATTACTACTTGGAATATCAGATCACTTAACTTAAGGGAATCAAAGTCAATCAAAATTAGGTGAATACATACTAATCTACAGTGGAGCAGCAAAAGAAAACAGGGCCAAAGAAGGTGTAGCCTTACTAATACACCAAAGGTATTAAAATTACATTAAAGAGTGTCAATACATATCAGAAAGAATAGTAACAGTAAAGATAAGAATGGAGAGGGAAAACCTGAACATTATCGGAGTATACGGCCCAGAAAATAATAAGCCTCAAACAACAAGGGAAGCGTTTTACGACAAATTACAGCAAGTAATAGATTAACTCAGAGAAAAGATGATAATTCACAGCCAATTTGATTATAATAATTAAAGAACCTCATTGGTGCTATGTTAAGGAATGGGATTTGTATTTTTTGTTAAAAAAATTGCACAAACATTGTACCTTTACAGGAACCTCTACGAATTTTCAAAAATGTAGTTCAAATGATGACTAGGAAGAACCTACAAATCCATTCTGTGATCCATATCGAACAAGCAATTTCAAACTAATAAAATTTTCTATATCTCCAGATCTACTCTATGGATTTTGATCATTCTTTTTTAAATTTGTATGTAATTTCTGCGTACATTACAAATATGTAATTTGTTTATATATTAATTAATTAATAAATAGTCTAGTTTATTTAAACAATTCGTGCAAAAATAATTTTCTTCCAAAAATCTATTTTTTTTAATACTAGTATCAATAATCATAGAAGAAATCGCGTTTTTTTGCATTAAATTGTTAACAAGTAAAAAACAACTCCAAAATGAAGGCAGGAAACAAGTAGGTTTTCTTCTTATAGGTCTAAAATTACTAAAAAAGTTGTCAGAGACCTGGATTATTGAGTGTCACGAACAAGGTCTATTTTTTGCTTATTTCCCTGGAGTATATATTTGATTAACATCTGCGTAATTTCTTTGTCGCTTCCTCGCTGGTTTTGCATATTGCTATGATAGCAGTATCATCGGTAAATGTTGCAATTGTATTATTTTCTAGGACAATAATATAAAACGTACACAAAAGGTAAAGACACTTCTTTGTGGCAGTCCTGCTGTAATTTCTTTCAGTTCCGTGTATGTTTCTTCCTGTTTAATTCTGAAATATCTTTACAAGATGCAGGAGTCAATTATTTGAGAGTATCGTTTTGGTAAATGTAGTCTTAGTTTATAGTTATGGCATCTTTGCCATATTTTATCATATACCTGAGTCACGTCCTAAATTGTCCATCATATTATATTTCATGATCCATATTTCACATCCATATAAATAGTAATACAGTATATTTCATCATCATCATCATGATCAATGGCACTTCAACTCTTCGTGAGCCTTTGACGCGGTTACTATTGCCTCCCATATTTGTCGGTCCTGTGCCAGTAATTCCCATTGTCGCACTCCCATTTTTTTCTAGACCTTGGAGTATATTTACATATAACAAATTAAATCCTTAGTTGTAAATTTTTGAAATAAGTACTCAGTATACATCTAAGTTTCATAAATGCTTCTCATAAATCTAAACTTTTGTAATCCGTTCTTTGTTTACAATTAGTTGCAGAGGGCCGACGTTTACTAACCACAAGTAAATTATCTTATTTCTTTAATTTGACAATAATAATTGTCTGTTAGATTAGTATTGTAATAAGTAAATTAGTCTCTTACTGAATGATAATAAACAACACATCAAACTTATTCTGAAACTATTTCTTGTGTCATGTTACATTTTATTAGATTTTGGTGAACAGACCACAACCTATCAAATTTAATATTAAAAATCAAAATTGGAAATGATAGCGTGACTAAATTATCCTTCCCTCGAGAAATTTTAAAAAGAACTGATTCCTATTACTATTCAGTGCAAGGACAGTTATTTTGTTGTTTATATCGAATAGAGAATACTGTTAGTTTGCGGTATGGACCTCAAAAAATATTTTATTTGAAAATATTGTTAAAGGCATGGAACTGTGGGAAAATATGCTACAAAAATTGCAAGATTTTTATTATAATTTTTATTTGGAACACCTTCTGAAGAAACATTAGACATAATTCTATATTTATAAAGTTTCATTTTATCAATTTTAATGATCGTGATACTAATCAAATTTTTATGATATATAATTATAATCTTTTTTATAATTATTATTTTCCGTAAACTTTAATCTACCTTAAAATTCAGACCGCCAATTTTTCCGTAAAAAAGTAACAAATAAATTATGTATGTAGCATTGTTAGAGGAGAAGGTGGGAATATGGCCCATGCTGGTAAATCGGCCCCCGAGTGAATTTGTTACTTCCGCCAATGCGAATGTTGATTTACACTTGATACTACATCTATCTTTATCTAACGAAACTTGTCAGGACCCGAGAACTACCGCGCTTAGCCTTTAGTCGACTTAAACAGCTCGCTTCATTCACGTGCTTAACAAAACTTTTTGCTGCTCTTGTGTTTATGTTGTTTTTTCCAAGAAACCAGTTATAAACATTATCTTTCTCTGATTAGTGTGTAGAAAAACCGTTGCATATCGACTTTTAAAGGTAGCTATGAACATTTTGCAATAGATATAACTTGTTTTTGATATTTTGTTTATAATGTAACTATTTATTTAATATGGCCCCCTGAATGTGTATGCATTATGGACCCGGGTTCATATTACATACACATTGAGGGGGCCATATTACATGTTTGCATTTTATTATTTCCAGATGCCTCGTACTAACCTTTCTCCTAAATCTGAGAAAAAAAAGAGGAAATTGTGGAGTCCTAACGACATGAAAAAGGCAATAGAGGCTGTTCGTAATAAGCATATGGGTTTTAAGAAAGCAGTCAAAACATTTGCTGTACCAAGAACTACGTTAAGAAGGCTAGTTCATGATCCTGAGTTATCATTGGATATGTTAGTACGAAAACCGTTAGGTAGAAAAACTATTTTACCTTTATCTCTGGAGAAACAATTAGTTGATTATCTTTTGCAAATGGAGCGCACCTTTTATGGACTTACACGCTTGGATGTTAGGCGAATGGCTTATCAATTAGCAGTCAGAAATAACATCCAGAATGCATTTCAAAATGAAAGAGCAGGTAGAGCATGGCTCGACCATTTCTTAAATAGACATAAAAAGCAATTATCTCTCAGAAAACCAATGGGAACATCTTACGCTCGAGTGCAAGGATTCAATCGCCCTGCTGTTAAGGAGTTTTTTCATCTGTTAGAAGTTGAATATGCAAGAAAAAATTATTCTCCCGACCGTGTCTATAACGTAGATGAAACTGGACTCACAATCGTGCAATCAAAAGTACCGCAAGTAATAGGACGAAAAGGTAAAAGGCAAATAGGGGCGTTAACTGCAGCAGAACGCGGATCTTTAGTGACGTTGGTGTGCGCAATGAGCGCAGGAGGGACTTTCATCGCACCAATGTTAATTTTTCCAAGAAAAAATTTTACAGATGTATTAATGAAAGGGGCTCCGCCAGGAGCAATCGGAAAAGTACACCCTTCCGGTTGGATACAAACCAATTTATTTTCTGAATGGTTCAATCATTTTGTATCAAAGACCAATCCAACAGAGGATTCTCCGGTCCTTCTTATACTTGATGGACATTACAGCCACACTCGTAATGTTGATATTCTAGAAGTTGCTCGTGAAAAGCATGTCACCATTATTAGCTTGCCTCCTCATACTACGCACAAGCTGCAACCGCTTGACAAAACATTTATGGGTGCACTTAAATCTCATTATAGTGAGGAAATAAGAAAATTTCTGTTACATTCTGACAGAATGCTTAAGCCTCATGATATTGCTGAGTTATTGGGTAAAGCTTACTTAAAATGTGCAACAGCTGAGATCGCAGTAAATGGTTTTAAAGCGACTGGAATATATCCCTTCAATCCTCAAATTTTTAAGGATGCTGATTTTCTAGCAGAGTCACAATCGCTTCAAATGGAAGAGGAAAATATATCATCGAATACAACGTCTTCGATGATGAACCCAACTAAGTCGTCTGTCGAAACTGCTACATCAACTGTAGAATCGTCGCTCCAACCCACTTCATGCACTGTTCCTGAATCCTCCATTCAACTGAAGTCATGTGCTCCAAGCACGTCAACATCAGATTTAGTATCTCTTCAACCCAAATCATCTAACGAGCATGGAAGACTGTTAACTATAAAATCTTCTGTCTTCTATTCAAAACCAGGAACATCATCAGCTGTAAACCCTTCGCTTATACTACCCCATCAAATATCACCAATACCCAAGCCTAAAATAAAAACCTCAAATCGAGGAAGAAAATCAACAAAAGCCACTGTAATTACATCATCGCCTTATAAATATGAATTAGAACAATCTCTTAAGAAAACTGAAGACCGTAAACAGAGTTGTGGACGCGGAAAGGGACGAGGACGAGGTCGAATTTGCAAAAAAGCCCAAGGGGAAGTTCGGAAACGTATTACCGTCGAAGATTCTGACACCGAAGAAAGTGATCTTTCCAATATTGAAGAGGATACAGATTCCGAACTAAGTTCACAGGGTTCAATTCCTGATAACGACGACGCCATGTGCATCTTTTGCGAGGAGTCTTATTCAAGTAATAGCAGAGGGGAGACTTGGATACAGTGTCAGAGCTGTCTTTTGTGGGCACACAATGAATGTGCCGGTGCCGAAACTGAACATTATGTTTGCGATTTCTGCCGATAGATTTTTGTATTCATTTAATATGGCCCCCTGGGGGGCCATATTAGAGTGACGTTTTTGTTTTTTACAGTTTTCTAGATACTGACAAGAATAATTTTTTTATATATTAGATCTTGATTTTTTTTATTTTTTTTAATAATATTGTATTAGTATTAAACTAATAGTTATGTGGATGAAAATTAAAATTTAAAAATGTTGATTGTTTATAATCTCTAGTCGAAAAACAAATTAGGGGGCCGTATTCCCACCTTCTCCTCTACATTGTAAATTTATGAATAGATTATATTACTTTCATCTGTTATTCTATTTACTCAAAACACCACTAAAGAGAAATTTATGGTTTTATTGTTAGCCCAAAACCTGTCACTTCAGGGGTTGCCTCGATTGTATAATCGGCTCGAGTAAAAGATTAACGCATTTTTGACCTGGGCTAGACAGAGATATCTGAAACGAACTTTAGAATATTACTGCATGAACAGATTTTGTTTTCGTAAAGAAAGAAATTTTTGAAATAGAGATAGACCACTGAAATTTTGGATTTTCGAGGATAGGCCTTAAAGTATAATTTTATTGTAAAAAATCCATTTTTGAGTCAATTTTATAACAGATTATAACAGAAAATACCTTCTGTTATAAAATTGTGGTGTTCACATTGGGCATTAAAACCTAAAGTTTACGGTTGAGAGAGAGGCTGATAATATGATTCCTTTTTTAGACATGCTAATCCATCGTGTCAATGATGGCATGCCAAGGACGGAGTGGTATCGTAAACCTTGTTTCAGTAACCGTTTCATAAACTTTTATTCTCAACATCCATCTAAGATGAAAACAAATGTGGTTTTGGCTTTAAAAACTAGGGTTATCAATTTGTCACACATAGAATTCAGAGACAAGGGACTAAAAAAGTTGAGATCCATACTACAAGAGAATTCTTATCCCATAGGGCTGTTAAATAAACTAATTTTCGGTTCTCCTTTTCCTTCACAAGTTTCTGTCAACCAAAATTTTCATAACAATGAGATCCGACAATTGACATTGACATATAACGCATCAATATTACCATCTAAAATAACTTATGGTTGCCTACCCTATATTCCATTTTTGACACCTAAGCTAATGAACATCTTTAAAAATGTTAGTGGCTTAAAAATTACAACCAAAAATGTGAAAACAGTATCGAAGCTTTACACAAAAACAAAAGATCCTTTCACAATACAGGAGTAATCGAATGTTGTTTATTCTATACCGTGTAGTAACTGTAATAAAATTTACATAGGAGAATCATCTCGTAATTTTCACAACAGGGTGATATCACATCGCAGTGATATAAAAACCAAAACAATCAATGCATGTGCATTGACAGAACATGCACTAACTCTAAAACATGAGTTTAATTTCGATGATTCCTGTATTTTGGCAAAAGAAAAGAACCATTTAAAACGTGTTTTTTTGGAAATGTGTTTCATAAAATCTAGCACATCTTGCATCAATAAAAAGTCCGATATAGACAAATTAAGTAACATTTATTGTTATTTACTAGAAAAACATCAAAAATAAAATAAATATTTACCTGTACAAAAATTACACCTCTGTATAATATGTTGCATACCATTAAGACAGATTAAAATAGGATAGACACCTAAGGAGAGGCTCTAATATAGTATTTCTTGTAAAGAAATATAACATCAATGTACACCTAATTACATATTAATTACACTGTTTTTTCTTTCCATTCTCTGTATGAGTTAATATACACCAGTAAAACATGCCATCAATCAAGTTTTACTATTTTTACAACAAATTTTAAAAATTTTATGATGTATATGTCCATAATTGCATATTTTAATGTGTTGTATAAATGTTGAGTGTTCAATGCTTACAAAAATAATCTCAACGACTAGTAAGTTACACTAAAGAATTGTGATATTTTTTAAATATTTACATAATTGTCTTTTACAGTGTCTTGAAAAAGGAATAAAATCATTCCGAAAGCTCGACAAAAAGTCAAAAGAGTGTTTTTTATTTAACATCCCGGCCAATATTCTGACTGCATCCCTAATAAACTGTGTTGTTTGTATATATATATATATATATATATATATATATATATAAAACTCTTGAAAGAGCCCCGTGCACTAGAAAGGTATCAAAATTACCTTGAACATGAAAGCACAACAGATGAGAATTTAACAGCTAGTGAGCAATGGGATATATGTAGAAGAACAATTAAGGAAGCGGCAAACAACGTCCTAGGACCAGAAGAATTCACTCCACGCAACAGTTGGTTCGACGATGAATGTGAAGATATCACTAAAAGAAAAAATTATGCATATAAACTTATGCAACAAAGAAGAACACGGGATAAGGAGCAAATGTACAAAGATCTTAGGAAGGAGGAAAAACGCATACATCGAAGGAAAAAGCGGACCTTCGAAAACCAGATTATGCAAGAGCTTAAATCATTAAAGGGGCAAAATGAAACTAGAAAGTTCTATAATATCCTAAATAAGACAAGAAAAGAATTTAAACCACGGCTGACGGTGTGTAGAGACAAAAATGGACATATAGTCAGTACCGCTGACGCAGTACAAAGCAGATGGGTTGAGCACTTTAAAGAACTACTTGGTACCGAAGTGGAAAATGATGCGTCACCCCAAAGACCAAGAAATAACACTCACGTAGAACCTCCTTTAATATTTGAAGTGAAAGACGCAATCACACGACTCAAAAATAGCAATTCCCCAGGAGTGGATTGTATCCCCGCAGAGCTCATCAAACATGGAGGTAACAGCATTATGCACCAAATTCACAACATAATAGTCAAAGTCCGGGAAGAAGAACAAATGCCAGAGGAATGGTGCACTGGAATCATATGTCCACTGCACAAAAAGGAAGATTTGTTGGAATGTAAAAATTATAGGGGTATAACTCTACTGAATACAATGTACAAAATATTCTCCAACACCCTGTACAGCCGTTTAAGTACGTACGTGGAAGAAATCCTTGGTGAGTATCAAAGCGGTTTTAGGCCAGGTAGGTCAACAATTGACCAGATTTTTGTGCTACGTCAAATCTTAGAAAAAACCAATGAATTTAATATTGACACGTTTCATCTCTTTGTAGACTTTAAGTCAGCGTATGATAGCGTCCTAAGAGGTAAATTATACGAAGCCATGAATGAACTTAACATTCCCCATAAATTAATAAGGCTCGTAAAAACAACTATGAGTAAAGTGATCTGCAGAGTGCAAATACAAGGCGATATGTCACAAGCGTTTGAAACATATGCAGGGTTACGGCAGGGAGACGCGCTGGCGTGCCTTCTCTTTAATATAGCGTTAGAAAAGACTATAAGAGATGCCGAGTTACACAATAGGAGAACAATCTTTAATAAATCAACGCAGATTATGGCTTACGCTGACGATCTGGATTTGATCGCACGTACTACACGAGGACTTAAAGAGATGACTTCCACCTTCTTGACAGCCGCACAAAATATGGGCCTTAAAATAAACGAGGAAAAAACCAAAATGTTAGCATTTATTTCAAATAACAGAGATAAAGCTAGAAACGTCGAACAAAACTTCAGTATAGACCAATATAATTTTGAGGTAGTAAATAAGTTTACATATTTGGGTTCTCTTATAACAACGATAATGACACATCTGAAGAAGTTAAACGGAGGGTACTGCTAGCAAACAAATGTTATTTTGGACTAAGCAAGCAGCTAAAAAACAGAGATTTAAGCCAGAAAACCAAACTAATAATATATCGAACACTCATCCTACCAGTGCTGACATATGGGTCAGAAACATGGACCATCTCCAAAACAGACGCAAATCTTCTGCTCGTCTTCAAAAGGAAGATACTAAGAAGAATATTGGGCGCATTCTGTGAGAATGGTATTTGGAGAAGGCGATATAATTTCGAATTGTACGAGAAGTATAAAAAAATAGTAAATGGTAGAGATGTAATATCCTTCATAAAAATAGGTAGGCTTAGATGGGCTGGACATGTGTCAAGAGCCAATGAAAATTACCCACCCAGACGAACTCTATTATCGGTCCCAGTGGGAAATAGGAGTAGAGGCAGACCACGACTGAGATGGAGGGACGGTGTGGACGAGGACGCAAGGAAAATCGGCGCGGCAAATTGGCAACGGTTGGCGATGAACAGAAACGACTGGCGAAATAGACTGGGGAAGGTCAAAGCTCAACTAGAGCTGTAGCACCACTGATGATGATGATGATGATGATATATATATATATATATATATATATATATATATATATATATATATATATATATATATATATATATATATATATATATATATGTATATATATATATATATATATATATATATATATATATATATATATATATATATATATATATATATATATATATATATATATATATATATTATGATCCGAAAATCTAAGAATAAGCTAACATTATAAAAAATTATTATTGTTGAATTATAATCACATATGGTTTTTTTGTATGTATGTTACAAGCGATATGAATTTATTATGGAAAATATCAAATTTTAATAATTATTTAAATTAAAACGGAAAGTTTTCATTGATATCTGTTGATATAAAATGTTTTTTTGAGATTATTTTTTACTGGTTTTATTTTTAGGGTCGACCTGGAACAGATGAACGCAATACCGATATCGAACGGCATAATGCCCGATATTTTGTCAAATCTTTACTACAATCTCTGTTACCTAATATTTTATCTCTTAGATCATCAATACAGGTATGTAGATTACTATTCATTAACAGAAAAAATGCAATTGCATTAAATTTACACCTAAAACATTTATCAATAATTACATATTTTGACAACCATTTTAAGATGCAATCTTATTATAATGTTTTATGTACTAAACTATGTAGATAAAATAATCTCACTGTAATGAGGTTGTCAATCAAAGAGAAAATAAAGAATGACCTTTTCACGAGCTTTCAAAATCAAACCAAAATAATTGACATTTGTGGTGAAATTATTCAACATAAGATCATCGGTGAAGTAAAGGAATCTATATAAATTATTTGCATTTCTTGCTGATGAGATGACTTGCGTATGGGGCAAGTCTCGTTGTTCTTGCGATATGTTTATTTAAAAGTTAGTAAACAACATAAGGTTAAGGAGATGTGCTTAGAGTATATTAAAACTATTGCGTGCAGGATCCGTTCGTCTCTTTCTCTCTCTATCTACAATGTCGCTACAGCCATGTCGGGACCTGGACCAATTATCTATCGCCAATATCTCTTTAGCATCGGTTCTCACTTTGTCTATCCATCTCTTCTTTGGTCTTTCTACTAGACAATGTCCCACCATAGTTCCACTAAGTATTCTACTAGGTGCCTTGTTATTATCCATTCTTATAAGGTGACGTATCCAGTGCAATCTTTGTAATTTTGGATAATTTTCTATAGAAAGTTCTTTGTAATATTGATAAAACTCATGGTTGAACCTCAGGCTCTACACACCACTGTGCCAGATGGGTTCCAATATCCTTCTCAATATATTTTTTTTAAGTAATAATAAGATCTATTATTTTTTCTATCATTATCCATGTTTCTGGAACTTTGAAAATTACAGCTCTGAAAAAACATGGACTTGAACGTTCTCATGTGATTAGTAAATGTTACGATTGAGCTGTAACTATGAGCGGGTATTTGTACAGTGCCCAAGCTTATACTCGTCAAGAATATCATCTTGTTTTTATGTACATTATAGTGAACACTCTTTCAACCTTACTATTGTCAGAAGCAGATGTGCGAAATTACATTGTAATCGTGGAGTTTATTGATTCCTACTTTAGCCATTCGGCTCATCTCACCGCCGTTTTAGAATTTTGTTATGTGCCTAAAGATTCTTCAAAAATTCGTGACGTCTACATTGTCGCCATCAAAGTTACTGCAAGCAACTAACACAGATCTCATAAAAGCATTTAGCCACGTGACTAATGCTTTACAACTTTTGAGACATAAATTTGACCAAAAGAATCTCCATCTCTATGAAGAAGCAATTGGTGGTTTCTCGAAGAAAAATAGTGTAGCGTTTTTAAATAAAACGAGCGGTTCGAATTTATATAAATATATTTATTTATAACTTTACAGTTCGGTACTATCTTATCAACTAAACTTAAATCCTAATTTCGTTACATATATATACCAAAGTATTATGTTCGAGAATATTCGAGAGTAGTCCCACCTCTAATTCGTTATTTGACGGGTGGAATTTTACAGCGCTCGAAATATCGCCGAAACTCTCGGTGCTTCGAGATGCGACCGTTGAATGCATGTTCGTAACACTGCTCCCCTCTTAGATCTGAGCGTCCCGATCAGGAATTCTATCTATAGGCCCAGTATGGCGGAATCTACAGGACTCTCCAGCTCTGCATGAACCCCCCAGAAAGAAATAACAGTCTACTGTCTTTGAAGGACACGATCTCTTCGGATTAATGCAACACACAGTAATTCTTACACCGGTTTCTCGGAAGATCACTTCTATCATGCTTCTGACAATCTTCCAATCCAGATTATCTAGTGCATGGCCTATCTTGGGTAAAGCCAAGTTCTTAATGTTATAGTTGCAGACGATTTTCTTCAAATTAGTTAGAGCACACCATATATCCTTGTAGGTTGCCCTGTCTGTATACGACTTCCTGGTCACCATATACAGCAAAGATCGAGAACCATCTTCTAATCTCAGTACTCTTCCAACTTTAGGCTGCTGGTTTTTTTAACTCGTCCAAGCGACCAAATTTCTTATAAAATACGGATGAGATTCCTTTAGTCATCTCAAGATCTTGGGCAACACAGTGGGCTAGAGTGACGTTATGCGGAACACTAAAAAGATCCTGCTGAACTTCTGTCGTCACACCGAATCTAGCACTCTTTCTCCCTGCGTAATTTGACATAAACTCATTAAAGCTTGGTCGCCGATCATCTTTAATCTCATGTTGAAGGGTTCAGACTTCTTCGGTTTAGTTTGAGCCAGCATAAGGTGCAAGACGATTTATGTGAACTACTTTTGGTTTACCTTTCGGCAATTTCTTAACTCGGTATATTACGTCATTTATTCTCTTTTTAATTTCATACGGACCCTCCCATTGTCTTTGCAGTTTAGGAGACAAGCCACGACGACGTTGATGATTATAAAGCCAAACAAGATCACCTACTTCATAGCTTTCATTCTTGCATCGTGAATCGTATTGATCTTTCATTCTGTCACTGGCTAACTGGATGTGTTGTCGGGCAAGTTCATGAATGTTGTCCATTCTTAACTTTAGGCGGTCGACATAATCTTCGCTTGCAACATGTTCTTCGGAAGGTCTGCAGCCAAACTCTAGGTCGCAGGGCAAACGAACTTCACGACCTAACATCAGGCAGGTTGGAGTCTGGCCCGTAGTTTCATTCACAGCCGAGCGGTAGGCCATTGGGAATAAATGAATGTGCTGGTCCCAATCTCTTTGATGTTCTGATACAACTTTGGACAGGTGTTTACCCATCGTTCGGTTCATTCTCTCGACCATTCCATCTGATTGAGGATGAAGGGGTGTCGTTCTGGTCTTATTGACACCAATCAATTTACAAACGTTTTGGAAAAGGCTTGACTCGAAGTTTCGCCCTTGGTCGGAGTGGATCTCCAAGGGAACACCAAATCGGCTAAAGAATTCTTTAACCAGTACCTCTGCAACGGTAGCAGCTTCTTGATTTGGTAGCGCATAGGCCTCAGTCCATTTCGTAAAATAATCCATGGCTACCAGGATATATTTATTTCCATCATTTATCTCTGGAAGTGGACCTGCAATGTCGATTGCTACTCTTTCCATAGGACTACCAACATTGTACTGTTTCATGGGTGCTCTCTTTTTATCAACTGGACCATTACTGGTTGCACACAGTTCACATTTCCGGCACCATCTTCTTACATCATCTTTACAGTTCACCCAATAGAACCGTTCTCGAACCTTTTGCAGAGTCTTCGTAATACCAAAGTGTCCACCTGATGCACCATCATGCAACTGACGCAATACTTCTGACACTTTACTTTTAGGTACAATCAACTGAAGCTTAGTTTCTGTACCATCATCGTTCTCAAAGGTTCTATACAGAAGATCATCTTTCAGCACTAGGCAATTCCATTGGCTCCAGTAACACTTGACTTCGGGACTACATGCACTAATGTCTTGCCAAGAAGGTCTTTCACTTCGACGCACCCAATCCAATACTCTTTTTATACATGGATTATCTGCTTGAGCGTCTTGTAGCTGTTGAGGCTGCCATTGATCATTAATAACGGTGGTTCGCCTTACGGGGCAAAGTCGTTGTTCTAATTCAAGACAATGATTACGATTTACACTGTATGGCCGTCTTGAGTAAGCATTAGCATTTGAATGACTTTTTCCCGCCCAGTGTTCCATCTGTTCTAGCTTTCTGACTGTTGTATTATTTTCTTCTAATTTACGATGAATGTGACCTTTGTTGTTACCATTCCAACATCTGGGTTCACGTCTCTTCGGCATCATGTTACGAACTATTTTCCGTACGATTTCCTCCAGATGTTTATCGTTTCGCTCGTCATTCTCTTCAGAGGTTCGTACTTGATAGCTCCGTGAAACTCGACTAGCTATCTCGTGTTCCAAGGCAATGGCGAGCGCTTCATCTAAAACTTTCGGTCTTGCTAGTCGTAAAGCTTTCTGCAGTTCACTGTCTCTTAACCCATTGACGAAGGCATCTACAGCAATGTCTTCCAAAATGTGGTCTGGTGCCTCTGGATAGGCCAACAGCGCTATACGAGCAACATCTGCTTCAAATTCTTGCAAACTCTCACTTGCTCGTTGGATTCTACTTCTTATTTGTACTTTGTAGACTTGTTGTAGATGAGCATCTCCGTAACGTTTGTCTAGTCGAGTGAACAAGGTCTGGTAACATTTTTCTTGACCGTTAGGAATCGATCTTAGGATATCTGCAGCATCACCTCGTAAAGCAGCAGTCAAGGAAACAGCCTTTTCTTGTTCTGTCCAATGATTGGCTGTCGCAATAGCTTCAAATTGTCTAAGGTATACAGACCAAGAGGACTTTCCATCAAACGGTGGCAATTTGAATCTCATATGATGTGTCGTTTCGTCTCTCGGTGATTCTTCTTTAATAATTTGAGACGTTTCATTGAATCTTTCATCATTTTTTTTAGAACTCTCTTCGATCTTCATTAAAACTGCTTCTTCTGCTGATTGAAAATGGAATGTCTCTGGGTCATCTCCATTCTTTTTAAGAACATTCTTTAGTCGTTCTTGGAGGATTTTCTTGGACCCGCTGCAGTCTTCATCACGTTCTTCTAGTTGCTCACGCAACTGTTTCACTGAAAGTTCTACTAGTAGCATCTTTGGTCAGGCACACATGTACTTTTTAAATGTTCTTTCGTACAACGATCACTACTGAACTACGCGGATGGTCCCGACAAACAATGTTTTTCAAAAGTTCAAGTCTTTTTCAAAAATCACTGTTGAATTTATATTCAAATCAATTGTCCTCACACGGTGACACCAACTGTAGCGTTTTTAAATAAAACGAGCGGTTCGAATTTATATAAATATATTTATTTATAACTTTACAGTTCGGTACTATCTTATCAACTAAACTTAAATCCTAATTTCGTTACATATATATACCAAAGTATTATGTTCGAGAATATTCGAGAGTAGTCCCACCTCTAATTCGTTATTTGACGGGTGGAATTTTACAGCGCTCGAAATATCGCCGAAACTCTCGGTGCTTCGAGATGCGACCGTTGAATGCATGTTCGTAACAATAGTATACTGCTTATTTTATCTATAGTCGGACAGAAGTTAAATCGCTCTAATATTCCTACATCTAATATATTATTCCGCTAAATATCAACCAGATAGAGCAAATAGTTTATAAGTTATTCAATTTGTTTATCCCGGAGAGCGATTTGTTTAGCTTACAAACATTTATAACAACTTTAATATTATTTATGCCACACACTTATATAGAGGCTTAATGAAAAGCTGGCCAAAAAACATACTCTAAAAAAAGAATTTTTTATGATCAATACAAACCAAGACATCATTTGATTCTTAAAACCGTAGCATTTTATTCTTAAAATCATACTTCCATTGTCTAGTAACATTAATAGTTGAAAACTAAAAGGATTCTAAATAAAGATCTAAATTTTATGATCCAACTTATAGATGACATGTACAGTCAAGAAGAAAAAGTTAAAACTCGTTAAAATAATGATACTTCTGGTATTCCCGAGAGTATACTTCCGTAAAGATTTTATGATAAACGGGTCGCCCCCTGAAACTTTAGGACTAGCTTCAAAAATAGGTTGGATAAATACAGAGTGATTTGTTCAAGTTGTTAAGCATTTTATTAAGCACACTGGTAGTACCAGAGAAAACTCTTCTTTATTGTTAATGGGTAATCATTAAAGCCATTTATCGATTGAGGCAATCGATTGATGTAAAAATAATGGCGTTACAATCCTAATTATACCTCCACACTGTACAAATAAATTACAACCGTTGGACGTAGGCTTATTAAAACCATTTCAAACTTTCTATAATGCTGCAGTAGATGAATTGATAATGAATCATCTCGGTCAAACATTTACAATTTATAACGTAGCAGCCTATGTGGGCACAGCATTTCCACAAGCAATGACGCCAGTTAACATCACAAGCGCTTTTCGAAAAACCAGAATATTTCTATTTGATCGGCATGTCTTCACCGAAGAAGATTTTTTGTTAAGTTTTATGACAGACAAGCCACTTGTTGCAGTTGAAGCTGCTGCTAAAAATATAAATGAATCTCTCGATGTAGAAAATCCAGGTCGAAGTAATACTGATATCACGAAAACTTTTGTTAGCCCAACAGTTTTTAAAGTTTATCTTAGAGCTCCGACAAGGAAATCTGTGAAGGGGAACAAAAATTGTAAAGGAAAGACGATGATAGCTACGGTTACCCCGAAAAAATGAAAATGATTAAATCTAAAAAAAAACACCAAAACAGAAAAAAGTAACTTTGCGCGTATTATATAGTGATTCTGATGAGTAAGTTGAAAATGAGATGGAATTACAAGATTCCAGCGGAGGAGAAGATTTTATTGCTGAGTATCCCGAAACAAGTAGTTTCAAAGATCTTGATCGCTGTCCAAATAATGAGAATTATGTGCTTGTTGAATTTAACTCTACGCAAAAGACATACTATGTAGGCAAAGTCTTGTGTGTGTGTGTGTGTGCTGTTGGTTTCTTTTGACTGTGGACTTAATCCATTAGCCGAACTAAAATTACTCTTAAATAATATATCTCTTATACTCATTATATTTATGAATATTTATAACCTATTTGATATTAATGATTTACAATATTAATTCAAAACATGTATTATACATGTACCTATATATATTTAGTGAGTGTTTTTTAAAGAATTAGACAAAAATTACTATATGCTATACCAAATATTAATACTCTCTTTGTGTTTTTTTTGGTTTAATTAATTTTTTTTTGGTTTAATTTTTTTCTGTTTTAATTTTTTTCTTATTGTTTTTTTTATTTTTTTTTTGTTTTTTTTGTTTTTTTTTTATTTTTATATTTTTACTCATAAAATTTTTTTATATTAATAATGTGTTTAATTAGGATCTCATAGATACTTTTATCTTTAGTAGCAATCAAAGCTTGTAGATTGAAAGGTTTATATATTGTTTAATATAAATTTGATCTATAAAATAATCCATTTCTTTTTTTCTTAATTTACAATCTAATATCATATGTTCTGCGGATCCTAATTCTATACATTAACAACAGTTTGTGTCTGATAGTCCTATTTTATGTTTATGTTGTGGAACTAAGGAGTGGCCAAACCTAAGTCTACATATATATGATATAAAGACCTTGTTGCATTCATAGTCACCAAACCAACTTTTAGATGGGATCTCTGTTTGGATCATGGACGTATAAACACAAATGGACTCAGTTATTTACATAAAATTGTGCAGTCAAAATTATTTGAATGGGTCACATTCTCAGCACCTTCAACTGTTGTCACGTTTTGTTTTAAAATTTCTTATTCGCGAGTCGCTGAAAATATTACTCCATATTTTATACTCTACAGGTGCTATCAAACCAAAATAATAATTTATTGGATAGATTAATATATTTAATTGTAATCAAAATATCAAGTATGCGCATAGTGTGCATTATCATTTAATAATAGCGTATAATAGATATCAATCAATTATTTTATATGTAGAAGCACTGAAAACTATTTATAAATGGCAACGGTTGTTTACATTTCTCTGTCTTATGGATCTGCGTCAAACTTCAAATGTTGTTCCATGTTTGTTTACTTTTTACAGTAGATGAGGAAAAGTTGTTTTTCGATATTTTGGCTGTATTTTGAGTGATATTTGTGAAAAGTGAAATAAAATAAACGAAATATTTACATCCCGATCTCTCATTTCATTTGTAAGTACATACAATTTACATGATTTAAGATGAGGAAATGAGAAAGCGTGTTTGTTTACATTTTAATAGGCGTACCATTGGGTTTATTCATGTTCATTAATGTATTGAATAAGATATGAGTTCATGAAATTAGTAGACATTTATAAATTGTAAGTAGACATCATCTGATTAAAAAAGATCTGTTTAGTACCTTTTTAATTTAATATTTCCCATGGATACAAATAAATTAGTGAAATGAATAAAACTCATTTATTTTTCTATGTAGGTTTCCAAATATTATTGACAATCGAACTATTTGGGTGGCACATTAAGCACAAAACATAAAGATTTTTTATTGCAGCATTATTTTAATACCTTTTAAAAAATGAACTTGAATTCAACTATATTTAATTGTATTAATTTTAAAGCAAATAAAATTGTGTTTTAATTTTTTTATAAAGACGTGATTTGTTAATAGTTAAACTCTCATTTTTTTTTAAATTTTTTGAACGTGTTTTTATACATTATTACTACTTCCAATTTTTAAAATCTGAATAATTACCCGCGAGTAAAAATTCAAGCACGCTTATGCTCATTGCGGAAGCATCACATTCTATCAAAGCTTGAAAACATTGTGTGTTAAAGGTATCTTATTGCTGTGTCCATATATGATTATACGTCCATGGTTTGGATAGTTTTATAATACAGTCCCTTTTTGGAATTGATATACCATTCTTTCCAGTCGTTGATTTTATTAACATTAATATAAGCATAGGCGTCATTTAGTGTTAACTTATATTTATAGTCAGTATCTAATTCTGTAGCACTCTTTGCTAGTTTGTCTACAATTTCATTATTTTTTAAATTGCAATGGGCTTTTATCCAACAGAATGATATTTCTTTACCTTTGGATTTGAGTCCAATGAAGTTTTTAATTATTTCTATAATGATATGATTGTAATGTTCTATCCACTTCTCCAATTTAGTTAGAGCACTTTTGCTACCTGAAAGTATTACGAATCTATCGTTATTGGTGGTAGTTGCTATGTACTGCGTTGCTCTTAATATTGCTATTAGTTCTCCTGTAAATACCGTGGTATTTTTATCTAGACCTATTGCTTCTCTATATTGTGTTTTAGGGTCCCATATAGCAGCAGCAACTTTAGAGTTAATTTTTGAGGCATCTGTATAAATTTGGTAATATTTCGGGCATAGTAATTCTATATCTATATTAAACATAGAGTTCCTTAGATTCGTTGGGAAACTCGAATAACCTCTCATGTAAATTGGCTGTATATTAGGAATACTATTTAGATATATTTGAAATATGGCTGATATTCTTGATGTGTATAATTTATTTTTAAATTGGCGTAAGTTGTTGTAGGTTTCAACAAATAGTAAAGTAGGTTTGTTCTGCCAGTATTCACTCGTTAGATCACGTGTAAAAAGTTTTTGACACTTATCTACTATTAAACTCTCTTTAGCAATGGTTTTAATTATAAACTTTTCGCATGCAGTTTTTCTTCTTAAATGTAGTGGTGGTTCATTGCACTCTATACTTAAATTAGATGTCGGGGTGCTTATTAGAGCTCCGATACATAATCGGAGGCATTTATTTCATAACACTTCTACTTTATTTAGGTGGGTTTTAGCTGCTTGGTTGTAAATATGCATCCGTAGTCTAAAATTGATCTTATATATGATCTGTACATTATTAACGAAATATTAGCATCTGCTCTCAAAGTTATGTGACTTACTGCTCGTAATGCATTACCCTTTTTTAGCTCTTGTCACAACATATTCAATATAATCTTTCCAGCTCATTTTTCTATCTAGTATCATCCCCAAATACTTAACTTTAGGTTGAACATTAAACTGTAAGTTTTGCATTTTTACTAACTTTGGAAGTTTTTGTTTTTTGGAAAATATACAAACTTCTGTTTTTTTATAGATATTGTTAAATTTAACTGATACAAGTCATCAAGTAAATAATTTTATACTTAATTTATCATGTTGCAACCATTTTCTACCTCCTCTTGGTCTACGTAAATACATAATGTCATCTGCAAACTGTAGTATTTTACCTTGGTTACTATTTACTATGCTTGTACCTATATCCGAAGTATAAATAACATATAATATTGGGCTTAGGATACTTCCTTGGGATATCCCAGTGTTTGTTATTATTTTGATATCCCAGTGTTTGATCCCAGATCATATTCTGGGGCCCACTAATTTGTTGTCAACTTGAATATATAAAACTCTATTACTGTATAGTTTATAAATTTTCCAGCACAGTATCTCTCTGATTCCTATTTTCTTCATTTGGTAATATAGTATTAATAAATTAACATTATCATAGACATTTTCTACGTCTACAAATGTAGTTACGACGAATTTATTATTAGAAAATGAGTTATAAACATTGAGTATCAAGTGTGATAAGTTTTCCATTGTTGAGCATGATTTCCTGAATCCAAATGGCGTTGTAGATAGTAAAAAATTTTTTCCAACCAAAATTCTAATCTTTGTTTAATCATTCTTTCTAATGTTTTTAAGATACATGACGATAGCGAAATGCCTCTGTATGAATCCGGACAATCTGCAGGTTTATTTTGTTTGAGAATTGGGACTATAATATATTCTTTCCATAAGTTTGGAAATTCCATGCTTACCCATAATTGTTTATTATATTCAGAAATTGTATTTTCTTTTAAATAGGTAAATTATATAGCATACTATAGTGAATACTGTCCTTTCCTGGCGCTGAGTTGTTATTATTTTTTAAACAATTTTTAAGTTTTTTCAAATTAAATATTTCTGTTAGAAATGTACTGTCTTCAGTGATTCGATTCGTTGCATTGTTCGTTGTATATGTAATTTCCTTCTCAATGACCCAAGGTCTGGCAATTTTGTTAAAGAATAGTTTGGTCCAATCATTTTCTACTATTGGATTATTAGGTGGCTTATAGGCATTTTCTAATTTTCTAATCTCACTCCATATTTTACTAATAAGTGTATTTTTATTTAAACTATTACATAAATTTTTCCATGAGGCTCTTTTACTATTTAAAATAATTCTTTTTTATTAGCTTCCGCTTGTTAATATTTTAAATAATTTTTGTGGTTAGATATTCTTTTAAATTGTATAAAAGTCTCTTTTTGGTGTTTAATAGCCTCCCTACATTCATTATTCCACCATGGTTCATTAAATTTTGGATTGGTCATTTTTCTCTTCTCTGCGATGCTAATTTTACTAGCTTTATTTATAGAATCGTAAAATATTTGATATTCTTGTTCTATATTTTCTCCTATGTTACCTTTTTTTCATTATTTAAGAGATAAGGGAAAACTGCCCAATCCGCTTTTATAATAATATTTATATTTAATAATAATATTTACAATATCCCATCTAATTATATTTCTAATTATATCATTATTATCATTATAGGTATTTACGTTACTATCATGTGTAAACTCTATAACTACTGGATAGTGATCTGAACCCAGACTTATATTTTCTGTGTTCCAATAGCACGTATAATAGATATCTCTTGAGCAAATTGTTAGAGCAAATTGTTAGATCTATTTACTTTTATTCAGAGAACCCCGAATTATTGTTTTAGAACCATCATTTAAGAAATTAAGTCCACATTCTTCCATGGCTTCAAAAAGATTTATTCCTTCGCCATCAGTTTTATCACATCCTCATATTTTATTATGACAGTTAAAGTCTCCCCCACTAAGAATAGTTTGTTACAAACTATTGAAGAACCTAACCCATTCATTTTTTGATATACATAGTTTAGGCTTTGCATATACTGAGTATAAATTTAGAATATTATTTTTTAAATTGACTTGTACTGCAATACACATTACATTATTTATTTTATAAAAATTTAAGTTATTCCAAAAATTAATCTTTTTTTTTATTAATATTGCTACTCCACCATAACCGTCTGGTCCATCTTCGCGAAATATATTATATCGAGAAAAGTTTATGTTTGTATTTGGTTTCAACCAAGTTTCACTCAGTAATATAGCTAAAAAATTATTTTCAAGTATGTATATATTTTTCAAAATGTCCCTTATTGTGTATTATCGATCGTGAGTTCCATTGTAAGATTTTTTTACTTGTTAGATCCATTTAAAAAAATTTTCTAGACTGTCTTTAAATTCTTCCAAAATTTGTTTATTTTCTTTTAGCAAAAAATTTTTACCTATTTAAAATATATTTGAATATTGTTAATATATTTTCACTAAGAGTTTTGCTTATCTGAGAATTTTGTGTTATTTGTTTGTTATACATTGGAATGTTCTTAGGAATTGGTAGAGGCGGGTACTCAGAGGTGCTAGGATTTGTCAAGATATTTTCGTGTTCTTCCGAATATGGGTAAACAGACTTATTTTGTGTAGCTTCGCTCCATTTTCTTTTTGTTGTTATTGTATATCTATTACCTTCACTTGATGTTTTTAAAGCTGATGTATAGCTATTATTGTATTTTAATTTTGTTTCTTCAAATGCCATATTTTCGTTTACCATAAGATATTTAATACCCTTTTATTTCTCAAATTCAGGACATTTTGCTTGGTCTAATGCTGAGTGTTTTCCAAAACAAAATATACAGGTAGGCTCTGTTAAGTCGCATGCTTCAGATTCATGTTCTTGTCCACATTTTCCGCATCTTTTTTTCCTGTACATTGTGTCGTAACATGACCATATCTTATACAGTTAAAACACTGTATTACTCTAGGTATATAAGGTTCTACCTGGTATATCATTCTCTCAATGGGAACTTGTTTTGGTATCATTTGTCCTCTGAAAGACACCACTATAGTACCCGTCTCTATCAACTCGTCGATTGATTTTCTTTTCATTCTTTTTACACTTAATACCTTAAAATTACCGTATCTACGAACAATAATGTCTCTTAATTCATTTTCTGAAATACCTTTATCGACTCCTTTAATTACACCACTCTTTTGAACTAAAAAGTTTGGAATGTATAAGTCATAATTTTTGTCTAATAGGTTTTTACTTTCTATTAAGATATTTGCACTTTTATAGGAGCTACATTGAATTCTAACTGTATTTCTACCAATAACGCTAATATTAGCTATATTACTTTTTATTGTAGGTTCTGCATTTAGTATTAAACGTGCTGTTGTAATTTTGTGTAACTTACCAATATTTCCTTCTTTATTTTGTAAACAAAATATGACCCGTGACCTCCTTGTGTATATATATTTTTGGTATGGATAATTAACGACTGATTTACATTAGTACTATTAGTATCGCTTACTTGAAAAGCTTACTTGAAAAAAGTTGTTTGATTGTGATTTTAATACCTGTGAAGCCATGAAACTTTGATTTGTATTTTCACTTAGCTGTGTTTTTTCCCTTCATTATCCAAATTCATAGTATTAAAAATATTAATGGTCTTTCCTCTATCGGGTGGATAGCTTTTACCAATTGTATTAATTTCCATTGTACAATTTTAACCCTTTAAACACACCAACATCGATCACACACTGTGAACGATCAATCCGCTTCGAATGGTAATTTGGCTAATATACTTTGTCCTTAATAATTCCAAACCAAGTTTTTCAAAGATAATAATTTTAATTTTCGATAATTACCAGAAGAAATTGATTACAACACAGTATCTACTCAAAAACCGCCAAAATTTAATATTTTTTAGAAGAGTTCTAAAAAATTTTAATAACTTTGACAGTTGTTTTGACGTAACTACGTAGGCAAAGTCTTGTCTCAAATAAAAGAAAATGATTTTAAATCATCGTTTAAAAATAAAGTGCTAAATGTGAAAACAGGTTCTTTTTTCCAGTTGTTCCAGATGTCTCACATGTATTAAAAACAGAAATTATAATGATCTTGCCGCCCCTTGTAATGCAAGGGTTAATTAAGCACCAAAGTTCGCTTTTAAAATTTGAATAAAACTTTGACAGTCTTAACGTAAAATAATGTTAATTGTTGCGTCTCAGTGTTTACACATTAAAAGGAACAGTGAGACATTTAGTAATTTTTAGTTTTAATATTTTTGAGGTGTTAACTTTAGTTTTTACCAAAAACATGATTTTTTAGTTCTTGTTTATATACCAAGTATGGAGGTACAATATAAGTTTAAAGTAGCATTTAATAAAAAAGTTATTGTCATTGAAAGTTTTGTGTCTAAGTTTCCTACCACTACCCTAATATAAACCTACTAACACTCAACAAAGAAGAATATATTTCGTTCACACTAAGTGATTCCGTACCCAGTATTAGGTTAAGGTTTGTTGATTTACTGAGTTTTGAGGTATTATGCTAGTGAATTTTCAAATGCAAGTTCTGAACAAATGAAAATATAGAGAATAACATTATTTTTATCTGCCATATTGAAATTTCATTTTTGACAGTCCCTTTAGGGCTTGGCGATGTCTATTTGCTTTACGGCTTTAATCTATATTAATAATAGTTTAGTAACCCAGCTTCCTGCGCATTTCCTCCACCGTACCCCTGTCTACCCAATAAAATTTCGGACTCATGTTGTCTTTTTTGTACTTATTTTTACATTGAAATCGCCAACTAATGTAGTACAATGTATGGGTTGCTTTTACAGAGCTTTATTTATATCGTCATAAAAAAGTTCCAGTTCTACGTCATCTGATCTCGTTATCAGATGACGTATCTTTTTCTGATCTCGTTAGGAACTACAATGTCGCATTTAATGTTTTCATTCCTTCAGGGTGCAGTTGATTCAGGACCGTTTTTCTTCTTTGTATGCAGTTGGTCTTTAGTGTTTTTTTAGTCATATTCTACCACTCTGGCCAGTGCGGGTTGACAGGTAGATTGCTGCCATGGGATTATTTCGTCCATCCTCGGTTGTGAGAGCCTACTTTGTTTTGTGCAGCATGTACCTTACAGGTTAACACTTGACAGGTGAGATTGACATAGCAAGTTAAAATCAAGCTTAGCATGATACAGGTAAAATTAGGCTTAACTTAATACAGTTACACAGTTTTTATGACAGAAAGTTGTAAATATATTTAGGGATTTCAAGGTTTTTTTTTACATACACACTTTAAATAAAAATTAGTAAACGTGGTTAATTTTTAGTTATGAAAGGGGAACATTTTTGGATTTTATTAAGTAAACTATATAAAGATAAATTATTAGAGCTACATATTCTGTAAGTTTATTACATTATATATTACCTGTGTGTTACAGTTTTACTTAAACGATCCAAGCTATCCTTTTTTTACTAGCTTCCTTTAATTAACTTAATTCCTAATTATTTAAAATAAAAAATAAGTATGATTAAATATTCTGTATTCACGGGAATGTGAATCAATAAGCAAACTTTTGGTTTCAAAAAGGCATAATACGGAACCGGCAAAGTAAAAATAATAAAGTAATATTTTTGTCTTAGTATCGATGGATTTATAACACAAACAAAATAAAAATACATACTTTAATTTTATTGCATATTACATAAACCTCATGTATTTTAAAATAGTTGGCTTTTGTCTCTTTTGAATTTGAAAAAGTTTCTTACTGATTATATATATATATATCTATATATGTATATTTGTTTGTTAAGGCCGAGGGTAACGTAGAAATTTTAAATTAACTTTTTTAGGTAGACGAAGTGCTTCAAGAATTTGCTTCCAAATGTTGCCAACATAATTCTACTTCAAATTACGAAATCTCCACAATAATGAATGCTGATGGCATCTATTTAGCAACATACTCAGCGTTACTTTTAGATTTAAAGTTAATACAATCTGGACAATACGAAGACAAAAATGTATATATTTGCATGTTTTCTCTTTAAATGAATTCATAAAATCTAAATTTTATAAAATTGTTTAATGCACTAATAATATTAATATATTAATAATGCACTAATAAGACTAATATATTAATTTAGAATCATTATTGTATGCCCATTTAGTATACGTTTTAGATACCAGTTCCCATAACAGAAGATCAATTTGTTGAAGAAGTTCATGGAAGTGGTGTTCTTGTGTATGTTTCGGCAACTTGGTTATGTGAATTATATCAAAACATCCTGTCAAAATCGTTATTAATATCTGCTGGATATGATCCAACCAGCTCTTATCAACCAGCTTTAATAAATATGCTGACTGGTATTTATTTCTTTATATTTATTTTAATATTTTATATTAAAAAATCGTAAATTAGAACAGTTTATTAATTATTATTATTTGTCCTGTGGGTTAGTATGGCTAAGGAGTATAACAATTTTTCAGTTCTAGTATTTGAATGTGTATCTACCAACAAGTTTCACATGTTTAAAATATCTGTCAAATTTTTGTAATTTGGTTTATACAGAACAGCGTAGACTGCATGAATGCCTTGTTCTTGCTAGCTAAAGTTTATACTCTGGTCGAAATGAATGCTCATACATACATATAGGACACAAATAACAATTTGTTTATAGTTTATTCGTCTTCCGGGTTTGGACCGTGTCATTTGTGAGTGACCCAAAAGTTGGTTCATCTCGACGTTTCGCTACAATTGTATGTAGCTTCTTCAGGAGAACAAAGAAAAAGAAAACAAAAGACAGGAAGATGGGTAGTTAGCAACGGTAACTCAGTTACTCAACGCTACCAGAGGCGAATACTAACTACCAAGATGGGCATTTGGTCACAGTAACTCAACTACTTAACGCAGCCAGAGGTGAAAACCAAATGCCAGGACAGGGATTCACGTCCAACAGCTCAGAACACTAACGCGTCGAGAGGCGGGGAGTGAATCTCAATACTGTGACCAAATGCCCATCTTGGTAGTTAGTATTCGCCTCTGGTTGCGTTGATTAACTGAGTTACCGTTGCTAACTACCCATCTTCCTGTCTTTTGTTTTCTTTTTCTTTGTTCTCCTGAAGAAGCTACATACAATTGTAGCGAAACGTCGAGATGAACCCACTTTTGGGTCACTCACAAATGACACGGTCCAAACCCGGAAGACGAATAAACTATAATTCTGACTCTGGCCGTGGAAGCCTACGATTTCAACAATTTGTTTAATTTTATTTTGAGTTAAATTTATTTTCAGTATGATTTGTATAATTTTAAACGTTAAAAATAACGTATTAAAATAATTAAATAATTAAAATTGCGGATGATAATAAAATGTCTGATAACCGTCACTATTATTGTATTAATTTTCAATAGTCTACCATGTTACCTTAACATTTTAAGCCAATTTCATAATTTTCATTTACGAAAAATCATTTTGCTGCAATTTATAATTAATCTAATTCTTCTAAAATATATTTATAACAATACATTTATTAAACAATTCACATAATAACTTAAAATACGTAAACATAATATAACACAGATGCAATTTGAGAATATTAATGCCAGTTAACAGGCAACTTAAAACCGTAATGCTAAGATTTACTTATTTACTTTGTTTTCTTTTAATATGATGGTAGACGAAATAGTACATATGGATTTATGTAATATTATTTCAAAAAGTTTTTATAAAAAAAACTATAACTATCGTTTTTATAGAAATGAATATAATTGATAAATAGTTTAACTATTTTTACATATTAAAATTTGAGAAACTGCTCTTAAGGATAATTAAACTTTAAGTTGGTATACAATATAACTAGTATACGGCTATCGAAAAAACCTAAGTATTCGAGTAATCTTTTTGAGAAAATACCATGAGTTGAGATTTCCACAGAAATCTTAACATACGGTTTCCAGTTTACAAACAATTCCCCAGAAGAACATACATAACCTAACTTTTGCTTACAATTAATTAATTAAATTTTAAAGTACCTTTATATCAATAGTGACAGAGCATAACTCTCATTTACTAATATTTATGATTTTGAAATGGCTGAGTTTCCAACTAGAGTCATTTAAAGGGGATATATATATATATATATATATATATATATATATATATATATATATATATATATATATATATATGGATATATATATATATATATATATATGTATAAATATATATATCTATATATATATATATATATATATATATATATATATATATATATATATATATATTATATATATTATATATATATATATATATATATATATATATATATATATATATATATATATATGTAAGCGTGGTTCCTACAGCCTCTGTTGCTTCTCGCATTTCGACCGTCATCGTTTTCTGTCTATCCATTCGTCTTCTTTAATGGCTCTATCTCTCATTATGTGCCGTATATTTTCTTCCCAGGCAACTGAAGCCCTTTCTCTTCTTTTTCTTTGTTGTGTTACGTAATTCAAAGCTTTCTTTGGCCATTTATATTCATTCATTCGCTTTACGTTCATACCACACTAGTTGTCTCGTTTCAATTCTGTTTACACTGGAATATACAGTATTTGGCTTCCTTCTAATATCTTCATTCCTAAGATGATCTTTTTTGGATACACTACACGCTCTACTTAGAAAATCCATTTCTACTATTCTATTGTTTTTCTATCTTTTTTCGTGATCTGCCACACTTCTGCACCATAAGTCATAATAGGCTCTACCAAGGTTCAATAGATTGTCAATTTCGTTTCTTGTCTAATACCTTTAGACCATAGTACAGAGTTTATAATATTTACTGCTTTTTTCCTTGCTGCGTTCTGTTTTCGATATCTCTTTTGGTAGTGCCTTATTCTTTCCTTTAACTTGGGGGTTTCGCTAGCTAACGACCTGGGAGGCCCCAGGGTTCTGTGTTGTTATTCCTCCCCTGCCGGATCTTGCACTCCGATATATATGATCAGTAGTCTTCACTTCCAAAGCTGTAGCCATGATGGATGTACAAGAGATATCCATATGGATATTTAATGTAGTAGTTTCTCCTTGTTTTCTATATCCTTGCGCCGTTGATCTAGTTCTCGGTTCATCCGCCTTTAGGGCAAATTTCCCAACCCTAGGACAAAAGAGTGACCTACCACTTACCAACTCATCCGCCCGAAGCCGTTGTTAGGTAAGTGGGGGATTGCTTGTACCGGCAATCACTCGGACGCCAGAGCCTCTTTTGTTATCTAGCAGGATGCACCGGATGAACAAAATCAAGATCATCACGCGTGAAGGTGAGATTGACATTTGGATATTTTGATAACAGTTATTCCTCTATAATTACAGCAGTCGCCTTTATTAAATATTGAGCTGATGTTTCCAACATTCCAATCATTAGGGATATTTTGTCCTTTCAAGTATTTGTTAAATAGTTAAACCAACATTTCATGTAATATTATTTTCCATACTTTACCAACCCCATCGGGATGGCTCCAGGTCTTACTGCTTTACTGTTTTTCGATCTTTTAAGGGCATCATTTTTACTTTTTACTACTTCTCTTTTTACATCTCGATTTAATTTTTTATATATCTTGTAATCTTCCGAGGAGGATGTCAGTCCTCTACCGGACGCGTCCCCAGGTGGCGGATAGGGGAACGCCTCCCAGATATGGGTGGTATGGGGGAAATGAAATACCCGACGCGGACCAACTGACAATAGTAGCGTCTGACCCAGAGTGGGCGGCTGAACAATAGGTCCTCCAAAAGGGGGTTATGGCGTTAGGCGTTAGCAACCTAGCACACCTAAAAAATCCAAGGGCTAACGAACAATTGGCAGAAATAAAAAATTTTAAAATTAATCCCCGGGTGGTAATCCACACCTTCGAAGGGGGGATCCCCATCGGATACGGAAAGGGGGCACTTCTGCTTTGAGTTTAACAAACCCGGCTTCGAAACTCAACCGTAGACAAAAACAGAGAAAGCTAAGAATCGGCACATAGAATGTGCAGGGCTGGAGAACAAAAGCCAGTGAAGTAACATCAGAAATCGACAAGATGAATCTCGATATCCTCGTAACAACGGAAACAAAAAAGAAAGGAAACGGCACTGAAAGAATAGGGGAACTAATCCATTGTTGGAGCGGAGTAGAAAAGAAAGACCGCGCAAAAGTTGGAGTTGGAATTCTACTAAAGAAGAAATGGCAAAAATCTATAGACGATTGGGAACCCATAAACGAGAGAATTGCCAAATTGAAAATTAAGATGTATGGCAGAGAAATTATAATACTAGCAACATACGGTCCAACGGAAGCCAGTTCAGCCAATGAGAAAGAACGATTTATCGAACAACTTCAGGAACAAATGGATAAGAGAAAACCTAAACAAGAAATAATAATAGTGGGGGATCTAAATGGAAGAGTCGGAAGAAAAGACAATGACAGAACAGTTGGTCCATTTGGAGAAGACACAATTAACGAAAACGGAAAAAGATTGATAGAACTATGTGAAGTAAATGATTTGAAAATGATGAACGGATTCTACAAACACAAATATATACATAAGTACACATGGACTCAAGAGACAAGAAAACTAAGATCCATTATTGACTACATTATCATGAACCACAAAAGCTCCACCAAAGTGAAAGACACCAGAGTAAAAAGAGGGGCAGAGTGTGGAACAGATCACAAACTTGTGGTGGCATGGATGGAATTACCTATATCTGGACAAAACAAAAACATACATCGATTGTTACAACGGGAACGACAATAAACGAAAAGAGGCTCAAATTACATCTATTACAAAAAGAATCAATAAAAGATCTATACAAAAGGAGACGAGACCAAAAACTAGAAGAATTCAGATATGACACGTTAGATGAAATGCATAAACACATAAAAAGCTGCCTGTTTTCAGCGGCCTTAGAAGCTCTTGGAGAAGACGACCAAAGGAACACCCATCAGAATATCAAATTAACGGAAGACACATTGAAATGTATAAAAGAAAAGAAAAAACTACACATAAAATACCTAAACACCAAAAAACAGGAAAACTTAGACCTATATAGAACGAAAAACAGAGAGGTAAAGAAAAGAATAACAAATGAAAAGAACGAACGATGGGAACAAGCATGCACAGAGATAGAACGACATATCGGAGGAACGAGAAATTCAGAATCATGGCGAATATTAAAAGCACTCCAACGAAATAAGACAGAGAAAACCCAGATCGGCAAAATTAGTGAAAACGAGTGGCAAGAATACTACGTAGAACTACTTACAGAAAACCGTCCCCAATTTCAGGAAGAAAATACAGAACATGCAGGAAATGGGACATACGACCAGATAGAAATAAGTCTCACAGAAGTCAAGAGAGCAATCAAGACATTGAAGAACAAAAAAGCCAAAGGACCCGGAGGGATACCAAACGAACTAATTAAAAACGGAACGGAAAAGTTATTCCGCATGCTACACAGAATGTTCGAAAGAAGACTAAATGTAGAGGAAATACCTGCGGAATGGACACAAGCATACATCACATCCATACATAAGGAAACAGGAAAAAATGTGAAAACTACAGAGGAATTAGTATAATATCGTCGGTAGGTAGACTTTACCGGAAAATTATCAAGGAAAAACTAGAAACTGAAATCATAGGAAAAATTGGAGAAGACCAAGCAGGGTTCACAGTAGGAAAATCATGCCTAGATCATACGTACACATTAGAACAACTGATAGAGAAGAAAATGGTAAAAGGTAGACCGGTCCATCTGGCGCTTGTTGATCTAAAGAAAGCATACGACTCAATACCTAGAGTCAAATTATGGGTAGCAATGAATGATCTCGGAATCCGACAAACACTAATAAAAGCAGTTAAAGCACTGTACAAAGCAAACAAAGTAGCTATTAAATGTGGAAATAAAGCCTACAATCCATTTAAGACGACAAAAGGACTTCTACAAGGCTGTGCTACGTCCCCTACTCTGTTTAAAATATTCTCGGAAAAGACACAAACCATGGAGGAGAAAGTGCGAAGGAATGGGCATACCAGTAAGAGACGAATACCTATACACCTTAAGTTTTGCCGACGATCAAGTAGTCATCGCACAAGATGAAGAAGATCTCAGCTTTATGCTCAAAAAACTAGAAGAATGATATAAAAACAACGGAATGGAAATAAACTTAGAGAAAACCGAATGCCTAACAACAGAAAACAAGGATATAAGAAACCTAGAGATAAACGAGGGAAGACAAGTAAATGAAATATATAAATTCAACTATTTAGGAACCATAATATCGAACCAGGGAACAACAGAAGAAGATATAAACAACAGACTAAGACAGACAAGAAACTGTATAAGACAACTAAATTCAGTGCTGTGGGATAAAAACATTACGATAAAGACAAAAAAGAGAATATATAATACCCTGACAAGAAGTATCCTGACATATGGGTCCAAAAAGTGGACAATAAACAAGAGAAATAGAAGTAGAATAAGAGCAGTAGAAATGGAGTTCCTGAGGAGAAGCTGTAGACTTACAAAAACAGACAGAATTGAAAACGCAGAGATTAAGCGGAGAATGGGAGTGCAATCAAAAATAATCGACTATATAGAGGAGAAGAGACTATCCTGGTACGGCCACGTCAGAAGAGCGGCCAGAGGACGCTGGATAAACAAAATCACAGAATGGAGCCCGATCGGAAGAAGAAAGAGAGGAAGACCCCGAAGGTCATTCAGAGACGAAATCGACGAGGCTATGGAGAAAAGAACCCTGCGAGATGGATACTGGAATGACAGGGAAAATTGGAAAAAACGGTTGAGTGAAGGAAGACAGTGAAAACTGTGGAAATCCTTACTAGTAGTAGTAGTAAACTTCTTCCTTTCTCATTGACATCCATTTCTGATAAGCAGTTTTCTGCTCGTTTACTAACGTTTGCATATTCTCCGACCACTATTCTTGATTTTTTGTTTCATGTCTGTTTTTATACCTCAAAGCTTCACTTGCAACATCATGAATGCATTTTTTAAGTTGCTGGTATAACTCTTCCGCTGATATATTTTCTCGATTCACATTTTGTAATTTTGTGGCCAGTCGTAATTTATAAAGAAATTTTGTTGAATCTTCTTTGAGGCCTTCTAGGTTATACTTAGGGGATGTTACTTCTTGTCCCTTTTCTATATTCTGTACCTGAGGGTTATTGTTTTTGCGATAGTTAACTATGACGTTGGCCATAAGTAAACGATGGTCGGATCCATATTCTGATCCACGGTATACCCTTACGTCAGTTGTTTTCAGCTGGGAAGTCTGACGTCAGATTACATAGTCGATTATCGAGCGCAGATTCCTAGTAGGTTGTATGCATGTAATTTTGTGGATGTCTCTATTTGGGGCAAACACTCCGACAATTACGATGTTGTACCCATTTTTTTTTTTCATTTCCAGTATTAGCAGTTGTTCATTTACTTCAATCCACGATTTAATATTGTTTTTTAGATTTTTTTGAATGGCAATAGAGACTCCTCTCTAAGCTCTGTTAGATTTACTCACTCCACTGTAGATATGTATATATCCTCCTATCTCTTCATTTCCTTTTCCCTTTTTTCGTGGTACCTGTGGGGTATATATATATATATATATATATATATATATATATATATATATATATATATTTCTTTCCGTTAATTCTTTGAATACTTCTGCTTGTTTGGTTCTAAGTCCTTGTACATTTCATGTAGCCAATATCATTTTCCTTTTGCGTTGCATTTGTTTTGATCCATCCTTTGTATTCCGAGGGTTTTGGTTGAAATTTTTAGCATTTATTTTTTTTGACAAGGGATTTAGTTGCTAGCTCAATCCTACTTCTTTATCCTGGCTTGAGACCCGCACCGGCATTTACTGAGCTACTCAATCCACCCAGCACTTACCGGAGGTTAAAGTATTTCACATTCTAAATAATTTTTAAATATCTATTTGGAATTAAATCTACTAATACTGTCTTCATAACTATTTCTATTTTTTGTATATTCGATAAATATAAAACATATATAGATTTCCGTTAATTGGTTTCGAGTAATTGGTAATATTTTTTTAGATATTGGAGGTCTTTCCGTATCCCAGCTTCTTACTGATTGGCAAAAACTACAGAGAGTCCAAGCATCAACTGAAACAAATCCAGAAATAGAAGCAGGAATCAAATTATCAAGAAGAATTTTAACTTGTTGTTGGACCTCTGTTATATCTGTATTAGGTCTACCCTTAGCTGAAAATACTAATTCGAATGGTCCACCATCAGCATTTAGTATATTGGTCGCTAGGAGAGCTAGATTAAAACATAGACAAAAGTTAAAAGATGATATAACTTCATCTTGTTTGGAAGGACTTCATAAGGTAAATATAGGTTTGGTGGTAACTACGTATTATAATGAATTATTAAATACAATCAATAAAATGAAGAGCACAAGAATAAAACAAGGAATGTCCATCTTTACAGAAATTAAGATTACTGGCTCAATCTGTTCCAAAATATTGTAAGTTTTTCTGGACAGACTATCTGTCGAATACAACAAGAACAGTTTACACAATTTAATTTTAAAATATTGACGTCCCGGTATAAAACTGGGTATGTCCCCGCTCGACCGGAATAAAACTAGAAATATCCATGTCTAATGATGTTTGTTTCGCGCTTCGTGTAGTGTTCATTCTTGCCGCTATGTATTAGCATGTTTGTGTGTATTAGTAACGTAATAGATACGTAGTATTATAGGTTATTGTGTTAGTAAAAAATGAGTTAAAATATTGCATTAACCCGTTTTCTGCTAGCGTAACCGTATGGTAACACTAAATGGCCCCTTTTAAATATACAATATTTAACACATACAGCGATATATGCAACTAGTAATACGACCACGCGGACTAGAGATATCTATGTAACGAATGACATACCCGGTACCTGATCAATTCGCCTGCAAAGTCGTGTTATAGTTGATGTTTGTTGGTGTTACAACGAGAAAGCATCAAAATGGACGTTCGCTTTGAGTAAGTAATATTTTTTAATCTTATTTTTAAAGAAAACAAAAATATTTTTGAACAAATAGGATCTAGAGACATGTGTTTAAGACATGTTTATATAATTTATCACAAAAGTATTGTATCAAATGCGGTAGAGCTTCTAATATTTGTTTGTGACCATAACGTCACACAGGGATAATATGTGATAATTAATAGGTTTTTTCTTTTTAGACGTGGTTTTAAATTATAAGAAGCATTGACCATGTTATATGATGACGAAAATAATGAAACATCGGTGTTTATTTGTCCTCCAGATGTTCATGAGGATACGGATGAAGATTCCGGGGACGAAGACGATGGTGGTTTAGTTGACAATTTGTCTCATAGACAGTTATTAGCGCCAGCTGAAATTCGAATAAATCGTAACGAAAATATGGAACAAGGAGAGGAAGACTCTGTGGATGAAATAAAGACAACAAAATCTGATGAACAGGTGATTCAGATAAACGAGGGAAAAAATAAAAAATGTAGAATTTCTAAAAAAACTGAGATCAAGCAATGGATAGAGGGAGATTTGATACATAATAAAAAATTTAAAAACGAGAATAAATTTGAAAGTTATGAATTTTATGACATGAGTCCATTACAACTATTTGAACTATTTTTTGACAACGATATGTTTGAACATATTTTACAAGAAACAAAAAAATATGCTGCGTTCAAGAATTTTCCAGATCCAAATCTGTCCATTGATGAATTAAAATGCTTTTTCGGAATTTTAATTTTATCCGGCTACCATCCCTTACCGGGTAGAACATATTATTGGGATCAAGGATGACATGGCAGTACACATGGTGAAAAATTCTATGCGCAGGAATAGATTTGATCAAATCATGAAATGTATTCATTTTGCCGATAACAGCAAAATTGGAAGGACTGATAAAATGCGGAAACTACGCCCCATTATAGAAAAGGTGCAAATTAAATGTCTTAAGTATTTTCAACCAACCCAGCACATGAATTATGATGAATCAATGATCAAGTATTTTGGGAAACATAGCTGTAAACAGCTTATCAAAGGTAAGCCAATACGCTTTGGCTATAAAGCTTGGTGTTTGAATTCTGAAGACAGTTATTTGATTCATTATCAGTTATATCAAGGTAAACAGATTTCAACTGATAACAGTTATGTAGAAAAATTTGGAAGTGCAACAGCTCCTTTACTTCAAATGCTTGACGATCTACCAAATAAGATGCCAAATTACCATATTTATACCGATAATCTATTTACGAGTTTTAATTTGCTTGCAAAATTAAAACTAAGGGGATATGACTGTACTGGAACAATAAGACACAATAGAGTTCCCAAGTGTTGCCCAATGCCGGATAACAAAGTAATGGCTACTAAAACTAGAGGTTCTGTTGATTATGTTATATCTAAAAATGACGGATTTATATTGGTCAAGTGGATGGATAATGTTGTAGTTACGGCTGCATCAACTTGCTACGGTATCAATCCTCAAAGTTAAGTCAAGAGATACTCTAAGAAACAGAAGAAAATTATTAAAGTACAAAGGCCTTTGATTATTGAAAAATATAATACATTCATGGGTGGCACGGATAGAATGGATGAAGATGTGGCACGATACAGAATTGGCATCAGAAGTAAAAAGTGGTATTGGCCTCTTTTTACTTGGCTTGTTGACGTATGCCTACATAACGCGTGGGTGCTTTATAAGAAGTCCTGAAAGGAAAGAAAAAAACACCAAATATAGTTTTCCGCCGAGAAATTGCACAGATGTATATGCGGAAATATGGATTACCGCCTAGACGTCCTGGTAAGCCTTCAGTCAGCAAGAATAGTCTGTCCATGAATAGAGTGCCCGACAATCTACGATATGACAAAATTGACCATCTTGAAGAGATCAGAAGAGACACAACGCCTTTCATTAATTTTAATTTCAAATATTTGTTTTGTGTACAATACCAGTTAGAAATAAAGTTTATTTTACTAACACTGTCTTCTAAAAAGTTAATACCTTGGATTAAATCAACACTATGTATAGCTATAACCTTATAAAATAATAAACTTTTATATAAATCAAATTTATTTAAATTCACTCGTTAGTTGTAAAAGTGAAGATTTGAATTTTTAATACCCTATTTATTTTCAGGTGGCCAGTCTTAGCAATGTTTTAAAACTTCAAACTAAAAGTAGCAGTATATTGGCATTACTTTCAGCCTCATCTTGTAAAAACCAGGGAAGTAAATTGCTAGCATCACATGCATTGTCACTTGATGTTCTGCTATCAAAAGGTATATACTGTATTAGACAAAATAAATAATTTTAACAGTACAAGATAAAATTTTATCTTATAATTAATTATATTCTATAATTAATTATCTTTAAAAATTTGATACATCGAAGTATTTTCCTGTTTCCTTTATGTTCTTACAGATATGTTCACTATAACTAAGTTGTTCTATACGTTGTGGATACCTTACATTCTCCATTATCTATTTTGAATTTCAAGATCTGTATACTTGGCGATCTTCTCGTTATACTGTATACACTCAGATGTAATAAAACGACACCTCAATCATGTAACTATGAAACGACACTTAAGATACCGATTTTATTTTTAAGGTTTCGAGAAACAGTTCTTAGGTGTAGGGACCTACGTCTTATTTTAATATACATTGTAAATTGAGAAATTTTAAAAAACAAATAAAATACTTTATTATAGAATAGCATTTATTAAACACAAACATAAACAAAATTAGTCAGCCAAACTAAAATAATTGTAAAGATTTACTTATATGGCAAATAAATATATGGTTACTTCTTGATAGAAAGTTATTAAGACCAGTTTTTTGTGACTATTAATAATAAACAAATTTCATTCTGTTTAAGTTCTTAGTATAGTGTTGTCGTAGGTTAGACCATTCTTGTTTTCTTGAATGATTCTGTTCTCTCTTGTAACTGGTGCGCTGGTTTAACTTCGCTAGTGGACTGTATCTCTAGTAAAAATTAAGGAATATGTGCATAGATACCAAATTTATTATCCAAACTCTTATAACAAAATAATATCGACTATATCGACATGCCATCTGTTAACCTATTTTTTTAACCGACTGACATTATTTTACATTTCTGAACATGCCCCATTGAACAAATATGAACTATGCAAAAATAAAAAATATATATATAACATTATAAATCAAATAAACATTGAAATACAATCATGTTAAAAAAAAAACATTGTCCGTTTCGATTGGCAATAGACAAATTTTTGCCACGGTCCGTTTGTAAATTCCATTAACAGTTTTAATCGATACCACTCGCACTATATTGTCCTTTTCAGGGTGTAACTTGACGATCCGTCCTAGATTCCACTTGTACGAAGGCAAGTCATCTTTGATTATGACCATAGCTCCCTCCTTGACACTAGCTGCATTAGTTTTCCACTTAGTGCGTTGTTGTAGCTCATTGATGTACTCTCTTTACCAACGAGTCCAAAAGTGTTGTTTACACTGTTTAAGTTGCTCAAAATGGGACAGCATCGTCTTTGAAACAGCTTCAACATTTGGGTATGGTATGGAATTTATCGGACGACCAATAAGGAAATGTGCGGGCGTAAGTATATTGAAATCGTTTGGATCTGTGGAAAGAGATGTGAGTAGTCGAGCATTCAAAATTCCCTCAATTTGCGTTACAATTGTATAAAAACTTTCAAAAGTAAGCAAACGATTGGACATAATTCTAATTAGATAATGCTTAACAGTTTTAACCCCGGTCTCCCACAGTCCACCTTGATGCGGAGAGTAAGCTGGTATAAAATGCCAATTGATTCCCTGATTAACACCCAATTCCGTGTTTGTACGTAGATTGGTTGCATTTAAGAAAAGAACTAAGATCTTTCAATTTATTGTTCGCTCCAACGAAGTTACTGCCATTATCACTGTAGATGGCAGATTGTTTTCCTCGGCGAGCAATAAACCGCTGTAATACTTCTAAAAATGCGGATGTGGTCAATTCAGTGGCTACCTCTAAATGTACTGCCTTTGTTGCCATACAAACAAAAAGACAAAGATAGCTTTTGAAAACCTTGCAACACCGACCCTTACGATCCTTTATCATGAATGAACCTGCATAGTCAACGCCTGTATGATTAAAAGGAAAAGTTTGAGAAACTCGTAATGATGGTAATTGACCCATTAATGGTGTACCAATTGTCGGTTTACATCGAAAACATGTAACAAATTCTCTGACAATTTTTCTTACTAAATTTCTACCTGATATGGGCCAGTATTTTTCGCAAATGACTGATAACCTTTGCTACGGTCCTGCGTGACCTAATTGTTGATGAAATTTGTGACAAATAAGGTAAGTTAATTTGTGATTTGAAGGAAGAATTATTGGATGACACTTATCGAATGGATAAGGGAAAAGAAGAATTTTGTAGTCTTTCACCTACAAGAATGATGCCCTTTTGAAGAAATGGTGTCAAACTTAGAAGTCGACTCTTCCTGTCTACCCTACCTAGTTTTAACAAATCATCGATTTCAGTCGAAAAGATTTCCCGATGTACAAGTGATATTAACATATCTAGTGATTGATTTATTTCGGTTAAGGAGAGATCACCTTGAACTCTTTCTTCTTTGGGTTTTCTGCAATTAGAAATAAATCTTAAACAATAAGCTGTTACACGCTACAATTTTTGGTAAGCTAGAAAATTTTTCAAATGGAAATAAGTGAACTGGTTGCCTCTGAAGAAATGTGTAAATTTTTCGAACTTCAAGAAGACTATCTGCTGAGATGGGACTAAGATTAGATATATCTTGTGGCCACTTATCTGGAGCTTGTTTTAACCAGGATGGTCCACTAAACCAATGTGAATTCTGAAGTAAATTAGCTGAAGTCATACCTCGTGTAAGAATATCAGCTGCATTTGTTGCTGTGTGTACATATCTCCATTTATCTACATTTGTGAGAGATTGAATTTGAGCTATACGATTCCCCACAAAAACTTGTAACATGTGAGATGAAGTTTTAATCCATGCTAGTGTAACTGTGGAGTCGCTCCACAGATAGTAATCATCAATTGAGATTGTTAACGATTTAACAACTTTCTGAAATAATTCTGTTAACAAGAGCGCAGCACATAATTCCAACCTTGGAATGCTGATGGTTTTTAATGGTGCAACCCTTGTTTTGGACTTAAGTAAACTAGTTTGAATAGTGTTATTTGAATCAGTGGACCGTACATAGATATATGCACCCTAGGCAGACTAAGACGCATCAGCAAACCCATGAATTTCAACATGTACTCGATCCATACAAACAACATGTCTAGGAATTTGGAGTGAGTTCAGTTCTTTGAGATCTGTTTTTATAGAAATCCATTTATTGCGAATGTCTAGTGGAACCTCTTGATCCCAAGATAAATGTAAAGACCAAAGAGATTGAAGCAATATTTTTGCTTTAATAATTAAAGGACTAATTAAACCTAATGGATCAAAGATCTTTGCTATTTCGGATAAGATAAGTCGTTTAATGAATTTTGTAACTTGGGGTAAAGCTACCTTCATAGAAAAGACATCCCTGTTTGCTGACCAATAAAGCGCTAACACCTTTGACGCTTCTGAAGAGCCAAAATAAAATTCATCAAATTCTTGTGTATGCTGAATATTTGTGAATACCTCCAAATTGTTTGATTTCCTTTTTCTAAGATAAAATCCTCCTGATTTTAATATGTCATCTATTTGTTGGCACAATATGATTTCTTGATTGACTGAATCTGCACCTGTAATTAAATCATCTACAAAGAAATCATTCTTTATGACTCGAGCTGCTTCTGGATTGGATTTTTCATTTTCGATACCTAACTGGACCAGACATCTCGTGGCCAAATATGGACCATTTGCAGTGCCATACACTACTCTGTTGAGCGCATATGTCTGCAGTTCTTCGTTAGGATTGTTTCTCCAAACAATTAATTGCAACAGATGGAACCTTTTGTGTACCATCACTTGTCTATACATTTTACAAATGTCTGCACAAATTACTATGTTATGTTATCTAAACCTTAACATAATTGAATACAATTCATCTTAAACTACTGGACCTATCATTTGAGTGGAATTATATGAATGTCCTGAAGATGACAATGCGGAACTATTGAAAACAACACGAAGCTTGGTAGTGTCACTTTCTTCCTTTAAAACACCATGGTGTGGTGAATAATAGGTAATTTGAGTATCACTAGGAGTAAACCATGTCCTGTGGTTTAATTCTTCATATTCTTTCATGAAGTCTAAATACAACTTCTTTAGTTGGGGGTTGACTGCTAGCTTTCTCTCTAAACTGTAAAACTGTTTCATTGCTATGTCCTTTGAGTTCCCTAACCTTGATATTGGTTCCTTTAACGGAACTGTGTTTATGAAATGTTCTTCCACTTGCAACTATGTAGCTTATAATGCTAGGTGGACACAAAGCCTCATCACCTGGAAAGTAGGCTGAACACACCACCAGTTTCTTCTCTCCTACTTCCGTGGTTATAGTTAGAACAGCTGTAACAAAGTCATCGGTGCAGAGCACCGGGATAAGTGTACAATCTACTCTATTACTGTGAATTATACACGACCTTGGCCTTATAGCTTTGGGTGTGTATAAAACCTTGTTTGGTTGTAACGATGAGTCCAAGCCATCACCGTTAAACCAGCGTGCGCGCGAACCAACCCATGTAGTAGAAGTGTATCGACAGTAGAAAGGGCAAAACTAATTACCAAGCTCCGCTATATAAACCGCAACATTTCCTCATAGAGGAGAATCGACAGGTGTTGACTGAAGGTTCTCTTCTTCCCTACCCCGGCTTGTGGACGTGTTGAGTTCACAAGTTGTTCCGTTCCATACCGCCTTTACCCGAAGAGCGTGTTGAGCTCTTCATTACCCGTACTCCGAAGCAGTCGTGTTGAGACTGTCGAGGAGTGTCCTATTAACCTGAATCACTTAAGGGACGTGTTGAGTTCCTTTCCTTTCTTTGTACCTATCGTCCGCTGTTATTAAATCGATACAACGTTAACGTAAAATTTCAAAAACACACTCGCTTGCCGATAAGACTAATTTCATACGACAAGTCAAACTTAATTTGAATAAGTAGGCCAGGTACTGAGAAGACTAAACCAAATTGTAAATATGTACATACGATTTTTGTCAATTTAATTTAAGGAAGACAATAAAGTTTTATTTTTATTTTGAACTCTGTCTCTGACTGTCCAAAAGCTACCCGGATAGTGACTCCCACGAGAGGACATCACATGGTTGATAGGCCAGCAATCTTCTCACCTATCCTCCAAGGCTCCTGTAGGAGGGCCACATCAATGCCTTCTTGTTCTACCCTTCTAACAAGCGTTGCCGATGCGGCTTTTGCATGTTGAAGATTGGCCTGCAGGAGTCTTATTTCTCTCTTCATTGCGAAGAGATGGCTGGTTCTGGATCTGTGGACATTCCTTCTTCCATGGGTCCGATACACCCTTGGACGATAGTCCTTGTGAGTATGTCAGCTCCACCCGAAGAAGGTTGTTCCTCTTCCTGAACCTCCATATGTAGGGAGGTTTCCCCTGTTTCATTGGAACGAGTTGCTACTGGCTTTTCATTCCGTGTTTTTGTCTTCCCTACTTTGGGTCGGAACGTTAACCGTCCTACTCCGAAAAAGGGTGACATTTTTAATTTCTGGAGTTCTTCTTGAGATTCAGAATCCATTGAGATGGTCCATAACACCCCTTTGTCTGAAGGTTTACTACCCCAGACTGTCCATAGATTTGTCGTGAGCCCATGGTTACTTATCCTTAATCTTTTAAGGATCCTTTTGGACTCAAGACGTTCCCCATGCTCGTCCTGTACGAAGACAGTGCACGAGTGCGGCTTGGGTATGTCTTCCCCATACACAGCCCTGAGAGATGCATTCTCCCAAGGCCTCAGTGTTGGAATCACCTCCTTTAGCCACCGAGCACTTATGTCGTCTGCACAGTTAAGTTCCAGGAAACCCGGCCTGTACGTACTCTTCAGGAAGCGAATTTTGTCATACTCACCCAAGATGGCTATTTCGACTGCCTTAAGCTTGTCTGCATCCATCTTGGCTTCCGGGAATCCTGTTAATACCACTGCAACCTTAACAGAAGCGGCAGCTTCGCTGAAAGTCACACCTTCGGTTCTTGGCCTTTTCCCTTTGCGTTGGCTTTCGGGTAGTGTGCTTCCGTCTGACCTTAGCCTTTTTGAGCCATCGATCTTCTGGGTTTGTACATTTGTCATGGCCTCTAATGGCTTTGACGGCATCTCTTTTGCCCTTTCAGTTGCCTTGATGAAATTGGCCTTGATTACAGCCCTTTTGGCTTGAATGTAATCTTGGCCTTGTTTCACCAGCTTACTGATTTTGGCTTTAGAGACGCCAGATAGCCTTGCAGCCCTAATTTCTTTATCTGTCATGAGATCAACGTCTTCCAACGCTATTACTCTGACAGCCTTTTTGTTTCCTTGCCTATCAGCTTGGGAGATTTCTTTAGAACTTCCGGGCCTTTCGGCGTTCGGATTTTCTCCAGAAGCTCCCTGCCCTCCAGCTTTAGGAACTGTGATTTTGGCTCTGGAGTTCCCTGGCTCTTCGGCCTCGGGAACCCTTTCGCCCTGAGTTTTATCTTTATTATTTTTGTTTTTTTTTAGAGATTCCATATTGATCCCACGAGTAGCTAGGGAAAGACAGTCAACCCCTCGCAGAGCCCCGCTTGCGAGGGTAAGGTCTAAATACTATGGGGTGCGACCTGTTGCCCCAAAGGAACCGTTTGCGACACTGTCACCCCAGTGCCTTACAGCCTTCACCACGGTGTCTCACGGCTTGGCGTGGGGATTGTTTATCGACTATCTAGTCTAGATCCGCTGAGTTTAGTTTCAACAGGGCCACCACGTGAAGGGTGCAATCAAAGATTGATTACACACCCCCAATCATTGTTGGGGGTACCCAGCGGTCTTGGGATAGTTTAAGGAGGTGCAAAGTCCTAAGACTCTCCGTGCAAAACTTGTCCCCTGAGATTTGTTCTTTTCCCGCTCAGCTTTACGCCGATTAGAAGAAGAGCGCATCCCCCGGCCCCGACAGAGTAAGGAAGAATAGGTTAAGAGTAGAAGTTAAAAGCCCCAAAGTAACCAAAAAAAAAATTAATAATGTCTTTGGCGACCCCGTTGCTAAATACACTTCTGTATACGTCTAGGCATTGACAAAATAAGATGATCGATGTCTGCTTGTGGCTCTCATTCCAAGCATTTTGAACCTTATGTATTAACTGTTCCTAAGTCTATGAAGGATGGTGCAAAGTGGACAGTCTCCTTCCTATCATATCTCATACATATTCGATAGGATTTAAATCCGAAGCACGGGGCGACTGCGGCAAAACATTAACTCCAGCTTCTTGGAGAAAGTCCATAGTTTGACGAGACATATGGGTACGCGCGCTGTCTTGATGAAAGAGGATGTTTCGATGGCCGTCGAGATAAGGCAGTAAAGTGGTCCGCAAGATGCCATCAACACAACGCGCAGCTGTTATACTGCCTCGAATAAGCATAAGTAGTGAACGGCTACCATAGGCAATAGCCCCCCTAACCATTACTTCAACTGTCCTGTCTACATGCCTCTCAACAGCAAACCCGATATCTCGTCACTTTCCACGGCGGCGTCTTACCATCCTACGCCCATCATATATTCCTAAACAGAATCGTGATTTATCGCTGAATCCTACATTACACCATTTTGATAACAAATGCTACCATTCTCTGCACCAATTCAAACATTGATGACAGTGGTCAACATACTATGTCAGTATACAACGAAGTACTAGTCGTTTTCCAAAGGATTTCCTTTGGAAACCAGTCTAAAGGCTCGAATGTGACGGTATAGTGTGCGGATACTAACAAGTCTACCTACTACTCCAAACCATTGGTTAGCAATTTGATGTGTAGTAGCAAAACGGTCTCGTAGAACCGGTAATCTAAACAGCCTATCTTGATGCTCTGTGGTACGCCTCGGTTGATCAGTTAGTCTTATTCGTGTCCCTCTACCTTTGTTTGTCCACATAGGACAGACACGAATAAACATCATTGCCGTACAACGACGTACGTTAACACGACGCCAAATTTCGCAATACGACAAATCCATATCTCTATATGCAATTATTCCACCCCTGTTAAAATCGCTAAGATGGTGGTAATTTTGGTGTTTTCGAACTAGAGACATTTTCTTACATTAAATATAATTAATGAAAATTTAAAAGAGGAACAACTAAAATCATATATTCCAAATAATTTGCTTCAACAAAAAGGTATAATAAAAAACGTAGATACTGCTTTTAATGACGAATATCTTTTTAGGAGAATTGATTTAGATGGAGAAAAAGCATATGTCCCCAGACAAATAGTATTACTTCCTTTTAAAGGAAACATTTTACCCAGATATGTATATATAAACAGTGTTGTCTGTTCCGTAGAATCCTCTGTGCATAGAGTTATGCAATGCTTTAAATGCTTGCAACATGGACATATATTTCGTAATTGTAACAGTACAAAAACCCGATGTATTAACTGCGGACAGTAGAAAAACGATGATCATAACTGTAGAGACCCACAAGACAGTTATTGTATACACTGTAAAAATTATGAGCATAAATCCATTTCCAAACAATGTTCAAAATTTAAAGAACAAAACGAAATTAGAAGACATATGGCCGAAGAAAATTTAACTTTCTTAGAAGCACAGGATAGTCTAAGAAACTCTTACACATCTACTGTTAGTACAAGGAATAGTTTTGAAGTATTAGGTATGCTAAATAATGAAAGCTTTCCACATCTTCCAAGTCAAACTAACACCAAACATATACCTAAATCATCTTCATCCAATACCCAAAAACAAACACAAAAAGCACCTCCAAGTTAACCTGAAACTTCTTCACATTAAAAAAAATAGAAAAACCCAATCTCCCTTACCTGAAGCTATGTTTCCTTTTGAATTTAGTTTAAAAATACCTCTTCCCTCAAATATTTTACACAGTGCCGATCCTGATCCCAATACAGATAAATTTATAAACATATTTTTCAATATTTTTAAAAATGTACTTGAAGAGTTTGATTCTTTTAGCGATTTAGAAAAGTTAGATAAAGCATACATTTATGGTAAAATTAAAGTAATGGTTAATAAAATCAAAAATAAAATACAGATTTTACAATGGAAAGCGCAATCGGCTGTAGCTAATAAACTGAGTTTACTTAAATGTTTGAATGAAAATATTCAGAGACATGGTTTAAGACAGATAAACAATACACTTTCAAAGCTTATAATATTATTCGTAAAGATAGAAATGATGGTTATGCAGGTGTGACAATCCTTGTCAGAAATGTATTTTATTTTAAAGAAGTTCCAATTAAAAAAAATTTAATGAAAATATTTTAATGTGTGGTATACAAATATTGAATAACAGTGAAATAACGCTAACATGTTTTTCATTATACTGCCGACCTGACATACGAACAACAACTGCCGATTGGGACGCAATTCTTAACTGTACCAAGTCAAATAGCATATTTGGAGGTGATTTTAATACGCATTATTCAACATGGGGATCATACAAAAGTAAGACCAAAGGCACACACATTATAACCGCTTCAGACAATACGAAGTTAGTACTTTTAAACATCGGGTTACCGACAACGTTCACAAATAATAGAAATTATTCAGTCGTGAATTTAACTTTTGGAACTCCAGATATAGCAATTAATTGTGCATGGGAAACTTTGCCTGATGTACTGGGTTCAGACCATTTTCCAATTATTATAGAAATTAACAAAGGCATGGAAAGTAAAGATATCATAATAGATCCAAAAACAAAATGGAATTTGAATAAAGCAGATTGAAGTCTATATCAAGAAGTTGCGAATACATATTTCTCACAACACATTAAAAATAACAATAACGCGAAACATAATTATAGCTTATTAACTGAAGGGACCAATAAGGCAGCCAATGCCCCTATACCCATTTACCACCCTTTAAACTGAACAAAAAACTCTTCTTCTACCATAGTGGGATCAAAGCTGCGAAGAGAATCACATTTACGAGACAGAAAAACTAGAAGACCACAAGAAATGCAGGAAAACAGAGATAGGAGACAAAATTATCGTCAAGACCGACCTAAAAGAGAATTTATACCGAGAAGAGAATACGAAAATAGAGAAAACAGGAGAGAGAGATACGAATCAAGCGACCAGCAAGGAAACCGAGACAGATACAGAGAAAACCACAATAAAAATACATACACAGACTATAAAGAAAATAACAATTACAGGAGGACAAATGAACAAGGGTATCGGGACAACAGATACAACTCCGAAACGCTAGGAAGAGTGCGAAGAGAGGTAAATAACACACAAATAGAAGAATACGGGGAAGAGAGACAATGCGAGGACAGAAGAAGTGCAGAAAGACAACATGAGGATTTTCGCGAAGGCACACACTAAAAACAAAGAAAAACACCGGAATTTTTTGTCACCCAAAGAAATTGATAAAACTCGCAGGACATAAGGACAAAGAAAATGGATCAAATTTAAAATATGTAAACGGGTTTATAAATGAAACACCCATAAAAATTTTGATCGATTCGGGTTCTAAAATCTCGCTGGTAAATAGAAAGTTGATAGAAGTTAATTTGACAAATTTAATTTATAAAATACCTAGGGTAAATTTAGTGGGCGCAAATAAACGAAAGTTAGCAACGATAAATGAAGGGATACGAATTAGGATACGATTGGGAAAGAAATTTTTTTCACTACAATGTGTGTTAATGCCAAATATGTCGCATGATATGATAGTGGGAGTAGACGAATTATTGGAAAAGCATATAGTGTTGGATTTTAATAATGATAAGGACAAGGACAATGACACAAGGAATATAGATGAAGCGGATACAAAAAGAATAGTAGAAATGAATTTGGCAACGAAACAAGGACAAAGAAACATGAGAAGGTGCAAGCAGAGAAGAATAAAAGAAGTTAATGCCTGGCATTCCTCAAAAGAGACGAGTGCAGAAGAAGAAGAAAAGGAAAAGATAAAAGAATTAAAAGAATGGAATTCCTCAAAAAAGATGTTACCAGAAAAAGTCAACGCATGGCATTTCTCATATGAGACAAGCCCAGAAAAGGAAAGGATAGAAGAAATTAAAGAATGGATTTCCTCAAAAGAGAGAAGTTTAGAAGAAGAAAAAGAAAAGAGAAAGGACGAAAATGAAAGAAAGTTAAAAGAAGACAGTCATACATGGGATGTATGGAATCCAGGGAGCATGAACGAAAAGCGAGATGATATGTTAGAAACAACGGTATTTGAAGAAGTGTATGCCAACGAGGACACCGAATACGCGGTACATATGTGTAAACAAAATACGGAGATCGAAAGAGAACTAATTTGCGGAGAAGGACAAGAAAAGGAGATGCGTTTGATGTTAAAAAACTACGAAAATCTAATAAACGAAGAAAATAGAGTGGCCAGATATTACGAGCATACATTTAAGGTGAAAAATTTGGGAAATTTTCGTTCAAAAACATACCCCATCCTGTATAAATATCGACAAGACGTGAAAAGAGAAATCGAGAAAATGTTGGAAGATCAGATTATAGAGAGATGTGATTTACCCTATGTCAATCGAATAGTGATAGTGAAGAAAAGCAGTGGAGATTTAAGGCTATGTTTAGATGCGAGAAACATCAACCAGCATACAGTATCCCAATATGAATCACCATGAAATATTAAGGCCATTTTTGGAAGAATAACTGGGTCACATATTTTTTCCAAAATTGATTTTAAACATAGTTTTTGGTTGATTCCATTAGCAGAAAAATGCCGAAATTATACAGCTTTACAATTGATGGGATAGTATATCGTTTCAAGGTAGTTCCTTTTGGATTGAAAAGTGCATGCGCAGCACTGGTGAGAGCTTTGCAAATCATTCTCAACCGTCATGAAGATTTTATTGTCAGGCTGGTTAAGATAAGAATAGGATCACGCTGGTTTGAAACTAAACATGGAAAAATGCCAATTTTTCCAAAAGGAAGTAGTGTATTTGGGGTTTAAACTGGACACGAGCGGAATTCCTCTAGCAGAAGACCGAGTAAATTTAGTAAATGATTATCCGAGACCGAAAAATTTGAAAAAGCTTTTTCAAGATTAAAAGAAGAGTTTTTACAAATACAGAATGAACAAAAAGTCCCGATATCTTTTATTTCTCGAGTAACGAAAACACATAAAAGAAAATGTAGCGTTACTGAACTCGAATTCGCGAGTGTACTATTTTGTGTTGAGAAGCTACGATTCTACCTATTGGGAGTGAAATTTTCAATCGAGACAGATCATGTCGCTTTAGTCCACATCATGAAGAATCGATTAGTAAATAACAGAATACATCGAGGAATTTTATTACTACAAGAGTACGATTTTGAATTCAAGTACATCAGAGGAAAGGACAACATCATAGCCGATGCTTTAACCCGGGATGAAGAAACAGGAAAAAGGGATACGATTGAATTGCATGTAGGTTTAAACCGATTGGCACAAGAAGACGGTATTTTCTCGCTTAATGAAATAAGAAGGAATCAAGAAGGTTTGGAGGAAAAAGATAAAAGAAGAGCATAAAGAGAAGATGATATTTTCTTTAAAAGAATTGAAGAAAAAGAATTTTATTTGGTGACACCAACACTGGCCGAGAAACTAATGGAAAACCTACATGTAAATAACGGACATATTGGAGCCCGAAAAGTATGGTTAGTTTTCCGTGAAAATTATATTTGTCGACAAGATTATTGTATAGCTAATAAGATGACCCAAAAGTGCAGTAAATGTCAAAGATATAAAAGTAAGAATTACAAAAATTAAATTTCGCCAAAAATACCGTATCCCGAAACAAATTGGACATCGTAGCAATCGATATGTTGAGTGATTGAATCATAACAAATCAACGAAATAAACACATCCTGGTAACGGTAGATGTATTTTCAAAATATGTGAAATTGTATAGTTGTCGCACGACAACAGGAGTCGAAATATTGAGAAAAATCGACGATTTCAAAGATTTCGTAGGAACGCCAAGGAGGATTGTATTGGACAACGCGACGTATTTTGGAAACGATCGTTTCAAAGGACAGCTGAGAGAAAGAGGAATAGAGACAAATTTTGTCAGCATTCGTCACCCTCAGAGCAATCCGTCGGAAAGATTTATCCAAGAGGTAACAAAATTTCTTCGTATTGCTACAGATGGACAGAAAAATAACAGAAATAGAAAAATATTTAAATACGATCCCGAGCACGGTGACAAAAGAAACCCCGGAATATGTTATGAATAATGCCAGAGAAGCCGTGGGAAGATACAAACATCCGATAATATCAACAAGTTTTGGAATTGGTGCGGAGAAGACTACAAAAAAGTAATTAGAAATACGTCCAAAGACAGAACCGTAACAGGAAAAGAAGGCCTGTCACTTTTCAGGTTGGCGAAAAGGTGCTGGTGAGAGCTCTGAGAGTATCCAACATCACTAACAATGTTTGTGCTAAGCTAATGCCGGTATTTGAGGGTCCATATATCGTAAATAATGAAAACGGTGTAATTAGTTATATCCTGAGACATATCGACTCTGAAAGAATCAGAGGAATTTTCAATATTCACGATGTACAGTAGAACCCCGATTATCCGTGCTTCACGGGACCGGGCGGTGGCACGGATAATTCGAACATTTTTTAAATGTATATGTACATTGTACATACATGCATATACAGAGTGGCCCAAAATTCTGGAACCGGCTAATTATCTCGTAAATTACTAGACATAATTATACAAAATTTGAGATACGCCTATTTTGGGATACGGAGATTCCATATTTGGTATTTGCAATGTTTCCAGATTTTTAGTTTCTCTTATATTACTAGTAACTTTGGTTTTTCAAATACATCACCCTATATATTCAATCAATATTGGAATTTCCTATTAAATACGAGTTCAACCATATGTAACACTTATGATTTTATGTAGTCTGGAAGGTCTTAAATACATAAAACAGAAGTCTGGCAACGCCTAAATTGTTTCAATACATTTTTTAATACTAACTATTTTCAAATACATTAAAACGTAACAATTGATAGTTTAGAATATTTTTTAACATAATAGTTACGTTATTAAGTGTTCAAAATGTGCTCCATTTGTGAGTTGACAGCACTCTAATCGATGGTAGAATGCGTCTACCACATTTCTCCATGATTGTCTAGAAATTATTCGAGATTCATCGATAATTCATTGCCTTAGCTATGCAAGACTTGCTGGTTAAGTTTTGTAAACTGAATTTTTCAAGTATCTCTAATAAAACTAATCTTTGGGATTGAGATCGGGTGAACGTGGAGGCCATTTAATTCTACCTTGTCTACCAATTTATCGTCCGGGAAATATCTCATCTAAATAACGCCGAACATTTACACCAACTATCTGACGTTAAATTTCTTTCAATAAAAAATGGCTCAATTAAATAAGTACCTACTATGACTGACCATACATTTAATTTTTGTGGTCTTTGAGTATGGTTTTCACGCATTCAGTTTGAATTTCACACGAGTTCAGCTATTCAATACGAGTTTAACCATATGTTCACTTGATTTTATGTAGTCTGAAAGATCATAAATACATAAAACAGTGCAAAATATGTAGATTTTAATAAATTTAAATATTTAAATGGAGAATACTGTGATTTTGACATTTGTTTACCATTTAAATTATGAACTAAAATTGACAATAGTTGTGGTTTAAAAAGTTCTGCAATTTAAATTGCTTCTCTAAAATGTAAAAAGAGAAGTAAAAGATAGATACCGATCAGGTTGACCAAAACGAGTTATCAATGACAACAAAACTTCAGATATAAGCAAATAGTCTAAGAGCCAGTGGGCGGCTACCTATATGTATTTGACGATACCTGGATTTTTGTACAGTGAGATCCCTATACCTACTGTACATGAGATGGAGAGTCACTAAGCTCCAGGTGGCCGACTTGGCGGGCGCTCAGGTAAGACAGGTATCGATTTTTGGCCAATGTTATAAGTATTTGACGACGTCTGCCGCTTTGAAATTTGAAAATATATTAATATTATTATCGGAAAATAACAATGGCAGACCATTATCGCGCGGTTTTCATTACGGCAGACAATTTTGAAAGTGCTCAAAAAAATAAAATTTTCAAAGTAATTGACCAGATCTGCCATTAATATATTTCATTTATTAGGGTCTTAAAAACTTATATTGATCATGGCAGACGTCTTCATGGTGGATATACTTCAGTAGACAGAAAATCTTAGCTATTATCCGGTCAGAAGTATGCATAGACTGTCTATAGCTATCTTTCTTTTATTCTCTATGAATCACTATTGTACTCATTCTAGCTTAAGAATTATTTCGTTGTGTAGTTACTCGCACTCGAAAAATTCAGGTTTTATACCTGAGAGGGCCAAGGTTCATCCCCACTCTAACGGTTTTTGCCAGATGTTTTCAGTATATCTCTGAGCCTTCTAACAGTTACTGCATGTTTCGTGAATTTATTGAATATAATACATAGTGTTGCTTTCTTTTGTTTTATTGATACGGTTATTATTATTTAATCTATCCGTGATTATGTCGAGTGAAAAACCAGAACAGAAGTGTCTCTTTTGTAACTCAGTAAAAAATGAAAAATTATTACTGTTTTCAGAAGAGACTATATCAAAATGTAAAAAAGTTTTGAGGTTAAGGAAATTTCATAAATTAAAATACAATGACATTATTTTACCGGACGAAATTTATGATTCAGCATACCATAGTAGTTGTTACAAGACATTTACAGCGTTGAAAAGACAGTATTTGACGACAGATGTTGAAAAAAAGACTTCATCACAGTCCAGAAAATCTTGCCTGCAGTTGAATAGCCATCTACATCAGCTGAGAGCTCAATAATTGTTGATACACTTGTACACGATTCCCTTGAAAAAGATGGAAACCTTCCTGAGACAAAAGAAGCAGAAAAAGAAATCGACGCTGAACTGCCGTTGGAGGAAGGAGCATCTGAAAATTTAGCACAATCATCGACTGTTGAAACTTCCGATACTGTAGCTTCTGCAAGTTCAAATTCAAATTTGTGTTTTTTTTTGTAACAAAAAAAAAAGAAACAATTTCGTGGTAAAATTGACCCATTACGGGCTTCAGAAAAAAATCAATTTGAAAAGAGTGTCCTGTTAAACTTTAAGGCAGATACTGAAATTTACAATGAAACTCTAACTAAAATACAAAGTGTTCTCTCTCGTCAAGTATACTACCATGACAGTTGCCGGCAAAATTTTAGGAATCAAAAAAGATCACTCGTGAAAAGTCCAGTTCGTACTTCATGGCACATCTCCCGAGAAGTACCTAGATGAAACTGTTTATAAAGAAATATGTAATTTAATTGAAGAGAATGTTATAAATCGAGGACGTTGTTATTTTCTGAGTTATTTGCATAAAGAGTATCTTGAAATGTTTAAAGAATTAAGTGAAAGCTCAGACTCAGCATCAATATTTATCGCATCCTATTTGGAAGAAAAGCTTCGCAAGAAATTTTATGGTAAAATTCAAATTTTGACATCTAACAAAAAAAAAGTTGTTGCCCCGATAGGTATTTCAACTATTGATGAATCATTATTTGCGCACTTAAAAGATCAAGATATTTTACGAGAAGTTGCTGCCATTTTACGAGAGGAAATTATGGGCATAAAAAAAATATATTGCCTGATAATTTAACCAGTCAGCGGTTGATAAAAGGTGAGTGTTCAACACCACCTATGATTTCCGAATTTTTTTCATCAATTCTCAGATGTTACAAACGTAAACGACGGAATTGCGACAGTTTTCAACGTCATGTACAGTCTCTGTCACAGGATATTATATACATTACTCACAACGGTAACCTTAAGACATCTAAACACATCTGCTTAGGCATGGCCTTAAAAAGTCTTACAAGCAGTCGAAAAGTGATCGATATAATAAATCGTTATGGTCATGGTATAAGTTATAGAGCTGTCGAGGAGTTAGAAACAGAAGCCACATTTGCATCGGTTTCGACCGAAATATGTCCAGAGGTAATTAATAAAGCAGAAAATCTCGTGGCAGGTATGGCATTTGACAATTATGACCGATTTGTTGATACCAAGACTGTACCAAGATGATACTCTTCATGATACTGTGGGAATAATGTATTAAAATATTGACCCCAAAGACGCTAACATAGAAGAGGAAGAGGAAGCAGAAAAAGAAGATACTGAAGTTAGTAAACGTGACAGGCCTAGACGACAATCTTTTGAGGCCATTGACTTTGAGTTACCTCAGCGTGCTAAAAAACTCAGAAAAGTTAGTAACATTCAAGCTGAAAGCGAAGAAGAGGTTAACATAATCTTGCATAAAAGTCTTTACGATAAAATTGACAGAGTTTGGATGTTAAGTCATGCTTTGGGATTATTAAATACTCCTATGTGGACGGGTTTTAACAGTTAAATAGTGATTGATAATACTCCACAACAATTGATTACATATTTAACTCCGATTAATCACTCACCGACAAGCAGTGCAGTAGTTTTGACAACTATGCAGCAATGCATGGCAGCCTTGCAAGAGCTAAATCAAAAATGCATGCAAGTAACTTACGATTTCGCTATTGCAAAGATTGCATTACAAATTCAAGCTACAGAAAGTAACACATTCCAAAAATTATTCATACACTTAGGAGCTTTTCACGTAATGATGTCATATTTTAATCCGGCTTTCTTTAATAAAGGGAAAAGAAGACCTTTTACCTTATTGAAGAAAAATACAGAAGTTCAAGAAGCATTTGCTACTCTTGGTGAAGAAAATTTGCCAGAGGACCAGTTGCAACAGGTATTTAACAGCATTCAAAAGTTTACCTGCCAACTTTATAATGCAAAAAAAATCTGTTGACGTTGATGATGGAAGATACCAACTTCTCGTCAATAATTATAAGGCTTCCGATGTCAATGAAAATTTCAGCAAAAAAATTTCGAATTTTGATGCAAGCTCAATACCACCATGTAAAAGTAAGCTTTATCAACAACTTCTGAGAGCGCATTATATTTCTACAATTTGGAAAAATGCTTACAAAAAAGAACCTACGACATTGGATCCATTAGAGTTTGGTTGGATAGAGCAAGACGAGAAATTTACATTCAAATGGTTTGAAGGAGATCAACTCCCAACTTCTGTCAGTGATTTAATCACCCAAGTTCCTGGTAAGTTCATAATAATTAATTCTATACCGAATGTGTTCAGATCAATTTACGATTGACTTTTATTTAATAATTTATGCTTTATTTTTACAGATTCCGAATCACAGGATGATGAAGAGGAGTCCCACTTGGGGACAAATGATTCCGATGAAGATGAATAAAAATTCAAATCAATAAAAGAAAATATTTTTTGTAATTCATGATTCATTTTTTTCAATTTTGTTGTGAATAAATTAAAAGAAAAAAATCAAATAAATTGACTATTTTATCATCAAATTTCTAAATTTTAGTCCATAATTTGCAATGAAGTATTAATTGCTATGAATACAGTAAGAACGTAAATGATATTGATATGAAACAGGGAACGTCATACAGATACATCTGACCGGATAATAGCTAAGATTTTCTTGTCTACTGAAGTATGTCCACCATGAAGACGTCTGCCGTGATCAATATAAGTTTTTAAGACCCTAATAAATGAAATATATTAATGGCAGATCTGGTCAATTACTTTGAAAATTTTATTTTTTTGAGCACTTTCAAAATTGTCTGCCGCAATGAAAACCGAGCGGTAATGGTCTGCCATTGTTATTTTCCGATAATATTAATATATTTTCAAATTTTAAAGCGGCAGACGTCGTCAAATACTTATAAAATTGGCCAAAAATCGATACCTGTCTTACCTGAGCGCCCGCCAAGTCGGCCACCTGGAGCTTAGTGACTCTCCATCTCATGTACAGTAGGTATAGGGGTCTCAGTGTACAAAAATCCAGGTATCGTCAAATACATATAGGTAGCCGCCCACTGGCTCTTAGACTAAAAGTTTTGTTGAAGATCCACATACATCCCCAGTCAGGTTTACACAAGTACATGATGTAGGTCATTCTTCAGTCTTACGTTTATTACGTAAAAATAAATTTAAATCATACAAAATTAACTTATTGCAAGAATTAAGTGAGGATGACTTTGGTCGTAGATTAGAGTTTACTGAGATAATGATGGATAAAATTGAAAATTATTAAAATTTCGTTAACAGAATATGTTTTTCCGATGAAGCAACTTTTACACTGTGTGGAAGTGTAAATCGACACAATTTAATGTACTGGTGTAACGTAAATTCACACTGAAGACTGAATGCGTGAAAACCATACTCAAAGACCACAAAAATTAAATGTATGGTCAGATAAAGTAGTTATTTATTCAACTAGGCCATTTTTATTGAAAGAAATTTAACGTCAGATAGTTGGTGTAAATGTTCGGCGATATTTAGATGAGATATTTCCTGGACGATAAATTGGTAGACAACGTAGAATTGAATGGCCTCCACGTTCACCCGATTTCAATCCTAAAGATTTCAATTAATTTTTATTAGGGATAGTTGAAAAATTCAGTTTATAAAACTTAACCAGCAAGTCTTGCAGAGCTAAGGCAACGAATTATCGATGAATCTCGAATAATTTCTAGACAATCATGGAGAAATGTGGTAGACGCCTTCTACCATCGATTAGGGTGCTGATTAGGAAGCCCTTTTAGGTGCCTCTCAAGCTTTTGACAAGGTATGGCACATAGGACCTCTGAACAAGTTAAAGAAAAAACTATGTTACACTTACTTCAAACTGCTCAAATTATACCTTACAGAAAGAAGATATCTAGTAAAGTATAGGGAAGCCTATTCAAAATTCTACTCCATTATATCTGGTGTACCTCATGATAGTGTGCTCGGAAAGATCTTGTACCTGATAGATACGGCTGACGGCCTTACGCTTGCAATATTTTCAGGTGATACTGCTTTCCTAACATCTCATAGTAATCCAGTAATAGCATCAAATATACTGCAACTACACGTTAACAAAACTAATGAATATTTATTTCCTGGAGAATTAAAGTAAATCATTCAAAATCCGCACGTATTACATTTACTCTAAGAAGAATTATATGCCCATATGTTAACTTCGATGGACATCCTTTACTCCAAAAGGATGATGTTAAATATTTAGGCTCATGTGAACACACGATTAACATAGACCAAACATATATCGACGAAAAGACTACAACTAGGAATTTTATACAGAAAACTGTACTTGATGCTGGAAAAAATGGTTATCGATAGACAAGCTGCTGATATACAAAATTATAATAAAACACGTTTGGTCATATGCTTCGCAGCTCTGGGAATCAACTAACCAATGTAATGTATTTAATCAATATCAAAAGAGGTTTCGCGTACATCCTGACACCCTGGCATAGAATCTTCTCCACAACCTACAAGCGAAGAGATTGAAGCGATATGATCCCTTGGACCTACCAAACCGTTCCTGACTACGCCTTCAATGGCGCCCAGCCATTGTAATCTGTGCCGCTTTTAGTATTCGTGTTCGCTTATCTGTGTATACAAGCCAATATTTGTGTTATGATGCTTTGGCTACTGGACCTTACATCTCTCTGACAGTGTAAAGAAAAACAATGTTACGTATTGTTTTTATTATGAAACAGATAGGTAAAATATTAAATGTTAATAAAAAAAATTATTTAATGATATTGGTCATAGTTTTCGTACAGTGGTAGGTAATTGATTATACGTGTATATTTATATCAGATCTTACGGCTGCAAATATATCTATTACTACTTCCGAAAAGTTTATCCATAAGTATCTAAAACTCTAGTTAAAATAAATATATCATTCCTTATAACAATAAAAGCAAAATAAAATTGGTACTTTGTTTTCACACTTAAGTACGTCTTTTCCATTCGGTGTGAAATCACTTACTATGGTCAACGATCATAGCGATGATAGGAAAACATTTTATAATGTAGCCGAATATTTAGTTCATGTGTGCTTTGATTTGTTTTGTTGTATATTCTTATTATTTGCAGGCATAGAGTTAGGATGTCATAGTTCAGCATGTTGGCCTCACATTTTTAGCGCATGTATAGCTGTCTCTACATTGGAGCATTCATTGTTTAGTAAAACTGGGTCAACACAACTATTAATGGTAGCTCAAAATCCGCAAAATAACGTTATTACATCTACAACTAGATCAGGTTCTCAAGAAAAATTACATATGCCATTTAATATTACTGGAGATGAAGAAACGTAAGTAAAGATCCAATACACACAAACACGTATACAGGGTGCGGCAGATAAACGTCCAATTAGAAATATCTCGAGAACTAAAAGTAACTGAATCATGAAAATTAGATTAAAGGGGTTTTGAAGAGGGACTCCCTGTATATTTTTAAATTTAAAACAATTTTACATTATTATAACAACTTTTAAAAATACTTCCCTATACCTATTACCTATACCCTATATCGTTTTTAAGTTATAATGGTTTTATATGAAAATTACACTTTTCCACCATGTATATAAAGTTCAATATCCTCTAACGTAATTTGAATAAAAATTTTAATTCCTTGTGAACTTATTACTTAGATACAGCATTATCGTTTACAGTGTAAAGTTGCCTGTTTCATTATAAAGGGTGCTGTCAAAATTGGCATAAAACCGGCATCCTAAATTTTTGCCTAATGGTTTTTTTTTAGTGGGAAACCTGTATGTGATTGATTATTTTGGAAAAATATGTTTTTTACTATCGATCTGTATTCCTTATACCGATCTCTTGCAGTTTTTAAATAAATAAACTTTCTACATTTTTGTCACAAAAAATACTTTTTTTCGTAGACTATGTTGTATTAATTTAAAACTTTCATATTGTGAGTTAAACATTGAACAATTAAAAAGATGCTATCAAAGAAAATAGGCACTATCGTATTAATGTAATAAATGTTCAAAATATTTCTCATCAACATCCGATCATTTATGAACCCTTTTAATCAGAATTTCATTAGTTGCTCTTGATTTTGATTCTTATCTATTTCGTTAAGAACTTGAAAGGTTCAGAAAAAACCTTATTTTATTAACATATCTCCAAATATAGTAATCTAGCGGTGACGGCGGGATCTTGGTGACCAGAAAAACGGATCTTTGTTAGCTATCAGTCTATCGCTAAATATTTCACCAAGCAATTTGTTGAATCCTCGAATATTGTGAATCTAAGCCTGGATAGTCTTATTATTATGTAAAGCGTGCAGTGCTGGTACAATTACTTGCCGTAAAGTGTTATCACATGTTTACAGAAGTGACTGTTATGGTGGTTAAATATACCATTTTTTTGTAAAATCTTGATGTTGACATTTCATTAAAACCCATTCACAAAATTCTACACGTCTTACAGAATCTCTAATATACCTGTAACGATTGCTTACATTACCGTAAGGATGAATTTGGATTAGCTGAAAAGTATCCCAGGATATCTATTTGTAAGTCTTTATTATCGACGTGGGTTCTTTTACTTATAAACTGACCAAACTGGAAACAGTTGTTCAACAAACGTTTTACAGTTTTATGATTTGGTCAAGGTATATCGGGATATCTCTCAGCAAAAACACGGCAAGTTCTAAATACTATTCTGTTACACTCACCGTAAATTATAATTAAATTTAAAAAATCATTATTTGTATATCGCAAATGAGCCTTTGTTACTTTGACAAGAAAATTAGACAAATTATTATTACAACTGCCAACCACTGGCACACAACAAGGTTACTATTAAACATTAACAATAACTGATATTTCTTTCAGAATATTCTTTAGGCTACTTGATAAATACATTTTTTATGACAAAAATGTATAAAGTTAATTTATTTGAAAGCTGCAAGAGATACGTACTGGAAATACTAATACAGATCGATAGTGAAAAACATTTTTCTAAAATAATTAATCACATACAGGGTGTTCGATTTGAAAAATAAAGGAATTAGGCAAAAATTTAGGAAGCCGGTTTTATCCTAATTTTTACAGCACTCTGGATAATGATAAAGGTAACTTTATACTGTCAACGATAATGCTGCATCTAATTAATAAGTTCCTATGGAACTTAAAATTTTTATTCAAATTACATTACAGGATATTAAATTTTATATGCATGGTAGAAAAGTGTAATTTTTATATAAAAACCATTATAACTCAAAAACGGTTTACAATAGGTAAACAAGAAATGTTCAGAATAACATCAATTTTTCTAAAACTGAAAAATATACACGGTGTCCCATTAAAATATCTGCCGCGTTCTGTATATATATATATATCTATATATATCTATCTATATATATATATATATATATATATATATATATATATATATATATATATATATATATATATATATCTATATATATATATATATATATATATATATATATAAATATATATATATATATATATATATATATATATATATATATATATATATATATATATATACAGATTGAACGAAATAAATTCGAAACATGCTATAATCTACGGAAATATTAAGTATATTATTTTATGTATTTCGGCTCAATTCTGCTGTAGGTGGTTGACCAACAAAAGGTTGTCGAATAATTATATTATAAAAATACAATACTTCAGCGGGCTGCTGGATTCTGAAATCATAAAAATTGAAAGCTACACATAAATCTACGATCTTATTATGCTGTCAAACCACTTATAGTCTAGGAAATGAAGCATTTCACCTCGCCATTTTTTCGTCCTGCGTGGATTGACTTAAAATTTTAACAGAAGGTAGGTAATAGCCAAGGATCAAAATCTATATCGAACCAAAGTGCGCCAAAGCCTTGGGGGTGGTTGCCATCCCATCTCGGGGGTGAAACATTCTTTTTATGTTTTAACTACAGGTTTCGATTCAAAAAGTGATTCTAAACAAAAAATGTTCTATAAATTTTTTTTTGTAAAACTGATATTTTTCAAGTTATTCGCGATTGAAAGTAACAACTTTTAGACGAAAAAATCGACGTTTTTAATCGATTTTTCGCGAATAACTTGAAAATGGTGCATTTATTAAAAAAATTGTAGAGAATAAATTTGTAGCTTTTAAAAAGACAAATACAATTCATTTTTTAAAATGTTTTGCGATATAAGAGGAACCGAAATACGGCCTATCAATGTTCAGCGGTTTTCTTCAAATGCCAAATTTGAAAGATTCAAAGTCAAATATCGGGAAAATGATGCATTTTTGGAAGAAAACTTACAGATACTTTTTTAAAGAGCATAAATAGACCTATCATAAAAAAAGACTCTAGCTTAAAAATTGAGTGAGTTGGAATGAAAATAATGTCAGTACCTCATTTTTTTACGAAAAAATCGGTGAAAACAACCCCCTAACCAGCCCCATAATTTAAATCGATCTTCACCCTCCTGCAATTCTCTTTGAACATGTATTGTTAATACGTCCAAGAAGTTTGACCCATTTAAAATGCTTAGTTTTAGAAAAAGTACAGCATAAAGCGACAAACGATTTACAATTTCATATTTTTTACCCTTCTTTTTTTAAATATCCCCGAAAATACTGAATATATGAAAAAAAATGTACTAAATTGTATCTTTTTTAATGACTAAAATTTCCCTAATATTTGGCGAGATATAGCCTTTTAGAGCATCGATTTACGATCAAGCACCATCTTTTTCGAGCCCTTTAAACTCACCCCATTTAAAAACCAAGGGTTCCAAAAAGATTTAATTCACAGATCCTTGTAGCTCTTAAAAGCCTTTACAAAATCGTTTTTGATGAAACACTCTATCGTTAAAAATGAAGGAAATACGTTAAAAAAACCAATTAATTGTTTTTCCGGAAAATTCCATTAGTATAGTACAGTACATTTCGGAACATAATAATCTACAAAACCGGTATATTAGGTATTGTGGGGCGTTATACATTCGAAATTTTAAGCGTTCTTATTTTGAAATCCCATACAACAGAATAAAACATCTGCTCATATGTCTATGGCTTGGCAATGAAAATATCAGAGCAACAGATTGGGGATGGTATTCCAAAGATGGTTTGTTATTACCCGTACGCATGAACAAACAACCTGCACCCGTTGAAATTTTGAAAATTATTTTTTGCCAATGCAAAAAAGGACTCTACTACTAAGACAAGTAACTCTACTTGTTCTGGGTGCTCAGGTGAAGGGTGCAATAATAGTCCACCAATAATTGAAGAAGATGAGGATGACATAGATCACGATGAAGATGTAATTGATGACGAATAAAATTAATATTATAATTGTTTTACCCATAAATGTAAATATTTCCAACTATTTATGTAAATGTATAAGAATATATGGTGCCTTTTTATGTTGATAATTTTTTTGTATTTAATTCTACTTTTTTCAATTTATATCCATTAAATTAGTTTATAAAAACTGCAATGTTATAAAGGGTGATTTTCAAAAGTTGAAAATTGCAAAATTTCAGCAAAAAATTGTTTTTACCTATAGCACTCATAACAATTGATTTTTAAGGGTTGAAAATGTATGAAATTGTATTTTAAAGTATAAAAAAAATCAGTATTTAACTAATTAAAACCAAATTTCACTCATCTTAAGATTTGTAATGTTATTTTACAATTTTTGAAAATTAGGGGTAGTTTTTACTCCTAAACACAATCAGGGTTCATCAGCATGACATAAACTATAAGCAGAGGGTGAGTTGAGCTTAATTCCAAATTTTTATGCAAATCGTTCCAAGGCGAAATCATTTTCTTCGCATTACTACTTTTTTTACATTAATCTCTAACAAGGGTCGCTTTTTAAGGGTTGAAATATGATGGAACTTATCAAAAGCACGAAACTATCATTATTTAATTAATTCACACCAAATTTTACCCATATCCAGGTTCAATATGTTATTTTATAATTTTTGACAATTAGGGGTAGTTTTCACCCCTAAGAACAATCAGGGTTCGTCGACATAACATAAACTATAAAGCAGTGGGTGAATTGAGCTTAAATCCAAATTTTTATCCAAATCTATCCAAGGCGAAATCATTTTTTTAGAATAAGTAATATTTTTACATTATTCTCTACCAAGGGTTGCTTTTTAAGGGTTGAAATATGATGGAACTTTATTCAAAAGTATAAAATAATCATTATTTAACTAATTCATACCAAATCTTACCCATATTCAGGTTTAATATGTTATTTTATAATTTTTAACAATTAGGGGTGGTTTTCACCCCTAAAACCCTTCAGCGCACTTCGGTTCGATATAGATTTTGATCCTTGGGCTATCACCTACCTTCTGTTAAAATTTCAACTTCATCCATGCAGGACGAAAAAATTGCGAAGTTTTACCTTTTTTCGAGCTTCATTTTCTGAACTATTATTGCTTCCTTTACGCAAACAACATTGTTGCGAGAAAGATAGTTGAACGATATTTCATACAATGTCTATACACAGGTATGGATTTATTTTTGTCCAAGTTTTATATTGGTCACTATTTCAAATGCAGTTCAAGTATATATATATATATATATATATATATATATATATATATATATATATATATATATATATGATCAGATTTTTGTGCTACGTCAAATCTTAGAAAAAACTAATGAATTTAATATTGACACGTTCCATCTCTTTGTGGACTTTAAGTCAGCGTATGATAGCGTCCTAAGAGGTAAATTATACGAAGCCATGAATGAACTTAACATTCCCCATGAATTAATAAGGCTCGTAAAAACAACTATGAGTAAAGTGATCTGCAGAGTGCAAATACAAGGCGATATGTCACAAGCGTTTGAAACATATGCAGGGTTACGGCAGGGAGACGCGCTGGCGTGCCTTCTCTTTAATATAGCGTTAGAAAAGACTATAAGAGATGCCGAGTTAGACAATAGGGGAACAATCTTTAATAAATCAACGCAGATTATGGCCTACGCTGACGATCTGGATTTGATTGCACGTACTACACGAGGACTTAAAGAGATGACTTCCACCTTCTTGACAGCCGCACAAAATATGGGCCTTAAAATAAACTAGGAAAAAACCAAAATGTTAGCATCTATTCCAAATAACAGAGATAGAGCTAGAAACGCCGAACAAAACTTCAGTATAGACCAATATAATTTTGAGGTAGTAAATAAGTTTACACACTTGGGTTCTCTCATAACAAACGATAATGACACATCTGAAGAAGTTAAACGGAGGGTACTGCTAGCAAACAAATGTTATTTTGTACTAAGAAAGCAGCTGAAAAACAGAAATTTAAGCCAGAAAACCAAACTAATAATATATCGAACACTCATCCTACCAGTGCTGACATATGGGTCAGAAACATGGACCATCTCCAAAACAGACGCAAATCTTCTGCTCGTCTTCGAAAGGAAGATACTAAGAAGAATAATGGGCGCATTCTATGAGAATGGTATTTGGAGAAGGCGATATAATTTCGAATTGTACGAGAAGTATAAAAAAATAGTAAATGGTAGAGATGTAATATCCTTCATAAAAATAGGTAGGCTTAGATGGGCTGGACATGTGTCAAGAGCAAATGAAAATTACCCACCCAGACGAACTCTATTATCGGTCCCAGTGGGAAATAGGAGTAGAGGCAGACCACGACTGAGATGGAGGGACGGTGTGGACGAGGACGCAAGGAAAATCGGCGCGGCAAATTGGCAACGGTTGGCGATGAACAGAAACGACTGGCGAAATAGACTGGGGAAGGTCAAGGCTCAACTAGAGCTGTAGCACCACTGATGATGATGATGATATATATATATATATATATATATATATATATATATATATATATATATATATATATATGACTTACCAAAACGTAAAACGTGACACATACATTAACGAACTGACATATAAAAGTTGATATCTGATATCTCATTGTTTACTGTCATTAGTATATAATTATTTTTATATGGGCGTATCGTTGATGTTTTTGAAAAAGGTAAGGTGGAGATAGTTTATGACTTAAGAACTTTTTATGATGTTATATTATTATTGTTTAAATCAGATTGAAATATATTTTATTTAGGTTTTGTGTATCTTTTTTGTCATTTATTGCGTTGGTGTTTCTTTTTATTTCTATTGATTCGTATATCTCCCTCTTCTTTTTGTTTTTTTTCTGTTTTTAAAATTTTGATGTTTTTAAATTTATGCTCACAAATACGACGTCACTGAAATCGACGTCACAACGTCACTGCGCTCACAAAACATGAAAGCGGGAAGAAGCATAAATTTGACTTTGAAAACATCAAAATTTTAAAAACAGAAAAAACAAAAAGAAGAGGGAGATATACGAATCAATAGAAATAAAAAGAAACACCAACGTAATAAATGACAAAAAAGATACACAAAACCTAAATAAAATATATTTCAATCTGATTTGTCAATCTAGTTTGATGTCTTTTATAAATTTTGGTATGCTGGCTCTAAATAATCCTATCTTAGTTTTAAATACTTATTAAAATAGCTTCTATACTAAACAGATGGGCGGACCATTTTGAAGAACTGCTTAGTGGCAATCACGAAGATTGCGAAATTGAGGACCCCATGTTTCAAATGAATGAAGATGATCGGCAACCACCCCTCACCGAAGAAGAAATTAGAGAAGCCATCGCTACACTGAAAAATAATAAAGCTCCCGGTTCGGATAATCTCCCTGCCGAACTTTTCAAAAATGGCGGCGACCCCCTTATGAAACACATGCATAAACTGATAACTGCAATTTGGCAACAGAAAGAAACGCCCACAGACTGGAAGTTAGGTGTACTGTGTCCTATACACAAAAAGGGAGACATAATGGTGTGTTATAATTATAGAGGCATCACTGTACTCAATATGGTATATAAAGTGTTGTCCAACGTATTGTACAAAAAAATCCTCCCCTACGCCGAACAAATAGTGGGAGGTTATCAGTGCGGTTTCCGTCCTAATAAATCAACAACGGACCAGATATTTACAGTGAGGCAGATCCTTGAAAAAACCCCAGAGTTCGGCGTCGACACTCACCACATATTTGTTGACTTCAAAGCCGCATACGACTCCGTTAATAGAAATAAACTTCTACTTGCTATGGTAGAATTTCGCATTCGGTTTGATCTTGTCCGGTTAACTGAACTTACACTCACAGGTGCAGAGAGCATGGTAAAAATCCAAAACGATCTCTCAAGACCCTTCCATTGCAAAATAGGACTAAGACAGGGTGATGGACTATCGTGTCTCTTATTTAACCTGGCATTAGAAAAAATAGTTCGAGAGTCGCAGATTACTACGAATGGTACTATCTTTAACAAATCAGTACAAATTGTTGGATACGCAGATGACATAGACATCATAGGCAGGTCCACAGAATCTTTGACTGAAGCATTTCAGTCGTTAAGAGCATCTGCACACAGAATGGGACTAAATATAAATGTTCAAAAGGCCAAATATATGTGTTGCACTAGGTCAAGAAACCTGACACCTACACGAATAATAGTTGATGACCTATAAGTGGAAGGTGTTGACACCTTCATATACTTAGGGTCGCTGCTAACCAAGGATAACAACGTCAGTGAAGAAATCAAAAGAAGAATAGAGCTCGCCAATAAGTGTTATTATGGCTTAAGAAGACAGATGGCCTCAAAAATGCCCAGAAAAATTAAACTGACTGTATACAAAACACTAATAAGACCAGTGCTAACATATGGTTCAGAAACTTAGACACTAACAGAATGACCAAGAATTGCTCAAACGTTTTGAGCGAAAAATACTAAGACGAATATATGGAGGCATAAAAGAACAAGGTTTGTGGCGCAGGTGTTACAATTTTGAGTTGTATAGAAGATTTGGAAAACCTGACGTTGTAGAATGGATTAAGGTAGCACGCCTCAGATAGATAGGTCATGTAATCAGACGAGAGGAAGATGCCATAGTCAGAAAAGTTTTTGACCGAAGAGGGCCGATCGGACAACGAAGAAGAGGAAGACCGAGACTTAGGTATCAAGACAACCTAGAAAATGATTTGAAGTCTATCGGAATTAGAGCATGGAGATGAGTTGTCAGAGACAGGGGCGAATGGAGGATTGTTCTGAAGAAGGCTTTGGCTCATAAAGAGCTGTAACGCCACTGATGATGATGAAATAGCTTCTTATTTAATGTAAATTAACCATAAGTTTAATTAAAAGTAAGTTATATTTTTTGTTTCGCTTACTACTTCACAAATCTTTCTGCAAATACCATTATTAATAATAACTATGGAGACACAAAGTATTTTGAGAATGAAAGTTGTCAACTTAACTCTAAAAATGCAGTAATACTGTAGAGAGTATATGCCGTAAATTATTTAACAGTTATCGACAGGTACATTATCATAATATACAGCAACTAAAGTGTTATTTAGAGTAAAGAATCACCAAGAGATATTTAGAGATCAATAGTTATCTTAATCGCCTACAAATTGCATGGTTGTAAAAATTTTGTCTTTATGGAATAACTTTAAATATTTACATTGTAATGTTGACCAAGGCGAATCTGTTCTGAGGTGAATATGAGAGTCGGCATTCTGATTTTTGCAGAAAAGTTGTGTGATAACGTTAATAATAATACTCGATTTATACGCACTCTTAAATAGATCGGGAATATTAATAAAATAAGAAAAATATTTAAAAATTATTAACATCTTGTTTACTTTCCTTGTTTATAACTTTAAAACAATTTTTATTTTGGAGCAAAGTCGTACTGAAATAAAATAACGATAGTTGAATTTCATATAAGATATATATATTATATATTGTGGCTAAACACCCCGTACGGGGTTACGCCGCTTAAGCTCTCTAGATCTATTTTACGAGTTAGATCAGTCCTCATTTTCTTTATTTAATTTTTCTTGCTATTTTTCTCCACTGTTTCCTATCTTTGGTTTTTTCTCTCCATTGTCGTACGCCCGCCCTGTTGAGATCGTTTGTTACTTCTTGTAGCCATGTAGATCTTGGTCTTCCACGTCTTCGTTTACCAGCTGGTGTCCATTGCAATATTGAGAATATTGTCGTAGATGGTCCTGATCTCCATATATGTCCTAGCCATTTTGCCCTTTGCTGTTTTATTTTACAAACTATATCCTCTTTAATTTCGTTTAGTAGTTCATGATTCGTTCTTTGTCTATATTGGTTTTCATTAATTTTTATTGGTCCTAATATTGCTCTTAGTATTTTCCTTTCTAGTATTCTAAGGTCTTCCTCTTGTTTTTTTGTCACGCTAAGGGTTTCGGCAGCATACATCATAGTCGGTCGAATTATTGTTTTATATATTTTCATTTTCGATTTTCTGCTCAGTAATTTATTTTTTAGAAGCTTTTTATTTGCATAGTATGTCTTATTTGCTGTAATTATCCTTTCTTTAATTTCTGTTTCCCTTTCTCCATTGTTTGCTAATAATATTCCCAAATACTTAAACTTTTCTTCTTCTTCAAATATATATTCTCCCAGTCTAACCTTTTTGTTTTCATATTTTTTGTCAAATTTCATTATTTTTGTTTTTTCTTGATTTATTACTAATCCCATTACTTTCCCTTCTGCTACCAATTCTTTTAACATACTTTCCATTTTTTTTTCTGTTCTTCGTTATTATCACAATATCGTCGGCATATGCTATTATTTGTCCCTCTCTCGTTCTAAGTGTACCTTTGTTGATTTTTCTGACTATGTATTCCAGGGCAAAATTAAACAGAGTTGTAGATAATAAATCTCCTTGACGTACACCTTTATTTATAACAAATTCTTCTGTGTCTCCTTCTTGTGTTTTTACAGTTACTACGGTTTTGCTCATTGCCATTTTTATTAATCGTCTTAATTTGTTGTGTATTCTCATTTCTCTCATAGCTGTAAGTAATTTCGCTCTGTTTATTGAATCAAATGCTTGTTGGAAGTCTATAAAAAGCAGTTCAATTTCTATTTTATATCCATAAGCTTTCTCCATAATTTGCTTTACCGTATGTATGGCATCTGTTGTTGACTTTCCCCTAATAAATCCGCATTGATACTGTCCCATGATATTTGTTGTCGCTTTGGCCAGTCTTCGTTGCATTAAGGTTGACATGATTTTATACGCTGTGTTTAATAATGTTAGTCCTCTATAATTATTACACATTTGTTGGTCTCCTTTTTTATGGATTGTGATAATTTGTCCTTAGTGCCATTCTTCTGGCATCTTTTCTTCGTCCCATATGACTTTTATTAATTGGTATATTTTTTCTCTGAGTTCATTTCCACCATATTTTATTAGTTCCGTGTTTATACCGTCTATACCTGGTGCTTTACCGTTGCGACTACTGTTTATAATTTCTTCAATTTCATCTCTTGTTGGTTTTCTAGCTTGGTTTCTATCATCATCTCTTCTTCCACATTTTCATTTAAGTCTTCGTCCTCTTGTACTGTTAATAATTCTTTAAAATAATCAGTCCAGATTTCTTTAAACTCTTTGTCATTTTCTGATACTTTTCCATTTCTATCCTTTATGCCTTTTATCTTTCCTTTGACGGTTTTGTTCTGCTCGCTAATTTTCTTATAAAATGCTTTTGTGATTCTATTTGTGTTTTCTTTTTCTATTTCATTTATCCTATCATTTAACCAGGTTCGTTTAATTTTTCTTATTTGTTTCTTACATTCTGTCCTTAATTTGTTGTATTCTTCTTTATATTCTTGTCTATTTGTTTTGATCCACCTTTGTCTTATTTCTATCTTCTTTTTTAACATGTTATGACAGTCTTGATTATATCATTCTTCTTTTTTGTTCTTTCTTTCTATTCCTACATGTTCAGAAGCTGTTTCATTTATACATTTTTTTATATTGCTTCATTCTGTTTCAACATCCTCTGTATGTTCACAGTATTCCTTCAGTTTTTTGCATATATCTTCTGCATATTTAATTCTTCTATCTGTAGCATTTAATTTTTCTATGTACCATTTGTCCTTTGTTGTCTTGTTTTTTAGCGGTCTTTTGACTTTTTGTCTTATCGTTGCGGTAACCATGAAATGGTCTGTGTCTGCATGTGCACCTCTGTAGGTTCTCACGTCTGTTATCGATGTTTGCTTTCTCTTTGTGATGAGTATATGGTCTATTTGGGACCATGTTTTTTGGTCTGGTGAGACCCGTGTTACTTTGTGGTATACAGGGTGTGCAAATTTTGTACTACTGACAATCATGTTGGTGCTAGTTGCTAAGTTGCATAATCTTTGACCATTATCATTTGTTTTTTCATGTAATGTATATTTACCTGCAACTTGGTTAATGTAGTCTTCTTTGCCTATCTGAGCGTTAAAATCTCCCATTACCAGAATTATGTCTTCTTTGGGTAAAGATTCAATTTCTTGTTCCAGTTTCTCATAGATGTTATCTTTTTCCTCTGCTACAGCACTTTCAGTTGGTGCATATACGTTTATGATGGATATATTAAATGGTTTGGCGTTAATTCTCAGGTATGCCATGCGCTCATTTATTGGTTTAAATTGCATAATATTATTTTGTATTTTTCCTGTAGTTATAAATGCATCTCCATATTGACCTTGTTTTTCGTGCCCAGAGTAGTGTAATGTGTAATTTTTTTTAATTATTTCTCCTTGACCTGCCCATCTAACTTCTTGAATTGCTGCAACATCGATTCCGTATCTTTCCAGCTCTGAGACAATCTCTTGCATTTTTCCTGGTTCAAGCATTGTTCTGACGTTCCACGTACTTATTTTTACTTGGTAGTGTTCTTTAATTTTTTTGTTATGTTTTTTTATATACGTATGTTTTATTATTTTTTCTTGAGAATTCATATCCTTTTCCTTTGCCATTTCGTATTTCGTTTCTTATTGGATATCCGATATTTCTTGTTGTATCAGTTTTTTGACGTCTCTTGTTATCTTTTTCCAACTCTTTTTTTTTCTTTATTGCATTTCCATATGTCCCCGTCAATATTTAATTTTTGATATCCAACTCGGATGTTCTTACCTTTAAGTTTTTCTAATTTTCCAATTTTCCGTATTTCCTGTTGTATCTTCATCTCTTCATGCGTTAGATCATTATTAATGTATATTTCTGGTTTCGTTGATCTTAGTTTGTTTTTATTCCGCATAATTTTTATTTTTTCATTTCTGTCTTTTGTTTTTATAAGACATGTTTTTTCACCTAGTTTGTAAGCTTCTTCAATTTTTACTTGTATGCCCAATTCTTTTTCCATAAAATTAGTCATGGTCTTGTTAAGTTCATTTGGATCATTTGTATCCATCGACAGTCCTTGGAGTATAACATTGTTAGCTTTTCTTTCTTTCTCGAGCTGTTATATAAGATATGTCTGCTTAAAAGAGCTTTAATTTATTACTGTTTCTGCAAAATAGCAATAAATATTAAAATAGGGGAATACAAGCCTGTTCTTATTTAATGTTTTTCAACCACTTAGATTGCATTTAGGATCTTCGTAATTCGCATAGAACATTTTTATAACATAAATCTACCAAATTGTATTAAAAACTCAAGGCACGATGGAACGTCAAGTTAAAGGATCCTCTCATCGTTGAACCGTTTCTGTGATGCATCTGAGCTTGCTTTTGCTCATGCATTTACGATCGCTCCATTAATGCGTGCGTATGGTCAAGTTCAAATTGAATTGCTATGCGCCAAGTTTATGGTAGAACTATTGCAAAGGATGACAATATATCGTCTTTAGCTGATCATAAAATGGTTCAATTGAGTATTTTGCAAAACGAACTGTTATTGTAGATTTTGACGCTAATATACTGCCTCAGTATGTTATTATAAATCGGGTTTTTTGTCTAGTAGAACAATTTGTAGGTAGGGTTATCCAATATTATAAGTATTTGAGATACGACCACATTTCAAATTAGTGTAGAAGTTATCAAAATCTAGGCATTCGTTGTAAAGTCAATAGAGATGAAAATCACTCATGCGAAAATACAGACATTAGTTACTTTTACTGCAAGGAGAATGAATATGTTTTAATTTCAAAAAAATATCCCTCTGTCAAAAACAACATAAAATTAAAAGTATTATGATCAAAAACAAAATTTCTTTTATACAGGCCAAGGAAATTAATCAAAACTCTTACTCAGAGGCTCTAGGTAAAAATAGGTTTTGAATTTTATCCAATTAGAACAAAATTTTCCTAATATTACACAAAATCTCTTCGTCTTCCTGGTTCTCATTTTTCTTCAACTTTTCTTTGTAGAATTATTTGTAGCAACCCATATCTTTTGCTGTTCCTTATGATGTGATCGAAATATTCAATTTTGGCTGGTTTTATTGTGGTTAGCAACTCTTTTCCTGTTCACATCCTTCCCATTCACATAAAACGTTCTGGTTAGTAACGTGGTCGGTATAGAATATTTTTAGGATTCGACAATTAAACCACATTTCGAAAGCCTTAATTTTGAGCCTCATATCTTGATTTATCTATCCTATATTTTCTTTCGAGGAGATGGTCCCAATTTTCATTCACATTCGTATCAAGGTAGGTGTATGTTTTTACTTTTTCTATTGGTTGATTAATCTATATTAATCTTAATTAATTAAAATTTAAGTTAATTAAAATGACAAACAGAAAAATAATAATTAAAGACATCGAAGTACTCAACAAATTTTCAATAGAAAGTGATCACAGAATAATTCAAGCTAAGATACTATTAAATGTCAAATTGGAAAGAACAAAGATGATCCTAAAAGCAAGAAAAATAGACGATGTTTGATTCCAGTAAAGATTGCTAAAATTCTCCGATCACTATTTTTTATTCCAATATTTGTTTATATCTCCATGAGCTTGTCGTATTTTAGTGTATCGGATGCCTTATGGTAATCAATGAAGCTTGCATAAATATCGCAATTCACATCTATACATGAAATGGTACTTGTATGCTAAAGAGAGCCCCTCTCGTAACCACTGCGTTCCAAATTAAATCACATTATATTTAAACGTTATATAAACTAAATTAAATCACATTATATTACACTAGGTGAAGAGAAGAATGACGCGTATCTGAAAATGGTCAACAGAAGGACTAGGAGCAATGTTGAAAAATATCAAGTAAAGGAAAGAGAGAAAAAACAAAAGCATAAAACAAAGACACAAGCGAAATAAGTCAAGGTTCATAATGGAATATTTCTGAACGATAAAATAGAAGTACTGAAAAGGTAGCAGGAACAGCTAGTAAGCTACTTAATGAAGTACGTAGAGCTGATGATGGAGATGATATAGAACTAGAACTAGAATGTAAGGAAACTGAGCTACCAACTTCACCACCTTTGGAAGAAATAAATAAAGCAATTCAATCTCTAGCCAGAAACAAGTCACCCGGAGCATATAACTACCCGCAGAAATATTTAAACGTGGCCGTCAAACATTTGTAACACTCTTTCATAAAATATTAATACAGGTATGGCAAGAATGCGCTTTACTAGAAGAGTGAAATACTGGAATTATTCCAATTCCCTATACACAAAAAAAGGAAACGTGCTTGACTGTTCCAACTTTAGAGGGCTTTCCCGAGTACGACATATATAGACTGTCATTACATCTTCGTAGATTTTAAGGCAGCCTATGATACTGTTGACAAACTCCAATTATATTCGGGTATGCTCGAATTTCGAATATGGAAAAAGATTGGTTGAATTAATTAAAATGACAATGAGAAAAGTTGAATGTAAAGTGCGAGTACAACGAGATCTTTCAGAATCATTTACAACTAACAGAGGACTGAAGATACGCTATTATGCACGCTGTTCAATCTAGCGCTAGAAAAAGTTATGAGATATTCGCGAATAAAGTTTACGCATACAATAAACAGTATGATGCAAATGTATGGAATAAATTTATTATTTCATAAAGACACGACTTTAAAAAGAAATCTTAAAACACGTCAATTTTAATTTTTGGATGGCCATCAACTGTTATAGATGTGTTGGACATTACGTCATCAGTGTCGGCGTAATGATGTAATGAACGAGTTTTTTAAATACAAACCGAGATCACACGACGGCTCATTTGAAAGGTCTCCTTATCGAATTTGCAACGATATAATCATTTGAATATTTATTTCTACAGGGTTCACCAAAATTATGAACTTTGTTAAGTAACATGGAGTTTCAATAAATATTTCTTCACTGAACTAAAATACACTCAGGAACGCCACTGAGAATAAAATAAAATAGTTTTTTTTCGCTTGTTCCGGAAAAAACATACATTGATAACAAAAAATGCTACATTATAATCTGAAATTAATTATTGTAGTAAGTATTCGAAGTTATTTTTCAAAAATATTTAAATCGATATTGTCATTGACTCGTCTTAATTTGTCAATGATCTATGAATCTGTCAAATAATAGACGTCAAATTTTTACTATTCGAGTTTTGTGCGTACATTAATAAGAGCATTTACAAATATAAAACTAACAGATACATAACGAATCCAGATTTTAATCATGATTGGTTATGGAGATAGAGTGAGGACTTAAGCAGAAGTTTAGCAGACTCAATGCTAAATATCCAAATCGTGAACCAATAACTCAATCAACAGTAAGCAAAAATAAACAAAAAATAGAGAAACGGTTCATGTTAAAGATCTTCCCAGAAGTGGTAAAAAATCAATATTTGAATCCAAGAAACTAGACGTTGTACTGGCATTTCAAGAAAATCCCCATATCACTTCTAGGTAGGTCGTACTAAATAATAATGTCCACCAATCAACTGTTGTAAGAGTGCTAAAAAAGGATAAATGACATCCATACAAAGTACACATCTGGTTTATTTCTGATGAAGCGTCTTTTATGCTGAACGGTCACGTAAATCGTCAGACATATCGATACTGGGCAAGTGAAAATCCACATTGGATGGAAGAGTATAGGACACAATGTCCCAAAAAGGTAAATGTTTGGGCCGGCATTATAAACAACCAAATTGTAGGGCCATATTTTTTTAGGAAAACTGCTTTTCGTTATTTAGATATTTTTCAGGATTATCTGTTGCCACAGCTATTTCCAAATAGAAATGATTTGTGGTACCAACATGATGGGGCTCCCCCACACTACGGTGTTGAGGTATAAAATTACCTTAATAACGTTTTACTAGGAAGGTGGATAGGTAGAAGGGGGTCCATCAAATGGCCACCAAGGTTTCCAGATTTGACTCCGTTAGTTTTTTTTGTGGGGATATTTAAAGAGCAGAGTTTATCAAAATCGACCGAATAATGTATAAGAGTTGAACGAGCGCGCCAAAGCGGAAAATACACAAATAACACCTGTAGTCATCGAAAACGTTATGAAAGAATTTATTTTCCATCTTTCACATTGTACTATTGCTGAAGGTCGTCAATTTGAACATTTGTTGTAATTTAATTGTATTTAAGTAAACATTTATTATAAGTTAATTGTATTAATAAACCAACGGTTTTGGTTAACCCTGTAGAAATAAATATTCAAATGATTATATCGTTCCAAAGGCGATAAGGAGACCTTTCAAATGAGCTGTCGCATGACCTCGGTTTGTATTAAAAAAAAAACGTCGATTATCTCATTACGCCGACACTGATGACGTAATGTCCAACACATACATAGCAGTTGATAGCGATTTAAAAATTAAAATTAACGTGTTTTAAGATTTTTTTTAAAGTCGTCTGCTTCTGAAATAATGAATTTATTCCATACATTTGCATCATACTGTATACCAGTAGTATACAAATGCATATGCTGAGGATATCGTGATCATTGGAAAAAACCCGAAATGAAGCTTTCACACGTTTTAAAATCGCCGCACAAAACATCGGACTTTTGATTAAATCCCAGAAAACTAAATATATGCCGGCTATATTAATAATGCAACAAAATAACTTAGAGGTGCAATACAAAACTTCAGAAATGGTGAAAGAGTTATGCTACTTACGGTCACTGGTTGACTGCAAAAACAACCCAATCATAGAAATAAGAAGAATAATAGGCATAGCTAACCGCTGTTATTTTGGCCTAGGTCTTCAACTATGAGCGAAAAATATGTCAAGACCAACAAAGAGCAAACTTCATAGAACAATAATACGCCCAGTGCTCACCTACGGATCGGAAACATGAGTAATGATGACTCGGGTTACTACGAATCTTTAAAAAAATATATTGATGACCATATATGGCAGAGTTAACGAACAGAATCTGTGGAGAAGGTGATATAATTTCAATCTCTATAGACTTTGATGGTGCAGATATCGTAAAAACCATCCAAATAAACCGCCTAAGATGGGTGGGCCATAGTACGCGCATGGATAAAAGTGATCCTTCTTAAATAACCATGCTAAATTGGCTGGTCGGAAGAAGAAGAAGGGAGTAGACCAAGGCAAAAAACGTGTCCAGGGCAGTTCGTTTAAATGAATAAAAAAAGTTAAAGATTTGGAAGAGGAAAATCCTGAGAAAAGTTTTTGGTGGGATAAAGGAGGCTAATTGGGGATGGCGCAGAAGAACAAACCAGGAGCTAATAGAGATCTATAATAGACTAAAATAACGCAGAATATCAGAGCACAGAGAGTTGAATGGTTGGGACATGTTTTACGAATAACAATGACCGTAAAATATATATATACATATATATATATATATATATATATATATATATATTATATATATATATATATATATATATATATATATATATATATATATATATAAGAGTAAGAAAAAAGAAGTACTTTTTGGAAAAAATATAACACTGTTTTTGATGGGTTGGAGTCAATAAAAGGGGCTATTTGTTGACTATTTTTTACTCGAGCTTTCAATTGTGATTACAATTTTTATCAAGAGCTTCTAAAAAATACAAAATATCTTACAAAAATTTTTTATTTCTAGTTCAACTTTGTATATATATATATATATATATATATATATATATATATATATATATATATATATATATATATATATAATATGTATATGCATATTAGTAGACCAATGTATAAAAGGGTTATTCTCCCCTACTGTTGCTGTCAACTCCAGGGATGGTGTAGGGTGTAGGATGTTTTTTTATATTCCGTCCAAAATATTAATTATTTCTACAAACTGGATAACATATTTTCTATATTTAATGCTGAAGCTATTATAATCTACGAAGCTTTGACTTATGTAGCACAATATGCAATTGATTTTGCAATAATTATATCGGATTCCGTCTCTGTTTTAAATTGTTTTGCTTTGGAGAAGTACACAAGTTACTTCTCCAATTATATCATATATATATATATATATATATATATTATATATATATATATATATATATATATATATATATATATATTGTATATCATATATATATATATATATATATATATATATATATATATATATATATATATATTGTTTATCATATATATATATATATATATATATATATATATATATATATATATATATATCAATTATATCATATATTCAATTTAAAAACGGATTTTGGTACTGCAAAAAGTTAATAATAACTATAAATTTGTATGGATTAAAGCACACATTGGTCTCAATCATAACGAGCTTGTTAATAATCTGGCAAAAAAAAGTATAATAAATGGTTTGACTAATAAACATCCACTAAGTGTTTGTGATGCAGTCGTTTATATTAAAATTATATTTTTGATGTTAAAATAAATGTTGGTCTCGTCATACTTATACCAATCCTTTAAGGTACAGTAAAATATAAAATCAAATCGTTTCAGCCATAGAATTATTCAAGATATATATCAAAACTATATATAACTATAATATAACTATAACACGTCTTCGATTTGACCTTGCCTGTTATCCCACATACCTGCATAAAATTGGTGTTCTCGAAACTGATTATTGTCAAAATACAGGTCTTCATTATTTATATTCTTTAAAAAAAGACAACTTTTTCTGCAAAAAATCAGAATGCCACCTGTCACATTCACATGTAGTCGTTTTTTCACAGATACGTCTGGCCTAAAGATGTTTGTGTAATAAATCTCTTCATTATTAGGGTCGACATATATAGTTTTCTGCATAACTCAAATCATAGTGATATAAACGATACCAGTATATCAGACATTGTAGAAAAGAGTGGTGCCAGTAATATACAAGGACAATGCACAATAACCGGAGTCTACGCTGCAAAAATTTGTTGTATATTGTCACAAAAATCTGACGAGCTCTTTCACACAGCTGCCTTAAGGTTGTCGTTACCAGGATTATGTAGTTTCCTTACGGAGTTATGTCAAGCGTCCCATATGCAGGTAACAAATCATAAACAACATATTTTATTTAATTTAAATTTATATATATATATATATATATATATATATATATATATATTTTATATCACGAAACACTTTTTTGACTTTTTAAAAAATTTATTTATTACAAAATACAAGTTACGTGGTAAAAATGAATGAAATATAAAATATAATGAATGAACTACAAAAATATACTGAATACTGAATTAAGAGCGACAAGCGGTTTTATATTATTACTAAAATGCTGACTCAGTGGGAACGTGTAAAAAGCTTGGGTCCCGCTGACTCTGCTGGTAATGCAATTGCAAGGATCCTTATCGGCTCAGGTTGTTGGAAGTGGAACCTGATACCCTGGGAATCGTCGTGATAAGGAACATCGGTTGGTACAATGCATATAACATATATATATTAAATAGTTGAATAGCAGAGGTAATTGTATCGGTCAATAATTGGCAAATGAAAGTCGTCAACTGCTTCATTGATTTATTAGAATACGTTTCGCTTTTATTTTTAAAAGCATCCTCAGTTTACTACAAAGTTCACTACAAATATTTTAAAATAAAAGCAAAAAGTATTCTAATAAATCAATGAAGTAGTTGACGACTTTCATTAGCCAATTATTGACCAATACAACCTCTGCTATTCAACTATTGAATATATTTTAAATTTAATCAACGGTCGTATTTTTTGCTATATATATATATATATATATTATATATATATATATATATATATATATATATATATATATATATATATATATATAAGTTATGATTTTTGAGGATGCAGTCAGTTTATTTGGCCCACAAGACAAAGAAAACTCTTTGACTTACTGTCAAGCTTTCGAATTTTATTTAATTCTTTTTCAAGACATCTATAAAAGGAAATATAAATTAACTAGTTAAAATTGTTAATTTTCTTACTTACTAGTCGTGAGATTACAGTTTTTAATATTGTACTCTACTAAACAAACCATAATAAATAATAAAATTTTTTTATTAAAAATAACTATATTGTCATTATATATGTCACTGTCATGGTTTGATAATGGACATATATGAATGAAAATACAGTTACTTTATGTGGAAAGCAAAACCAGTAACAATAGTTTTTATTATAATTTATTTAATTGTCTATAAAAAATATAAATTATTCCAGTCAGCAGTTTGGCTTAAGCACATATGAATTTTTAATATTATAATGTCAATAGAAAATGAGATTTTGACGGTATTTATTGATATGTTAATATGTAACAATAAATGTTACTTAATTTGTCAATATCTGATCTTCTATTTACACATTTTTTATTTTTTTGTATATGTGTCATTTCTAAAAATAACCGTTTCTGTTCATGTTTCTGCCTCTCTAGAATTGAAGCCTGTGAAAAATTAAATGTGTGATTTAGATTGATGGAATGTTCGGCTAATGCACAAGCTTGTGATTTCTTTGTTTTTACATCACTTTTATGAGAAATAATTCTTCTGTGTAATGTTCTAGAAGTTTCTCCTATATAAACTTTATCACAGTCTGAGCAAGGTATTTGATACACTACTCTAGAGCTTTCATCAGTTGTTAAAGGATCTATAGTTTTAGTGTATAAATGTGCTATGGTTTTAACATTTCTATTTTTAACATTTGTATTGATCGACAATACAAACAATAAAAAACAAATCACAATAAAAACGGCAAATCAAGAAATAAACAATAGCCTGACAGTTAACACCTTAATACCAATAACACCACAAAATTTTGGATCTTTACCTTATATTCCATTCTTAACACCAAAACTTCTCAAATTATTTAAAGGATTAGAAAACATAAAAATTGCCACCAGAAATGTTAAAACCATAGCACATTTATACACTAAAACTAAAGATCCTTTAACAACTGATGAAAGTTCTAGAGTAGTGTATCAAATACCTTGCTCAGACTGTGATAAAGTTTATATAGGAGAAACTTCTAGAACATTACACAGCAGAATTATTTCTCATAAAAGTGATGTAAAAACTAAGAAATCACAAGCTTGTGCATTAGCCGAACATTCCATCAATCTAAATCACACATTTAATTTTTCACAGGCTTCAATTCTAGAGAGGCAGAAACATGAACAGAAACGGTTATTTTTAGAAATGACACATATACAAAAAAATAAAAAATGTGTAAATAGAAGATCAGATATTGACAAATTAAGTAACATTTATTGTTACATATTAACATATCAATAAATACCGTCAAAATCTCATTTTCTATTGACATCCTAATATTAAAAATTCATATGTGCTTAAGCCAAACTGCTGACTGGATTAATTTATATTTTTTATAGACAATTAAATAAATTATAATAAAAACTATTGTTACTGGTTTTGCTTTCCACATAAAGTAACTGTATTTTCATTCATATATGTCCATTAATCAAACCATGACAGTGACATATATAATGACAATATAGTTATTTTTAATAAAAAAATTTTATTATATTTATTATGGTTTGTTTAGTAGAGTACAATATTAAAAACTGTAATCTCACGACTAGTAAGTAAGAAAATTAACAATTTTAACTAGTTAATTTATATTTCTTTTTATAGATGTCTTGAAAAAGAATTAAATAAAATTCGAAAGCTTGACAGTAAGTCAAAGAGTTTTCTTTGTCTTGTGGGCCAAATAAACTGACTGCATCCTCAAAAATCATAACTTATATTTAAATCAACAGTCAAGAATACCACCATCTTATATATATATATATATATATATATATATATATATATATATATATATATATATATATATATATATATATATATATATATGTATAGACAGTTGAAGGTAACCGGGAACGACCCAATACTAAGGAAGCAATAAAAAACGGGTGCTTCAAAGTGAGTGTCTTTTATTAAAAGTCAAGCTTTCGCCACATAGTTTTGGGCTTCATCAGAACTTGTGTAATGGAAAAACATTCTTTACAATCATCATAATTAAAGATGTTATTTTTAATATTACCTTAACGTTGACACTATTTCTTAGTGTAAATTATTGTAGATGTGGAACTACACATTGTTTTTCAAACACAAACCATAACGCATCTCCTACTTGGCAGAGGAAGATGGCAAACAAAGCTTAAATTAAATAATTAAATTTATTATATTTTAATATCACCATGTGGCCGGCATTATTTTATCACCACCAAAAGACACTCACTTTGAAGCACCCGTTTTTTATTGCTTTCTTACTATTGGGTCGTTCCCGGTTACCTTCAACTGTCTGTTTCAACTGTCTGTTTACCAGTAGCCCGTTACTGTCCTCGACTTTATATATATATATATATATATATATATATATATATATATAGATATATATATACTCATATATATATATATATATATATATATATATATATATATATACTCATATATATATATATATATATATATATATATATATATATATATATATGAATATATATATATATATATATGAATATATATATATATATATATAAATATATATATATATATATATATATATATATATATATATATATATATATATATATATATATATATATATATATATATATATATATACAGGGTGGTCCTTAAGTAATTGTACAAAAAGAAACCGCAGATTCTATACTTTAAAATATTACGATTTAAGCCAACTTACTTTAATAAAATGTTGATATTAAAAAAGATACAGGGTGGTAAAGTGGAAATTTAAAATCTCATTTTTCGCTATAACTTTCATGTTTGTAAACATTTATATATAAAAATTTACAGCTGGGTACTATTTAATATTAGAAATTATAATTTGATGAACACTTTGATATAGCTAATAGAGGGCGCCACATATGCCACATACGTCGCATACATTTGCACTTAACTTTTTTGTTCTTTAAGTTACCGGTAATTTTTATGAAAAATATTAAAGATACGTTATTTTAACAAAGAAAAGGTATACTTGTTAATAACTTCAAAACTCAACAGTTTTCGAGATAATCGCATTTTACAAATCAACTGCATAATTCTGATTTAACGCAATTACTCCAGGCAATGAAAGAAAAATAGATAAAAACATCAATACTTCCGAATTTTGTTATAAAATACCTTTAATAAAGTCAATAATTAACGAAATATTAAATAAAACAAATATATCAGCAGGATAATTAATAATAATATCTGATAAAATAACAGAATAATTGGATTTTACATCAAACATTTTACGTTTTGTATTAAATTAAAGTCATAATCAAAACATTTTATTTACAAACCAAATTAAGAAATAGTTAAACTAAATAACATTAAACTTTTTGTCAAAGTAAGTGTTCGATATGTCCACCATTTTCTTTAATTCATTTGTCAATACATTCCATAAAATATCGTCTCATATTAAATAGCATCATTGGTTCTAAACAAACTGCTGCAGTATTTATTATAGTTGTTTTAAGTATGATAATAAGTAATTTTTTGAAATTTTTATGAATTAAATAATTATATTATTATCTCACCACAAGAATATGACTACAACGAACAATCCAACGTTCAGAAAAGTGTATTTAAATACTGTCTCACTCCGCTTTCTCTGTAATGTAATGGTTTACCATCTTGTAGAAACCACATATTTCGCCTTACGTTTGATGACAATTCTTCCAATATATCAATAAAACCATTTTATAAAAAATGTAAATAAATCTCGTTATTATTATTATATCTCGTAAAACATCATTCAAAATTCATATGTAAAATGCATGTCCTATGGTTTGGAACCATTGATAATTATTTTTTACGGATATGCGAATTACCTAGCAATTTGAATCACGAGATTTATTTACATTTTTTATAAAATGGTTTTATTAATATATTAGAAGAATTGTCATCAAATTTAAGGCAAAATATGTGGTTTCTACAAGATGGTAAACCATTACATTACAGTGAAAGCGGAGTGAGACAGTATTTAAATACAACTTTCCTGAACATTAGATTGTTTGTAGTAGTCATATTTTTGCGGTGAGATATTAATATAATTATTTAATTCATAAAAATTTCAAAAAATTACTTATTATTATACTTATAACACTTATAATCAATACTGCAGCAATTTCTTTAGAACCAATGACTCTATTTAATATGAGACGATATATTATCGAATGTATTGACAAATGAATTAAAGAAAATGGTGGACATACTGAACATTTACTTTGACAAAAAGTTTAATTTTATTTACTTTAACTATTTCTTAATTTGGTTTTTAAATAAAATGTTTTGATTATGACTTTAATTTAATACAAAACGTAAAATGTTTGATGGAAAATCCAATTATTCTGTTATTTATCAAATCATATTATTTTATTCTACTGATATATTTATTTTATTTAATAATTCATTAAATATTAACTTTATTAAAGGTTTTTTATACCAAAATTCAGAAGTATTGATGTTTTTCTTTAATTTTCTTTCGTTGACTGGAGTAATTGCGATATATCATAATTATGTAGTTGATTCCTGAAATGCAATTATCTCGAAAACTGTTGAGTTTTTAAGATATTAACAAGTATACCTTTTTTTTGTTGAAATAACGTATCTTTAATATTTTTTATTAAAAATACCGGTAGCTTAAAGAGTAAATAAGTTACGTGCAAATACATGCCACATATATGGCATATGTGGCGCCCTCTATCAGCTACATCAAGTTTGCATCAAATTATAATTTCTGATATTTAATAGTACCCAGTTGTAAATTTTTATACATAAATGTTGACAAACATAAAAGTTATAGCGAAAAATAAAATTTTAAATTTCCACTTTAACACCCTGTATCTTTCTTAATATCAATATTTTATTAAAGCAACTTGACTTAAATCGTAATATTTTAAAGTGTAGAATCTACGGTTTCTTTTTGTACAATTACTTACGGACCACCCTGTATATATATATATATATATATATATATTATATATATATATATATATATATATATATATATATATATTATATATATATATATATATATATATTATATATATATATATATATATATATGGGTTGGAGTCAATAAAACGGGCTATTTGTTGACTATTTTTTTCTCGAGCTTTCAATTGTGATTACAATTATTATCAAAATCTTCTAAAAAATACAAAATGTCTTACAAGGTTGAACTAGAAATAAATTTTTTTGTTAACTCACCAAATAAAATTAGTTTTTTATATAAAACTGCTGCTTACATCTTATTACAAAAAATATTAATACAAGAATGTCCTATTGTAATAAATGTTTCTCTGAAATAAATTTTGAAAAGTTTCTTAACAAAAACAATTGAATTTGTAAACAAAAATTGAATAGCTACAAATAAGCCTCAATGTCATAAATACCAACTTAAAAATTTTTATTTTTGACATATTGTCAAAAATAAAATTTTGTTTAAAAAATTCTTATTTGTTTAGTAACAAAAAAGAAGAAGATTTATTCACCATGTATCAAACAATCAAAATATTGTATACAACAATCAGAACATATATTTTCATTCACTACCTTTTATACCATCATTAACTCCTAAATTAATACAAACACTAAAGGTTATTGAATATCAAAAGAGCAACAAAGAACATCAAAACCATTTCATCTTTATATTCCAAAACTAAATATCCTGTAGACAAATTATATCAAACAAATGTAGTATACAGCATTAGTTGTACTCAGTGTGAAGCTGAGTATGTTGGTGAGACTGGAAGAAATCTCTCAAATCGCATTATTTCTCACAAAAGTGATTGCAGCATTAAGAAACCATTTGTGCTTTGGCAGAGCATGTAATAGACAAAGACCATATTATGGATTTTGATAATATTAAAATCAATTATATTAAAATTTTATGTAGTGAAAGTAATAAATTTAAAAGAACTTTTTTGGAAATGGTTTGTATTAGCAAAAGTTATAATAATTTAAACAAAAGGTCAGAAATTCAAAATCTAAGCAAATTTTATAAATATGTAATTTCCATGTAATTTATATATTATGCAATCAGTAAAATATCACATTTTAAATTATCACATACTAAACAAAAAAGGATTTTTTAAACAAAATTTTATTTTTGACAATGTGTCAAAAATAAAAAATTTTAAGTTGGTATTTATGACATTGAGGCTTATTTGTAGCTATTCAATTTTTGTTTACAAATTCAATTGTTTTTGTTAAAAAACTTTTTTAAAATTTATTTCAGAGAAACATTTATTAGAATAGAACATTTTTGTATTAATATTTTTTGTAATAAGATGTAAGCAGCAGTTTTATATAAAAAACAAATTTGGTGAGTTAACAAAAAAAAATTTATTTCTAGTTCAACTTTGTACGACATTTTGTATTTTTTAGAAGCTCTTGATAATAATTCTAATCACAATTGAAAGATCGAGTAAAAAATAGTCAACAAATAGCCCTTTTTATTGACTCCAACCCATTCAAAACAGTTTTATATTTTTTCCAAACGAGTCACAAGTACTTCTTTATATATATATATATATATATATATATATATATATATATATATATATATATATATATATATTTATACATATATATATATATATATATATATATATTATATATATATATATATATATATATACCGGGTGGTGAATCGTCAAACGGGCCATAGGAAACTCAATGGGAAATTTTAAATTGTTGAATTGCTGCTTCTCTAATTATTTTAGATCAAAAGTCATAAAAAACTATTTGTAGAGGACTAAATTCTGAATTAAAAACAAATGTTAAAACCGTTCTACGAATCAAATGTACTTCAAAATTTTGCAATATAATATAATAGATTTTTCAGACCAACCCTAAAAGTTAGGCCACACGTAATACAAGAATATATTATAACTTGTGTGTTTTATCATATTAATATCAGATGTTTGACAATTTGAATTGTCAATTTTTTTTATTTTATGATTAAATTATAAACAGTGAATTTTACTAAATACTACTACTACTGAACAATATTACTTTGTGAACAATAAATTATATTGTTTACAAATCGATCAATATAATGAAATGTACTCAGTTGACGAAAAATCGCATAATGTATGCAGGCAATGGCGCGAACCTTTTCCTGTCACTACCGGATCTTTATTTAACGTAAGATATTCTAATACACTAAAATTTAATTCCATGTTAAGTTATACAACAATTCAATGAATTCCAATATACTGTTACTCTTATCTTTATTCCTAATAATAATATGTGACAATTTCTGAACATAAAACTATAACAAATGTTATAATAAAACTGAGTACATTTTTTAATCAACTTAATTTTTCTTTTAAATAATAAATCACAAAATTTTGGCCATTTAAATCATAGATAAATATAATATAGGTAGATATTGTCAAATATTAGAAACGTCAATATGACAAAACGCAACACGTAATACACATTCTTTTCACGGCGTCTGGCCTGACTTTTAGGGGCGGCCTGAAAAATGTATATTTTTAAGCAAAATTTTGGAATACGTTTAAGTCGTAGAACAATTTTAACAATTGTTTTCGATACATATTTGACTCCTCTACAAATAGTTTCCCATGACTTTTGGTGTAAAATAATTAGGGAAGCAGGAATTCAACAATTTAGAATTTTTCATTGAGTTTCCTATGGCCCGTTTGACAATTCACCACCCTGTATATGTATATATATATATCTATATATATATATATATATATATATATATATATATATATATATAAATGTATATATATATATGTGTATATATATATATATATATAAATGTATATATATATATATATATATATATATATATATATATATATATATATATATATATAAGAAATACTGGATATTAGTGACTGTCGGTATAAACAAACAACACAGTTTATTAGGGTTGCAGTCAGAATATTGGCCGGGATGTTAAAAAAACACTCTTTTGACTTTTGGTTAAGCTTTCGGAATGATTTTATTCCTTTTTCAAGACACTGTAAAAGACAATTATGTAAATATTTAAAACATATCACAATTCTTCAGTGTAATATACTAGTCGTTGGGATTATTTTTGTAAGCATTGACGCTCAACATTTATACCACACATTAATTTATACAATTATGGACATAATACATCATAAAATTTTTAAAATTTGTTGTAAAAATAGTAAAACTTGATTGAAGGCATGTTTTACTGGTGTATATTAACTCATACAGAGAATGGAAAGAAAAAACAGTGTAATTACTATGTAATTAGGTGTAGTTGATGTTATCTTTCTTTACAAGAAATACTAGAGGCCCTTCTTAGGTGACTATACTTTTTTAAACCTGTCTTAATGGTATGCAACATATTCCACAGAGGTGTAATTTTTGTACACGTAAATATTTATTTTATTTTTGGTGTTTTTCTAGTAAATAACAATAAATGTTACTTAATTTGTCTATGTCGGACTTTTTGTTGATGCAAGATGTGCTAGATTTTATGAAACACATTTCCAAAAAAACACGTTTTGAATGGTTCTTTTCTTTTGCCAAAATACAGGAATCATCGAAATTGAATTCATGTTTTAGAGTTAGTGCATGTTCTGTCAATGCACATGCATTGATTTTTTTGGTTTTTATATCACTGCGATGTGATATCACCCTGCTGTGAAAATTACGAGATGATTCTCCTATGTAAATTTTATTACAATTACTACACGGTATACAATAAACAACATTCGATGACTCCTGTATTGTGAAAGGATCTTTTGTTTTTGTGTAAAGCTTCGATACTGTTTTCACATTTTTGGTTGTAATTTTTAAGCCACTAACATTTTTAAAGATGTTCATTAGCTTAGGTGTCAAAAATGGAATGTAGGGTAGGCAACCATAAGTTATTTTAGATGGTAATATTGATGACGAGAAGCTAATTAACCCAAGCGGTGCCGACGTTGCCAGATTTTCTTTAACCATATTTTGCCGCGATTTTTAAATGATGAAGGCGTAATAATCCTCTTTCAGTACATAAAGGCGTAAGGGAAACACATCGTAACCCTCAAAATAAAAATTTTACAAGTGACGATTTGTTTTGAATAAAGTCTTCGTGTTATTAACAAATGAAGGAAATATTTTTGTAGTTATTTAAAAAATTACTTAATTATAATTATAAGAGCACCTATATATAAGAGTATATTGTATATTTTACTCTAGAATTAATTATAAGTTTTTTTTATTATTTTAAAGCAACGGTTGCAAAATGTAATTGGTATAATAAATTACTACATTCGTACATAGAAACTACACATTTCTATTTAAGAAATTTTAATTTGCAAGTTGCAACACAATAAAAATTTGACATTTTAGGAAATGTATATATATATATATATATATATATATATATATATATACATATATTTATATATATATATATATATATATATATATATATATATATATATATTTAATATTGATACTCATGTCGTGATGGGGATACAGATTTAAACATAAAAATGATTCTTCATTGGAATGTTATGAATTTTCTTTAATATCGCTGAGTTCTTGCTTAGATCTTTTAAGACTAGAGTTTCCTTGCACTCCCTTCTTTTTTATGAAAAAATTTGCGAATCAATATGCCTTTTTAGTTTCTAGAATTCTAAAACGACCAGAACTAAATGTTTAAAACACTCGGAGAGAATTTTGTAAGCAAGAGAAAAAAAAAAGAAAAACATTTTTTACCTTTGCTGTGAAACTCTGATTATTAGCTTTAAACCTATTATGTTCTTATCTTCCTTTTTTAAATTGATATGTTGTGAATCAAAAGTATGATCATAGTCATTTTATTGCCATTTTACAAGAACAGTGTTATTTTCAAAAACTACTTTTATTGTTCTAGTACATTAATTATAATATAGATCTTTGTTGTCTTTTTTTGGAACATAACCTATAAAGAATAAATCAATGAATATTCAATTATTCAGTTAAATATTTTTACATATTTGATTTACTTCTATTGCAATTAAAATAAAGTATTTGTCCAGTGATATTATTACATTTACTTTTTAAAATGCCACAGCAATTGTTTGCAATTTCGATTTCTCATTTCCAGTTGTCAAAGTCTGTTTTTTTCAAAGTAAATCACATAACTTTCCATTTCACATTGCTCTGTGGTTGTGACTGACAGAAGACCAACACATCACCATTTGGCAACGTCGACATCACTTGGGCTAATTAGCCTCTCGTATATTGATGCGTTATGTGTCAATGTCAATTGTCGGATCTCATTGTTATGCAAATTTTGATTGACAGAAACTTGTGAAGGAAAAGGAGAACCGAAAATGAGTTTATTTAACAGCCCTATGGGATAAGAATTCTCTTGTAGTATGGATCTCAACTTTTTTAGTCCCTGGTCTCTGAATTCTATGTGTGACAAATTGATAACCCTTTTTTTGAAAGCCAAAACCAAATTTGTTTTCATCTTAGATGGATGTTGAGAATAAAAGTTTATGAAACGGTTACTGAAACAAGGTTTACGATAACACTCCGTCTTTAGCATGCCATCATTGCCACGATGGATTAACATGTCTAAAAAAGGAATCATATTATCAGCCTCTCTTAACCGTAAACTTTAGGTGTTCACATTGGGCATTAAAAGTGTTTAAAACATCAGTTACCTTGTTTTCAGGGACCGATAGAATCAAATCATCTACATAACGTTTAATACATGGTATGTGAAAAGGTATGTTTTCTTTACACGTTGTTATAAGTTCATCCAAAACAAAATTACATAGTATGGAGGATATTTTACGGACTTCTTCGATATTGGTGCAATGAACATAACCTGGCATCCAGCTATATGTTTGTGTGACACAGTGTTGCCACTTTTTTTTGTATAAAGTATAGGAGTGTTTAAAATAGATACTTTGACGAAATTATATATGCTTTAAAAAACTTATACAGAAGTAAAATGCTTCACATTTGTATTTAGGTATATACTTAGGTAAATGTGAAGTGTTTTACTTCTGTAAAATGTAAAAATGTACACGCCACAGCCACAATTTTTGAATTCATATTAAAAAGCATTCATAAAATAGTATTTTTTATTTTAAATATAGCTAAATACTTTTGTTTAACCTAATTTTTTTTCATTTAACTTTACTTTATTCTGTAGTTTATAAAGTTTCTAAACTATTAATTTTTAAGCATAATTTTAATGGTTTTTATTATATAAGTATTTTTAAATGTAGAAATGCAAGATATAATTTTATTTTATAATATTTATAGGTATAATTTTAATGAATTATATACCTATGTATTTTTCACATTACTTTGACGAAAATATATGTTTTAAAAAACATAATAATTTTATATGTGAGAGTGGGAAATATTTGAGTATATGGCAACACTGACGTATATTAAGCTTACATTTAACATCAAACATATCAACGAGGTTATGTTCATTGCACCAATATTGAAGAAGTCCTATTTTACTGCCCATTGGAGTGCCAAAAATTCGTTTAAAAAAATTACCATTAAATACAAAGATGTTAGAATCAAATATAAATGTTAATATTTTTATGAAATCATCTAAACTGATCTTAGTAAGTATGTGGAGAGATGTTGTTCCAGTTATTTTTAATGCTGTTAAGAATAGCATCTAGTTTGTAATACGTAATATAAGTTTGTAAACAGTGACACAACATCTAAACTAATCAATATATAATTATTTGGAAAAATGAAATCGTAGGCTTCCACGGCCAGAGTCAGAATTATAGTTTATTCGTCTTCCGGGTTTGGACCGTGTCATTTGTGAGTGACCCAAAAGTGGGTTCATCTCGACGTTTCGCTACAATTGTATGTAGCTTCTTCAGGAGAACAAAAAAGAAAAAGAAAGAAAGAAGAAAACAAAGAACAGGAAGATGGGTAGTTAGCAACGGTAACTCAGTTACTCAACGCAACCAGAGGCGAATACTAACTACCAAGATGGGCATTTGGTCACAGTAACTCAACTACTCAACGCAGCCAGAGGTGAAAACCAAATGCCAGGACAGGGATTCACGTCCAACAGCTCAGAACACTAACGCGTCGAGAGGCGGGGAGTGAATCCGACGATTACTCCGCTACCGCTCTATTTATAGTCGCGGTGCCTGTCGTGTCGGGACGTATCGGCACACTTCGTGGCGCGAACGTCAAGAAGCGCGCGCTGGCCAATCATGTGGCTGAATCGTAGTGGCGGGACCGGACGGCGGTTCTAGACTGAGATTCCAGATGGGGGACAAGTAGTATCCTTCCTCTCGATTGATATTATGGGGATTTTTTCGGATCTCTAGAGATTCGCGGATTTTCCTTAAATAAAAGAAGGGGCTTTTAGAAATAATATGGGTTTTTTCGAACAATATGGAATGACCGGTTTCTTGGCAGTGTTCTGCAACTGCAGAATGGGAGAAAAGACCTGATCGAATGCATCTTTCATGCTCTTGAATCCGAGTTTTGACGGAACGACCAGTTTCGCCAATATACACATGTCCACATGAACAAGGAATAGAATAGACACCACAGGAAGATAGGGGCGGTAATGGGTCCTTAGGAGAGGGTAGATATTGTGAGATTCTCTTGGGTGGTCGAAAAGTAGTCCTGATACCTTCTTTGCGAAGAATTTTGCCAATCCTATCAGTGACATTTCGAATATACGGAAGAAAAGCCACAGGAGTATTACCCGAAGATTCTGAATTTGTCGTCCTAGGGTGTAAAGGGGGATGTAGATGTCGGTGTGTAATATTTTGAATTGTGGACTTGGAGTAACCGTTGGCGACAAGGGTTTTTTGCAGATGGCCAAGTTCTTCTCTAAGGTTGTCGGGTTCAGAAATCGAAATGGCCCGATGGATGAGAGAGTTGATCACAGAATTCTTTTGGGCAGGATGGTGGTGTGATGAAGCATGTAGGTAACGATTCGTGTGAGTCTTTTTTCTATAAACAGAGTGACCCAATCGGCCATTGGGCTTGGAGGTGACTAACACATCGAGAAAGGGAAGGGACCGATTATTTTCTACTTCCATTGTGAATTTTATACTCGGATGTTGTGAGTTAAGATGATCTAGGAAGGGAGAAAGGGTATGTTGACCATGGGGCCAGATGATAAATGTATCATCAACGTAGCGGAACCAGACTTTTGGTTTTAAGGGGTAAGATTCTAGGGCTAAAGACTCAAAGGCTTCCATGAAAATGTCAGCAATGACAGGGGAAAGGGGAGAACCCATTGGTGTTCCAGATATTTGTTTGTAGAAATTGCCTCTAAAAGAAAAATATGTTGAAAGGAAGCATTTTTCCGCAAGATCTGCCAAAACCAAAGACTTGTTATCATTGGTCAAGTGATCTCGCAGAACGACTAGAGAGTCATGTATGGGGATATTGGTAAATAGGGATGATACATCGAAACTGACGAGAATGTCTTGGGGATCGACTGTGAGAGAGGAGATTAAGGTGATGAAATGTGTGGAATTTCGGACATGAGAAGAGGTGCGACCAGTATAGGTCTTAAACTGATTCGACAAGTACTTTGCGAGTTTGTAGGTAGGAGAGTTAATCGTAGTCACAATGGGACGAAGAGGTACGTTATCTTTATGGATTTTGGGAAGACCATAAATTCTGGGGCAGATGGAGTTTTTCGGAACTATGGACTTCTTAATATCATCGGAAAGATCGGATTGTTTGATGACATGGGCAATTTCGCGTTCGACTCTAGGAGTGGGGTCTCGAGAAATTGTATTATAACAAAATCCATAAAGATAACGTACCTCTTCGTCCCATTGTGACTACGATTAACTCTCCTACCTACAAACTCGCAAAGTACTTGTCGAATCAGTTTAAGACCTATACTGGTCGCACCTCTTCTTATGTCCGAAATTCCACACATTTCATCACCTTAATCTCCTCTCTCACAGTCGATCCCCAAGACATTCTCGTCAGTTTCGATGTATCATCCCTATTTACCAATATCCCCATACATGACTCTCTAGTCGTTCTACGAGATCACTTGACCAATGATAACAAGTCTTTGGTTTTGGCAGATCTTGCGGAAAAATGCCTCCTTTCAACATATTTTTCTTTTAGAGGCAATTTCTACAAACAAATATCTGGAACACCAATGGGTTCTCCCCTTTCCCCTGTCATTGCTGACATTTTCATGGAAGCCTTTGAGTCTTTAGCCCTAGAATCTTACCCCTTAAAACCAAAAGTCTGGTTCCGCTACGTTGATGATACATTTATCATCTGGCCCCATGGTCAACATACCCTTTCTCCCTTCCTAGATCATCTTAACTCACAACATCCGAGTATAAAATTCACAATGGAAGTAGAAAATAATCGGTCCCTTCCCTTTCTCGATGTGCTAGTCACCTCCAAGCCCAATGGCCGATTGGGTCACTCTGTTTATAGAAAAAAGACTCACACGAATCGTTACCTACATGCTTCATCACACCACCATCCTGCCCAAAAGAATTCTGTGATCAACTCTCTCATCCATCGGGCCATTTCGATTCCTGAACCCGACAACCTTAGAGAAGAACTTGGCCATCTGCAAAAAACCCTTGTCGCCAACGGTTACTCCAAGTCCACAATTCAAAATATTACACACCGACATCTACATCTCCCTTTACACCCTAGTACGACAAATTCAGAATCTTCGGGTAATACTCCTGTGGCTTTTCTTCCGTATATTCGAAGTGTCACTGATAGGATTGGCAAAATTCTTCGCAAAGAAGGTATCAGGACTACTTTTCGACCACCCAAGAGAATCTCACAATATCTACCCTCTCCTAAGGACCCATTACCGCCCCTATCTTCCTGTGGTGTCTATTCTATTCCTTGTTCATGTGGACATGTGTATATTGGCGAAACTGGTCGTTCCGTCAAAACTCGGATTCAAGAGCATCAAAGATGCATTCGATCAGGTCTTTTCTCCCATTCTGCAGTTGCAGAACACTGCCAAGAAACCGGTCATTCCATATTGTTCGAAAAAACCCATATAGAGATACATATTATTTCTAAAAGCCCCTTCTTCTATTCCAGGAAAATCCGCGAATCTCTAGAGATCCGAAAAAATCCCCATAATATCAATCGAGAGGAAGGATACTACTTGTCCCCCATCTGGAATCTCAGTCTAGAACCGCCGTCCGGTCCCGCCACTACGATTCAGCCACATGATTGGCCAGCGCGCGCTTCTTGACGTTCGCGCCACGAAGTGTGCCGATACGTCCCGACACGACAGGCACCGCGACTATAAATAGAGCGGTAGCGGAGTAATCGTCGGATTCACTCCCCGCCTCTCGACGCGTTAGTGTTCTGAGCTGTTGGACGTGAATCCCTGTCCTGGCATTTGGTTTTCACCTCTGGCTGCGTTGAGTAGTTGAGTTACTGTGACCAAATGCCCATCTTGGTAGTTAGTATTCGCCTCTGGTTGCGTTGAGTAACTGAGTTACCGTTGCTAACTACCCATCTTCCTGTTCTTTGTTTTCTTCTTTCTTTCTTTTTTCTTTTTTGTTCTCCTGAAGAAGCTACATACAATTGTAGCGAAACGTCGAGATGAACCCACTTTTGGGTCACTCACAAATGACACGGTCCAAACCCGGAAGACGAATAAACTATAATTATTTGGAACTTTAACATTGTTAATGAAGTTACTAAATGAAAAAGAATCTCTAATATAGAATTCATTGGATTCGTTGTAGGAAATTGTGAGAATATCTGTAAGGTGTTTAGCAAGTTTACTATTAGGAGCATCAATGGAAGATACAATAGGCCTCATTGAAATATTTGGTTTATGAACTTTAGGCAGTGTATAAAACATGGGTGCAACTGCATTGTAAATTTTCAAGGATTTTTCAACTTCTGTTGTTATGGATTTAGAAGCAGCTAAATCTGAAACCAGCTTGTTCGCCTTTTGTTGGAGGGTGCACACCGGACTGTTCTTAAGTTTTATGTAACTTTTTGTGTCATTTAATAAACTATTACTTTTTTCAATGTAATCATTTTTATACATTGCCACAGTTACATTACCTGTGTCACTCCTAACAATGTAAATGTCTGGATTTGATTTCAAAAATTGTTTACACTCATTATATGTTGTATTCAAAAAATGTCCTTTTTTACTTGTTTTGTGTAAAAAGTTAGTTATAACATTAGTGCTTTGAGATTTCACAATATCTTTCTCTTGAGGTTCTAGACCAGAAATAAGAAACTCAATATCTGAGAGAAGAGAAGAGATTTTGAAATCTCTAGCACTAGGAAATAGGCAAAATTTTGGACCCAAAGATAAAAGTTTTTTCACATTGTATGGAAAAGTGATGTCAGTTAGATTTTTGAACCATTTTTCTTGAAATGTTATTTTTGAAAATTGATCAACTTTTATTTTGTTAAATTTTTTGATGTTATTATTTTTAATTCGAAAGAAAATTTTATTGTGTTTAATTTTTTGCCTTCTATAGAATTCTTGTAGTAAAGGAGCAGGTAAATGCTGCTCTAATGTATTTTTTAGTTGATGTAATTTCTTTTCTGTGTATGTAATATCATTTATTGTTACAGAGAGTTCTAAATTTAAGACTTTAGTTTTTAAATTTGAATTGAAGTTTTGAATTTTACTACCTAATTTACCTCCTTTATGATGTAACAAGTTATTGATGTTAAACTTTCCATTCTCTATGTGTCAGGAAAACAAAGATTTTTTCTATATTTCAGAAGGAAAATTCTTCTGTTGTTGAGTGATGCAAGCTTGATGTTGAAATTGGCCCATTGTTTTAGGAAATCTACGCTAGCAGAACCATATCCTCTCCTGATGTTCTCAAAATACCCCATCATGTAAATACAAGAAACACTGGATATTAGTGAATGTCGGTATAAACAAACAACACAGTTTGTTAGGGTTGCAGTCAGAATATTAGCCGGGATGTTAAAAAAACACTCTTTTGACTTTTTGTCAAGCTTTCGGAATGGTTTTATTCCTTTTTCAAGATACTGTAAAAGACAATTATGTAAATATACGAAGAATGTTGCGTTTCGATTTAATTTGAGTCTCTTACCACTCCCTGACACGTGTTTCTGGGTCTACCCGTCATCAGAAGGAGTTTGTAAGAAGACTCAAACCAAATCAAAACGCACCGATTACTCTGGCAATTACATGACAATAACTACCAGAGTATGCAACTAGAGACCTCTAGTGAGGCAAATTATGTAAATATTTAAAAATTATCACAATTCTTCAGTGTAACTTACTAATCGTTGAGATTATTTTTGTAAGCATTGACACTCAACATTTATACCATACATTAAAATATACAATTATGGACATAATACATCATAAAATTTTTAAAATTTGTTGTAAAAGTTTGTTGTATTTTGGCAAAAGAAAAGAACCATTCAAAACGTGTTTTTTTGGAAATGTGTTTTATAAAATCTAGCACATCTTGCATCAACAAAAAGTCCGACATAGACAAATTAAGTAACATTTATTGTTATTTACTAGAAAAACACCAAAAATAAAATAAATATTTACCTGTACAAAAATTACACCTCTGTAGAATATGTTGCATACCATTAAGACAGGTTTAAAAAAGTATAGTCACCTAAGAAGGGCCTCTAGTATTTCTTGTAAAGAAAGATAACATCAACTACACCTAATTACATATTAATTACACTGTTTTTTCTTTCCATTCTCTGTATGAGTTAATATACACCAGTAAAACATGCCATCAATCAAGTTTTACTATTTTTACAACAAATTTTAAAAATTTTATGATGTATTATGTCCATAATTGTATATTTTAATGTGTGGTATAAATGTTGAGTGTCAATGCTTACAAAAATAATCTCAACGACTAGTAAGTTACACTGAAGAATTGTGATATGTTTTAAATATTTACATAATTGTCTTTTACAGTGTCTTGAAAAAGGAATAAAACCATTCCGAAAGCTTGACAAAAAGTCAAAAGAGTGTTTTTTTAACATCCCGGCCAATATTCTGACTGCAACCCTAATAAACTGTGTTGTTTGTATATATATATATATATATATATATATATATATATATATATATATAATAGTTAGGTATTATTGACTGACACGTTATGTAAAATAAAGTTTTATTTTGAGGATGCTATTTATATCCCTACTTAAATGACTGCATCCTCAAAATAAAACTTTATTTTATATATATATATATATATATATATATATATATACATATATATATATATATATATATATATATACATATATATATATATATACATATATATATATATATATATATATATATATATATATATATATACATATACATATACATATACATATACATATACATATACATATACATATACATATACATATACATATACATATACATATACATATACATATACATATACATATACATATACATATACATATACATATACATATACATATACATATACATATACATATATATATATATATATATATGTATATATATATATATATATATATATATATATATATATATATATATCATCATTTTGACTTTACAACCCTGTTTGGGTCCTAGCCTCCCCAAGAAGTCTCTTCCAGTCGTCCCTATCCATCGCCTTCCTCCGCCAAGCACGTATTTCCATATTTCTCATATCTTGGTTTATGTTATCTAGGAATCTTGTTCTGGGTCTTTCACTTCTTCTTTGACCAATAGGTCTATCAAGGAGCGTTTTTCTAGCTGGGTCGGTTCGCTCCATCCGAATTACATGGCCTAAACACCTCAGACGTCCTATCTTAATGTGTTTTACGATATCTGGTTCCTACGAGTTCGAAGTTGTATCGTCTTCTCCATACACCATTTTAATTTACCGCTCCATAGATTCGCCTCAATATTTTTCTTTCGAAACATCCTAACATGCTTTGATTGCTTTTTGTTAAAGTCCAGGTTTCTGAACCATATGTTAGGACTGTGCGTATTATTGTTTTGTAGAGTTTTATTTTTGTATTTCTGGATATAACTGTGGATTTAAGGAGAAGATTGAGCTCAAGATAGCATCTGTTAGCCGTACAAATTCTGCGGTTTATCTCGCCAGTAGAATTATTTTCAGTGTTAGGGAGTGCTCCCATATATACAAATTCGTTCACTGCTTCGATGAAGTCGTTTTCTATAACCCGGTTTATAGTTTATTATTAAACCCATTTTTATATACCCATATTATACCCATATTATTGTTTTGTAGATTTGTACTTTTGTATTTCTTGATATAGCTGTAGATTTAAAAAGGAGATTAAGCCCAAAATAGGATCTAGTAGCCGTGCAAATTCTGCGGTTTATCTCTGCGGTAATGTCATTCCGCATTCCGTCATGATAAGAAGAATACAGTCTTCTTATCTTGATTAGTTAATGAAGCAAACGGTTGCGGAGACGTAAATATGTAATGATATCGTTTAAAATCAATTTAAATGTTGAGTTCCTTGGACACAAACCATCCATCTATCATAAATCCCTGTATGTCGACTAAAACAATCCTCATTATTGAGCGCGATAATTGATACTGAGTGATATATTTTGTAAACCTACTTAAATAATATTTTTGACAACTTCTGTTAGAGGAAAGTATTCGAGTAGGTTGTCGTGAACAATTAAACTGTAGACTCGAGTGCCTCCCGGAAAACCTTCATCTGCTTCGATTTCCAGTTTAACATCAACAGTCCCTGATCTGAATGACGTATTATCCTGCTTGGAACAGTCAAAAGCAAATGAGGCATATTTATTGAATGCAGCATAATCTAAGATGGGATGTTTTGTTGAGGAAATAGTATAACTAGGAAAGAATTCCGTATAGTTATAGTGAGCTATAGCGTAGTCATTTTTTGAAAAATCCAATTGCATTCTCTCGTTAGGCCAATATTCTCCATTAAAAACCAATTGTACGCTGGACATTCTAATGTGATCAAATAACGTTGGATCGGCATGTATGTCATCTCGTTTAGAAGTTTGAAAAGCCACAATGACATAACGTGGACGTTGAACAGATGAAGTTGTCTTTACACTCCATATTTCACGTCGAGATCCTGACGTAAGTGAAGGTAGTTTATTGAGCTTCCATTTACAGAAAGGTATAGTTATCGGCGCATTATTCTTAATCGGAGTCATTAATTCAATTTTCATATTATCATTGGTGTTTGGGAAAGTATGTGCGAATTCATTTCATAATTTTACAGTTAATATTTTTTCTGTTACTGTACTGTAATGTGATCTAATTTGATGCTGTATTTTAAAGACCTTTTTGAAATATATTGTTTCCTGTTGTCTCGTAAAACGTAAACTGGATATCTCATTTATGATGTTGTGAATACGGAGAAGTTGGCTTCTCTTTTGTATGGTTCAAAAATATACACACAAGTGTCGTGTTACCGTCACAATTAGCTAAAATTATCGGAAAGGCCGCAATACAATGGAATGATTTATTGGTACACCCTCTCGGACCACCGCTTAGAGGGTTTCATTCTTAGCTCTGACCATATCAACGCATTGGCACTTGGCACTTCTTCGTCAGACAACGATCGATCGACTCGCATCTAGTTCCGGACGGTTCTCGTGTACAGCCTCGGGCGACGCGACGCTAGCGTCGATACTACCGACCAACTCTTCACAATGGTACAAAATCATCAGTAGAACCACAGGGTAAGCCTTATAATTCTTTGTACAAAACATTGATAATGAGTAAACCAGTTGATTTCATACCTTATTGACAATTTATAGTTGCTATTTTCACCAATTTTATGTACCAACAAATATTGCATTTTTCGTTATAATTATTTATCTGATATAATTTAACCAGCGACCTCTCAAGTTTAATCCTAAACAATTGGGAAAGACATGCTTGACCTTAAGTTCCATGCTGGCAACAGTTAAAGATACTGTTGTTGTTGTTGTAGCACTTGTCGTTCCACTAAAATACAGTCTCTATCATTACGTGCTCGAACAAATCGAAACACTTGACGACCATAGGTTAATTTATTGTAATCCTTGAAAATGTTAAAAATATGTTTTATCGTAATCAGTAAACTAAAGCTGTCTCCCGATATAATATGTGGAATATTCAGATAGTTCTATCCTGCAATACTAAGAAACTTAGAATCTTCAGGAGAGAATCTTCAGGAAATAAACTGCGAATAGTGCTAACTACACCTGGGTCTCGAACTATTTCCATATCGTGTGAGCTTTGGATATATGTAAATGTATCAAACAAGAACGCTCCAGCATTCGGTGCAAGAGAAACCACTCCATTACCTACTTATGATAAATTCTACAATGTCACTATTATTAAATGATTTGATGTATGGTGTATATGTACGAAATTCTTCTTTTCTAATAGTATTGTCAAACAGAGGTTTTTGGTAAATATCGAAAATAGGTGATTGAAGTTCCTGCTGTTGAACCCCCGTCGAATGTATTGACGTTTTAACATCTTTCAACTTTAATCCAATGGCAACAAGAAAGGCTCTATTGGCAGCAGATACGTCACGTCGCATACAGGGACTGCGTGATACTAATGGATATTGACGTGTGGAATTTTGTTTTGCAATTAAACCAATCTATATCGTTTCCTTAAAATCCAAATGGAGTGTACTTTTCTCTCCTTTAAAGTTGACGAGTCTTAATTCTTGATCGACTATACTAACAAAAATTTTGGTAATTTCACGTATACCGTTGCTTACAGGTATGTATATAGGATTATTAGGACGTTCATCAATAGAAAAACCTGGATCTACATCGTAGAAGGCTCCTTCAGTAATGTTGCATTCAAAGAGTAGACTTGATACTTTTATAATGTTTACAGGTTGATCTGAAAAATGCATTTTTCCCGATGTTAACACTTTATTTGAGGAGAAACCCAATAATTTACCAAAACTATCGTCTTTCTCGAAAGTAATGGTATGATCTTGACAGAAAATTTCACATTTAAGCGTATTGTTCGGTTTTAAAGTAAACTCCCATTAATTCATTTTAAATGTATGCGTCGATATCAGTAATTTCATAAGATCCTGATGGAATTTCGATATGATGCAACTTTGTACGATCATTTTGCTCATAGAAGTAAAATTTTTCACCATCAATGTTTCGAATTGAATTAAATGTATGAAATCCAAACACTGCTATATAATACTGTCGTAACGGATCAAGCACAAGAGGCACTTGAGGAGTAAACGAAAATTCGTTTGTAGTACTTGTTAGGGTCAGTAATCGAGACATGACTGATATGAGGCAAAAGTTAAATACCAAAATATATTAAACATTTCTTTATTTTTTAGAATAACGTTACATGTTTTTTTGTTTTATTTATATTTTGCTTATAATATGGTATTCTACAAAATACACATACACTTTCCATCAATCTACAAACATTACACCATACATGCTTATTATAGTCTTTTTTGCAGATTAAATAATATTTCAGCGCATGGCGAATATCTTGGGGTAATTCATGCCTGACATCAACCGTTATATTTTCCATTATACAGAAACTTTAAGAACAAATGTCCACAGTTTATTTGATTATAACTTTAATACTGATCCTTATTATAGGCAATTCTTCCACCATTCAAATAGGAAACTACTTCTTGAGGTGGCTTCAAGCAACCATATGAGTCAAAATACTCTATGTCTTTGTTTATCTTTCTGTAAGCTACCCAATGTGTACCAGGGTTTGTTGAAATATCGAGATTAATTATAGCACATTCTTGTTTACGAGGGTTAGGAGGTAACTTATCTCTCATAAACACACTACGAAAATTTCGAATTTTAAGTAGTTTAACAAATTTTTTCAAGTCCACATTGGTTAAAGGTCTATTAGGTAGCTTCAGCGGGAGTTTTTGCACAATCCTCAAAAAACGTCACTTCATGCTATTAATAACAAACGTCAAAAAGGAAGAGGCGAAAACAGAAAAAGAGGTGAAAAAGAAAACAGCGATGACAATGTATTTTCCTAATATTGTTCTGAAGCTATTTTCTTCTGGCATTTTAAATTAATTACTATTTAACTGGGAATAAGCCACAATTAAAGATTTATTTATTTATTTAGCGTATGGCTACATCACAGGTTCATATATATACATATAATATAAATTATATAAATTACAAACAACAGTAAATACAAAAATATTATTCTACAAACAAACATCTAGATTATAAATATATTCGATTGACTCTTTTGTAGCAGCCCGGAAATCTAAAGGGTTGCCGTTATAGGATCTAATCGGGCATTCCTCTACCATGTGTTTTACTGTTGTCCTTTCGGTGCCGCAGTCGCAATTTGGTGATTGTATTTTTCACCATCTAAAAAGTGAGTCGGAACATCTGCCACAGTTCGTTATTATTCTATTGAGTGAGGTCCAAGTTCGTCTCGGTTGGTTGAAGCCCTCAGGTTTGCGTGTAATACATAGCATGTCCCAGTTAGCTGGTGCAACGTTATTCTCCCATTGTTCTCTCCACCGTTCAGTTACATTAAAATTTTGATCTACTAGCCTTTTTGCTGTTTTTAGAGGCGGGTGTCTTAAACAATTAAAGATAAAAATACGTTTATTGATGTTTCAATTTCCACTTCGGAAATCGTTCTCAAAATATAAACAGTTTGTATTCTGTTTGTATAACAGTTCGAGCGTAAGACCAACCCAGATCCTTTGGAGGTAGATGATGAAGTTAACGTTGTTGACGATGATGAACGAGTCGCTTTTTCTAAACCATCGAAGGACGGTTTATTTAATGTAGTAGACCCAGTTTTCGGTGGTAAACGAGTGGCTTTTTCTAGATCTTCAGAGACAGTTTCTTTAATGTAGTAGACTGAATTTTCGGTGATGATTGCTTCTTTGCTCTTTTAGGTTTAAACAACGGTTTGATAATATTATAATATTTTTCTGTAGTTGCACCTTTTTAAGATGGTCTATGTAATTGTGATGAAATTCAGTATTATTTAATAATTCTTTATATTGTTTTAAATCTTCATTTTCATGCTCGTTAACTTGATACGTTGATGTTGCATCGGAAAATACATCGTAATCGCTGTCTTCTTTTTTCACCTCTTTTTCTGTTTTCGCCTCTTCCTTTTTGACGTGTCTAAGCTTAGGGTAGCGGGTAGGTACCCCTCTATGATCCCGATAGAGGGTAGACTTACTTCAGGGAAATAGCGTCCCTGCCCACGCGAGCTCCTAGTTTTTCCTCCACTCCCCGATTAGAGGAAAACAGGTCCAAACCCCAGTATTATCCTACCCTAAACCCCAAATTCCTTCCCTATATCCCCACCACACTCGCCAACCCGTCTTGCCAGCGTGGCGAGTTATGGCTAACTCACCCCAAATGAGTTTTAAAACAAGAGGATTTGGTCCCCAGGTGGGTGCTCAATCCCACACCTCTAAGGAGGTCAGCCTCATGGAATCTGGGGGAGGCAAAAACTCATTAAAACACCGAAAGCAACATATCTATATTGCTAGTTTCAATGCCAGAACCCTCAAATCACCCGAACGAATGGAAGAACTGGAAGAAGAACTAACTAAGATCAAGTGGGATGTCCTTGGTCTAAGCGAAACGAGACTGCCAGGAGAACAATGTACAATACTCCATTCTGGACACATGTTCTACCAATTCCATAATGAGTACAATACACATGTCGGCGGTGTAGCACTATTGATCCACAAAAGACTCAAACATCTGGTCACAAAATCTGCTGCAATCTCGGAGAGGGTCATTTACATCGTTCTTAAACTATCAGAAAGGTACAGCATCCAAATAATTCAAGTATACGCTCCCACTAGTCAATCCACAGATGAAGAAATAGAGAAATTCTATGAAGATATTTCTAAAGCAATGACAGAAAGAGCTCATTTTAAAATAATCATGGGAGACTTTAACGCCAAAGTAGGGAAGCACAACACCGGCAACATACCAAATAGAGGAATATATGGGCTAGGAACTACAAATGAAAGAGGAGAACGGTTACTAACATACACACAGGAACAAAATCTATTTTGTATGAATACATTTTTTAGTAAACCAGATAATAGACGGTGGACCTGGATAAGCCCAGACGGGAAAACCAAAAATGAAATCGATTACATATTAGTCAACCAGAAACAGATAATAAAAGATGTAGCGGTGCTCAACAGATTCAGTCTGGGAAGTGATCATAGATTAGTAAGAGCAAAAATAATAATCGATAACAAATTAGAAAGAAACAAACTAATCTTGCAAAAACGAACCCTAACTACTAAAGAGCTTGGGCAAAACAGTACCAACTACCAGAAATATCTTGAGTCTAGTCTAGAGCCAATGGAACAGCTAAAAGAAAAAGACATAAATAATTTGGAAGAAACGATAAGAACGAGTATAATCTCTGCGATCAAAAAAACCCATACGATGCCGAAACCGAAAGATAATAAATTGAAGACAGAAACACAACAGATGATTAGGGACAGAAGCCGCATGGATCGAAATTCACCAGAATATAAGGAACTTAATAAGGCAATAAGAACAAGAATTAGACAAGACATCAGGGACAACAACACCGAAAAAATCGAAAACATTATAGAGAAAAACAAGAATATGAAAGTGTTAAAAACGCTAAATAGCAAAGGCCGACAACAAATACACCAAATAAAGGATAAAAATGGAATCATTAGAAACGACAAAAATCAGATAATAAACATTGTCGAAGATTATTATACAGAATTATACTCGTCCAGCGTAGCAAAACCTGAAACCCATGATACGGAACGAAGAATACTAAATGTAGGATCTGAAACACTACCAGAAATTACTACCGAGGAAGTTGTAAATGCCTTAAAGCAAATGAAAAATGGAAAATCTCCTGGAGACGACGGAATAACAAAAGAGATGATTACAGCTGGAGGTCAAACTACTATGGAGGCAGTTAAAATCTTACTGAACAAGTGCCTATTCGGGGGTGCTATTCCAACCTCTTGGCAAAACGCGCAGGTACTTTTACTACACAAGAAAGGAGACAAACACAAACTCGAAAATTACAGACCAATAAGCCTGTTACCACATCCATACAAACTGCTTACCAAAATAATTACCAACAGACTATCAAACAAATTTGATAGTTACCAGCCTGTTGAACAAGCGGGTTTCCGCAAAGGTTATAGTACAATAGAACACCTACAGACAATAAGGACACTTATTGAAAAATGTAACGAATACAATGAACCTCTTCATTTGGCATTTGTGGATTACAATAAGGCATTCGATTCCATAGAATTCTGGGCGGTATTAGACGGAATGAACAACGCAAGGATAGATTCCAGATATAGAATGCTCCTAAAATACATATACGACAATGCAACTATGCAAATAAATGTAGCAGAAGGCCTAACAACAAACAAAATAAGATCAGAAAGAGGTGTTCGACAGGGAGACACCATATCTCCAAAATTATTTACTCTTGCATTAGAAGATGTGTTCAAGAAGTTAAATTGGGAACAACTCGGAATTAAAATTGATGGCAGGTTTTTAAGCCACCTAAGATTTGCCGATGACATAGTACTCATAAGCAACAATACAGAGGAACTAATCTACATGCTGAAGGAGCTTAAACAAGAATCTGAAAAAATCGGTTTAAAAATGAATTTAAATAAAACAAAAGTAATGACAAATCAAAATATCACAATCGACTTAGATGGAAGTGAGATCGAAAGTGTCGAAGAGTATATATACCTAGGTCACACCATCAAACTAGGCAAACAGAATCAAACAGCAGAGATAACTAGAAGAATCCGAATGACTTGGGCAGCAGTAGGCAGACTCAGTGATGTGTTGAAGAACAAAAAGATACCAATAAATCTAAAGAAAAGGGTATTCAACAGTTGTATTCTACCGGTTATGACTTATGGAATGGAGACCATGACACTTACAGAGTTGTCAGCCAACAGATTAAGAACAACACAGAGGGCCATCGAACGAGCTATGTTGGGAGTATCACTGAGAGAACATATACGAAACGAGGACATACGAAGCAGGACGAAGGTGGAAGATGTAATTGGAAGAATTGCACAAATGAAATGGAACTGGGTAGGGCACGTGGCACGGCAAAACAACGACAGATGGACGAAAAACATTGTACATTGGAGACCACGCGAACACAGTCGGAGTAGAGGAAGACCACAAAAACGATGGCTAGACGACATCAAAGCAAAAATGGGGAGAAACTGGCACCAAATAGCACAAAACAGGGAAGAGTGGAGAACTCATGGGGAGGCCTTTGTCCAGGAGTGGATGCAAACAGGCTGAAGAAGAAGAAGCTTGTTATTAATGGCATGAACTGACGTTTTTGAGGATTGTGCAATATCTTTTAGAGGTTTAGCTATGGGTTCAAAGAGTTTATTTAGCGTCTCGTCTTGTTCTGTTCTACCTAGTTTTAGTGCCAAATACTTTTTGCGAATGACTCGAGCTAATTCAGTAACTTTACGTTTGCGTGCAGCGACATCTTTGTCAAATATGTTGCTATACAATGCTTGTGTTTCTATCATACCTACAATTTTATAAACTTGTCGAAACCTAAACGATATCGTCCATTAGAAATATCTGCTCGACTGTATGATTGACATAGGTATGCACAATCGATATCTTTATGTCTACCCATACAGTAATATTCACGTATTGTTTGTTGTAGATCCGTAGATACGTCATCAAATATGAATACTGAGTTTGGCTTAGCTTCATCAGGACTTATTACGGCATCATTATCTTTAAATGAAAAATAGCCGATCTCTTTCACAGATTCCAACACTTCCTTTAAAAACTGATACTTGGGTTGCAACAACGACTTTGAATATACGTAAACATTTTTGAATTTAGCGCCATTTAGGCCAAACAGTAATGCTAGTATAGCATTAGTTTTTTTACATCCCCTTGGACCACATACGATGGCACGTAAAGAATGTGGTAACAATGCACTATGTTTACTGATTCTTGTCACGTTATTGACAAAATACAAGTTCTCCACTGCTAGTGTCTTATCTTCTTGAATGACCTTCATCTTGTGATTAAGATGTATTTTATACACTCGGTTATATAAAGAAATTTTGCAAGAAGCGATTCATTTCAATGTTAGTCGTTCAAGGTGAAGGAGTGTTGAATTCTCTGATCAACAATATACCGTTTAAATTGCATGTCCTTGGTTACCAATATCTAGGACCTGGAACTAAATTACAGAAACGCCTAGCTCGTGGGGATCCAGGGATAAATCCATTAGATCGAGCTGCGAGGGATCATGATATCGCATATCCCCAAAGTAATTCATTGAAAGATCGACATAAAGCAGATTGGGTGTTGGTAAACAAAGCATGGGAACGAGTTATAGCAAACTACGCGTCTTTGGGTGAAAAAGCTACTGCCTGGTTGACTACTTCAGCCATAAAAGCTAAACGGAAACTAGGTATGGGTATGAAACCTGGTAAAGGTATTGGTTCCTTTAAGCGACACGTGCTGCAACCAATTATTAGAACGTTGAAACGAACTGCTCCGTCGCCAAATTTGCGTAAATCAGCTCTTGCACTTGCAGCAGCTAGAACAGCCATAGAACAGCATTCGAATCAAAATCTGGTGGTATTTTACCTTTAATCCCCATCTTTGCAGGCTTATCAGCTCTTGCTAGTTTGGCTAGTGGTGCAAGCGCCATCACAAAGACCGTAATTGATTCAAAGAATGGTCAAAAGAAACTAGAAGATGATAAACGTCACAATAAAGATATGGAACATCTAGGCAAAGCATTATACGAAATAACGCCAAAGGAGGCTTTGGATTATATTTAAAAAAGTCAAAAAACTACCGCTGAAGCTACCTAATAGACCTTTAACCAATGTGGACTTGAATAAATTTGTTAAACTACTTAAAATTCGAAATTTTCGTAGTGTATTTATGAGATAAGTTACCTCGTAACCCTCGTAAACAAGAATGTGCTATAATTAATCTCGATATTTCAACAATCCCTGGTACACATTGGGTAGCTTACAGAAAGATAAACAAAGACATAGAGTATTTTGACTCATATGGTTGCTTGAAGCCACCTCAAGAACAAGTTTCCTATTTGAATGGTGAAAGAATTGCCTATAATAAGGACATTTAGTCTTAAAGTTTCTGTATAATGGAAAATATAACGGCTGATGTCTCTCATGAATTACCCCAAGATATTTGCCATGCGCTGGAATATTATTTAACCTGCAAAAAAGACTATAATAAGCAAGTATGGTGTAATGTTTGTAGGTTGATGGAAAGTGTATGTGTATTTTGTAGAATACCATATTATGAGCAAAATATAAATAAAACAAAAAAACATGTAACGTTATTCTAAAAAATAAAGAAATGTTTAATATATTTTGGTATTTAACTTACTTCACCTTTTGCCTCATATCAGTCATGTCTCGATTACTGACCCTAACAAGTACTACAAACGAATTTTCGTTTACTCCTCAAGTGCCTCTTGTGCTTGATCCGTTACGACAGTATTATATAGCAGTGCTGGGATTTCATACATTTAATTCAATTCCAAACATTGATGGTGAAAAGTTTTATTTCTATGAGCAAAATGATCGTACAAAGTTGCGTCATATCGAAATTCCATCAGGATCCTATGAAATTACTGACATCGAAGCATACATTCGAAATGAATTAATGGGAGTTTACTTTAAAACCGAACAATACGCTTAAATGTGAAATTTTCTGTCAAGATCATACCATTACTTTCGAGAAAGACGACAGTCTTGGTAAATTATTGTGTTTCTCCTCAAATAGAGTGTTAACATCGGGAAAAAAGCATTTTTCAGATCAACCTGTAAACATTATAAAAGTATCAAGTCTACTCTTTGAATGCAACATTACTGAAGGAGCCTTCTACGAAGACAGACCTGTACACACCATTCTGCATTTTCCGATAAATGTTGATCCAGGTTTTTCTATTGATGAACGTTCTAATAATCCTATATACATACCTTTAAGCAACGGTATACGTGAAATTACCAAAATTATTGTTAGTATAGTCGATCAAGAATTAAGAACCGTCAACTTTAGAGGAGAGAAAAGTACACTCCATTTGGATTTTAAGGAAACGATATAGATGGGTTTAATTATAAAATAAAATTCCACAAGTCAATATCCATTAGTCTCACGCAGACCCTGCATGCGACGTGACGTGTCTGTTGCCAATAAAGCCTTTCTTGTTGCCATTGGATTAAAGTTGAAAGGGGTCAAAACGTCAATACATTCGACGGGGGTTCAACAGCAGGAACTTCAATCACCTATTTTCGATATTTACCAAAAACCTCTGTTTGACAATACTAGTGGAAAAGAAGAATTTCGTACATATACATCATACATCAAATCATTTAATAATAGTGACATTGTAGAATTTATCAGAAATCAATCAGATGCATTTTTTGCGATACACAAAACTCTGTTGGAAATTAAAGGAAGTATAGAGAAAGTAGGTAATGGAGTGGTTTCTCTTGCACCGAATGCTGGAGCGTTCTTGTTTGATACATGTACATATATCCAAAGCTCACACGATATGGAAATAGTTCGAGACCCAGGTGTAGTTAGCACTATTCGCAGTTCGTTATGTTATACTCCTAAAGATTCTAAGTTTCTCAGTACTGCCGGATGGAACTATCCGAATAATCCACATATATCGGGAGAGAGCTTTAGTTTACGGATTCCGATAAAACATATTTTTAACATTTTCAACGATTACAATAAATTAACCTATGGTCGTCAAGTGTTTCTATTTGTTCGAGCACGTAGTGATAGAGACTGTATTTTATTGGAAGAACCAAATGCTACAACAACAACAGTATCTTTAACTGTTGCCAGCATGGAACTTAAGGTCAAGCATGTCTTTCCCAATAATGATATGAAAATTGAATTAATGACTCCGATTAAGAATAATGCGCCGATAACTATACCTTTCCGTAAATGGGAGCTCAATTCAATGAACTACCTTCACTTACGTCAGGATCTCGACGTGAAATATGGAGTGTAAAGAAAACTTTATCTTGTTGAACGTTCACGTTATGTCATTGTGGCTTTTCAAACTTCTAAACGAGGTGACATACACGCCGATCCAACGTTATTTGATCACATTAGAATGTCTAGCGTACGATTGAGCACAAAACATCCCATCTTAGATTATGCTGCATTCAAGAAATATGCCTTATTTGTTTTTGACTGTTCCAAGCAGGATGATACGTCATTCAGATCAGGGACCGTTGATGTTAAACTGGAAATCGAAGCAGATGAAGGTTTTCCGGCAGGCACTCGAGTCTACTGTTTAATTGTTCACAACATACTCGAATACTTTTCTCTAAAAGAAGTTGTCAAAAATATTATTTAAGTAGGTTTACAGAATATGTCACTCAGTATTGTAACAAAATAGCCGATCTCAGATGTGTCACAATTCTCACAAAACAATAATTCTGGAAAGCTCGAAGAGTTGGCATGTCAATAGGGCACGTCTTCGATGGGCTTTCTACGACACGAATTAGATGTGGGCACTCCCGAATTTTCTGGAACATTTTAATTTGTATACAGTGTAGGAAAAATTTGATGGTCGGTATGGACTTTACGTGAGATGGAGTGAGAAACAGCTGTTTAAAAAGAGAGAGGTATATTAGGTACGCCCTTTATATCGCCGAATGGAAATATTAAAAAAGGGGAAATTCAACGTTGCCAAACTTATTGGTTTTATTTGACCTGTTGTCTTTTTTGCATTTGAACAATTTTCTATCAAGAAGATAAAATGCTCAAGATAATCAAATTTGGGCGAAATTGATTTAAATGGCAGGTTACTGTTTTTTTTATTGGGAATATGCCACAAGTTTTCTTTACAATAATTGTAATATAACATTTTGATTTCCATTTCGGAAATCGTTATATATAAATAAAATTTATTAATGTTTCGTATTTTAAGTACGATTTCCGAACTAAAAATCTAAACATCAAAATAATTTCCCAATATAAAATAATAAACAATTAAACATGCATACAATAACGCCAAATTAAAAAATATTCATACACTAATTTATTTGGCAACGTCTAGTCTAGATAGTCGTCGGGTCAAAAGATCGAGTAACGAGAAGTAGAGGTGGGTCGTGCTACTTTATCGTTAAGAGCCTAGGAGCAAAATTTCGGGCCAATGTTTTTTAAATGCATTCATTTTTTTCGAATCCTGAGAAAACTAATAAATATTTTTGAAAAAATTAAACGCAGAATGAAACAATACATTATTACCGAGAGCTGAAAGTCCCTGAAAACTTCTATAATGTTTATTTTAATAAGTTATAGGGATGAAAAAAAAAAACAAAATTTAGTGTGATTTTTAATTTTAAATATCTCATTAAAAAAACTAAAACTTTTTGTTTATTCTAAGGGACCTTCGGCCCTCGGTAATAATGTAATCTTTCATTCTGCATTTAAATTTTTCAAAAATATTTGTTAGTTTTCTCAGGATTCCAAAAAAATTTAAATTTTTTTGAATGCTAAAAAGCATTTAAAAATTTTAATTTTCATAAACAAGTAACTATGATTGTTTAAAAGTAGTTTCAAGTAAGATAGTACCTACATAAACAAACATAACGGCTATTATCGTTTATGTGTATATCTTTTGAAGTGAAAGAAACTACCTAATGATATATTTATTATAACTTGAAAAATAAACTAAACAATCATCATCATCATATAACGGGGGTCCTACGGCGATTGCCGCTTCCCGCATTTCAGCCTCCATCTTTTCCTATCTCCCCAATCTCCCTCTTCTAAGCCTCTAGATTGCATTGTTTTTGTAATTTCTCTTCTCCAGGAATTTGGTGGTCTTCCCCTTTTCCTTCTTTCTGGCGGAACATACATTAAGGCTTTCTTTGGCCACCACTCCTCCTCCATTCTCATCACGTGACCATACCATTGTAATTGCCTTCCTTGTATTCTATCTGAAAGAGTATCTCTAATTCCTGTACGGTTTCGTATTACCTCATTCTTGATTCTTTCCATTCTCGATACTCGACATGACCTTCTAAGATAATCCATTTCCACAACGTCTACTTTATCTCGTTCATTCTTTGTCATCGTCCAACATTCGGCACCATATGTGGTAATTGGTTCTACAATTGCTCTGTATACGCGAAGTTTGGTATGCATCTTTAATTTATTAGACCACAGTAATGAATTCAGTATTCGGATGCATTTTTTCCCTTGGGTTATTCGGTTTTGTACATCTATTTTAACTCTGCCATCTGCTGATATGATGCTTCCTAGATATTTATACTGGTTGCAGCCTTTTATGACTGCGTTTTCAAGCCTCAGATCTGTGGTATTTCCTCCAATTTTTAAATATTCTGTTTTAAATATTCTGTTCTAAACTAAACAATACAAATAGTAAATCGGACTTACATTTACATTACACGTTATTATTAAATCGCGAATAGTCTAAATTGACATAAAAACATAAGTTTTTCTACTTTACTTCTTGTTAACCGTATTCTTTTTTATTTAAAATTAAACCAGATTTTGAACATGTGTTCACATTTACAATACTTTATGAATATAGTGGTTAAGTTAGGATATACATGGCGATGGTTTTTCCACCGTTGTAATGGACTCTCGATGCAGGTGTACGTGTAGATGAGTCATCTCCAATTAATTGATCAAAAATACACCATGGACTTAAGTCATATTTATTGGTTTCTTTTTCTTGTACTGGTTGATTTTCAATAGTACAATCTTCTTGTTCGTTAATTATAGAAGTAACCAGCTTCTTAACTTTTTGTTTTGTTCTGCACTTTAAATCGTGAATCCATAAATGTACATAATGACAATGTGCCACTCTGTTCTATTCCTCTAAATCTTTTTGCTAAACCCGATATTAGTAATTGTACTATGTCGGATACTATGGATGTAAGTATGCCGTTTGCTAAAATTTTATTGCAAGATTCTTGCAGGCAGCGTACCATAACAATCACTGAACTAGCATTCAAGTATTTTTGGTCACTCATTGTACTTGTTATTTCTTTAAACGGCCGTAAAATTTGGGAAAGTTGAGAACAAATAATCCAGTGTTCTTTATTTAGATTAGGTTTAAGTCTAAGTCTGTATTATTTAATACCAATGTGGAACGGGTTGACTCTTCTAAGTCGGTCATTCTTTTTAACATGTAATAGGTGAAGTTCTACCTAGTTTCCACGTCTTGGATTGGCCGTTTGGGAACTGTGTTCTGTTGTAATTAATACTTTAAAAGCCTTTCTGAAGATAAGGTACTTTTTTGAAATGTGTTTTTTTGCAGAATTGTCGAAAAAAGGACTTTTTATTTTATCTATTTGTACACGACAGCATTTAAGTGCGTCCCCCACCAATAAATTTAATCATCATCATAAATCACAATCATCATAAAACAAAACATATTTAATAGCTTTGACCATATTTTAGGAATTATCAGTTACTGCAAAATTTACTTTTCGTTTTGGACCCGACTGATTAATAATTTCAGTAATCGCTGTTTTCTGGATTATGGTTTCCAGAAAAATGGCAGCAGCCTAATAAAAAAGTTTTGAATACTAAATTTTCGGTTAAATATTGTCCTGTTAATGCGAAGTAACTCTCAGTTACTCCAGATGTCCAGAGGTCAGTAGTAATACAGATATTTTCTACTTCTTTAACAACTTGCGATCTAATAATTTGCTCACTTTTGACATAACATTCCTGAAGTAATGAACCTGACAAAGTTTTTCTTGTTGGCGGTTTATATCCAGGAATCCACCCTGCAAACTTTTTAAAAGCTGGTTCTTTAACTATGGAAAACGGATGAAACGAAAAGTTTAGTAAATCTTGAAAATCAATCAGTCCAAGAAAAAGAAACTGATAAAGATGACTTAAGTCCATGGTGTATTTTTGATGAATTAATTGGACATGACTCATCTAAACATACACCTGTATCGAGAGGTATAAAAGAAGTCGACATGTAATTGTCTGATGATATATTACCCACAAACAATTTCGAACGGAGATTGGAACTGTCCATTACCGTGGTGAAAAAACCATCGCCATGTATATCGTAACTTAACCACTATATTCATAAAATGTTGTAGTATTGTAACAAAATCTTTTCCTTGTGAACACATGTTTAACATCTGGTATAATTTTAAATAAAAGAAGAACGCGATTAACAAGAAAAGTGGAAAAACTTATGTTTTTAAATGTCAATTTAGACTATTCGCGATTTAATAATGTGTAATGTAAATGTAACTATTTAAGTACCATTTGTATTATTTAATTTATTTTTCAAGTTACAATAAATATATCCTTCGTTAGGTTCTTTTATTTCAATACTTATACACATAAACGATAATAGCTAATATGTTTGTGTACTCGCTAATTTGAATACTGGTAAACAATCAACTAGTTACAGTTTACGAAAAACGGTTCCGATAAAAATTAAAAAAACGAGAAGACCCACCTCTAGTTTTTTAGGTATATTATGATCGGAACCAGAGAATATCTGATCGGAACTAATCGTCTCACTAATGGGCAATGGCCAATGAGTGTTAAAAGGATTTTAGGAGGGGAGACGAAGGGGAAATATGATTGTTATCTTTGTCTAATTCGTTGAAAATATGATTTTATATCTGCGTTAGATATCCTGTTAAATTTTACCATACCGACCTTAAAATTTTACCTACACTGTATATATATATATATATATATATATATATATATATATATATATATATATATATATATGTATATATAAGTAACGATGATTGAGGTAGTTTAGTTGATAAGAGAATACCGAACTGTAAAGTTATAAATAAATATATTTATATAAATTCGAACCGCTCGTTTTGTTTAAAAACGGTACAGTATCAATTATCGCGCTCAATAATGAGGATTGTTTTAGTCGGCATACAGGGATTTATGATAGATGGATCGTTTGTATCAAAGGAACTCAGCAGTGAAATTGGTTTTAAACGATGTCATTACATATTTACGTCTCCGCAACTGTTTGCTTCATTAACTAATCAAGATAAGAAGACTGTATTCTTCTTGGAGAAAAACGTGCATGGCATTCGATATTCCAATGGTGATGTTGAATAGTTTAAAATAAATCAAGTACTAGAATCCAAGTTATTGTATGCTGTCAATTACATTTACGTTCGAGGAGAAAAAGAAAGCAGATTTTTAAAGAAAGAAATGAAATATGATTGGAGTTTTTCCTACAATTATTGATGTATGCAAATTTGATTGCACACCTTGAGTTTGCAAATTTGCTCCTGATGCAAACCCCTATCACTCTAATGGACTGTTTTTATGTATCCAAAGAAACGTGGATCACCTACGACAATGGTTCCGTAATATTACCTGTATAATTATGTTTATAATAAATAAAAAATATATAGAAAACTATTGGACATTTAATTAAAACTCCTTATTTACTCATTAACTTTTATATTACATATAGATTCAAATTTTCTATTTACATTTTTTGTTAATAATTTTTAAAATCAAGACAAATACAGGCATTAAAATTAAACACGTCAATGCGAATATATTATTAATTTTACTTTTCATGATCTCGCAGGTTGGTTTGTTATTGCACATGGGTAAATATGTTGCTTATGGTAGTCGTCTATCTTCGTAAATATAGGTGCTTTGCTGCTGCTCTTGTATTATTTCTGAATTCCCATTTATCACACAATCACTAATATGTAGGTTCTCTAACTGTGTGATAATTTTTCTTAAATCCTGATATACTTTAATATCTTTTCGTAACTCAATGAGTTTCTTTTAAAACTGTGCAACTTTATGTCTGTACTCACTCAAAGACATGACGGTACTGAAAACTTAAAGGCACGCGTTACGTAAAAATCACCTGTATTGGATAAATCCAATCATTTTTATCTAATGTCTTTATGGCATGATACCTCGCATATCTTTCTACCTTAAGACGTTTAAGCACTACATACCTACAACCTTTATTGTCCATGTATCTCTACGTTAAGCCGTTTAGGCACTACATACCTACAATCTTTATTGTCCATGACTCTATGGAAAAAGAAGAAGAATTGGCAGTTTCGTAAAGAATAAAAAGAACAATAGACAGTTGACAAAAAGAAGAAGAGCGTTCTTAGGCACTACATATTTACAATCTTTATTTGTTTTAGTTATTTTATTTTTATAATAATTTATTTATTTAATATTTTAATTTAAAATAGCGCCAACTAGCGGACAATAGTTGAATTATGGTAGTAGGAAATTCCTTCGACATAATGTCTGTGACGTCATCTATCTCACTCTTACTCACTAAAAGATACTTCTTTCTCTAACACATTGATTTCCCTATCTCTATAGTGATCCAAACGTTGTACTTCTACTGTTGATATCTGATAGTATATGATCAGTATATTATAACTGTGTGTGGAAAAATAAAACTGCTTTTACTATTTTCCTTACAATTTCATAATATTTTCGCGAGATTATGCGAAATGAAAAAAGTAAATAGACGTCAACTTTGTCGTTTATTAAACGTCACTTTATGTGTAAATGAACTAAACTCTGTTTTTTAACCAGGAGGAGTAAACCAAAAAGACAGATTCACACCCAAGAAAGTTACTAGAAAAGTCACCAAATACATCTTCTTTTTTTGTTGATTATCTCGGCCTTGCGGTAATCGAGTATCAATATCTGACAATCTTACAAGTCAATTCTAACCTAATTTTGCTTATTTATGTTTGAACATTTTTTTTTCAATTGACTTTTAGTATATATTACAACTATTACAATAAAAAAATGACGTTTTTCACATTTGGTCCCATGTATATATATTTAAATATCGGGTGATCCAGTTTAATAGATCTTTGGAGTCTATGGTATTTAATTATAAATTAGAGAATATTTTGATCCGGAGAGTCAATAATGTTACAGATCTAAGTTTGGTTTTTCACAGAAATTTGTCTTTTAATTTGCAAGTATATCTTATATGCATGTATCAAAAGTTAGAGAGAGAAAGATTTCTGAAATACTGTTGTTTTAAACTGCCTAGACCATATTCTTATTCTGGTATGATCAATTTCTTGAATCTAGTTTTTTTTCTTACCAGAAGTGTTAACTTTGACTTTGATATAATTATATATCAAAGTCAAAAGTTAACATATCAATAAATTATGGTTCAAATATAGGTGTGGTCCTAATTTTCATGCATGGTAATCAGTAACTTCATTAGATAGATTTTTTTAACGTATTTATCAATATCTTTAGGTTCTATTTAAAGCACTAAAATGCGAAAAGATACTTTGTATAAATAAGTGTTTACTTGCAATTTTTTTAATGCTGAATTCTTGTTAAATTTTGACAGTAAATTTGTCCTATTTGTTATCAATAAATAAAATTTACTAAAAAATACTGGATTTCTGTGAGATAATCAACAAATTTAATTTATTATGTTACATTCTAGCATACTTTTGCAGTTTTCTTGTGATGATCTACAACCAGGAAGAACAAAACCAAATGTATCAATACAGTCAAACTAAAACACAACATTACTTTACTAATGTTCTTTTATTGCGATGAAAACAAAATGAAAATGCTTCTTAACAAGTATACACTTTTAAAAGATACCTGCCGTTTTTCTTATGACAATTAGATATAAATAACATACATTTATGAATTTATAAACACTTTAAACTATATTTAGTATAAATATCATCTAGAAAAATATCACATTAAATACTATTCGCATATCACCAAGTCCAAGTTATTACAAACAACTTAGAGTCAGAAATCGATTTATATATTAGAGAAAAATAATATTCTGTGCATAATATATATTCGGGATGTATGTAAGAATTTATTAGTCTTCCAAAATATCCCCTCCATTTATGTCTAGGTGAGGTTCATGAACAACTACACCATTTTGAATTTCTTCATTTAGTTTTTTAGGAAAAACTAAATCTATTTCAGATGTTTGAGCAAGAAAGTTTTGTTTTTAGTCAGCAGCCCAATGTATAAACAATTCTTAGAATAATTTCACCTAAAAAATAACAATGGTAAGACATTCATAATATAGACAATAAATCAATCATCCTATAAACAGTAAGATAAACAATATATAGATACTCTAAATAATGATGAAACAATATATAGATACCAAGTATAATATCTTTAAATGAGAACAGTGAAATGTAAGTACCTCCTACATGATACTTAAAATAAAAATATTTGTGCACTGGTATGTTTCCAAAAACACGTAACACAAAGGCTGTTGTACTTATGTCTATAAATAGGAAAAATATTTTGATCAAACAAGAAGGGTACTATTACAATCACTTCTCATGTAGCTCATAAATTTTAATTACAAAAACTATTTCGTAGTAACAATAATATACCCGGTTATAAAAATGAAACCTATAAAATGTTTTAGATAATTTTACTATATAATTGTGGCTAACCCATATTTACTTACTTCAAATTGATTTGCTTCAAGAATTTATTATAATAATGAACGACACATATTTTGGAAGATCTCAGCGGTTATTAATTTCACTTTTCGTGTGGGCATTTCATTCTTGAAAAAGAAGCTGTGTACTATCTGTCATATAGATGTTTTAACTCTTTCATATTATGTTGCAATAGACCGCCAATATTTTTAAGACATCTTACTGTTCCAGTCGGCTTATATTTTTTAATTGTTCGGTGAATAGTTGAATTAGCAACACCTAAAATTAGCACATTACTTTGATAAGTCTTGATTTTAACAATAACTATTCTACAAAACTAAGCTGCTGTCCGTTTTATTTTTATTACCGTGGCTGTTATTTTTATTCCAGAATTATCAATTTTCATTATTTGTTTGCTCATATTACAATACAATGTGTTTCATTTGATGATAAATGACCCAAATCTACTTGGCGTTTTTAAGGTGGAGAAGAATAATTACTACTAGTACTTGGCACTGATCTATATTGTTATCATAATAACACTAATTATGTCGCTACATAGTTCTGAAAAGAACTGTTTTTTTATATAAATGCAAACGAATAATCTAAAAATGTAACAAATAACGCAGAAAATACAAAAAATTGTCGATATAAATTTTGAATTTTATATTTCACAAATGTCATTAGTGTCAATATGTTATAATTTAGTGGAGTAAACTTGCCTGCGGTTGGGCCAATTAAAAAGAAGCATTAGGGCGCGTAAAATTTGAATTACTCCTCCTGGTTAAAAAACAGACCGTAGAATACCACTGTAGTACAATCATCGAGCAAAAAGACAAGAGAGGGAATGTAAAGGTAGTGGGGACAAAAATATTGTTAGACAGGAAGTGTCATCTTGAGAGGCCACTTTAAACAAGGAAAGACAGTCTCTTTCCTTGTTTAAGAAATCCAATTTAGTTTGGTTATGTTATTGTTTGTCCCATCTGTAACATGAAATTTTATTTATATTGAAGTTTTTTACCATTTGTGTCACATTTTAAACTATTATCATTAATATTTAATTAAAACTTTCTCGTCTGAAAAATATTTTATAGCTATTGTTAATAAGTGTCGGAAAATTTAAATTTAGCGCCTTTGCATTTCCGGATATGTCCGCCATCAGACGCCACTTTTTTGGTCTCCTTTTCATAACGATTAGATTCCCTCTTTTGTTTTTTTTTTGCTCGATGAGTAGAATCGATTCAGTCGTTATGGATTTACTATAAAAAATGTTTAGAAAACATAAAATGACGTTTATTAAACGTCATTTTATGATATTTTATGTCTGTATCACGGTTCGTAGACTTACTCCGGTTGCCTCTTCCGACTGGGGTGGGGATGCTTGAGTTACGTCACAGGAGTACACAAGAATACAAAACCAATTTATTCGCGATTGAAACTGAATGTAGAGGGCGGGGCAGGTCGATTGCGGTGTCATGGCCGATATAAATGGTATAAACAAAAACAAACATAACATTCGAATATTTACCACTGCTTTTCCATGTTTAGTTTGGTTTAAGACGAGTTATTTGTATCATTTAATAATGGAAATTAACCTTAATGATATCTTTGAGTATTGTGGTGAAGCAAAGAGTCCATTGGTTGAAGGGGAAGCAGTTTTCAAGTGATGAATTCCTAAATTTTAACTTTAATGTTTGGAACTGGCTTGTGTATTGATGATGAATCCTATTTTGTGTATACCTGGGAACCCAGAATATAATATTCTGTGTAATGTTTGCCTTAACGTATATATGCATTATTATATCTTATGTTTTTAATATGTTAATTTTTATTTTATACTATTTTTTGACATATGTAAGTACTTTATTGTATATTAACATAAATAAATAACTTTAACTTGGCTTTATTGTAAAATAGTTCATTTGATTACATGAAATTAACCTTAACTTGAGATCACCTCTCAGAAATTATAGCACATGATTTGTCTTTAAAAAATTGCATAATAAATTATTTTTTTATATAATAATTGCATAATAAATTAGTTTTTCAGTTTATTCTAGATTGGATTTAAAATACTTTAACGTAGTCATAATGCTGAAATTTACTAAAAATAATTAATAATTATATTCAAATCAACAGCTGTCTGGTTTGTTTATACCACTTTTATACCTGGTATTGCGGTATTATAAAACATTTTACTTGCCAAGTAAAATTTAGTTTGAAAGTAAAATAATTTACTCTGCAGATTTGCGTATTTTAAACACATAGTAAATTAATTCTGGAAGTAAATCTGAAAACTAAACTATTCCTTAGTTTTCTACCAAGTAAATTTTATTTAACAAGTAAATATGACAGCTTTAAAGAAGGTGTCATATTTTTATATCTTTAAATAAGCATTCCTTAACTTTTCCAGAGGACACAGCAAGGTTTGTAAATTATTATTTCCTCTTAAATATTGTTTGGGTACCAGTATATGATGTCATTTATATGATACTTCTACAATAATAAGATAACCAATTTTTATTTTAATAACTAATTTACAATAATATAAAATTAACCAAACGGTATTAAATTTCTAAATTCTCGAACTCAACCCCATATTGATGTTTCAGTTGTAGAATCTTTTCTTTAACTGCCAACTCTTTTGTGTCTGTTTCTCTTTTCTCTGTTTCCGTTTCTGTTTTTCTAATTTTAAAACTCTTTACTTAACTCTTCCTTTTCTTTTCTAATTTTAAGAATACTTAATTTTATTTTTTCCTTCTCTGAATCTTCTTCACACTTATTATTCTTTTTGTGATGTGGGATTTAAAGGCAAACTAAATGCACGACCAAATACTTACCATGTCGAGATAGCATTATGAGGTTTTTTCCTGGTTTTTCCCTCATAATTTACTATGGAATCACTAACAGGGGAATTTTACTGTCATCATGGCATGTGTTTGTCTTTTTAAAGATGAATTACATGCTATGATTTTTTTCTGACAGATATTCTCAACTTAATGTTGATTTCATGTAATGGAATGAACTATCTTATAAGTAAAGTCGTTCCAAGAGCACAACTCAACAATATTGGCAATATCATTTTAAAGTCGTCTACTTTAAAATGCATAATGTATGTCTGAATTGTCAATATAAATGAGTCAGATAAAATTAAATTATTAGAAGAATTTTTCACTAAGTAACAAAAAAACAAAATTTGTTTTTAGTGTTTGTATTTTGAGAACAATTTCTGAAGTGGATATTGAAATGTTAATAAACATATTTTAACCTTTAATTGGGGCTTATTCCCAGTTAAATAGTAATTAATTTAAAATGCCACAAGAAAATAGCTTCAGAACAACATTAATTACATATGTTTTACCTTTCTGTTACTGCTTGGCATTCTGCAGGGGTGACAAGAAATTTAACATATCTTGGCAACAGATGTTCTACCATCGCATCAGTTACTTCTGTCAATACCTTACTAAAAGTGGACCTTTCCATGGTAAAAAAAATAAAATATAGTATATAATAAAATAAAAAGTAAATAAAATATAACATATTGGAATATATTCACTCAATTCTTAATATAAACAACATATCTTGGTTTCATGTGCTCAAGCATTTGATCTTTGCACTTGTCTTAGATGGGGCTGGAGACTTTCGAACCAAATGCAAAGACAATTCCCTCGATAACTTAAATATCTTTTGAAATACGGCTTCCACTAATTCCACTGGATTTACCAAATCTCGCAAAAGTCTTCTCTGAATGTTTTCTTCAATAAAATAATTTTGTTTACAAAACATAACCTAAATAAATAATATACTATCAAAGAATATAGACGCTTATAAGCGTCTATATTCTTTGATACTATAATTAAAAATATCTTTAACAAACCTTCTAATAGCATCATCTAATTCTTCTAATAACTCATCGTTTAGAATCCGGCCAAAATTCTGGACTAAATTATTCATTTTATATTTTTATTAACTACACGTTATTCCCATCTACAAATAGTATGAGATTAAATCATCTCTTTAAATTGAACCTGTTATCAGAGAATATAATATATTATGTTAGCAAGATAACGTAAAACGTTACCACATAACTTTTTTTTTACAAACGTTATCTGTGATACATGATACATCACATCAATTTTTAGAATATAACGTAAATGCAGGTTAACGTGCACGTTATTTAACATTTATTTTATTTATAAAACATTTTTGTTTTGATACATCCATCCAATCACAGGGCTGATTTTTAAGATTCAAATTACGTCACAGGAGTACAGTTCAGCTTAATGTTCATTGGTTAGGCGGAAGAGGCAACCGGAGTAAGTCTAGGAACCGTGTGTCTGTATGATATTTTATGTCACAGTTTGTGATCGTATTCACAATCTAAATATTTTTAAAAACTCAGAAAATTTATCATAGAAGAGTGAGCACTATTGTCTTTAGGGTGAAATATATAATGAATGACCATCTGCGGCTGTTAATCTGCGGATGTTAATCATCTTCCGAGAATTACCAGTTTTATGTAAATTCTACTAAATAATTTTATGTAGTTATAATAATTTAATTTCATATTTTGTTACTTTAAAAATAAATGTTATTAAGAAGTTACCATTTTTTTTGTCTTTATGACAGTGCGGGCCATAAAGTGCACTTTATGGCCGCAAGGGCATTATGTAGTTGGTAACTAAGCAATAAAAACACGATACTGAACTGGTATAACATAAAATATCATAAAAGGACTTTTAACAACTGGATCAAATTAACAGAGGTGAAGTCGTATAAAACATTTTGAATAAATAAAAAAAAAAATAAGAGTCATTCGTCAAAAAAAAAATCTTATCTCCTAAGGTGGACCAAGAAATACACTTTCACAAAATGTTATTGCAATGGTTATTGAATATTATAATATCTACATTTTGTGTTATTTACTAATGGTTATATTGTATCTAGGAGGAACTTTGACAATTTGCTACAAGGAGAACCCATGTGGCTACAAATTTTAAATTTCACATTTGAGAGTTTTCATCAGCTTTGTATATTTTTAGAACTACCTATAGGTGTGGTGTCCTGTTGTTGTGGTTTGACTTCTTTACAAGTCTTTCAGATATTCCTTAAATTTGTGTATTGTTTTATATATTCTGTTTTCCAAAGATTTGGTAGGATCCTTTTTTAGGCTTGTATAAGGTTCTTTTATGACTAATTCTAAAATTTTCTCCTGATATTGAATTTTATTCACGATTAAAGTTGTGTTGTCCTTCTCAGCTAGTAACAGCTGGTGTCGGCAAACAAGCCTGAGATAATAAACAATAAAGTACAATGGAAAGATGCATCAATAGTCATGCAAGAAACAGACATCAAAAAGAAAAAAATCAAAGAAGCAGTCTATATCTTACTCAATAAAGAAAAATGTATAGCAAAGCCATCAACAGAATTAAGCAAGCTTTGGTAAAGAATACTTAAATAAGTTAGTAATAAGAACATACGAACATGAATGGACAAATAGAAGGCCAGAGACACATCATCTACAACTATACCTACTATAAGCTTTTTTATTTACATGTTGCTAGAAATGTCACCCATCAATATATGCTAGATTGTTGATAGAAAGTGAGTCGTGAGTTTGAAACTAGCTTTTGAAACAGAACAAATTACTACAGATAAAAAGTGGCCGCTGAACTTTTTGTAAATAAAAGGAGAAAGTTGAGAAACCTTAGATCTTTAACGACAAATTACGTTGTGAAAATCAATAATGTCAAAGATATAAAAGTTAAAATTGTTGAGTAAATACGGCCAACACACTCTATAAATAAATAATAGATATGTTCGGTGGAAATAGTCCACACACTTAACTACTTCTTATACAGCCGAATCTTTCTTTCTGGTCGAAATATACCTCGCAAATTGTTTAAATTTAATATTTAATCGGGGGATTTGCTATTAGTAGCAGAAATAAAGACATCAGTTTAAAACAAAAACAATATGTCAAAAAATGGTTGAAATTTAAATAGACATAAAACGAATGAAAAATTTATTTCAATAAATAGTAGAAATACAAAAAAATAAAACATAAACTATTAATTTCTACATTTTTACAATTTTAGAATTTTAACAATTCTCCAACATACAATTACATGTAAAATTGTATATTGTGATAAAATAAGGATATTATTGGAATATTTCTTTATTATTTAGAGCAACATATTACAACCACTTTGTCTTACAATTTTTATATTCATTTTCTTTTACGTAAGTCATAAATCCACTGTAGCCTACATTATTGTACCAACCTATACTTAACACTCTCCTCGATTTGATCTTCAATATAATAAAGAGGAAGAAAAATCGCTTAAATCTAAACAATCAAAAATAGTCTTATAATAATTTTACATCAGTTAAGAAACGCTTGACAAAGATCTTAGCAAAATTTTTCTTTTGATAAAGGCTTTGTCAATATATCTGCAAGATTATTTTCAGAGCAAATATAATCAATATATATCAATCGTTTTAAAACTAAATCTTTTATATAATGCTCTTTAATGTCAATGTGTTTGGCACGTTAAGAATTTTCAAAAGACTGATTGCTATTGTACTCAAATTATCAATTAAAAGTTTTGATTTACCCTGTATATTAAAATCAGATGGAATAACTTTTAAGTAAATCAGTTCTTGAGCTAAGGTAGCCGCAGCTATGTATTCAGCTTCTGCAGTTGAAAGAGCAGCAGTTTTGTTTCTGGGACAACCATGAAACTGGATTGCCACAATAAAATACAATACAATCTGCAATACTTTTTCTATCAATTTTATTTGGTGCCCAATCTGAATGTGAATAACAAACTAGTTCCCACGGTTTCTTTTTATGTGTCAATGAAAGGTTTTGTGTCTCTTTTAAATATCGCAGTACTCTTTTTCCTGCTTTCCAAGTTTATTGTGTTGGTTTATCAAGTAATCTACTGAGATATGAAAGGGTAAACATAATATCAGGTCTAGAAGTAGTTGCTGTATACATAAGACTACCTATAAGTTTCCTATAAAGAACATCAATTACCTCTAGAGTGTTATCTATCTGAAAATTATTTGTTTCCATTGGTGATGCGACACCTTTACAATCACTCATAACAAAGTAACTCAGTACCTTTAATATTATTTTGGGCTATCCTAATGTGAGATTACCACTTTCTCCTAATATTGTCATTCCTAAAAAAGTCTTCACTTTACCCAGGTCCTTGGCACAAAAATTGTTTTTCATGATATCTATTGTTTCTTTCATTTTTTGTTCATGTCCTTTTAATACTATATCGTCCACATAGACAATTCTAAATATGTCTTCTCCTATATATAGACAAAGGTCTAAAATATAGTTACAACTCTATTAAACGTATGATTTCAGCATTTTGGTGATTCTTGTAAACCATGTAACGCTTTATTTAATTTTAAAACATTTCCACTGTCTATTAGGTATTAGTTCTTGTGTAGGATCAATTTATATTTCTGAATCAAGGTTTTCATTTAAGAAAGCTGTGGGCACATTAAATTGATAAATTTTTAAATCTTCTTGCAGTGCATGAGCCAGCATCATTCTCACTGTGCTCATTCTTGCCACAAATGCCTAGGTTGATTTTAGTGGATTCTCCTCGTCTTAAAAATACTTTGCAACCAACCTTGCTTTATGCGTTCCATCAAATTAAATTTTAAAAACCCATCTTGTATCTATAATCTTTTGGTTATCAGGTAAATTAACTGGTGTCTATGTGTTTAGGTTGTCCAATGACTCCAGTTCTTAATTAATTGCACTATTCCACTCTCCATTTTTCTGCGCTTTTTTAAAAGTCTCTGGTTCACTATTTAGTGATAGTAAGCAATAAGGATTTCAGCTTCAAGTACATATGGGATCCTCTTCATTACTTTCTATGTCATTTCGAATTAAATCTTCGTTTTCAGCTAAACTTTCATTTTTGTTGCTTTAATCTTCAGTACCTTCAGAATTTTCTTTATTTTGGATCCAAACTGTTCGATTTTTACTGTTATCATTAACATCATTACTTACACTATCTTTATATTTAACTTGTTTTTTATCAAAAATAACATCTGTAGATATAATTATTTTGTTATTTTCACAATGCCAAAATCTATATCCTGAATTAGAATAACTTACCATTATTGATGTTGTTGTTCTAATATAAAATTTATTCGGCTTTGGAAGAATTGCACTCCATACTTTAGAACCAAAAGCTCTAAGATGATTAATATTATTCTCACCATACCATATCTGAGATGGTGTTTTACCACCATTAGCTGTTGTAGGACTCCTGTTCAATTCATAAGCTGAACATCTCATTGCTTCATCCCATAATGTTTAGGCAAGTTAGCTTATACTAGTTTAAATCCAACTTTATTTATCAATTTACGATTTATTCTTTCAGATGTACAATTTTGCTGTGGTGTATATGGTGGAGTACACTGCAACTCAATACCCATTTGCCTACAACTATTTTTAAATTTATGTGATGAGAATTCACCCCCATTATATAGTCTGATACTCTAAGTTTTAACATCATGTTTTCATCCACATCAAATTTTTTTAACTAGCAAATCTACAGAAAATTTTATTAATCATTGTATTTTATACCTATTACTTGGTGTACTGTTGGAGACGAATGCTGAGAATACCATGGGTTGCCCGAAGAACAAATGAATCCATACTGCTCCAGCTAAACATAAAGAAAAGACTAAGAACACAAATAACAGAACAGATAATAAGCTATTTTGGACATGTGCTTCGAAGAAATGGTCTTGAAAAACTTACCATCCAGGGAAAAGTAGAAGGCAAAAGAAGTAGAGGTAGATCTCCTACACGATACACGGACCATATTATTGCTACCATTGGCGCTCCATTGTCAGAATGTGCTAGATTGGCAGAAGATGAAAAAACGTGGAAAAACATTGGAAAAATTACCTAACAGCTTCATGATATCACGATACCTGCATCAGGTTAACGACTAAAAAAAAGACTTGGTGTAAAATGAAAAATAAAAAAGTTATTAAAAAAAACAACTAAAAATTTTTTTAAAAATTTTCTCTTGTGCCTTATAACTTTTTTCTAATTATTTTACGATAAAATGACATCAGAGCAATATTATGGATTATATGATTTTTCTGACTTTTACAGTTCTCCAAAGTTGAACGGTTTCTTTATTACTCTGAAGAATACGTAAAAACGAACCGATAGACTTAGTTTTCTATTATATATTTTTTATTCATATGATTTTAAATCAATTTATTATTTTCTTAAGATTATGGACCCTTTCCACCATCACAAAACTTATTATTATTAATTATTTTAAGATAAGTTTCTTGGTAATCAAAAGAACAAAACAAACTTAGTAGACTATAAAATCGCTCTTCAATTTAGGTACTTAGCAACCTGAATAATAATAATTTTCTTATGAGTTTTCCAGCCTCGAAAGTGGGTATTTTCGCTTTTTTGTAATTTTAAATTGTTTATAACTCAAAAATTATCAACCTTAACGACAAATAACTTTTTTAGTTTAAAATAAATCAATAGACCTAAAAAAGGTTTGTTGGAGCAAAAACCGGTGAGTTTTGGAATTTGTTAAAAAATTATTGTTTAAACAATTTCTGCCCAAAAATTTTGCCCGGCATCCTTCTGATTTACTTAAAGGGGATATTTTTGAACAGGAATACATAAAGAAACCGAATCAGCAATTTTTCTACGGGAGCGGCCTCACAACCTGGACTATAATACTTTTAAAAATGGACGTATTTATAGTTATTTGGAATTTTTTTTTGTACGGCATTTTGTTTTTGTTGATAAATGAAGTCAATAATATTAAAATATATCAATGGGGTACAGCAATTTTTGAACGTAATCTCCCACTTATCAGATGGAAATTAATTTTCCTCCCATAAGCACATGTACCATGCAGAATATACGATATGTCCAAAAATGTTATTATTTTATGCAACTAAATTTAAATCAACAGGTTTCTAAGGTTGCTAAGGTCAAAACATCAAAAAATGTACCTGACAAGGATAAACAGATTTTGGAGAAAAAGATCCAGATTCTGTCTCCGGCTTCTATACAATATGTAGTTTCTCCATATAAATTTTAAAGTGTTTGTTTGTCTTAGTGTATTGTATTTTGTATTGTTATGTCCAAATTTTACATTTATGACATTCTACTATGTCGGATAGGCCACAATTGACGAAATGCCCCTGAAGATGATCTATTGATCGAAAGTACTTGGGCAAGATTAAATTAATCACCGTGTTCGATAGTTGCCTTGTATACCCTCAAAGGTTTCATATTGGCTTAAATTACCTACCTTGCACTACTTAACAATAGAGGCGTGCGCCCTAGATTCTCACCCATGTACCTGACGATATATACTGGAAATCAAACATATTGGTATCAGTAGCAGGGAAAATCTTTTGTACAACATATTAGACTGCACGTCATTATTTTTGTATTACCTACCTGAGTTATAAATGCCATACAAATATGTTTGGACAAAATGATATTTTATAGCAGGCTATGCAGATTTGGACATTAAAAACAATTAGTCCATATAGTTGTCAATATTTATTATATTTGCTGAAATATGCAAATTGCAAATATGCTGAAATAAGGGAAATCGAATAACAAAGTTTCAAGATTAAAAAAGACCTGTTGACCTTAAGTCTAATAATTTTTTTTTGTAGCAGTAGGAATCTATGTATTATGTTTTAAGACTCCACGACTTTTCTTTCAAAAAAAAAGGAAAGATAAAATTTTATTCAAAAAATGTAATAATAAATAAATATTATGACAGAAAAGGATGTATTGATCTAAACGTTCACATAGTTGTTCCTATTACTAAGTGGAAGCTATGTACCAAATTTCAAGACTATCCCAAGATATTCAAAAAAAGGAAAAGGTATAAAATTGTGAGGAAAAAGAGGTCTATTGATTTTAAGTTCAGTATATTAACTTTCTTCTACCGAGAGTAAAATGTGTAAGAATTTATAAGAGTCTAGAACTTGCATAACTATATAAGTAAAAGAAGAAAATATATTGTCCTCAAATTCAATAAGTTTCAATTGTATTAGGTACCTAGTGGAACATATTCACCAAGCTTAAAGAATCTAGAACAGTTTCTTAAAAAAAGAAGGTGAAACGATATGAGAAGTGGACAACTTATTAACTACAAAAAGTAATCCCACAGTCATATTTCTCCAAATATATTTTCACTCCATAAAATTTCGTCAAACTGACCACCCACTTAAATTTTGTCCTAGTACAATGCACAAAAATAATCATTTAAAGTTATACTTTATATATTTTAAACATGTATTTTAGCTTTTTACCAAATATGAAGAATCTCCTACACAACAAAAAAAGTGGTGGAAAAGAGAACTAGAAATTCAACAAAAACCACCTGCCACGTTGCTACTGCATCGCATAGGAGAAGTTACACTAAAATCTATAAAATCTGGTCGACCATTATTACACATTATGAAGATCTGGTCCATCGTTGGTCCTCATTTTATGCAAGCTGCATGTCATAAAGAAAGAACTATTTCAAAAAAGGCCGTAACATGTATCCATGATGCCGTGACGACTCTTTTAAACGAACAAGCTGAATTGCCTCATTTTCACTTCAATGAAGCTCTTATAAAGCCTTTTGAAAATCTCCTTTGTTTAGATATGTGTGATATGGATGTACAGGTATTTATTTATTATTTAATTTTGATATTCATCTGTTTTTAAAGACTTGTCTATAATGCATTACTTTTTTAAAATTGCTCAAAATATTTTCGCTTCACTAATCATTAAAAAATTAAAATGTCTTATAAATTGAATGTTACTTGTTAAATCGCACAGTACATATTTAAACTAAATGTTAGAGTAATGAGTGAAAATATCTGTCACATAAATTCAGCTATCTAAAAAGACCCGTCTAAAATGCCAATCGCTCATAAGTACATACACGAAAAACTATTTGTAACTATCTACAAAAGTGATATAATATGGTGATATATTGTATAAAGGAGTAATTAATTATTGAATAGCGATTACACAGAAAGTAGATGCCACGGAAAAGGGGATAGATTTGACAATACATTTTAATAACTCAATTGCATTCGTAAATTTGAACCCTTGTTCACTCATTTTTAACTTTGATCTATGCGTTTGTCACTTCAGTTTATTTGACTATTGTTGATTTACTTCCCGCTATGGGATTTTACCATCGACTTTCGTAGAATTGAATTGAATTGACAACTAGGATATAGCATGTCTTTATTTTATGACTTTCGGATTTACAATAATATTTTTCAACGACTGTTAAGAATTAAGCGGACGTACAAACTTCGTGTTGCGCGGTTGCCACGTCTGTCTTTAAATATAAATAAAACTGTCTTTAGCATGCTCCCCCCATTGGAAACTTGCAGAAGTTTCTCTCTGAGCGATCCTTATATATATATATATATATATATATATATATATATATATATATATATATATATATATATATATATATAGAGAGAGAGAGAGAGAGAGAGAGAGAAAAGAAAAGAAATTTAATCTTTGCAGATAAGTTAAATAGTAAACTCTTAAATATTGGGGAAATCTGCAAAAAAACTCTAATGTGTATCAATTATTTCACCTAACGTTTTCGCCAAAGAGAATTAATTTGGCTTCTTCAGGGCTGAAAGAGAATAAATTATAATTAGCTACCATATATTATCTAATAAAAAACATTTACCTTACCGTGAAATTTTAGAAATGTCGAGTTATGATGTTAAAAAACTTTAGCTAGTAACAACATAGTGGTGTTTTTTTGTTACTATGTGCAAAAAAGTTTATTTGTTAACGTTGGAAATGTATGGCAGCTTTGAACTTAAAACTCAAAGGTTTACCCAAGGACAATCGAAAAACCCAATGTAACTACATTTAAAGGAAGTAATTCTTTGAATTGTCGGCAATAACTAAATTTTTAGTTGTTGTAAAGTTTGAATGTGAGCTTCTGTTTTCATAGAACGCAAGCGCCGAAACAATTACAAGTAGTTCTTTTGATATGTATGTCGTTAAGGTTCATTGGTAAAACCGATGAAGTTAGATCCCAGTCTGGGGAGATATTAGTTTATTATGAGATTATTATATTATTAGATATTATTATTAGAATTTTCTTAATTGAAATTCTTTTTTTTAATTAGTATATTGTTCATGAATTATTATAATATCTTATTGACATGTATCTAAGAAAAGCAAGGGAATGTTATCTTTTTTTGTAATGAAAATTATTATTAAAGTAGATTAGTTGTTAATAGATATATCAGTCAAGTTAGTTATCTGTGATGGAACTCTCTTTTAGATTTATTGTTCTCACGGTGGAGAATTGTGGTGTTCGTATAGTCCATGTGATGACCAGTGGAATGGTCATCATATATATATATATATATATATATATATATATATATATATATATATATATATATATATATATATTTATATATATATATATATATATATATATATATATATATATATATATATATATACATATATATATATATATATATATATATATATATATATATATATATACAGAGTGGCCCAAAAGTCTGGTAACGGCTAATTATCTCATAAATTACTAGACATAATTATACAAAATTTAAGATTCGCCTATTTTGGGATACAGAGATTCCATATTTGGTATTTGCAATGTTGCCAGATTTTCAGTTTCTCTTATATTACTAGTAACTTTGGTTTTTCAAATGCATCACCCTGTATATTCGGTCATTATTTACAATTTATTCTTATTCCAATGTTATAAAACGGAAATACAAAATAATTCTGTTTATGACTGTAATGACTTGTTATGTCAAATCCATCACTAAATTCTCAGTCTTAATATCAATTCCTCTGTACAGGTAATGGTTTTCAAAACAATTGACAACATTGTAATGGATGCTTGCGAAGCGAAGCCTTCAAGCCCTCAAATAATAACATATCGAGCGAGAAGTGTTTTTGAACGGTAAACAGAAACTTTTTATTGAAAAAACAATTCGTGAAAATGGTTTTAACGGTCGAGGAAAAAGTGTAAATTGTTGTCTGGCATGTGAATGGATTCTCAGACAACATGATTAGACAACAATTTGTAAATATGTTTCCAAATAGGCCGACTCCAGCACGATCAACAATTCAATCTATTATACATAATTTTTTATTTTTGGATATCTGTTTTTGAGCTGTAATAATAAATTAATAGTTAGTTTTTAATTGCCCTACGGATAAAAGTATGGATACTTCTGAGTTGTCGAAACGAGTTAAACTATTTGCGCTGGACGGGTGATTAAAAACATAAACAATAATAATTATCAACAAAACAATAGGTCTGTTATTCAGGTTTCATTAAAACTAAACAGAATTATAAAGGCTTAACTTACGTTACTTATTTGAATTAGAAGAAAGATGGCGGATGGTAAGGTTGATGAAGATAGTAAAAGAAAAAGTAAAGAGGAGATAGACATATTTAGCAGGAGCAGAAAAGTGAACCGAACACCAGACAGGTCGAATCCATCAACGAATGAAACTAGCAGCCAGAACGAAATGATGAAACTAATGAGACAACTAATAAGCGACAATAAAAAGAAAAACAAGGACCTAGAAGATATAAAAAATACAATGGGTAATATGATTGAGGAACTAAAAGAAATTAGGAAGGAAAATAGTGAATACAAATTGCAAATGAAAGAAATAATAAGAGAAAATGAAAATCTAAAGCAAGAAATGGCTACGATGAAACAAAAGATAGATAAAATAAAAATAACCTTGGAAGCATGTCAGAAAGAAAAGAAGAAAAATAACCTAATAATGGGAGGCTTACCAATAGACACAATAGACGCAGAGCAACTAGAGACCTTTATAGAAACAAAAATAGGACTAAAATCAGAAATAAATAGGGTACAAAAAATAGATGAAACAATGTGTGTTATCGAATGTAAAAAATTCGAAGATAAAATGAAAATAATGATAGCCAAGGGTAAACTAATGAACTATAAGCAACATAAAGTATATATATATAGAATGTGATCTAACATTAAAAGAGTTAGAAATACAAAGAAACCTTAGGAAGATAGCAGCAGATGAAAAGACTAATGGAAAAAGGACAAAAATTGGATATGATTTCATAGTTATTGAAGGCATTAAGTGGAAATGGAATCAAAAAACAAGCCGGATAGAAAAAGTAACATACAATACTGAACCAACTTGTTCAAAAAACTAGCTGAAGAAAACACAATGACGGATCGAAATACAAAACAGGCACAGAACATGGACATGAGCAGACTTAAAGATAACAACACAAACGGAAAGAAAAACAAATTGAAGTATAAGTTAAACACAGAAAAGAACAAAACAACTTTGAAAATGGCATCATGGAATGTAAGAGGTATAAATGGGAAGGAAATAGAATTGGGGGAAGATTAGAGATCAACATTGAAATAGTAGCTACCGAGACAAAGAAAAAAGGAAGAGGATCAATAATATTAGAAAACGGAATGTTACTAATATACAGTGGAGTGGAAGAAACGAAGAGAGCTCACGCAGGAGTAGCGTGCATGATAAAGAAGGACAATATCAACAAGTAAAAAATTGGATACATTACAACGAACGTATACTAAGAGTAGACATAGATATGGATACAGAGGAAACCAATACAAACCTAATAATATGCTATGGACCAGATGAAGACGCAACAAAAAACAAAAAGAAGTAGTTCTGAAACAAATTACAAGAAGTGATAAGTGATTGTACAGAGAAAATTGTGACCACAGGAAACATGAACAGTAGAGTGGGAAAAGAAGAAGAAAAATGGAACAATGTCATCGGACCTTATGGGGAGGCAAAAATAAACAACAATGGAAAATTACTACTCGAATTCTGTCTAGACAATAACCTGGTGATTATGAACAGACACTTCCAACATAAAAAGATACACAAGATCACAAGAGAAGTCAAATCAAGAGATGAACAATAAAATTATAGACTATACTATAGTGCAAAAAACTGAGAAGAACTGGATAAGAGACGAAAGGGTGAAAAGGAGTTATGAAATTGGTAGTGACCACTATCTACTAGAAACCACATTCAAATGCAAAAGAAAGAAAAGTTGGGAAAAATTCGGAGAAAAAATGGAAGAATACAGCACAGAAAACGTAAAATTATTTTATAGAATACTGAAAACCCTAAGAAGCAAAAAAGAAACGAAACTAAAACAAATAATGAATAAGGATGGAACAATAATAAAAGACGATAAGACAATAATGGAAAGATGGAGGGAACACTTCCAGCTGATACTGAATGGAGATCAAGCGAATACAATGGAGAACGAAAGCCACATCAAGAGAGTATCTGGAAGAAGCAATAAGAAAGATAAAGATTGGAAAAGCACCAGGAAGCGATGAAGTAGCACCAGTAGCACCAAAAGAAAAATTATTATGCATATATAACCTAATATGGAAGAGAAAAGTAATACCCAGAGAATGGACAAATGCAGTAATTATACCTACATACAAGAAAGGAAACACAAGAGACTGTAAAAACTATAGAGGTATATCACTACTATGTGTAGCAGCAAAAGTATACAAAACCATAATAGAAAGGAAAATAAGAAAAGAAGTAAAATATAAATTAGAGGACGTACAAAGTGGATTCAGGAAAGGACACAACACACAAGACTATATATATATATATATATATATATATATATATATATATATATATATATATATATATATATATATATATATATATATTCACCATGCAACAAGTAATAGAAAAAGCCTTAAAGAAAAATAGAGAACTATATCTGAGCTTTATAGACATGGAAAAAGCATTCGACTCACTCAAAAGAAAGCCTAAAGAAGAAGCAAGTAAGCGAAGAACTGATAAAAGTAACAAAAAGTATATACATGAAACATCGAGCAAAAAGATAAAAGAGGGAATCTAATCGTTATCAAAAGGAGACCAAAAAAGTGGCCTCTGATGGCGAACATATCCGGAAATGCAAAGGCGCTAAATTTAAATTTTCCAACACTTGTTAACAATAGCTATAAAATATTTTTCAGACGAGAAAGTTTTAATTAAATATTAACGATAATAGTCTAAAAAGTGACACAATTGGTAAAAAACTTCAATATAAATAAAATTTCATGTGACAGTTGGGACAAACAATAACATAACCAAACTAAATTTGACTTCTTAAACAAGGAAAGAGACTGTCTTTCCTTGTTTAAAGTGGCCTCTCAAGATAGCACTTCCTGTCTAACAATATTTTTGTCCCCACTACCTTTACATTCCCTCTTTTATCTTTTTGCTTGATGACATGAAAACAACAAACACAGTAAGATTGTCAAATATGCAGGCAGAACCATTTGAAACAACTCAAGGAGTTAGACAAGGAGGAAGTCTCAGCCCAGTGCTATTCATAAATGTAATAGATGAGATAGTGAAAGAATGTAAGAAAACGTTCAAGTAATACTGCATCGGTTGGAACAGAATGCAAATGATAAACGCTGAGATGTGTATGGAACCTAGAAGCAAGCAAATACAACTTAAACGTAAACAAAGAGAAGACTCAGATAATGAAAATATCAAGAAAACAAGGGACGGAAGATCAACTAGAAATAATGATAGACCAATAAAAAATAATACAGACAAATTCATACAAATACTTAGGAGCAGTAATCAACAACAAAGGAGACATCGAGGACGATCTTAACAACAGAATGGAAAACACAGGAAAACTATTCCAAGCACTAAATAGAGGATTCCTTAATAACAAAGAAATATCAACAAAAACCAAGATGACAATATACAAAACTATATATAGACCTACAGTGACATATGGAGCAGAAAATTGGATACTAAACAAAAGGCATCAAAGCAGAATTCAGGCAGCAGAAATGAAATACCTCAGAAGAACGATCGGAGTAAAAAGAACTGATAGAATCAGAAATGAAGCAATAAGAGAAAGACTAAAAATCAAACCGATTCTCGACTCAATCAAGGAGAAAAAATTGGCATGGTTCGGACATCTAACCTGGATGGACAATAATAGACAAGTAAAAAGAGTGTGGGACGCCAAACCAATAGGGAAGAACAGAAGAGGAAGACCTATTAAAGAATGGAACAGTGACATCTCGCAGATACTGCAGAGTAAGGGTAAGACTTGGCAGGAAGCAACACAGATGGCATACAATAGGAAGGAATGGAGAAAGTTTGTCAAGAGTTAGGACACCTCAGAAGATTGTAAAATATTGTAATATAAAGAATTGTATTACAAACGGCCCAACACTGAAAGGTACAAATGGGTCTACTGATTAAGTAGGTAAGTAAGTTTTTACTTATGGATCCTTGTTCGCTCCAAGAGAAGTTAGTAGACGAAGGGAGGTAAATCCAGATTTGGAACTAAGGGACACTTTGATTTGTGCAAGTATTGAGCAAAATCCTACCCAATCAACATCTCGTCTCGGAGAACAATACGGAATTTTAAGATTTAGAGTAGGTAAAATTTTGAAAAGGCATGGATACCGTCCCTATAAATTTCATAAATCCAACGAACAATTCCCTGGGGATCAAGATATACGTTTAGAATTTTGTCAAACTGCAATGGAAATGTCACATCATTGTATGATGAACATTATTTAGAGAACGTTTTGTTCATCGATGAATGTACGTTTTAATTGCATGGCCGTTACAATTCAATGAATGCTCGGTATTGGTCTCGATAAAATCCTCGTCAGATTTATGTCGCTCGTACCCAGTGTTCTCGAAAAGTAAATGTTTGGGGAGGCATAATAGGGAATCATGTCATTAGTCCATTTTTTATAGACCGTATTTACTGGGCGGAAATACTTGGAACTTCTGCAAAATCAAATTCTCCCAGTCCTTCGTAATTTACCAATTCTTTTCGATTCCATATGGTTTCAACACGATGGTTGTCCTGCACATAATTCTCGCGTCGTCAGTGAATATCTCAGTGCGACTTTTCCTAATCGATTGATTAGTGGCCACGAAGATATTTTTTGGCCTGCAAGATCACGTGATGATATCTGCATAATTTCAAATTTTTAAAAAAGTAAAAACTTCATTGTAAGATTTGAACCCTAAGCGCCTGCATGAGTACATCGTGCCTTGAACTTTGATCCATCAGACTTTTATAATTCTTTAGTGACAGTTTGGGTTATTGTCTTGCTGCTAATAAAGGCTTATTTGAACATATTGTAAATACGTTTATTTACAATATTTTTTTTATTTTTGTAAAATTTTTACTTATTTAAACATTCTTAAACGTTCTTTTAATTTTGAAGAATTTTTACTTTATTTTCGAAGGTACGACGACACTGTTTTTTCAATAAGATATTTATGTTTAACTTTAAACACTTCTAATACTAGTAACGACTGACATAAATATTTAGTGATTCTAAGCAAAATGATCTCTGCATAATTTCAAATTATTAAAAACAAGAAAACAACATGTAAGTTTTAAACTCTAATCGTCTGCGTCGCAGTGTCGAATTCTTACCACTAATCCACGAAGGATTGCTAATTATTCCGTGACAAGAGTGTATGAAACTCCTCAAATCATAGTAGAAATTATTCTTGGTTAATAATTTAAAACTTATTAAAAAGATTAAATAATCACTATTAATTAAATTATTTTATTCACATTTTTGCTTTATTGTGGTCAATCAGTTTTTACTTTATGCGAAATTAAAAAATGGAAATACATCACACATAATAATTATGACCGAGGTGATTTAGCTCGAAGCTAACGTCTTAAGGTGTGAGACTATCGATAGTGATAATGTAATATAATGTAAATTATAGGTTTCTATCGATTATTTCCCACCTCTACGAGTTTCATCTCTTTTCTTTTTATTTTATAAGTAACTGTGTTTTCTATCTCTTACGTTAAAAAGCCAGGTGGTAAGGCAGATCACTATATATATATATATATATATATATATATATATATATATATATATATATATATATATATATATATATAACACTGTTTTTGATGGGTTGGAGTCAATAAAAGGGGATATTTGTTGACTATTTTTTACTCGAGCTTTCAATTGTGATTACAATTTTTATCAAGAGCTTCTAAAAAATACAAAATGTCTTACAAAGTTGAACTAGAAATAAAAAATTTTTTTGTTAACTCACCAAATAAAATTAGTTTTTTATATAAAGCTACTGCTTACATATTAAATACAAAAAATATTAATAAAAAAATGTCTTATTCTAATAAATGTTTCTCTGAAAAATTTAGATGAAGTTTCTTAAGAAAAAAAATTGAATTTGTAAACAAAAATAGAATAGCTACAACCAGCCTAAATGTCATAAGTACTAACTTAAAAAATTTTATTTTTGACATATTGTCAAAAATAAAATTTTGTTTAAAAATTCTTCTTTGTTTAGTAACAAAAAAGAAGAAGATTTATTCACCACTGATAGATGCCCGAAAAAATGTAACAAATACATGGAAAATTCAAAATGTGATATTTTACTGACTGCGTATATAAATTAAATAGAAATTATATAATTATAAATTTTGCTTAAATTTTGAATTTCTGACCTTTTGTTTAAATTATTATCACTTTTGCTAATACAAACCATTTCCAAAAAAGTTCTTTTAAATTTATTACTTTCATTACATAAAATTTTAATATTATCAAAATCCATAATATGGTCTTTGTCTATTACATGCTCTGCCAAAGCACAAGATGGTTTCTTAATTCTACAATCACTCTTGTGAGAAATAATGCGATTTGAGAGATTTCTGCCAGTCTCACCAATATACTCAGCTTCACACTGAGTACAAACAATGCTGTATACTACATTTGTTTGATCTAATTTGTCTATAGGATATTTAGTTTTGGAATATAAAGATGAAATAGTCTTGATGTTCTTTGTTGCTATTTTTATATTGTCAATAACCTTTAATGTTTGTATTAATTTAGGAGTTAATGATGGTATAAAAGGTAGTGAATGATAATATATGTTTTGATTGTTGGATACAGTGTTTTGAGATTTAGCAAAAATGGTGTTAAGTTATTTATATTTAATAAATTAGAAAAAAGCATCCTATATAGCATATCAGGAGGATAAGAGTTTTTAGTTTTTTAAGCATTAGGACCTAAATTTTCTTTATGTCCTTCCAAATCTGATATTAGAGTTCCTAATTAACTTTCTGATATTGAATCAATAATCAGACCACTTAATGACAATCAAAAGGATGTTGTTAGATCTAAATGTACAAACGTCATTACAAACTTTTTACATAAAGAAGTCAAAGATCATTTTTTAAATAAATACTATTTACAAACTAAACTTTTTCTTAAAAACCATCCTGAAATTTATATTGTCAAAAGCGATAAAGTTAACGTAACTGTTGTAATGTATAAAGAGGATTACCTACAAAAAACTGGAGAACTCTTAAATTATACTAAGTATTACACTACACTTAGAAGGAGTCCTGTTTGTACTTTACAACAAAAAGCAAATTGTCTGGTATCAAAATTAAACAGTAAGAAATTTATTGATAATAAAAAAGCAAAAGAACTCAAAATTTATAATTCTATTACACCACGGTTTTATGCTCTACCTAAAATACATAAACCAACTTTATCGATGAGACCAATTGTTTCATCTCTATGCCCTCCAAATGGACCAATAGCACAGCTCCTCACTGACATCTTAACCAATGCTTATAATTTAAACAACAATTTTTATATAAAAGATTCATTTGATTTTAGTTCTTTCATTAATAATTTCCAATTACCACAAAATTATGTTTTAGTTAGTTTTGATGTAACATCTCTTTTTACTAATTTACCTTTAAATTTAATCATAAGTAGTGTTGAAAAACATTGGAATGAGATTTCGCAACATACTAATATTGACTTATTACATTTTAAAACACTCATCAACTTTGTTTTTGATTCTAATATTTTTATATTTAATGGTGTTTTTTATAAACAAATTTTTGGTAGCCCTATGGGATCTAGTCTTTCACCCATTCTAAGTAGCTATGTCATGGATGATGTTATTAGTGATTATATCAATAATTGCACTTTTTTCATTCCATTTATCAAAAGATATGTAGATGATCTAGATTTGGCACTTCCTAAACACAAAATTCTTGAAACAGTCAACATTTTCAACAATCATAATCAACATATACAATTTACAGTTGAGGAAGAGGTAGATAATTCTCTACCATTCCTTGACATGAGAATTGTAAGAAATACAGACAATATGTTGAAAACTAGATGGTTCAGAAAACCCATATGTAGTAATAGATTTATAAGCTATTACTCTAATCATCCAAATAAGATAAAAATGAACCTTATAACAGGATTAAAGGAACGTGTTTTAAAACTTTCTCATCCAGACTATCTACAAAAAGATCTTTATTTGTTAAAAAATATAAAACTCTTATCCTCCTGATATGCTACATAGGATGCTTTTTTCTAATTTATTAAATATAAATAACTTAACACCATTTTTTGCTAAATCTCAAAACACTGTATCCAACAATCAAAACATATATTATCATTCACTACCTTTTATACCATCATTAACTCCTAAATTAATACAAACATTAAAGGTTATTGACAATATAAAAATAGCAACAAAGAACATCAAAACTATTTCATCTTTATATTCCAAAACTAAATATCCTATAGACAAATTAGATCAAACAAATGTAGTATACAGCATTGTTTTTACTCAGTGTGAAGCTGAGTATATTGGTGAGACTGGCAGAAATCTCTCAAATCGCATTATTTCTCACAAGAGTGATTGTAGAATTAAGAAACCATCTTGTGCTTTGGCAGAGCATGTAATAGACAAAGACCATATTATGGATTTTGATAATATTAAAATTTTATGTAATGAAAGTAATAAATTTAAAAGAACTTTTTTGGAAATGGTTTGTATTAGCAAAAGTAATAATAATTTAAACAAAAGGTCAGAAATTCAAAATTTAAGTAAAATTTATAATTATATAATTTCTATTTAATTTATATATGCAGTCAGTAAAATATCACATTTTGAATTTTCCATGTATTTGTTACATTTTTTCGGGCATCTATCAATGGTGAATAAATCTTCTTCTTTTTTGTTACTAAACAAAGAAGAATTTTTTAAACAAAATTTTATTTTTGACAATATGTCAAAAATAAAAATTTTTAAGTTAGTATTTATGACATTTAGGCTGGTTGTAGCTATTCTATTTTTGTTTACAAATTCAATTTTTTTTTCTTAAGAAACTTCATCTAAATTTTTCAGAGAAACATTTATTAGAATAAGACATTTTTTTATTAATATTTTTTGTATTTAATATGTAAGCAGTAGTTTTATATAAAAAACTAATTTTATTTGGTGAGTTAACAAAAAAAATTTTTATTTCTAGTTCAACTTTGTAAGACATTTTGTATTTTTTAGAAGCTCTTGATAAAAATTGTAATCACAATTGAAAGCTCGAGTAAAAAATAGTCAACAAATAGCCCCTTTTATTGACTCCAACCCATCAAAAACAGTGTTATATTTTTTCCAAACGAGTCACAAGTACTTCTTTTTTCTTTATTTAGGCGCCACGCCCTTCCGGTAGAGATCTATGGAGGAGTATCACTGATCCGCAAGCCCTTATCTCTTCTCATGCTGCTCCACCATAGGCCGATCAGACACCATCAAAATCTAGTCTAAGCCACAGATTCATCTACAATTTTAAACTTTTGTGTTAGCCTTTTTTGTTTTTTTGTACACCGAGCTGGGGCTCGAACCCACATCCACTGAACCATTCGACAGTGAAGCGAATGAGAATCGGCCGCCTAGCCCGCTTGGCTATCTGGCCGACTATAATAACAGATTTCCTTCATAATTTTAATTGCGTTCACTCTTTTGAATAAAAAATCAGCGTTAATTTAACTCTTTCGACAATGAATTTATGTGATAGGTATATCATACCAAAGAATATAAATGGTTACAAGAAATACTCTTTATACCCTGTTTAATAATTGTAATATTTTATTACAAATTTGGCTATTTATTACATATAATACAATAATTATTATTTTTTAGGATCAAATTGTTGCTTGCCTTTGTGAATTTGTTGAAACAAATAGAACAGAAATTTGTTCCGGTTGGAAACCACTTTTTGGAACTTTAAGGGTGGCAAATACAAGAAATAACGCAGCTGCTATTTTAGATGTATTTAAAATTTTTCTTTCTACTGATAATACCTTGGTGTTTGCTAATGCTGCTTTAGACTATATTCTGTGTCTTCTTTCTCACATAAAAAATTCGAATGTAGAGGAAATGTCTGAATTAACAGAAAATATAACGCAACTAAACGACTGTAATAAATCTATGTTTTTAGAAAAAGAATCAGATTTTCCATCAAAATTTTTGCTTGGGCCAGTAGATGTATGTATTGAATCGTTAAAACTCCTTCAAAAATGTGCTTCCATATTATCCGTTATCTATAATATGCCCAAATGTCCAACTTTTAACTTAACACACAGAATAAATATAGAAACAAATCCACAATTGGTAGATTCCGTTTTACAAAATTCTGAGATTAACTACTTTAATCAAGTGAATTTCAGTAAAATTAATTATGATGATCTTTCGACCAAATATGATCTTGAAAATTGTGAAAAGCAAAAAATAACTTTAGGAAAGCTGGACAAACAGAGCAATATTCTTAAAATCTACTATATATTACTAGAAGGTTTAGCATCAGCCTCTACTTTGACTGTTACAAAGAACCAGTCGTATGTAATAGAAACTTTGTTTAAACTTATAAGAGATTTAACAAAAAACCCAGGTATTAATTTTGGATTTTACTGTATCAATCATATTCTTTTACCTATGGTTCAGAATTGGTTACGACAAAACACAAACATTCAAAAACCTGGCGAAGTTTGGCAAAATTTTAAACACTGTTGTGGCTTAGCTAGCGAATTAGTAGTAGATTACTTATACGATCTACATAAATCAGACGCCAGTTTAGTGAATAATGATCATCCAGGTGCAACTCTTGCACTTAAACAATTGCTTCTTATTTTTATTGATTGCATATCTCAACCTTCCGAAAACATTGCTCGATTAGGATCATCATGTATCAGACACATTATTCTAAGCGCTGGAAAAATTCTTTCTATACAACAGTGGGAAATATTAGTCTTAACTCTACATCGAGCTTGTGCAATAAGCTTAAATCCCTTATATCAATTATGTTTGGTATTTAAAGAAAATTCTGAGAGTTTCTATGGAGATCTTGCTACTGTAAAAGTTGCCGCAAGGAAAGATACTGACTTATCCGAAAATGAAAGATTATATGAATTAGCTCAGCAAGTTTTTTCGTCGCAATGTGAAACACACTGTACTAACTGTCAGATAAAAGCATGCACATGTGATGGTAATAAAGGAAAAGTAATTGATAACAGAAACTTCGTGTTTTTATTATATCCATATGATTCAAGTACTATTATGAATCCAGACTTATTTACCATCAGAGTACCTTTTAAAAATTTAGTTGTTGGAATACTGGCTCATCAAATGTTGATTCAAACGGTATCGAGTGTCTTGTTGCAGAATCTTAATCATATTACACCTATCTTAAATATCCTTAATATAAATTCGTGTAGCTTACGGGGAATTCTAACTACCGTAAATGCTAAACATGTTGATATTCTTTTAAAATGTTTGGAAATATCGAATATTAGGGCTACAGAGTTTGATGTAAGGCCTGGTTTAAAATTTCTTATACAAAAAGTTGGTAACTTCAGAAAAGCTGCCAATCTGTACGTCCAAGCAAATACGTCTGAGGTGGTTCAAATTATAGTCCTCATTGAATTATGCCTTGATGGAATTGAGAAATATGCAATTGACCCAAAAAGTTTGAGAAAAATTTTAGGTGAAAAACAGGATGAAAAACGGAATTTTTTGACAGATTTGGACTATGTAGAAAATTTTTTAAAAAAACTTTATACTAAATGGAACAATCTCTGTAATTCTTATATGAGCCTTGCTATTGCCATACCAGAAGTAACAGATGATCTTAATAATGACCCCTTCGTTTTTTCGAAGCAATTAAAAGCCGATTTTAAACCAGAAGAAAGTGATAACGTAAGCGTTAGTACAGAAACCGACAGTTATTTAGAAAAAGATACATTACCGGATATAAAAAGTGGCGAAATTAATATTTACACCAACGAATCAAATAAAACATGGTTGCCAAAAAAGAAAAATTTAAACGAAAATATAAAACAAAGGAGTAACAGTGCAGATAATTCAACAGACGATGAAACAAATGAAATGGCAGAAAAATATAATAAATTCACATATAAAAAGTACAAAACAGAGATAAATACAATAAAGTATGACAAAAATACTTTGCTTCAAATGAGAAAATCAACTATATCAAATGATAATATCAATTCCACATACAACAAATCCCATGAACTGCCAATTAAGACTACGGACCAAAAACGAGTAAAAGATGATCCAGTTACAACAGATAACAAGCAAATTTTCGATTCTTTAACAGTGTCAAATTCATTTATTTCCAATAATAATTTGCCATCGACACAACCAGTACCAGCTGAGATTCTACAACAGCGAAGTATAAGTATGTTTAAGGTAAAGAATTTAATTAATTTTAAGATATTTTAAACTTCTTATAGAGTTTTTATTTTATTACTACAGGGCATTATCTATTTTCATAAACACACAATTTAATTTTGCTTATTGCTTACATTAAGCTTAATATTAAGGTTTTCTCTGTGGTAGTTAAAGTCACTGTACAAAATTAAATATTACGAGAAAATTTCTGTAAATTACATTTGTTTATAATAGTCCGACAGCAGGGTATTCTGTATACATAAAAGGGTGGATAGTTAAAAACTATTCTATCTTCTGTTAAAATTTTTCTATGAATACGACCATGTAGATCCCGTATCTCAAAAAGTGGTACCAATTTTTATAAATAATTTCTTTATAAATAAATTTGAATGTTGTTATCTACAACTGACAAACATGTTTATAACAAAATTTAATAAAAATGCTATATATGTTATAAAGAAAAAGTTTATAATTTAAAAGCTATTAAAAATTTAAGTCAAGAAATCGAAGATTTAACCTAACTTTTAATCCTCATAACTTTTTACATAGTACATATTTCTCTAAAATCTGCACATAAATAGAAGTTTGAAACCTATTTTGAGAATTTACGATTTAAAAAATAATAGAAACGCAATAATCATGGTGTTAACAAATAAACAATTAGCTTTTCGCCCTTGGATAATCAAAAGCACAAACCATTCTAGTACGTGTTGTCGTCGCCTGTACGGAGCAGTTACTGAAATTTTACAATATACCCCCTTTCCATGCAGCTCACTTCCGCGGCAGTGAGCAGGGATTTGAGCAGAAAATACCATTGCTAATGGTACACTGAAGCAGCACTCTGATAGCAATATATAAACAGTCATATGCCTTAAATGCTGCCGTGGAATTATTTCGAACAGGACAGTGGGCAACGCAAGTGGCAGCAGTAATGGCTGCATGTAAAGGGGATAATAGAGTTAATAATTTTTCTCAGAACCTTCTTTCAGCGCGTCACAGTATTTTGATTTCTTTTTAACACATTAAGTTTTTCTTCTTCTTTTTTTTAGGTTTCGATAATATAAATAATTTACCCAGTACATGTAAGGTTATGCTCGTCTTGCTCTAGGCAATGCACAAACAGGGATAAATTTCTACTTCTGTTTATTGCTAATTGACAGCTGGGTGATACTGAAAGATCACCTTTTACATTTGTTTATCTTCTTCATTTAAGGTTAGATTAGACTTTTCTCGTTTGGGGGTAGTTTCCAAACATTATCACATTAGGTTTATGGGTAATGCTACCTTCAGTTAGGATTAAGGATTTTAAGGACGTACATTTTTGTATGTTAGGATATTTCGAGTATTTTCTAAATTTATTTTGTTATTTCTTTTTAATTTTGCCAAGTAAATTTTTTTTATATAGGTTGATTTGAAAAAATTTGATGAATTTATGAATTATTTTTATAACTTTTTCAGAGGGTGTATTCGCGAAAACGGAGGGCATTTTGAACACTTACTGTAATTGAATTTTATTTTATGCTCTTAGTCATTAATTTAGGGAAGATAGAAGGAAAACAAGGTATCGGAAAAAAGAAATACTCATGGCTTAAAAACATAAGGGATTGGACAAATCTCGATGCCCATGCACTTTTTAGAGCCACACAAGATCGAGAGGAGTATTCCAGAATTGTCGCCAACATCCACTAATTGGATAGTGCACCATAAGAAGAGAAAAAGTCATTAATTTAATTTTCTTCTTGTGAGTTTTGTTTAATTACTAACTATTTTATACCAGCATCAATTATTACTTCATAATTTTCAAATCAAAATATTCCGAAAACGGTACATAGTATCGAGTTTTACCAAGAGTACCTTTTTCATGTAAATTTGAATGAAAGCGGTATAAACTTAATAAACAATATTGTTGTCTTCTTTTTTATTTAATATGAATTTCTCACCGGCAAATGTAACTGTGGGTCGAATTACTGTTTTATATATTCTGAGTTTACCTTGTCTAGAAATGCCTTTTAATTTGAGTAGGGCTCTTAAACTACCTAATTTTTAATTCCCTTTTGCTATTCTGGCTTTGAGCTCCCATTATTTTCCATTTTTATTGAAAACTACACCCAAGTATTCAAATTTGTCCACCCTTTTAAAACTATAGCTTTTAGCACTTAGAGATCTCACACTAAAGTCTCCTTTTTTTTCCTTCTGTCCCTCCCATGATCATATATTTGGTTTTGTCTTCATTTAGTTCCAATCCAAATTTATGTGCTTCTTCGTTTCTTCACAACTCTTCTTAATTCTTTCTCGGTTTTTGCTAGGATCGTAAAATCGTCAGCAAATGCTAAGTACTGGTGCTCATTTTTCATTATTGTTTCTTCCACCTTCATGTTGCATTTTCTGATTACAGTTTCTAACACTAAGTTGCATAATGTAGTGGATAGAGGATCTCCCTGTCTCAAGCCTTTTGCAACCGTAAATTGATCTGATATGTGACCCTGTCAAGCAATTTCACACTTAGAGTTGTTTAATGTCATTTTTAGTAGCCGGATCAGTTTCTTTGGTATACCCAAATGTTCCATTGCTAGATACATTTTGACTCTATCGACTCTATCATATGCTTGTCTAAAATCTACAAACAAAACATGCAGGGGAACTTTACCTTCATAACAAGTCGTTTGTACCTCCTTTAATGAGAAGATTTGGTCTACAGTAGATCTATCATTTCTAAAGCCGGCCTGATATTCATGTAGGATCCTTTCGGTGTAGCAATTTAGTTTATTTCTGAATATTCTTGCCAGTATTTTGTATACCGTATCTAGTAAGGCTATATCTCTTAGTTGTCACACTTCAGTTTGTCTCCTTTTTTTATGCAGAGGGCATATGCGGGCCTCAGACCACTCTGATGGCATTATTTCCTTTTCCCATACTTGCACTAGTAGCTGATATATTTTTCTTTGTAGTTGCTCTACACCAAACTTGATCATTTCCATGCATATGTCATTTTTACCAGGACCTCTGATATTTTTCATTTCTTGTATGGCTGTCACCACCTCCTCCTCTGTAGGCTGACTTTCAACTATCGCATCTCCAACCGTCCAGCTGTCTACTGCTTGGTGGTCCACCTCACCATTTAATAATTCTTCAAAATGTTTTTTCCATTCCGTCATTATTTAGTTGAAAAGAGTTGTTGTCATCAGTTTCTATCCAAAATAAATACAGAACAACAAGCCCATATCAATCGATCATTCTGGGGATTAGCAGATCACGCTTTGCAGCGAAATTTTGTTTCAGTCAACACCTGTAAAATCACTCCGAAGTATAGAATGAAGACAGAAGGCTGTAACAGAGGAAACAATATTGCTTACTTTATTTATAATGAAGAAAGAGTAAGGGTTTGTAAGACATTTTTTATGCGTACTATGCGTATTAGATATAGGAGATAAATTTATTAGAAAAATTGTAAGTGAGTCCGGAAATAGTTTGGTTGCCTGCTATGACTTACAAGCAGTACTTCAAGCACCATGTGGAGAAATTTCTTTTTATTATATAAAAGAAAATTAAATTGTTTTAATTTCATCATTTATGATACTACGAACAGTAATGGCATATGTTACTTTTGTAACGAATCTGTTGCAAATCGAGGGGTAAATAAAATTGGCAAGAACATTTCATGGGGAAAAATAAAGTAGTTTTTTATTCTGACAATTGCTGTAGGCAGAATACAAATAAATGTATAGCCAGTTTGTACCTGTATGCAATACAAAATTTAGATATTCAAAGTATAGAACACAAATACCTCATTGTTGGTATGGATGACACAGAATAAAGGGGATAGTATGCATTCTGTCATTGAAAAGCAGAAAACACGAATACTTAAATCAAGACCAATATACACTTCTACACAGTGGACTTCAATTCTGCGTTTAGCAAGAAAACAAGGGAAGGATTATGATGTCAGGGAACTATCCACATCCGAGATAATGAATTAAAAACTCTTATCAAAAGATGTGGGCTCAAACTTTACCATCAATACCAACGATAACAAAGTAAAATGGAATGACATAAAATGCATGCGCTTAGAAAAAGAAAATCGATTTATAATTTTTTACAAAACAGAACAAATTTCAACCAAATTAATATAAGGCGACGAATGCGAGGACAACCTTTGGAATTAAAATTGTATAGAGCATACATAACCGCTCCTAAAGTACCAGCTGCAAAAGTAAAAGATCTTGTAGATCTCTGTATATCAAATATAATTCCCCTAGTACACCAACAGTTTTTCTTAAATTTAATTCCAGGTGCATCGGAAAGTGAGTCGGACTAATAATTTATATCCGTAAGGATAAAAATTTGTTGTTTTTTTAATTAAATTTTCATTTTCGAGTAATCTATTGCCTTCATTAATATTTAGAAAGGTTATATCTATGTTAATAATAATGATCATAACGATCAATAATGGTCAGTAAAAAAAATTTAAGTCTGATTTTATAGTGGTTATTGATGGTTTTTCTGAGAAAAGCTATAAAAGCTTTTGAGTTGTGGCCCTGTTGGAGGTGCGATATATATATATATATATATATATATATATATATATATATATATATATATATATATATATATATTATAAGGATCACTCAGACGAGTGGTGGGTTCTTATATCGGTCTCAAGGTGGAGAAATAAAAGACAAAGTTGATAGGCTACTTTATCTATTTTGAAGACGTTTCGCTTTCGTATTTTGTAAGCATCATCAGTTCATCTAAAAAGTACAATATGAGAACCACACAATCATGGAGATGTTATAAGTGTTACCTTAAAAAGACATGTAGCAGTCAATGATATTATCGAATATGTGAGTAAACTCAAGTAAATGGACATTATACGGCAATATTGTATAAACAATCAATTAACTAACATTGTTTATACAATATTACCGTATAATGTCCAATTACTTGAGTTTACTCACATATTCGATAATATCGTTGGCTGCTACATGTCTTTTTAAGGTAACACTTGGAACATCTTCTTCATGAGTGTGTGGTTCTCATATTGTACATTTTAGTTTTTAGATGAACTGATGATGCTTTCAGAATACGAAAGCGAAACGTCTTCAAAATAGATAAAGTAGTCTATCAACTTTGTCTTTTATTTCTCCACCTTGAGACCGATATAAGAACCCACCTCTCGTCTGAGTGATCCTTATAATATATTGGATTGACGGTCGTACTCCTTTTCGATATATATATATATATATATATATATATATATATATATATATATATATATATATATATATATATATATATATTATATATATATATATATATATATATATATATATATATATATATATATATATATATATATATATATTCTATGGATGTTTGGATTTCCATATTGTTCCTTTTAGATCAACTGATGATACTTTCTTGATTAGAGAGCGAAACGTCTTCAATAAATAGATAAAGTAGCCACCTTCTTTTTCTTTTTTTCTCCACCTTTTGACCAATTTCAAGTTTTGACTAATTTCTAATTTAGCCGAAATTTTTCTTGTACTAATATTTGGGTTTTTCGTAATAGAAAGCAGGACATTAAGTTCGGTAACATTGTCACCAATAACTGGTTTATTTTTATTTACCTTTTCGTATGCAATATTACCAGTAGTACGGAATCTATTAAGCAATCTCTCAAAAATTTCCTTTTGTGGGTGTCTTCTATCAGGGTACTTATGAGCATAAACTTTAGAAGATAAGAGACAATTTTCCAAACATTCTCCAATGCAAAGTACCATGTCGACTCTTACATGGATAGGGTAATCTTTATTTTTAGGAACAATGAAAGTTAAATATTACACACGAATGTTTATATTTTGATAATTACCATACCGTAATATCAGAAAATGACAATGTCATACAATGACATTAACTAACTATATATTTTGTGTTAAAATCAATATACCGATGAAGGTTTAAATAATTGTAAATTACACAAAAACTATGAGACTTAAGTATAGGACATCTTTATACCATTCAAAAGAGGAAACTTTTTGTAATATTACGACTAATTAATATCCATGGTTTTCCATTTAAAATAAGCCTCATATTAGATATTGAATAATCCAAAATTGAAACCAAGTTTTTAACACCCTGTAAATAAAGGTTTAATAATCAATCTTCTTCTTCTTCTTTCAGTACCCTCTCCGATTATCGAACGTTGGCGATGATATTGGCAATAATAACTTTATTTACGGCGGCTCTAAATAAATTAGCGGTAGTTTCTTGATACCATTCTCGGATATTCGGAGCTACGATGTTCTTCGTCGACCTGGGCCTCTCCTTCCGGTGATCTTACCCTGTATTATGACGTGTAGAAGGTTATATAGTGAAGTCGTTTTACCTTGTATTTCGGATTAACGCCCGAAAAATAATGTATGACTCTAGTTACAGCCACTCTGTTATGCTTTCCCTTTTCTACTTGCTTTGTGGTACCGAACTTTCTACTGGTCGGCTGTAGCACTTGAGAAAAAATAAAGAGAACCGCTGACTACCTGAGGCAAATCTGAACAGACACTTTTATTATAGTTTATTCGTCTTCCGGGTTTGGACCGTGTCATTTGTGAGTGACCCAAAAGTGGGTTCATCTCGATGTTTCGCTACAATTGTATGTAGGTTCTTCAGGAGAACAAAGAAAAAGAAGACAGGAAGATGGGTAGTTAGCAACGGTAACTCAGTTACTCAACGCAACCAGAGGCGAATACTAACTACCAAGATGGGCATTTGGTCACAGTAACTCAACTACTCAACGCAGCCAGAGGTGAAAACCAAATGCCAGGACAGGGATTCACGTCCAACAGCTCAGAACACTAACGTGTCGAGAGGCGGGGAGTGAATCCGACGATTACTCCGCTACCGCTCTATTTATAGTCGCGGTGACCTGTCGTGTCGGGACGTATCGGCACACTCCGTGGCGCGAACGTCAAGAAGCGCGCGCTGGCCAATCATGTGGCTGCATCGTGGTAGCGGGACTGGACGGCGGCTCTAGACTAAGATTCTAGATGGGAGACAAGTAGTATCCTTCCTCTCGATTGATATTATGTGGATTTTTTCGGATCTCTAGAGATTTGCGGATTTTCCTGAAATAAAAGAAGGGGCTCTTAGAAATAATATGGGTTTTTTCGAACAATATGGAATGACCGGTTTCTTGGCAGTGTTCTGCAACTGCAGAATGGGAGAAAAGACCTGATCGAATGCATCTTTCATGCTCTTTAATACGAGTTTTGACGGAACGACCAGTTTCACCAATATACACATGTCCACATGAACAAGAAATAGAATAGACACCACAGGAAGATAGGGGCTGTAATGGGTCCTTAGGAGAGGGTAGATATTGTGAGATTTTCTTGGGTGGTCGAAAAGTAGTCCTGATACCTTCTTTGCGAAGAATTTTGCCAATCCTATCAGTGACACTTCGAATATACGGAAGAAAAGCCACAGGAGTATTACCCGAAGATTCTGAATTTGTCGTCCTAGGGTGTAAAGGGGGATGTAGATGTCGGTGTGTAATATTTTGAATTGTGGACTTGATGTAACCGTTGGCGACAAGGGTTTTTGCAGATGGCCAAGTTCTTCTCTAAGGTTGTCAGGTTCAGAAATCGAAATGGCCCGATGAATGAGAGAGTTGATCACCGAATTCTTTTGGGCAGGATGGTGGTGTGATGAAGCATGTAGGTAACGATTCGTGTGAGTCTTTTTTCTATAAACAGAGTGACCCAAACGGCCATTGGGCTTGGAGGTGACTAACACATCGAGAAAGGGAAGGGACCCATTATTTTCTACTTCCATTGTGAATTTTATACTCGGATGTTGTGAGTTAAGATGATCTAGGAAGGGAGAAAGGGTATATTGACCATGGGGCCAGATAATAAATGTATCATCAACGTAGCGGAACCAGACTTTCGCTTTTAAGGGGTAAGATTCTAGGGCTAAAGACTCAAAGGCTTCCATGAAAATGTCAGCAATGACAGGAGAAAGGGGAGAACCCATTGCTGTTCCAGATATTTGTTTGTAGAAATTGCCTCTAAAAGAAAAATATGTTGAAAGGAGGCATTTTTCCGCAAGATCTGCCAAAACCAAAGACTTGTTATCATTGGTCAAGTGATCTCGCAGAACAACTAGAGAGTCATGTATGGGGATATTGGTAAATAGGGATGATACATCGAAACTGACGAGAATGTCTTGGGGATCGACCGTGAGGGAGGAGATTAAGGTGATGAAATGTGTGGAATTTCGGACATAATTCCCAAAATAATTCGTTATTTTGGGAATTGTGCGGAGTGCCGCTTCCACATTTGAAACTATTTCTTCGGTAGGAATTCTGAAAGGAGTGATAGCAAAATTAAGACCTTTAGATAGAAGACTGCTTTCTGCACTTGTTAATTGGTGAGAAGAAAGATTAACGACGGTGTTAGTAAGAGGTAACTGAAAAGTAGAAGTGGTGGAATGTGATTTTTTCTTAGATACAAGGGATTGGAATTTCTTTTTGTGAGTTTCGTTGCTTAGAAGAAGGATTTTATCGGCTTGATGATAGGAAATGCGGTCTAAAAGTGACCTATCATCGACACTAAGAGTACTGGAGAGTTCAAGATGCAGCTTGAAAAGTTTTTGGGATTGAAAATTAAGGGTTTTTCGAATATGTTGAATCCGTTCACGAAGTAGAGATAGGCTGGCTCGATGTAGAATTCGGGAAGAAGACGAAGAAAAAATGTGATGTTTTAGAACAAGAAAATTGGGAACCAACTTATTATCACGACATCTAGAGAGGAAGGTAAGCGAAGAAAGTAGAGATGATACTTTGAAGCGAAGATTGGAGAACCGTCGTTAATCTTTCTTCTCACCAATTAACAAGTGCAGAAAGCAGTCTTCTATCTAAAGGTCTTAATTTTGCTATCACTCCTTCCAAAATTCCTACCGAAGAACTAGTTTCAAATGTGGAAGCGGCACTCCGCTTAATTCCCAAAATTCCAGCCGACCGTATCTGCTTTGACGTCGCTAAATGTCTTGATACAGCCAAAATCCCTACTTCCAATATATCTCGTGAGGAATTCATAGCTCTCAAAAATCTCCGTTCTCTTTCTGAGATAATAATCCTTCCTGCAGACAAAGGTAATACCACAGTCATCCTGGATACTCCTTCCTACATAGAGAAAGTAAACGACTTACTTAGGGATACATCCTGTTATAATACAATTTCTCGAGACCCCACTCCTAGAGTCGAACGCGAAATTTCCCATGCCATCAAACAATCCGATCTTTCCGATGATGTTAAGAAGTCCATAGTTCCGAAAAACTCCATCTGCCCCAGAATTTACGGTTTTCCCAAAATCCATAAAGACAACGTACCTCTTCGTCCCATTGTGACCACGATTAACTCTCCTACCTACAAACTCGCAAAGTACTTGTCGAATCAGTTTAAGACCTATACTGGTCGTACCTCTTCTTATGTCCGAAATTCCACACATTTCATCACCTTAATCTCCTCCCTCACGGTCGATCCCCAAGACATTCAGGTCAGTTTCGATGTATCATCCCTATTTACCAATATCCCCATACATGACTCTCTAGTTGTTCTGCGAGATCACTTGACCAATGATAACAAGTCTTTGGTTTTGACAAATCTTGCGGAAAAATGCCTCCTTTCAACATATTTTTCTTTTAGAGGCAATTTCTACAAACAAATATCTGGAACAGCAATGGGTTCTCCCCTTTCTCCTGTCATTGTTGACATTTTCATGGAAGCCTTTGAGTCTTTAGCCCTAGAATCTTATCCCTTAAAACCGAAAGTCTGGTTCCGCTACGTTGATGATACATTTATTATCTGGCCCCATGGTCAATATACCCTTTCTCCCTTCCTAGATCATCTTAACTCACAACATCCGAGTATAAAATTCACAATGGAAGTAGAAAATAATTGGTTTCTTCCCTTTCTCGATGTGTTAGTCACCTCCAAGCCTAATGGCCGTTTGGGTCACTCTGTTTATAGAAAAAAGACTCACACGAATCGTTACCTACATGCTTCATCACACCACCATCCTGCCCAAAAGAATTCTGTGATCAACTCTCTCATCCATCGGGCCATTTCGATTTCTGAACCTGACAACCTTAGAGAAGAACTTGGCCATCTGCAAAAAACCTTTATCGCCAACGGTTACTCCAAGTCCACAATTCAAAATATTACACACCGACATCTACATCTCCCTTTACACCCTAGGACCACAAATTCAGAATCTTCGGGTAATACTCCTGTGGCTTTTCTTCCGTATATTCGAAGTGTCACTAATAGGATTGGCAAAATTCTTCGCAAAGAAGGTATCAGGACTACTTTTCGACCACCCAAGAAAATCTCACAATATCTACCCTCTCCTAAGGACCCATTACCGCCCCTATCTTCCTGTGGTGTCTATTCTATTCCTTGTTCATGTGGACATGTGTATATTGGCGAAACTGGTCGTTCCGTCAAAACTCGGATTCAAGAGCATCAAATGCATTTGATCAGGTCTTTTCTCCCATTCTGCAGTTGCAGAACACTGCCAAGAAACCGGTCATTCCATATTGTTCGAAAAAACCCATATTATTTCTAAGAGCCCCTTCTTTTATTCCAGGAAAATCCGCGAATCTCTACAGATCCGAAAAAATCCACATAATATCAATCGAGAGGAAGGATACTACTTGTCTCCCATCTGGAATCTCAGTCTAGAGCCGCCGTCCGGTCCCGCTACCACGATGCAGCCACATGATTGACCAGCGCGCGCTTCTTGACGTTCGCGCCACGGAGTGTGCCGATACGTCCCGACACGACAGGTCACCGCGACTATAAATAGAGGGGTAGCGGAGTAATCGTCGGATTCACTCCCCGCCTCTCGACGCGTTAGTGTTCTGAGCTGTTGGACGTGAATCCCTGTCCTGGCATTTGGTTTTCACCTCTGGCTGCGTTGAGTAGTTGAGTTACTGTGACCAAATGCCCATCTTGGTAGTTAGTATTCGCCTCTGGTTGCGTTGAGTAACTGAGTTACCGTTGCTAACTACCCATCTTCCTGTCTTCTTTTTCTTTGTTCTCCTGAAGAAGCTACATACAATTGTAGCGAAACGTCGAGATCAACCCACTTTTGGGTCACTCACAAATGACACGGTCCAAACCCGGAAGACGAATAAACTATAATTCTGACTCTGGCCGTGGAAGTCTACGATTTATCCGCAATACCCGTCGATAAATCGACATCTCAAAGGCCTCTAATTTTTTCATTATTATTTTTGTAAGGGTCCAGCTCTCCATACCATACAGCAATGTGGAGAATATGTAGCAGCATATTAATCTGATTTTAAGGTTTAACGTAATATCTCTATTAATTAGAATTTTCTTTAATTTATAGAAGGCGGCTCTGGCTTTTTCAATGCGTATTCTTATTTCTTTATTTATATCCCAGTTATCGTTAAGCGTTTGTACCCAAGTGGGTAATATTGTGGACTCTTTATAACTCTATTCCATACGCTCTTATGTTCGTTGGTTGTAACTCCGTTTTGCTGACAACCATAAATTTTGTCTTAGAAGTATTAAGTTTTAGCCCATATTCATCACATGCTTCGGTTACCCTGTGTATAAGTCGTTGCAGGTCTTCTTCATTGGAGGCAATAAGTACCGTGTCGTCTGCATATTTGAGATTTTTGACATTAATTCCGTTGATTTTAATGCCTGTATCTTCAACTAAGGCTTCTTTGAAAATAAATTAGAAGTAGATATTAAAAAGTAGAGGCGATACGCCACGTCGTATTTCCCATACTTTCGTCGTGATTTGTCCAACTCGTATATTTGAACATTGATGCCAATACAAATTTTTGATAATAATCAATTTAATCAATTTAATAATCAATAATATAAATTTGTTATCATTGCTTAAAATAAATTTTTTTTTGCTTATAATGTAGTAAGTTGTGGTTTATTTTGTATTATTTGTTCTATTAAAATTCTTTCTGATTCGTTGTGTATCAGCAAGTAAAAGAACACTACATAGGTTTCATTTATGATAAAATATGTAAAAATTATGGGTTTAAAAATCGGGGGTAACAACTATAAAATTTTATTATTTGATTATTATTAATTATGATTATTGAATTTTAAGGATTTGGAAACATCTAAAACAACTCGGATCGAGACTATGGAAGCTTGTTTGGAACTGTTGACCAGTCTACCGACAGAAAAATTGTCTCCTCTGGCAACAGTGTTAAAAGATGGAGCTGTTTCATTAATTGGTGCCCAAGACGAAAAGATAAAAAATTCTACTGAGATTTTGCTACAAAGAATGAATATTTCGTATGTTGATCACGATAATTATTAAAAACATAAATGTGATAATATATTTTTGGAATCTAAGTTTTAATTAAATGTGACCATTCTTTAAAAATAAATATTAACATAAAATAAATAACTTTTTGTTTTCTACACATTTAATATTTTATATCTTAGATGTATTGTCTATGTTTTAGAGGTGTGTTCTTTAGATTTTAGATTAAATCTATTTGTATCATTTTTAGTTTAGTTTTGTTGCCTTTTTACATATGCGTTAATATACATAAATATGTATTTCTAAAAGTATGCATAAATAAGTGCGTATGTATGTGTTTTAGTGCGCTAATGTGTAAGTAAGTACATATCAAAAAATATAGTATCTATATTCTTTGCTGGTATAGTTTTTGTAACCGAACCGTTGTCTCTACGCTATATGAAGACTTTAAAGCAACAACGGCACATGCCACAAAAGTAAGTTTTTGAGAAAATCAATTCTAAAGGTTTTAATCAAATCCTGAAATATCCTCTATATCTAGTAACCTTGAAACGCTAATCTAATTTTAATAAAGTCGTTTTTGTAGGAAATAAACAGTAAAATTTAGAAGAAATGTGACTTGCACCTTTATTACAAAAAAATTTATGAATATAACAAGTTGTAAAATAGGTACTTTAATACATATGCTATTAAGGCTCATATTTATAGTCGATGCTCAAGTATCGGTCGATGCTTAAGGTCGACCTTAAATCAAATTTGTGTTCTATCACAGACTACTAATCACAACAAGAAGCGAAAGCTTTGTGGGAACCTTTGATGTTGGGAGAATGGGAGGACAGAAATTCAGAGTGACAGTGGCAATGAAACTAGGCATTATTACACGAAGAAAAGTAGTGAGGAAGTCGTTCAAAAATGTAGTTAAATGATAGTTGCACTGAGAAATGAAGTAATCATTTTTAAGTAGTCTGGTTTGTATGAATTTTATTTTTTCTGTAAAATTTAATATAACTTATATATCAATTCTGTACTGATAATTAAAAAGTTGTTGTCAACAATATCGATTTGTTTTTTTTTACAAATTAACGTACTAAAATTATTTTAGTACGTTAAAAAACCGATAAAAATCAATTGAATTTGAGAGTTAATTTCATGGACGTATAAACACAGATGGACTCAGTTGTTTACATAAAATTGTGTAGTCAAAATTATTTGAATAGGTCACATTCTCAGCACCTTCAACTGTTGTCACGTTTTGTTTTAAAATTTCTTATTCGCGAGTCACTAAAAATATTACTCCGTATTTTATACTCTACAGGTGCTATCAAACCAAAATAATAATTTATTGGTTAGATTAATATATTTAATTGAAATCAAAATATCAAGTATGCACATAGTGTGCATTATCATTTAATAATAGCGTATAATAGATATCAATCAATTATTTTATATGTAGAAGCACTGAAAACTATTTATAAATGGCAACGGTTGTTTACATTTCTCTGTCTTATGGATCTACGTCAAATTTCAAATGCTGTTCCATGTTTACTTTTTACATTGGATGAGAAAAAAGTTGTTTTTCGATATTTTGGCTGTATTTTGAGTGATATTTGTGAAAAGTGAAATAAAATAAACGAAATATTTACATCCCAATCTCTCACTTCATTTGTAAGTACATACAATTTACATTATTTAAGATGAGGAATTGAGGAATCGTGTTTGTTTACATTTTAAAGGCATACCATTGGGTTGATTCATGTTCATTAATGTATTGAATGGGATATGAGTTCATGAAATTAGTAGACATTTATAAATTGTAAGTAGATATCATCTGATTAAAAAAGATCTGTTTAGTAACTTTTTAATTTAGTATTTCTCATGGATACAAATAAATTAGTGAAATGAATAAAACTCATTTATTTTTCTATGTAGGTTTCCAAATAATATTGACGATCGAACTATTTGGGTAGCAAATTAAGGAGAAAACATTTTCATATGATTGTTTGATTTTTTTTGGACAAAGATTTTTTTTGTAGCATTATTTTGATACCTATTAAAAAATGAACTTGAATTCAACTATATTTAATTGTATTAATTTTAAAGCAAATAAAATTGTATTTTAATTTTTCTATAAAGACGTGATTTGTTAATAGTTAAACTCTCGTTTTTTTTTAATTCTTTGAACGTGTTTTTATACATTATTACTACTTCCAATTTTTAAAATTTGAATAATTACCCGCGAGTAAAAATTCAAGCACGCTTATGCTCATTGCGGAAGCATCACATTCTATCGAAGCTTCAAAACATTGTGTCTTAAAAGTATCTTATTGCTGTATCCATCTATGTTTATACGTCCATGGTTAATTTCAAAATAGAGATGAAAAGCAGTTGATTTCTATTACTTTTTATCGTTTTTTTAATGTTAATAAAATACTTCATCACTCAAAATCTATATTTTGACTGCAAGTAAATATTCCTGATTCCGCCCCATTCTAAAAAACCATCATAAGCATAGAATGGATGGGAACGGATGGGAATAGAGTAGAAATATATGCTTTATTGTCATTGAAAATTTTACAATTTTATGGACGAAGCTTACAAAGACTCAGAGGAAAAGACAATAACAAATTGCATAATCAACCGAAGGAACTAATAATTTTAAGCTACTTTGGGTAATGATGACACACGGGTAAAGAACCATGGAACTGTACATTAAGATATTGTAATTTCTTAGATATTAATTAAGCAACTCTTCTACTGTACAACTACTGGGAGGTTATATCCCCTATTGTAACATCTGGAACTAGCGGGTGAGAAAACCTTCACCACTGTACAACGCTGTTACCACTGTAATATACTGGTAATGAACCTTAAAGGATGCTTATCCCTGCGAGCGGCTGCAAGGAATGCTGGCCCCACTAGTCTGGAGGGCTGGCTCGCCTTCGTGGATTTACGAGAAGGTAAGGAACTTCGGAATAGGGGTTAAGGACTTCTAGGTCTCAGGTCCTGTAAAAAATTTGAGTCTATGGGCTTACTTTAGAAGCCATATAAATGTATAAGCCGAAATTTGTTACTCTTCTGGTCTTTGTCTGAATCGGTCGGAAGGAACATAAAAACCAATTTTAGAGTCTACAAATGTATTGTATATACTATGTGGTTTACAATTAAGTTAACAAGCTGTCAGATATAATTAATAATAACTCGTTCGGCGCGAAGTGAAACGAGAAGAGATCTTATCAAGAAAGTCAAGGGGTGACAATCTGTAATACTATAATTTACTCGGGTTAGTATATAAAATTTTGTTACCTTTTGCGTATTTAGGCTCTAGCTAATGACACGCCCTTCAGTTCCTCTGGAAAGGTGTGGAGAATGTTACGTTCTGGCATGAACCCGCGCGTTCACCGTATCTGGAGCCGCCTATCGTCGCAGCAGCACCTCGCCGTAATACTGACTTACTGGACGCTACCGCCTCCGACCCGGATCCGGCGATCACTGCCTGAGCGGGCAGTCACGGTGCCCAGCTATCACTGATCGCTTCCGCCGTACTACTCCCGCTTGGCCTCCTTAGTTTGGTTTTTATCAACGCGTATCCTCATTGACCGGTTGTAGTACCAAGGTTGCGTTTTCGCTGAGTTAGTAATTCTATGCTTTACTTGGGTCACGAGCGGTGCTATTTTTACAACAACAGTTTCTGTTTGACGTGCTTTTTCTACGTTTAAACAATTATCAAACAATGCACTAACTAGGTCAATTTCTTTGTGTAATTTAAAATGTATACTTTACTGTATTAATTATCCCTTATTTGATGATTTGGAATATATAATAATCATTAAAATGATTATTATTCTCCCCTATGCTACTAACCTTTATTTTAATTCTTTAGTTTCTTGCTATGTTTACATTACATTACTCCCTACGCAAAAAAAGAAAAGGGCCGAGGGGCCTTTTCCTTTTCCAACAATAAAATTATTCTACTTACATATTATATTAGTTATGTTCTACTATATATATATATATATATATATATATATATATATATATATATATATATAAATATATATATATATATATATAATATATATATATATATATATATTATATATATATATATATATATATATATATATATATATATATATATATATATATATATATATATATATATAGTAAACTCTTAAATATTCGGGAAATCTGCAAAAAAACTCTAATGTGTATCAATTATTTCACCTAACGTTTTCGCCAAGAAGAATTTGGCTTCAATAAAAAACATTTACCTTAACGTGAAATTTTAGAAATATCGAGTTATGATGTTAAAAAACTTTAGCTAGTAACAACATAGTGGTGTTTTTTTGTTACTATGTGCAAAAAAGTTTATTTGTGAACGTTGGAAATGTATGGTAGCTTTGAACTTAAAACGTAAAGGTTTACCCAAGGACAATCGAAAAACCCAATGTAACTACATTTAAAGGAAGTAATTCTTTGAATTGTCGGCAATAACTAAATTTTTAATTGTTGTAAAGTTTGAATGTGAGCTTCTGTCTTCATAGAACGCAAGCGCCGAAACAATTACAAGTAGTTCTTTTGATATGAATGTCGTTAAGGTTCATTGGTAAAACCGATGAAGTTAGATCCCAGTCTGGGGAGATATTAGTTTAGAATTTCTAATTGAAATTCTTTTGTTTTAATTAGTATATTGTTTATGTATTATTTAAATAATAATTTATTGAGATGTATCTAAGAAAAGCAAGGGAATGTTATTTTTTTTTTGTTTATGGAAATTATTATTAAAGTAGGTTAGTTGTTAATAGATATATCAGTCAAGTTGGTTATCTGTGATGTTGTATTGTTCTTGGTATCTGATTTAAGTAAGAAGTGTATATATCGCTTAGATTCTTAATGTCACTCTTAACATTGATGGAAAAATCGTTAAGGAAAATATAAGACATTTCAATGAACTCTCTTTTAGATTTATTGCTCTCACGGTGGAGAATTGTAGTGTTCGTATAGTCCATGTGATGACCAGTGGAATGGACATGTTTGGCTAATGCACAGCGGTCAGGGTGAAGTCGAGAATCACTTTTGTGTAGTGTAATACGTGATTTCAATAATTGAGATGTTTGGCCGATGTAGGAATTGTTGCAAGAGAGGCATGGAATGTTGTAGACAATATTACTAAACCTATCTATGGGAGTCTTATCTTTTATCTTTGAATAAAGATTATTAATTTTTAGGGCTGATCTACAAGCCACATTAAGTTTAATGTTATTATTATTATTAGAAAAGCTATTTTCAAAACTTTTTAGAATCATTGTTAACCCCGGAGTGATATCTCTGAAATAGGGTAATGAAAAATATTTATTGATAGGAGTATCCGAGACTGGGTTCCTACTTAAGACATCAGGATCAGCATTGTTAGTCACGATGGAAGGTGAAGTATCTTCGATAACACTATCCATAACGAAGATACTTCAACTTCCATCGTGACTAACAATGCTGATCCTGATGTCTTAAGTAGGAAACCAGTCTCGGATACTCCTATCAATAAATATTTTTCATTACCCTATTTCAGAGATATCATTCCGGGGTTAACAAGGATTCCAAAAGTTTTGAAAATAGCTTTTCTAATAATAATAATATTAAACTTAATGTGGCTTGTAGATCAGCCCTAACAATTAATAATCTTTATTCGAAGATAAAAGATAAGACTCCCATAGATAGGCTTAGTAATATTGTCTACAACATTCCATGCCTCTCTTGCAACAATTCCTACATCGGCCAAACATCTCAATTATTGAAATCACGTATTACACTACACAAAAGTGATTCTCGACTTCACCCTGACCGCTGTGCATTAGCCAAACATGTCCATTCCACTGGTCATCACATGGACTATACGAACACTACAATTCTCCACCGTGAGAGCAATAAATCTAAAAGAGAGTTCATTGAAATGTCTTATATTTTCCTTAACGATTTTTCCATCAATGTTAAAAGTGACATTAAGAATCTAAGCAATATATACCACTTCTTACTTAAATCAGATACCAAGAACAATACAACATCACAGATAACCAACTTGACTGATATATCTATTAACAACTAACCTACTTTAATAATAATTTTCATCAACAAAAAAAAATAACATTCCCTTGCTTTTCTTAGATACATCTCAATAAATTAATATTTAAATAATACATGAACAATATAAGCTTAATATGACATTAAGAATCTAAGCGATATATACCACTTCTTACTTAAATCAGATACCAAGAACAATACAACATCACAGATAACCAACTTGACTGATATATCTATTAACAATTAACCTACTTTAATAATAATTTTCATAAACAAAAAAAAAATAACATTCCCTTGCTTTTCTTAGATACATCTCAATAAATTATTATTTAAATAATACATGAACAATATACTAATTAAAAAAAAAAAAGAATTTCAATTAGAAATTCTAAACTAATATCTCCCCAGACTGGGATCTAACTTCATCGGTTTTACCAATGAACCTTAACGACATTCATATCAAAAGAACCACTTGTAATTGTTTCGGCGCTTGCGTTCTATGAAAACAGAAGCTCACATTCAAACTTTACAACAATTAAAAATTTAGTTATTGCCGACAATTCAAAGAATTACTTCCTTTAAATGTAGTTACATTGGGTTTTTCGATTGTCCTTGCGTAAACCTTTGCGTTTTAAGTTCAAAGCTACCATACATTTCCAACGTTCACAAATAAACTTTTTTGCACATAGTAACAAAAAAACACCACTATGTTGTTACTAGCTAAAGTTTTTTAACATCATAACTCGACATTTCTAAAATTTCACGGTAAGGTAAATGTTTTTTATTAGATAATGTAGCTAATTATAATTTATTCTCTTTCAGCCCTGAAGAAGCCAAAGTCACTTTGGCGAAAACGTTGGGTGAAATAATTGATACACATTAGAGTTTTTTTGCAGATTTCCCCAATATTTAAGAGTTTACTATTTAACTTATCTGCAAAGATTAAATTTCTTTTCTATATATATATATATATATATATATATATATATATATATATATATATACATATATATATATATATATATATATATATATATATATATACATACATATATATATATATATATATATATATATATATATATATATATATATATATATATTATATATATATATATATATATATATTGGATTTGAAACTTCCGCGGGAGCTATATGTGATTTCAGTTGTTTTCCGGGTTTGACTCCGCGTTAAGTAATTTTGGTTTTTAGAAAAACCATTGTTTTGACGACGTTTCGGCAAGGTCACACTTGCCATTGTCAAGTCAGATTAGTTCTGCTTCGTCTTGATGTTTCCAGTTCTCCTGAAACATCAAGACGAAGCAGAACTAATCTGACTTGACAATGGCAAGTGTGACCTTGCCGAAACGTCGTCAAAACAATGGTTTTTCTAAAAACCAAAATTACTTAACGCGGAGTCAAACCCGGAAAACAACTGAAATCATATATATATATATATATATATATATATATATATATATATATATATACATACATACATATATATATATATATATATATATATATATATATATATATATATATATATATATATATATATATATATATATATATATAGTGGGTGGCCAAATTATTAGGGACAGTAAAAGATTTCTTAATTTTTTAGTTTTACTGATTTTTTTTTGCAATTTGTTGGCATTAAGGCTTGCATTTATTTTTTGTATAAGAGATTGAGAAATTAGGGTCACAAAAACATTAAGTTTTGTTAGTAAAACCATAATATGACTAATTTTAATATTTAGTGATGCCACCCTTTGTTGCAATTACAGCTTCTACGCGTCGGGGCATGCTCTGAATACAAACTCCTGTGTTGTGTTTTAAGTTAGGGTTATGATGCCATTCTCTAATAAGAGCTTCAATCAACTGCCGCTTTGTAGTGATAACATCTTTGGCGATCTCCGTTTGGTTAACTGCCACATGCTCTCTATAGGGTTCATGTCAGGTGAGTTTCCCGGCCAGGGCAGAACTGCAATATTTTCTTTGATCAGATATGCAGTTACAATCCTGGCTTAGTGGCACGGTGCAGAATCGTGCATAAAAATGTAATTTTTTCACCAGGGACCATTCTTTGAGCTGGGGCAGTAACCGAGTTTCAAGTACTCGCTTATACTGGTCCTGTCTCATTGTCCCTTCCACGATGTATAAGCGTCCCATACCCTTTGCCGAGATTACAGACCACACCATGACACTCAGCGGATATTAAACTCTCTCCACAATGCAATCTGGATGGAACTGCTCCCCAGGACGTCGTCGGACAAACGCACTTTTATCCACCAAAATCTGGAATGTTGATTCGTCGGAGAAGCATACCTGTAAAAATGATAATATTCGCTGTTCACAAACTTCATTCGTTAAAAAAAGTTATACCTACTTACTCGACTCCAGTCTTCAACAGTCATACTTCGGTGTTGTTTGGCCCATTGGAGTCTCTTTCTCTTCATGGCTTCGGTGAGCCGTGGTTTTTTCATAGGCCGGCGACCTAGCAGATTCTCTTCGGCCAGTCGTCGTCGTACTGTCCTGCTGGAAACATTAATTCCTTCATCATTAATCATCGTAGTCAGATGTGTCACGCTCTTTTTACGATTTTGGAGACAAATATCCCTAATTTTACGATCAGTAAGAGGAGTAGTAATCCTTTTCCTGCCTCATTTTCCAACACGGCCCGGTTCCAATGCATCGTTTAAATTCATGTTTATTTTTATTCGATTAACTACAGACTTTGAAACACCTGCAGTAGTTGCTATAACACTCTGGGAAAAGAATAATGTTTTTATTTCTCTAATTTTCCCTGGAGACAATTCTGCAATTTTGCCCATGCTAAAAAAATAATTTTGAATTTAAACAATCTTTTTAAATAAACTCGTGTCATTAAATGTAGCAAAAATTACTAAATAACAAAAAATTACTTACCTGTTAAATATATCTGACACGAAAACCGACCAAAAACAATTTAAAACGATTTGCAAATATTTTTAAACCTCACTGCGGTGACAGCCGATGACCAATTGAGATGCAACCATGCAACAATAATTATTATTTCATACATAAGCAGTCTACCAGTGTTGCCGATGATCAAAAATTTTAATAGTTATACCAGAAGAATTACCAAGTAAAATACAGATATGAACATCAATTTTTTTGGTCAAAAAAATAAATTTAAGTAGAAAATACAAAAATATATGCAGTGTTCCTAATAATTTGGCCACCCACTGTATATATATATATATATATATATATATATATATATATATATATATATATATATATATATATATATATATATATATATCTACGGCATAAAGTGAACTCCGCCCATGTTAAAATTCATGTTCAAGTGAGCTCCGTGGTCAAGTGGACACCGATATACGGAGCTCACTTGTCCATTCCATAATATTGGCTCTGTCGATTCGTTAAGATGTATAGTTTCATAATTCGTAAAAAAATTTTGGAGCTCATAAGTACCCCTGTATCATAAATGTATTTCGCTTAGTTCACGTGTATATATTATAGGGGTCGTTCAGATCTTTTTCACTGTATATTGGAACTATAAGTATATCGGTTTAAGTAAGCTCTGATAGTTTGGCAACTATGCTCTTAGGCCAGCGTTCTTGATATATATATTTTTTATAATTTAAACGGTTCATACGGACTCCTTTTCATACGCATTACAATATGTAATCTTCTTCTTCTTCTTGATGTGCCTATCCGTTATGAATGTTGGCGATCATATTGACAATAGGTATGTAATAGATATGTATAATACCAAATACCTGTTTTTGGTAGGTACCTGCTATTCTAAAAATAGCTTTATAAATACAAAAGGATTTCATTACCAAGTTGGACCTGTTTTTTCATATGCGAATATTTCCTAATGTATTTTGTTAACATGAATATGTCTTCATACGTTTTATTTAAGAATACGATTAATAAGAACTTTTAGTTAATCCATTGTTTTACTATATCTTGTATACAGCTTCTTTATTATTTTATTTCTGGTTTTATCTGTGTACTACATATAATTCTGGATAGGTTATCTTAAAATAAATATTTTAGTGCAAAGTGCAAAAATAGATATTTTTATGTAAAAATTGGTAGTAGTGCACAAAAGAGGGAAGAATGCTTAATTTATATAAGCAGAATGTACCAGTTCACCAATATTACATACTTCTAAATGTTTTATCTGCTATTTAGGGGTAATATGTAATCAATAAACGTGGAGTTAGTGTCAAATTTGCAATAATCTTTGGTCAGTTTTTTCTCGATTTTAGTCATAAATTGAGCTGGTATTCGTTGAGTGGATGTTGCGATTCTAGACTTTGTATCTTTTATTCTCTAGCAGTCTAGCTACTTATCTTCGGATATTAGGTGAATTGATAGCTACGATATTGTAGAGCTTATGTATGGATGTGTGTGTGTCTTAATATTCGCTGAATTTGGCTGTCTAATTTATAGCTAAATCTACGTGTTAAATATGTGTTGGTGTCATCCATACTTGCAAGGTATATTCGGTAGCAGAAACATAGAGTGCAAGCGTCTACGTTTTAAGGATGAAAGGATGCTTCTCATTTTTAGCTGACAAGTTTGCAGAGATTATTTTTCTGGTCCTCAGTTTGCCTTTTAGTTTTAAACAATGTTCTATGAATGACAAAGTGTGATACAAACTATCTTCAAGGTATTTATAGCAAGTCCAGAGTTTAAAAATTTCATGACACTATTGGATGTTTAGATTTTTAAAAGCATCTCTGTTAGGGACATTAAAGCAGGACATCTGACTTTTTCTGAGGTTTGGCTTAAAATTGATTCATAGTCTATTTTTATTGTGTTTAAAGTATGATTTAGATTTTTCTATACTTCAGCAACAAAAGTTTTTGGTTGTGCAACAATATAGATGTATCGTCTACATAATAAAAGTCCTAGTATTTACTGGTATGTTGTATTTTTGATCCAAATTTTAGAATTAGTTTTGTGCTCAGATCTTTAGTCAGGAGCCGTAATATTGTTCATTAGGTATATACGTAGATAGCAGATCCAAGCTCAACACCGTTGAAAGATTCCCTTAGCTGACTGGTTTTGTCCCCTCTCATTTTAAGTTTTTCTTTTCTTGTTTGCCTATGTTTGGCCCTCAATGTGTTTCCTGCACTAGAAATACGTCACATTTGTGTTAACCGCATATGTCTGATAAAGTTAAGTAAAGTAAAGTACCTATCTTTATCTCTGGATATTCCCTTCTCTAATATTTATAGACATAATTAGGATAGTTGGCATTAAAAAGGCCGATTTGGCCGATCTTTAAACCCTATAAAATATGGCTAATCTTTTACTTTTCATTAAAAATTTTAATTTTACATACTGTTACTTTTAGACAATATTTCGATCAGATTTGTATAGTAATAAATGTAGTTAATATATAGAGTCTCTTTGTGAAAAATAAATGAGTTTGTAATATCGGTCACAACTCATATATGGATAATCAGGAAATAAACGGTTAAAATAGGTGTACAAAATTTTAACTACATATATCGGCGCCATTGTTCAGGAGTTGGGTTTATCTCAGAGATCAAAGGTTACGTTACATGCATATTCCAGGTTCTATTTACGTATTTTCATTCCTAAAAAAGTATATTTATAATAAAGCCCTGAAGCTACCTTTAGATTCTATGAAAAGTAGAATCTATGGAAATTAGCAAATTAAAAAATAAAGACATAATTCTGAATGGCCAACTTGAGACAAACAATTCTCCCGTCCTTAACTTATTCAGATACAAACTATAACGTGTAAACGCATACATCTTTTATTGTTAGATAAAATGAATTTTTATCAAGTAACGGTCGGATCCATCACTTACTAAAAGAGTAGAAAATGACATGCTTATGCTTTAGAGTACGGCTACTTTAGTACAAAGTACCCTTTGCTTTTGCCAATTGCTTTCTCACTTTCTTAGCGATGGCCCTGGCTTTATCTTATCAATAATGTTCTCGTTCGTTATAGTTATTCTAAGATATTCAGATTTCACTATATGCTCTACATTTGGTGTTATCTAATATAAATTTACAACTATGACGAAATTTTTATAATATTTTATGCATTGATATTAAACTGATATAAACTGAGGATATAAAAATCAACAATAAGACCGATAATGACGTACATAGCGGAAACAAGAGCAGATACTGCGAAAACACAAAGACTGCTAGAAACAACAGAAATGAAAGTCTTACGAAAAATAACAAACTAAACTCTAAGAGAAAGACTAAGAAGTGAAGAAATATGAGCGAGATGTGGTTTAGTAAACGCGTGGACCAAAAGAAAAAAGCGGAATGGAATCAACACTTCGAAAGAATGACAGAAAATAGAATAGTACGAATAGCAAGAGACAAATCGCCAAATGGAAGGAGATCATTGGGACTACCGAGGAAAAGATGGTCAGACAACGTCAATTGAGGCTCAAAACCGAAGTAAAACAGGCATTAAGCCTATTTATAAAGAAGGAAGAAGAAGAAGAAGATATTAAACTGGAGTAGAGCACTTGGTAGATAATATTTATTTGTTTTGAGTATACTACTTATTTTACAACATAGTACATAAAATAATAAATATTTGTGTGCTCAGTTTTTTGCTCTGAATTGAAGATTTTATCTCAAAATATAACTGTACTTTATACAAATATTATTATTTTCTGAGATACCGGTATAAATATAAATTTTGAATTTCGCAATGATTTTTTAAAATTATTTTCTTGTGACGTTATGTCAGTGTTTAAGAATAATGCTGGGAATAAGGTTAAATAGGTTTTTATATTTTATTTGACGTTTAAATATTTAAATCTGAGTTCATTTTTCGAAAAACTATAAACTTGTGACAACAAATTGCTATATGTACGAGGCAATATTCTTATGCTGTGACAAAATCATCATATTTGCTTTACATTGCCGTTTTTCCTGCCGTATCATATTTTAGCATAGTCTTCTGATTCATTTTATAGACAAGCGGTAATGGATATCCACAATTTGTCTAATAATATTAAGTTTTAAAAACAGCTGTGCTTTTATGCTCATTCGTTTCCTTTTTGTAAAACCACCTGAGTTATGAATAACTACTTTTTTGTATTTTTAGAAGACATACTTCTATCGGGCATATTTTTATATAGATTTATATACATTTATATAATCATTTTGTATATATAATTTGTTTATTGATTTTTCATTTTAGATAAAATTTCATAATTATAGTTCTCTTCCGTTTATTTTCTATAGTAATACATATACAAACCCAATTCGAAATGGAGAAAAACCAGCGAGTTCTAGATTGAACATAGACATTCGTCTCTCTTTCTCCCTATATGTTATATAAAGGTCATCGTCATCATATAGTCAGAACGCAACAAGGTTCTATTACCTTTTCTTCTTTTTGTCTCCTCATTACTATTGAAAACTCAACCACGCAAATGACGTTGTAAAAATTTATTTCCCTATTTCTGAAGTGCCTTTCCTGGGATAACTTTTTTAAGTCTAGTTCATTTGATTACTTGTAATTGATTTGATAATCCCTAACAAATAAGTTGTTGATTGTAGGTAGGATAGCATGTGATTGAACAGGGATGTGTTGATAAGATGTAGGTAGTCTCATTATTCCTAAATCTGACCATATGTTACTTCCCTCCTTCATTCGTGGACGTCCTAAGGGCATTTTTTTTTCTCGATCCTCCCAATTTAGCTTGACAATGCAGTTATTAGAGAGCCTTTGGATATAGCCAGCGCAACTTTGGCGTTGAGATTTAGTTTCTTGTACGACGTTGCTACCTTTGTATATGTGTTTGACCTTGGCATTAGTTCCGTTTGGTATTGGTTAGTACTCGGACCTATATAGGTTGGAAAATACTTCTGATGACATTTCTAGCAATCCTGATCTAATTACTACTTGAGTTTTACTTACATTGTTTTGACAGTGTTCTCGTCACATATCCACACAGTAGCACTGATTTAATTATCTTCTTATATATCCTGATTTTATAGATTCCTATTAGACTTCTGGATTTAAAAGTGTTATAAGGGTTATAATATATACATCAGTTAGCTACCTAAATATTCATTTTTATTTCTTATGTGAGAACGTTATCTACGATATACTAAATACTGCAATGTTTTAAAATGATATGGGTTTATTGTAACATTATGCTCTACTCTATATCATCTTTTTTTTGCATGTTAAAGGACATTTATTTAGTTTTTTACTGATTATCAGCAAATTTTTTTGGTGCTAATAGCATTATTTTATAGCATTCCAATATTTATTCTATGGATTAAATCTGGATAGCAAATAGATATTCTTCACTTTCTCGGAGAAATAATATTGCTACTAATTTCAAACCTATTTTAATATATGGATACGAGTAATAGCAAATGACTAAAGCAAGTGAGGAAGAACTCCGAATATTTGAAAAGAAAATAATAAAAGACAACGATTTGAACCTTCGTCGAAGCTAGATTTATTTAATTACCAGTCTAATCGCACCTAGTTTTTGTGCTTTTATTTATATCCTTCTTCTTCTTTGGGTGCCGTGTCCGTATTCAGACGTTGGCTGTCATCATGTTTACAATTTCCTGAAACCTTTCTCTGTCGGCTGCTGCGCGAAATAATTCTTCTACTGTGAAACCACACCATTGTCTAATATTACGCAGCCATGAAAGTTTCTTTCGACCAATCCATCTCTTTCCTTCCACTTTTCCTTGTATTATAGGGCGAAGTAAATGGTATTTGGGTCCTCTAATTATATGGCCGAAGTATTCTGTTTTTCTCCTCTTTATGGTGTTTATGAGCAGACGTTCTGAGTTGATCATTTGAAGAACATCTTCATTGGAAGTGTGCGAAACCCACGATATCTTTAGGATTCGTCTATAGCACCACATTTCGAATGCTTCTAACTTGTTTAGCATTGTGGTTTTTAACGTCCATGTCTCACAACCATACAATAGGATCGACCACACATAACATTTTTAACATTATTTATATCCAGTTAATATTAAAAATGTAATAAATTGTTGTGATACCGTAAATAACAATGGAGAATAACAGTGGAGAAAATCGGTAAGGAATTTTAATCTAATTAGATACTTACTTCAAAACAAGTTCATATTATTTATATCACCTGATGTCATTAAACAACGAAAATGGATGATGTTAATAGTCCAGTGGAGTCGAGGCCCCAAACGTTATTGACATCATATAAAACTTCTTCATATTCTGTAGCGTTAATTAATTCAATTCCAAAATTCCAATATCTACTTGCACTGTGAAAAATTATAGAACCAAGATATATATACATTTTTTCATCACGAATTTCAAATCACCGTATTTATTTGTATTTACCTAGCTAGTGAAGAATTAGAAAAAACTGTCATGAAGGCTGACAACGAAATAATAACTATCAATCATCAAATAATTTATGCTCGACGCTTAATTACACCAAATGAAAGATTACTGATCTCTAATGTTTGTCCTAGTATTTATCACACTTTCATAGAATATGAACTTAAAAAATTAGGCCTCAATTTATTACCTCCAATTAATTTTTTACGAAGAGGTACAACAAACCCAGTATATAGATATATATTGAGCTTTCCAAGACATACATTTATCTTTCCTTTGAAAGCTACATTAATTCCTCCCTCAATTGTCAGAAACCACGATCAAACATCTAATCGTATTTTCTTATCTTTAGAAAACAGATGTGTTACTATTGTAAAAAATCTGACCATTTTGTAGCAAATTGGTCATTCTGTACAAATCCAAATCAGAACTTTACAACAACAGTGCCAACTACTACTATAAATACAGTAGTTAATACTCTTCCACACATGACGTCCTGATCACATCAGCATCTTCAGCGAAGTCCTTTTCCTTACAATCCTCGACTATACCTACTTAATTAACTATACCAATATTAACTCCATCTCAAATATCACCCTTAACATTATTCCCAAGTTCTCAAACTACATACACAGATAAAAATATAACAACTACCCAGTTATCAACAATACCTAATATTTCACAACCTCATATATCAATCCCAAACTATTCCTCAACACTTGCATACCCTATCAATAACATATCAATAAATACTGTAATTTAAAAACTAAAATTGCGTAGCCAAGAAAAAGTAGTCATAACCCAAAGTGCTTTAACAAAGGTGAACGAATTATTAGCGTAACAGCTGTTTTGAAAACTAAATATTATGAGACGAATTGGGATATTGTATTACACAAACTAAACCGCTTGATTATGGTTTGTTGATTAAGGAAAATATGATATGACAGGAAAGACTAATGACTCTATAGCTAATTGCCACATAAATATCAATGTAACGCAAATCGTATGATTTTGTATATAAGACAAATAATATTATATTCTAAATTATACCTATAGAGATACAAATAGTAAAACAAACATAATAAACAACTATTATACAATATAGTAAATATTTATTTAGATAAACGTAAAGGTTAAAACATGTTTTTTAATTCGCGGTAAAAGATTTATTAGAGTTTAGCACATAAGATAAATTCGTAACAAAATTCATATACCAGTAAATGGTACTCGTTACAGCAGCGAAGTAATTTTAGCAACAGATATGTAGGCTGACCTTACCCCTTGACATACAGAAACCACAAAAGAATCGGCGATAGCGCAAAGGGCAGCTACCCCTTAACCAAGACACGACTCTCTTGTTTGGCAGATAGCACTTGTCTCTTCGACGACTAGGCAGCCTTCACCCCTACTGGATAGAACGACTGTCTTTGATGACTAAGCAGTCTTCATCCTTACTGGATGGAATGATTGTCTTTGATGACTGAGCAGCCTCCACTCTTATTGGATGGAATGACTCTCTGTTAATGGGCTAATTATACGGGGAGAATTAAAACATGAAACATGGACGACGAAAAAACAAAATAAGAGCCGATTGAGCATCGCAGAAAGAAGAATTATTGGAGAAATATATAAACCTGTTATCGATAATATTACAAATCAATACAGAGTGCGAAACAACCTCGAACTAATTGATTATTATGACCAACTAGATAAAGTAAAAACATAAATAACATCTTATACGTAATACCTTGTAAAAATAATATTGTACATTTTTAAGAACGAACTCCTATTTGAACATTGAAGCGTCAAATAACATATGTAGTACATAATAAATATTGTGGCATATTTCTTTCATTCTATCCAAAAAGTTAAAAAAAAATAAAGTCAGACATATTGAGATGGATTACTGAATACTATTATAGCATACAAGTAGTTTGAGCTACCGGATATTTAAATACATTAAAACTTGGTGTGAACATTTTGGTTAAAAGAATAAATTTGATTTTTATATTACACATGTAGTTGGCGTTTCTATCTCCAAATTCTTTTTTAGAGTTCTTTATAGACACGTACTAAACAAATTTTGTTTATATTGCAGTTTCTTCTTTTTGTAGATTTAATAGTGATATGAGGATATCAGTTTGCTACATATACATAAAATACAAATAGACTGACTGTTGCAATACAGGTCCGTTTCCCCAGTGCGACAGAGAAAACTGGCGAAAAGCAGTCCCTGCATCTCTTTCTAATTTGCCAGGTTTATCGAACGCGTGACCTAAATGACCAATGAGAAGGTCACGTGGTCGATAAACCCGTCCCATTAGTAAAAGATACAGATATTGCTTTTCGTCAGTTTTCTCTGTCGCATTGCGGAAACGTGAATGTATGGCAGTATTCAGTCTATTTGTACTATATGTCTATGGTTTGCTACATGCATTTTCGCTTTTATCTTTTATGTGACAAAGTTATCAGCGATATCTAAATAGCTCCAATCCTTCAAAAGTATATGGTTTTATTGTTACATTAATGCTCCATTTTATATCATATCTTTTGTCTGTTAATGAACTTTTATTTGGTTTTCTTGTTATTGACTATAACACCGTTTTTTTTATGCTAAAAGCATTATCCAATATATTATAATGTGTAATTTCTCTGGCTGCTGACGAACAGAAGTTTTTATTAACTGTTCTTTAATATAATTATGTATGCAGATTTGTATTTTGATCTTCTCACGGTGCTAAAGAGCAAATGTAATAGTTTTTTGTATTTTTCTCTTATGTTTATGCGCTGGTATTTGGTTTTCACTTCGTTGATTTTACTTGAAACTTTTTTGGTGCTCTCTGGACTTTATTCAGTATGTCGTTTACATATTTATAGATGTAATCATCAGCATAACTAGGAGCTGCTTTGTACCTTGGGCCGTTAATGGATTACATCGTAAATCGGCGCTGTTTCTATTTTAATAAATTGTTCTTTAATTTTTTGACTATTTAAATCGAGAATCTGTATTTTATTCGACTGTTTATTAAGGCAGAGTTTCTTGGGGCCAATTTCTCTCTCAATGTTTTTGTTTCCCGTATCAATATTACAACAATTTTGCTGGATGCCGACATAGGAAACCCGTTGGTATGTACATACTGTTTCGATATCTTTTTGTCCCGTTATAAAGTGAATATTAGTTTATTAGGAAATATGATATTGTCTAATAATACTTAAGTTGTTTTGCTTTGCTTTCTCAGACTGCTACCGTCGTGCCTTCTGGTATTTGATATTTCAACCGTCAAGCAACAATTCCTATATGCATTAACTTAATGCTGATATCCTGCTTCCCCAATCCAGTTAGCAGTCCCGAAACCAATAAAATTGCTACATTCAAGTTTTCTATTAAGCTGTCCAGAACTATAGGTACGCCTTATTATCTTACTGATGTTAGTGCTGCCCCTTATAAGTGAATAAAATATGAAAGGAAGGTTTTGGTAATTTAATCCTTGTGTTACAATATAATGTCTCCGAGAAAGTAAAGTAATATCAAAACGATATTCGGATTTAATCCATAGCTAAAATATTAGAATGCTATAAAATAATGCTATATATTAGCATTAATAAGTTTATAATGGATACTAAAGTTTGAAAATAATTAGAGCAAGTAATTTAAATTATCAAAGTGCTTATTAAACATAAAAATAAAATAAAATTATATTAACAATTTATATTATCATATATATTTAAAAACAGTAGCCAAATATTCTTGGAATTCCTCGATGACTAATCTGGTGGATATTTAAATAAATTTTAAGTTCTAAAATGTACCTGCTCTAAAATTTGAAATCTACGACTAATACAACTACTGGCAACATCGCAGGAGCTTAGTTGTGTACGCTAAAAGCTGTATACGGATCCCAAAAATGTTTTATCCAGTTACGGAGTCCACTTGATCCGACGTGTTGGTCGAAGTCTACATAAAGCGCTACTCAGATAATAATATACACGGCGTATATTCTCCTGGAGTTAGTATAATACCGTTTTAGTACGGAGCCCACATTAACCGCTAGAAGTTATATATATATATATATATATATATATATATATATATATATATATATATATATATATATATATATTATATATATATATATATATATATATTTACGGCATAAAGTGAACTCCGCCCATGTTAAAATTCAGGTTCAAGTGAGCTCCGTGGTCAAGTGGACACCGATATACGGAGCTCACATGACCATTCCATAATATTGGTTCTGTCGATTCGTTAAGATGTATAGTTTCATAATTCTTAATAAAATTTTGGAGCTCATAAGTACCCCTGTATCATAAATGTATTTCGCTTAGTTCACGTGTATATATTATAGGGGTCGTTCAGATCTTTTTCACTGTATATTGGAACCATAGGAATATCGGTTTAAGTAAGCTCTGATAGTTTGGCAACTATGCACTTAGGCCAGCGGTCTTGATATATATATTTTATATATTTTAAACGGTTCATACGGACTCCTTTTCATACGCATTACAATATCTAATCTTCTTCTTCTTCTTGATGTGCCTATCCGTTATGAATGTTGGCGATTATATTGACAATATGTAATAGATATGTATAATACCAAATAGCTGTTTTTGGTAGGTACCTGCTATTCTAAAAAGAGCTTTATAAATACAAAAGGATTGCATTACCAAGTTGGACGTGTTTTTTCATATGCGAATATTTCCTAATGTATTTTGTTAACATGAATATGTCTTTATACGTTTTATTTAAGAATACGATTAATAAGAACTTTAGTTAATCCATTGTTTTACGATATCTTGTATACAGCTTCTTTATTATTTTATTTCTGGTTTTATCTGTGTACTACATATAATTCTGGATAGGTTATCTTAAAATAAATATTTAAGTGCAAAAATAGATATTTTTATGTAAAAATTGTAGTAGTGCACAAAAGAGAAGAATGCTTAATTTATATAAGAAGAATGTACCAGTTCACCAATATAACATACTTCTAAATGTTTTATCTGCTATTTAGGGGTAATATGTAATCAATAAACGTGGAGTTTAGTGTCAAATTTGCAATAATCTTTGTCAGTTTTTTCTCGATTTTTGTCATGAATTGAGCTCGTATTCGTTGAGTGGATGTTGCGATTCTAGACTTTGTATCTTTTATTCTCTAGCAGTCTAGCTACTTATTTTCGGATATTAGGTGAATTGATAGCTACGATATTGTAGAGCTTATGTATGGATGTGTGTGTGTGTCTTAATATTCGCTGAATTTGGCTGTCTAATGTATAGCTAAATCTACGTGTTAAATATGTGTTGGTGTCATCCATACTTGCAAGGTATATTCGGTAGCAGAAGCACAGAGTGCAAGCGTCTACGTTTTAAGGATGAAAGGATGCTTCTCATTTTTAGCTGACAAGTTTGCAGAGATTATTTTTCTGGTCCTCAGTTTGCCTGGTCCTCAGTTTGCCTTTTAGTTTTAAACAATGTTCTATGAATGACAAAGTGTGATACAAACTATCTTCAAGGTATTTATAGCAAGTCCAGAGTTTAAAAATTTCATGACACTATTGGATGTTTAGATTTTTAAAAGCAATTCTGTTAGGGACATTAAAACAGGACATCTGACTTTTTCTGAGGTTTGGCTTAAAATTGATTCATAGTCTATTTTTATTGTGTTTAAAGTATGATTTAGATTTTTCTATACTTCAGCAACAAAAGTTTTTGGTTGTGCAACAATATCGATGTATCGTCTACATAATAAAAGTCCTAGTATTTACTAGTATGGGTTTGTGTAAATATTATACAGTGTAGGTACCATTACGCTACCCCAAAGGAGACCGTTCTTCTGCGTTTTCCATCTGTTATTTTTACCATTGAATGATACGAAAAATCTTCTGTTGTGTAGGCATACCCGGACAATACAAGCCATTGTTGTATTTTTGATCCAAATTTAGAATTAGTTTTTGTGCTCAGATCTTTAGTCAGGAGCCGTAATATTGTTCATTAGGTATATACGTAGATAGCAGATCCAAGCTCAACACCGTTGAAAGATTCCCTTAGCTGACTGGTTTTGTCCCCTCTCATTTTAAGTTTTTCTTTTCTTGTTTGCCTATGTTTGGCCCTCAATGTGTTTCCTGCACTAGAAATACGTCACATTTGTGTTAACCGCATATGTCTGATAAAGTTAAGTAAAGTAAAGTACCTATCTTTATCTCTGGATATTCCCTTCTCTAATGTTTATAGACATAATTAGGATAGTTGGCATTAAAAGGCCGATTTGGCCGATCTTTAAACCTAAAAAATATGGCTAATCTTTTACTTTTCATTAAAAATTTTAGTTTTACATACTGTTACTTTTAGACAATATTTCGATCAGATTTGTATAGTAATAAATGTA